>CM051256.1:71017086-71636926 GCA_027921565.1 Artemia sinica
TGTATTTTCCAATGTTACAATTATATTCATTAGCATTCAATGACTATTCTTTGTTCTTAAATTTTAGCTCAAGAATGTCAGCATTTAAGAATTGGTGTGGATCGCGTCACTCTTCGGAAAAATTTAAAGCAAGGGACTGTTTTTGGAGTTTGCTCCGGGTGTAAAAGTGTAGATTCTGTTCCACCCGATGATGAGGAAGAATTGCAAAAAGAGAATATTGATCAGAAAGATTGTGATGAAGCTGATAAGGTCTGTTTCTAGTTTTAATTGCATTTTATATAACCCTGTGGTTGTATTTTAAGACTAAATTTGTTGAGACTTGCTAGAGATTTAAGTTCATTCAACCTCCTCCAAAATGCTTGATATTGGCTTTGCTGAACAATTTTTATACTTTGAGTGTGAAAGCCCTAGGAATTTAAATTCTCCCCCCCCAATCTTTTTTTTTATTTTCGCATATGCCATGTTATCGTTCATGGTATGTCCAGAATTAAAGAAGAATGTGAAATTAGCTACAATGATGAGTTAAGCCATGTAAGGCTCAAAATGGGAAAACATATTTCTGAGTTATGCAAAATGTTTATGCAAATGCGAACTGTTCAAACTATTCCAACTGTTTATGCAGAATAATTTTTAAATTTTGAAGTCCTAATAAAATGTTGTTGTTTTTTAAGCAAAAACGATCAAATTATGTCGTAATGGTAATTTTTGCTGGTACTTTGGGTAAATTCTCTGAATTCTCTCAGAAAGTTCTAAAAAAAACTTACCCCTTTGATTCCCTATCTAAAAGAAAACTTTTTTACTACATTAAAAAAAAATATGTGTTTGCAACACAATTTCTTGGCTGAAGAAACGAATGTTTATCGTTGATCCATAACAGAGGTGGATTCACCTATGTCAAGATATCTTTTGTTTTTTTATTGAACAACGTGAAATCTGGGGTCACTTTATACTGCGAAGCAGCATGCGCACCTTATAGCATAACTAGCTTATAAAGAAACATATCTATTATGCTTCAACGAATTATTTTTTTCAAATTGTAAAAAAGTTCCGGTATATAATACAAAATGAATGTTTAGACTTTATTGTAGTGCAATGAAGCAACTTTTTCTTCGTTGCTAAAGAATAATCTTAGAAAACCTCAAAAGCAAAAATTGCCAGAGATAGTGGAGAATTACAGGTGATAAAGGAGATCTATTGTTTAAGTTCAGATAGCGTTAACTCTGGCTTTTTAAATGTGCATTTCTCAGTCGATTTTTTGACTGTTGAATTTTTCAAACGTTGTTTATGCTTTGTTTAACTTCTTTCCTCAACCCTTTTTTGTGTGATTAAAAATTATGAGCTTATTAAGCCTCTTCATAAACCTGCATAATGAAGACAGTATTTCTCATTAAAACAAACTTGTGGATGAACCGTTATTGTAGCTTCTCCAACTACTCTTGATGCCTCTTAGAAATGCTGATATTTTTAGGTTTTCTTTGTATTTTCTTAAATGTTCCATATTTATTTTTTTTTATTTTTTTTTCTTTCCCTGTCCTCGAAATCAATTCCTGAAAATGTGAAGTGTAGATTCTATGTTATATATGCTTGCTTAAAATTTTATTTTTACTTTATTTTATGGTCATTTGAATTTTTTAGTATTATCATCATCTTATATTGTTTGTTATTTTAATAACGCTATTTTTTCAATACTGTGGTTTAATATCTTGGTTTGATATTATCGTTTAAAATGTAATGTGAAAAAAATACCGTTTTCTTTTTTGGATGAGACGAGGGCTCCCATTCCATAGGTTCAATGAATATATAAGAAAATGGTTTTGTCAGGCATTATGTGCGCAATTTTTACAAAGTAAGAAATTACTCTGATTGCGATAATTTCTCAAACCACATTGACCTGCCGTAATATCAAGAAGAAACGATTAAAAATGGTTGTCCTTTTGTTTGGCCTTAAAAACCCCATTTTTGTCCATTTCTTCTTTGCATTACTCTGAATTCGTTTTTTTTTTCTTTCAATTTTGTCTTCTGCGACTTGAGCTTCAGCTTGCGACTTTCAGATTTAAAGATAAAAAAAGAAAAAAAAAGATTAAACCAGAATTTCGGAAAAGATTGTTTCATCATAACTGATTTTCATAATTCGAAACTACACTACAAGGTAACATCAGGTTTTCACGAAATCAGAAAACTGGAAAAAAACTCAGGAGGGTAGCCCTTATTTGTAAATAACGAGATTTCGGTTTTACCTGTTAAGTGCGTATTTTCAACTTTTTTATTGTGCTATTTATATGCCAAGGTTGCCAACATTTCTTGCAGGATATTGCTTCTGTGGAAAAAATCATTGAGAAATCAGTTTGGATGTGTATGAACTGTGGGTATCAAGGATGCGGAAAATCACATGAGCAGCATGCCTATCAGCATTATAAGCAGCCAAGGTGAGAATTTATTTTGTCGTCTATAATGTCAATGGTCTGATAGGGATAACAGGGCTTATGAAAAAACACATTGTGCTTCTATCCTACTTTCTAGGGCTATAATGACAGAAACGTTGAGACAGCTAGGACATGTTTCGCGGATGAAAGATGACATATGTCCAAAAATCCTCCTGTTCAGCCAGCCATCTAGGCCAAACGGAAAGCAGATCGTCAACAAAAGGGCTGGGAGGAGGTTGTAAAAAAGGATTTAAAGGAAATTAGAACTAAAGGAAATTAGGAGGTTGTAAAATTAGAATATATATATATATATATATATATATATATATATATATATATATATATATATATATATATTATATATATATATATATATGTATATGTATATATATATATATATATATATATATATATATATATATATATATATATATATATATATATATATATATATATATATATATATATATACATATATATATATATATATATATATATATATGTATATGTATATATATATATATATATATATATATGTATATATATATATATATATATATATATATATAGGCTATATAACATATATATATATACTACTACTACTAACAACTCACCGCGGCACCAAGTCGCCTGATGCCAACACAGCTACGCACACTCCTCCATCCCAATCTATTCAAAGCCTCCCTTTTTACACCCGCCCACGAAGTTCTCATTTTCTTTAAATCTTCCTTTATGACGTCCTCCCACCCCATATATATATATATATATATATATATATATATATAATATATATATATAATATATATATATATATATATATATATATATAATATATATATATATATATATAATATATATATATATATATATATATATATATATATATATATATATATATATATATATATATATATATATATTATATATATATATATATATATATATATATATATATATATATATATATATATATATATATATATAATATATATATATATATATATATATATATATATATATATATATATATATATATATATATATATATATATATATATACATATATATATAAATATCCCCACCAGATCCTTATTAATGTCACTTAGAACTCTACCCAAGCCGGGGGGATGAGGTTTTCTGAGTTGTAGGAAAACCAAAGTATAGTTTGCAAGTAATAAAATATAATAGAATCCTAATTAACTGGCACACATCTGGCTACTGTAGTTTCTGCCCTTACAAGTTAATCATATTAGGCGGTTTGCTAGAAAATGAAGAGCATCACTCGTCTGAGCGACGGGCCTAAAACCGTCTGTTGAATGTTCTCAAATGGAGGATCAGTAGAAGGATAACCAAGATGAGGAGCATCAACATAGGATTGAACTGACATTGTCCTGCTGATTCTCCTTTTGAATGCAGTTTCATAAACAGTTTTTGACTTATTATTTCAGAAGTTAGAACATGTTAGGTTGTTAGGTGTAAGAGCTAACGAAATAGGCGTTATGAAATAAAAATTTGGGTAATTTGTGTATCTAGTATCTGCAAAAGTAAACCATTATTGCATGCACACAAATAACGTCCGGTAATTTAACTTGTTTTAATGAACCTAAACATTGAGGGTAATTTACCATGACACATGGTGGCAATTTGACTAGCGAATTTGTGCAACTAAAACCATAAATTCAAATTTTCCTCCAATCACTCAATCACTGCCCTCCAATCACTCAACTATTAAAAAGGGCACTAGCCCTTTCTATTTTCAATCGAATGAGCCCTTACCAAAGTTTCTACGACAACTCCTTCGATACGAAATGCCCTGGTCTAAAAAAAAAAAAAAAAAAATACATTGTACCCACATCGCTCTTTACTATAAAAATGTCATGCCTTCCAATCATTTTTGACTATTAAAAAGGGCACTAACCCTTTGAATTTCCAATCGAATGAGCCTTTTTTTTATTTTCTACGACAACGCTATCTATAAAACACCTTATATGCCCCGGGGCATAAATTACAACCCTTGCTCTAAGGGCTGTGATGGGGTTGTCATCCTCATAGACCTAATTTCCTGGAACTTTCAACTACGTTGAACAAAATGGCTATCTCAAAATTTTGATTGGATGTGTTTGGGGAAATGGTGGGCGTAAGAGGGGCGTTACTTGCTCTCCAATCACTTTCAACTATTAAAAAAGACACTAGCCAATGCCTAAAAGTATATACCTTAAATTAAAAGCCTAAAATTAATAGTTTTGTCCATTGGAAATTTGGCTCCGCATTTGGATAATCTTGGAATGCTCGAACGCATTAACACTTTCTTTGAACCTACTTGCTATAGGCCAAATCCCTTTTACCCAGAGCAAAGTAAAAACACCCATATGTTTGTTTATGCATTAAGATTTAGTATAATTTAACTAGGGTAGTATCCAGGATTTTTAATTCTGGGGGGGGGTACAAAAAAACTTTAAAAAGCGCATTGATTGTATTCATTTTTGTTATGTTTTTACGAGTTGGATAAACTTTTTGGTGGGGAGATTCCAAACCCCTAACCCCCCTGGGTACGGCCTTGAATTTGACACCTATTTGGCTCTTTGCTGCTTGTTTTCCCATTTGGAGAGCAGGTATGCAAAGTATTCTAAGGGACTGTGTTTATTAAGAACATGTAATGAATAAAAATCTAAGAACATTCTTTGCTTTATTTTTATGCTTTTTACGAAAATATCGAATGTAGCAGTTTAAAAGGCAAACATGAAACTGGCTTTGAAATTTATTTCAAATTTCAGAGAAAATATCTGTCGGCTTCATTTTTTTTCCCTAACAAATATTCATCTCTTTTTCCTTTACAAACAAATACAAAGACCGACAAGATTTCTCAAGTACTTATCAAAAGCAAACTAAAAATTTTTAGCGTGGGAGAGATAGGAAGTTCGTTTCGGCAGCCGTACTCCCTTCAAAATAAAAATATTATAAACTTTATTTGTATAGACCTGCTTTTTATTTGTATAAAAATTCAATTCTGTTCGTCAAATTAGCCAAAACCTATTCGTTATGCCTGTAAGTTTCTGAATTTTTTCAACAATGTCTACAAAAAATCTGTCAACGTGGTTAGATTATAAATGTATAGATTATAGTTAGATTATAGTGTATACAAGAGTTTCTTGCCTAGCCTCTGGCCAGATTCTTGCCTAGCCTCTGGCCAGTTTCTTGTCTAGCCCCCCTCCTCTCGTGCGGGTCATCAGCCCCTGCTTTCGGGCCTCACTCCTAGATTTAAATTTTTACCGATTCCTCTTTACTAAGAAATGAAGATGCACGACGTTCTATTCTTTTGAAATAAGGCCATCTATTGTGAAAGAGTGCTGTGTCAAAGATTACTTTGTATTTGCTAAATGGAAACTTATGAGTCGAGTTGGAGTAATACGAAGCACTGTCCATATTTTCAATTTTTTTCCCACCTGCTCCACTTCCCCATTTAATAATAAGCCTTTGTTATGGAACTGTCAGAAGTTATGTTTCTCCTCTATGCTGTAGGCTACCATACTCTTGTTTATTGTGTTTACTTTGTAAAATGAAAACATTTGCGCAATTATGAAACACATGAATGTTTTTAATAGAACAGAACAATTTTTTTCTATGTCAAGCTGCTTTGAGAAGGTTGGGCCTTGTTCATTTGAATTCGCTTCAAATAATAACGTTCCCTGTTTGGAAACTTTCGAAAGAATATCAATAAATAAAACACTTACAGGTACCAAATGGCTAAATATGCTGCATCCTAAAATGGTTTCATCAAAGAACTAGTAACACTTTAGCGTAAAGAGTGTGGGGTGGGGGTGTCAGCCCTCATCAACTATGGAATGATTTGTGTTCGTTTCAAGTTTTGATGCCGCTCTTTGCTTTCATTTGATACATTAAAGAGGATTATATTTGTTAATTTTGGCGTTATAGGACCTTCTAATATCCTACAGCTCCCTTCCCAATGTCAATGTTTCAAAGATTTTCCCGCTATTTACTGAATGTTTCACTTATTTTGATTTTGTGTTATTTCTTTTCACTCTTTCCCTAGTAATTACCTCACCCTGAAAAGAACTGCTATTTTCAAATTTTTGATTGTCTGTTGCTGGCCACTTTGCAGAAGAGCAGTTTTAACCTTTTGAAATAGCTGATGTAACATAGAATAGAAAATAAAAGTACAATTCTTGGTTATCAGCATACATATCGTGGACCTATTGTGGCTTTTAAATCGATTCCAAAGCGGATTTTCACAATATTAGACCTTAGATCTTCCTATGGCGCTTAGTGTATCAAACAGTTCGTGGGAACGAACTGTAAGTAAGGAGTGACCCGGCTCAATAGTAACCGAAACTCTAAAAAACGGAATTTTGATACCAATAGATACATCAAAAGAATCAGATTTTTATGCTGATTTCAAATATATAAGTTTCATTAAGTATAGTCTTACCCATCAAAATTTACTGAAAAAATTTGCCTTAATATTCGAAAAAAGGAGGAAACAACCCCTAATTGTCATAGAACTTAAATGAAAATCACGCCATCAGTTTCAGCGTATCAGAGAACCCTGCTATAGAAGTTTCAAGCTCCTATCTGCACAAAATGTGGAATTTTGTATTTTTTGCCAGAAGAAAGATCACGGATGCGTATTTATTTTTTTTTTCAGGGGGGATCGCATCAATCCAGTATCCTAGAATATCGTAAGAGGGCTCATTCGAACGGAAATTCAAAGTTCTAGTGCCCTTTTAAAGTGACCAAAAAAATTGGAGGGCAACTTGAACCCCTCCTACGCTCTTTTTTCCTGAAGTCACCCAATCAAAATTCTGAGATAGCCATTTTGTTCAGCATAGTCGAAAATCTAATAAATATGTCTTTGAGGATGACTTAATACCCCACAGTTCCTGGGGGAAGGGCTGCAAGTTACGAACTTGATTATTGGGAAGCATACAGACGTTTACAGTAGGGATTTTTTTCTGGTGGGGGGGGGGGTCGGTGGAGGAGATTATGGGGGAGGATCTTTCCATGGCAGATGTTTACTTGAGGGAAGCGACATTTCTATGAAGGGCGTGCCGGATTTTCCAGTATTATCAGAGGCAACGCTGTAGCGTTGCCTATAGTAAAGGCCATACGGCTCCAATGTTTTATTATTTATTATGTTTTTTTTTCCCAGAGGCACTTCATATGGAAGGGGTCGTCGTAGAAGCTTCAAAGGGGGCTCATTCGGTTGGAAATCGAGAGTTTTAGTTCCCTTTTTAATAGTCAAAAATGATTGGGGGCAACTAGCCCCCCCCCCCCACGCCCATCATTCCCCCAAACACATCCAATCAAAATTTTGAGATAGCCATTTTGTTCAGCGTAGTTGATTTCCAGATAGAAAATATATTTTTGAGGAGGACACTCCCCCACAACCCTCAGGGCAAGGGTTGTAAGTTATGACCTGGGGCCATATAAGGTTTTTATAGAAGGCGTTGTCGTAGAAACTTCAAAACAGGCTCATTCGATTGGAAATTAAAAAGCTAGTGCCCTTTTTAATAGTCGAAAGTGATTGGAGTGTAACTAGCCCCCCCCCCCCACGCCCATCATTTCCCCAAACACATCCAATCAAAATTTTGAGATAGCCATTTTGTTCAGCGTAGTTGATTTCCAGATAGAAAATATGTTTTTGAGGAGGGCACTCCCCAACAACCCTCAGGGCAAGGGTTTTAAGTTATGCCCTGGGAGCATACAAGGTTTTTATAGAAGGCGTTGTCGTAGAAACTTCAAAACAGGCTCATTCGATTGGAAATTAAAGGGCTAGTGCCCTTTTTAATAGTCGAAAGTGATTGGAGTGTAATTAGCCCCTCCCCCCCACGCCCATCATTTCCCCAAACACATCCAATCAAAATTTTCAGATAGCCATTTTGTTCAGCGTTGTTGATTTCCAGATAGAAAATATATTTTTGAGGAGGACACTCCCCCACAACCCTCAGGGCAAGGGTTTTAAGTTATGCCCTGGGGGCATATAAGGTTTTTATAGAAGGCGTTGTCGTAGAAACTTCAAAACAGGCTTATTCGATTGGAAATTAAAGGGCTAGTGCCCTTTTTAATAGTCGAAAGTGATTGGAATGCAACTAGCCCCCCCCCCCCACCTCCCCGACGCCCATCATTTCCCCAAACACATCCAATCAAAATTTTGAGATAGCCATTTTGTTCAGCGTAGTTGATTTCCAGATAGAAAATATTTTTTTGAGGAGGAAACTCCCCCAGAACCTTCAGGGCTAGGGTTTTAAGATATGCCCTGGGGGGCATATAAGGTTTTTATAGAAGGCGTTGTCGTAGAAACTTCAAAAAAGGCTCATTCGATTGGAAATTCAAAGGGATAGTGCCCTTTTTAATAGTCGAAAGTGATTGGAGGGCAACTAGCCCCCCCCCCCACGCCCATCATTCCCCCAAACACATCCAATCAAAATTTTAAGATAGCTATTTTGTTCAGCGTAGTTGATTTTCAGATAGAAAACATGTTTTTGAGGAGGACAAACCCCCACAACCCTGAGCGCAAGGGTTTTAAGTTATGCCCTGGGGGCATATAAGGTTTTTATAGAAGGTGTTGTAATAGAAACTTCAAAAAAGGCTCATTCGATGGGAAATTCAAAGGGATAGTGCCCTTTTTAATAGTCAAAAGCGATTGGAGGGCAACTAGCCCCCTCCCCCCTACGCCCATCCTTCCCCCAAACACATCCAATCAAGATTTTGAGATAGCCATTTTTGTTCAGCGTAGTTGATTTCCAGATAGAAAATATGTTTTTGAGGAGGACACTCCCCCACAACCCTCAGGGCAAGGGTTTTAAGTTATGCCCTGGGGGCATATAAGGTTTTTATAGAAGGCGGTGTCGTAGAAACTTCAAAAAAGGCTTATTCGATTGGAAATTCCGAGGGCCAGTGCCCTTTGTAATAGTCGAAAGTGATTTGAGGGCAAATACCCCCCTCTCACGCCCACCTTTTCCCCAAACACATCCAATCAAAATTTTAAGATAGCCATTTTATTAAACGTAGTTTTAAGTTCTGGAAATTAGGTCTTTGAGGATTACAACTCCCCCAAAGCCCTCAGGGCAAGGTTTGTAATTTAAGGATTCTCCGAATCCTTCATATTATTTCTTATGGAAGGGAGGCTCGTATAAACTTTAGAGAGGGCTCATTTGATTGAAAATTGAAAGTTCTTGTTCACTTTTTAAGAGTCAAAAGAGATTGAAGGGCGACTAGCCCCTCTACCTCCTCCACGCCCTAAATGCATCAGATAAAAATTTTGAGATAGACATTTTGTTAAAATAGTTCAAAGTTCTGATAACAAAAAACTCCGGTGTCGACACAGCCCACCAGGGCCCGGGGGTAGGCGTTGTAAGTTATGCCCTGGGGCATAACTTATTAATGGGGGTTTAATGAAACCCAAATGAAACCCAAAACGAACAGAAATTAAATAAACAATCATAGCAAAAAACATACAACAAGTAATAATATAAATGAATAAATAGATCTTAAAGCGAGTAATGCTTAGATTGAATATGAAAATCAAGCTTAAAACGAAAACAAATATTTTGCTATTAAAGTATAAATGAAACTTAAAACGAACAGAAATTAAATGAACAATCAATGTGAACAAACATACAATATATATTAATGTAAATGAATAAATAAATCTTAAAACGAGTGAAACTTAAATTGAATATGCAAATCAAGTTTGAATCGAATAAAAATAACTACAAACAAGAGTTTGGGTATCGTCTCACTGCAGAAGCCTAAAACCTACTGCGTCTTTGGCGCTTTACTGAAAACGAATTATATTGCAAATGTTTTCTTTTGTACTTAATATTGAAAATAAATATTAAAATTACAGTAAAATTTTGAACTGATGAGCTTTTAGCAATTAATATCATTATGCATCAAATATTCAGTTTAATTTATTAGTTCTTTTGAAGATTGGTCAAGACAAATATAGTTTCACTACAAGCAAAATTTGGATACTGCCCCCTTCTTTAACTGTAAAAACCCAAAGCCTTCTGCGTCATTGGTGCTTCACTTAAAACGAATTACTCATATATTACAAATTTATTATTTTCCAGTTCTTACAGCATTGAAAATGAAAATAAAAATTACAGTGAAAAAAATCTTGAACTGATGGATCTTTCAACAATTAATATCATTATATATCTAATATTCAATTTGATTTGGTTTATACTTTCCAAGACTGTTCAAGACTCATATAGTTTTGCCATTTTTTTTTAACTCTGCCATTTTTTGTAACTAATCGTGTTAGTTTGTTATGAAAACATTCTATGGCTTCTAGGCATTTCTATTTGAGCGGAAAACTGCACCTCAAACTTTGTGGAACATGCATTTTCTTGCATTAAACACCAAAATATAATAAAATGTCAAGTTTCGGAGTGTTCCACCACTCGCAAGCAAGTGCCATTGGTATTTTTGAATCCGCATGGTCAATTTAGGGGGTGGAGGGTAGGCTAATTCTCGTAGCAGCCCCATTCCGTTGTGGTATGGTTCACATTTTCAACACTTGGCGTCCGGACTATCATATAATCTACCAAGCATACAACTACCCAAAATCAGTATCAATAAATAAATTAAACCCAAAACGAACAAAAATTAAAATAAATATTAGAGTCAAACTCAAAACGAGCATAAATTAATGTGAGCAGGGTTCAAAACCCCTATGCTTTCTAAAAGCCAGAATATAATTTGTACCTTACTGAAAAAAATTCAAATGAGTCTACTGAAAAAAAATGTGCATTGTCAATTTAATATACATGTGCTGATATTTATTCCCTAAAATTTTAATTATTTTTGATTTCTTAAAGTTACAAAAGTGAAAATATTTCAACGAATTGTTTTCAGTAAAGCGCAAATGACGCAGTAGGTTTTAGGCTTCTGCAGTGAGACGATACCCAAACTCTTGTTTGTAGTTATTCTTATTCGATTCAAACTTGATTTGCATATTCAATTTAAGTTTCACTCGTTTTAAAATTTATTTATTCATTTACATTAATATATATTGTATGTTTGTTCGCATTGATTGTTTATTTAATTTCTGTTCGTTTTAAGTTTCATTTATACTTTAATAGCAAAATATTTGTTTTCGTTTTAAGCTTGATTTTCATATTCAATCTAAGCATTACTCGCTTTAAGATCTATTTATTCATTTATATTATTACTTGTTGTATGTTTTTTGCTATGATTGTTTATTTAATTTCTGTTCGTTTTGGGTTTCATTTATTCTTTAATAGTAATTTCTGGTCGTTTTGAGTTTGAATTTTAACAGGTATTTTGTATCTCCTGAGCTTAAGTTTAAAATGGCCTTTACTTTTCTTTGAAAAACTTATTTTTCGGAAAGTTTTTTTTAATTAATTCAAAAAAGATCAGAAATTAAATAAAAAAAAACAAGTTTTTTCAACTGGAAGTAAGGAGCTACATTAAAACTTAAAACGTACACATTACGAAACATTATTATATATATGAGAGGGTTCGCCCCCTAGTCAATACCTCGCTCTTTACGTTAAAGTTTTTTTAGTACCTTCAAAAGAGCTATCTATTCTAATTAATCGGCCTTTGTGATTCAGGGGTTTTTGATTCGAACAAAATTCGAACTTAAGCGTGAAGAGCGAGGTATTGACTAGGGGGCGAACCCTCTCATATACGTGATAATTTCTGTTCGTTTTAAGTTTTAATGTTGCTCCTTACTTTCAGTTGAAAAAAACTTGTTTTTTTTATATTTAATCCAAGAGGAGTCGCCCGTCGTCTCTCATTGATGCGAGATGAGGGGCCCATCTTGAGGTGTACAAGTATAGTGGTGTAACTGTGGTGTACTTAGGATAGGGCAAATTCATTTGATGTAACAAATATACTGCTAAACTGAATCCTTGCTTTTAAGGAGAATGAAAAGACTTTCTTGGAATGCGGTGTACCCCCCCCCCCCTCCCCGCTCCTGCCCAGGTTTTCATGAGTTTTAACGTCTTTTCTTCAAAATTATCTTTGGGGAAGGATCAATGTCGTATCTAGGGGGTTAACCCCCCCCCCCCCCTATTCCACCCCCCAAAAAATGCTGAGTCGCACAAAAGTAACAAAAAATACATGTCAGCAAATTTTTGCAACATAAACCTTGATAATCATTAATCTATTGCATTAAACGGGTCATGCATAGTAAAATTTTTAATCGTTAAACAGGAAATAAATTTTGCATAGATACGGAAACTTTGATAATTATTAATATATTGCAATGGGTCATACGTTAGGTAGCTTATAATTTTTAAACAGATCATCATGGGTACACGCTGTTTATCTATTCAATCAGTTGATTTTCTGACTTTGTTAAGTGAAGAGTGATTAGAAAAATGCAAAGGAAATGTGATATATTGTCGTTTTTTGTACCCAGGCGAATAAGGTCAGATATTTTTGCTAATAAGGTTGGCGGGTCATCTGCGGACGGTTCATCTGACCCTGTAGGCTTAAATACCATTGAAATGGTTTCCAATTCTTCTGAACTTGACTCACGTTCCAGTCCACTCGATGCAGTCACAGCGCACTATTCCACAGTCTTCTTCATCTCCAAACAGCATTGGGTGGTTTTTACACAAATTGTCGTCACTCGATGCAGTGTCCAAACTTCGTCTGCTAAAGAGCCTTTGGGCTCTAGACATATGACCCAGTTTTCATATATCTGGGAAACGAAAGTTGAAGTTTCAGTTTGGGTGACTGATTTATTTCAGCTGGTTGTTCTATTCTCCTTATGATTACGGTGCTTTTTGCCGATTTCGTCTTATTTTTTAGCTCGAAACAGCAGGTAAAGGCAACCGCCAGCGCTTCTATTGCGTTTCTTCGTTTCTGTTGCGGAGAAAATGGAGGATAATAGCGTCAACCAGAAAGACACAGCAAGGGCAGCACAGATTCAGGAAAACTGTCAAAACGGAGGTCGATTGTAGAAATAATTATATTTTGTGAAGGGTGACGAAAGTTTGGTAAAACCATCTTTTTTCAGCAACAAATGCCAAATATGTTTCTCCAATTATTCAGAATTGTCTGATTGCCGCTTGCGGAGAAGTTCTTCAACAATCAATCGTAAAAAAATTAAACGCAAATTCTGGCTTTGTGCTTGCTGACGAAACGGCAGATATTTCCAATGTAGAACATCGGTCTGTTCTGCTACATCTCTTCTGGAAATCTTCACGAGGATTTTCTTGGTCATGTCCCAGCTATGGGTATGACTGGACAAGGCCTCGCTTCGTCCATTCTGTATTTTCTTTACAGCCTTGGGCTTAACCTAAACAAAATTGTAGGCCAGGGCTATTATAACGTGGTAGTGATGAGCGGTCATCTGAGGGGGGTTCAGGCGGTCATAATCCAACAGTACCCGAAGACACTTTACATACACTGTGGCATCCTCAGTCTTAACCTTGTCATTTTGTCTGTCAGCTCTATTCTACCTTTTAAGCATTTTGTTCGGAACCCTATCTCAAATTTGCAATTTCTACGGTACTTCATCATTCGAATCCCGAAATGTAAAAGAAAAAATCAACGAAATATTGTCGGATTCGCGAAAACAGAACCTGACTGGGCTCTGCGCAGCAAGATTAGTCGAACGCTACGATTCAGTAATGTGTCTTTTTGAGCTCTACTGGCCGATTTTGCGTTCTCTCGAAGCTCTCGAGGGAAGCAGTAACGCAGAAACATATGCAAAAGCGTCACAAATGCTGGATGTCATGAAACAGTCAGTTTGCTATGTGTCTTTATGTCGTAAAGGAACTCTTTTCTTCCTGACGTTGCTTTTGTGCAAAATGCGACAAACTACTTTAGGGCTTGAGATGACTTGACCAATAACAAGAGAGGGAAGAACTCTCATCTTGACGCTCTCGAACTACTCAATGACTATAGAACCTCTCTGTTTATTCCTTTTAGAGATCACTTTATCTCGGAGCAGCGCATTAAACTTTGCCAAAATGGGTTGTCTCATCTCAGTATACTTGTCGGTACCTGTCTATTATATAAAATACACTCGACAAGTGAAGTTTGGTGACAATAAAATATGATGAAAATAGAATACTTTATTAGCAAATTGTGAAGGTCATTTGTGAATTATTAAATCGGGAGCTTTGTCGTCAGCTGGCTGTCTCAAAGACAAAGAAATGTTCATTATTAAAGTGATTCTTGAGGACACCGGTTAGTTTGCTTTGACTAGTGCTAGAATATAGTGTATCTCCATGGATGTTCAAACTAAGATTTGGAATTTGCCAAGGAACGAAGAACAGGCAATTATACTTTTCCAGGATAAGGGGTTGTTGCCCAAAACAAAACACTGCGTCAATGGACTCACCATGACTTTGTACTCTTACGAGAAGCAACATTTTTGGAAGTGTAACAATAGGCCTTGTTTGAAAACCGTCAATACGTGGTTATCTAACAGTAAAATACCATCTGTTATTGTAGTTCGTTTCATTTATTTCTGGGTTAACGAATTGTCGTCTGTGGCCTGGTATCAACAAGAGCTAGGCATTTCTAAACAAACGGTTGTCGATTGGAATAACTACCTCCGTGAAGTGTGCGAGTTTTCTGTGCAACAGGAAAACTGTGTGAAAATTGAAGGAATTGGCCATATAGTGGAAAGAGATGAATCCTTGTTTACAAAAAGGAAAATAATGCTGGAAAAATCTTACCGCAATAGTGGGTGTTTGGTGGAGTGTGCCGAGAAACCCGTGAACGATTTTTAGTGGAAGTCCTCGACCGCGGAGCAGAAACTTTACTCCAACAAATTAAGCTTAACATAGAGCCAGGATCAAGAATCATTTCAGATTGTTGGAAGGGCTACAACACAACTTAGCTGGAACAAGCTGGTATGACTCATTTGAAAATGAACCACAAAAATAATTTTGTCGACCCAGAAACTGGCGCCTCCACCCAAAAAGTAGAGAGAATGTGGGGTTCCGCAAAGTGGAGGAACAAACGGCAGCGAGGTACATCCCGCCATTATTTACATTCATACTTACTAGAGTACATGTGGCGGGCGGCAGTAAAGGCAGAAAGCCGAGTTCATTTTAATGCGATTCTTGAGGACATTTCTGTGTTCTGGGAGCATATTTTCAAGTTGTAGTTTTCACAATTTTGCTAATAAATTATTCTATTTTCATCATATTTTGTTTGTTTTTTCATTAGCATTAACCAAACTTCACTTCTTGAGTGTGTTTTATATAATAGACAAGTGTACACTTGTCCCTTCGAAGATTCTATCTGTTGATCCTAAAACTATGAAACTGGTGTCTTTGCTTGATTCATATGGTGACATTCTTCCCGGGCCCAACTGCTTAAAGCAAAAGGTTGAGCTTTGGTGGATCAAATGGGAAAAAAGTTCTGATCACAGAAAGGCCTTTTAGGGTCTATCTTCTCTTCACGAATGCGACTCCACCTTTTTTCTAAATATTTTTCTTCTTTTGCATGTCCTTGCAACGGTCCTGTCAGTACTGTTACTCCGGGAAGAAGATTCTTTACACTTAAAAGGCTAAAAACCTGCTTAAGAAATTCAATGGGACAAGAAAGGCTGAGTGATTTAGCCCTGCTTGTGGTCCCTAGATACATTGATGTCTGCCCTGAAAAGCTTATAGACGTTTGTGCAGGAAGGAAAATCGCTTTTGAAACTTTTTTTTTGTAGGTACCTAATTTATTTTGACAAATATTCTTGGTGGGTTCTGTAAATATATTAGCCAATGAATACAAATACTTAGTCTGCTAATTGGCTACTGTAAAGAAAAGAAAAAAAAGATGCCCATTAAAAATACAATTGTATGCCTAGTGGCCGCGTCTTCGTTCGCAAGGGGCAGACGGACGGTCTGCACTTTGACCGTTAGACTAAGACTACGGGATTTTTTACCCCCCCCCCCCCCCAAAAAAAAACAACAAACAAATATCAAATCCTCGATACGGCCCTAGGAAGGATAACTTCTGGACAACACCTAGGAGAGTTTCTAGCTTCTCATAGTAATTTGAATTTCAAGAGTTGTTCAGCTGGACTGAATATTTTTAGTTAGTTTTGTGATTTCTTCAATTCATTTGTCTTGAACTTATCCAAATTGCAGAGTGATTTTATAATAATTATCTTTTTTAGAACAGGGTGTCATTCTGTTGCTGTTAATACGACCACATGGATTGCTTGGTGTTATGCTTGTGATAACGATGTCCATCTGGAACAATCGCCAAAACTACAAGAAGCTATTACTTTTTTAAGAAAATTAGCAGAAAAATCCCCAAAAGAGAATGCAGCATCAGTAAAAAGTAACATAAGGAAGACTCAAAGCCTTTCTCTCGACACAGGTAGTCAATAATTTCGTTGATGAATATTCGTATCCATTCTCATATAGAGGGCAAGGGAACTCCTCCACATTATCTCCTCCCTTTCTTTCTAAACAGGTATTCATTAATTTTTTGGATGAATATTCGTATCTATTCTTGCATAGAGGACAAGAAAATTAAGCAGGGCAGAGGGCATTCGGTAATAAAGGAAACCCAGTAATGTCTGCTGTTGAAGTGTGAGGGCTAAAGGCCCGAGCGAGCGAAAGTGAGTAAGGCAAACAGCCGGCTACTATATCTATCTGTGTAAATTCAAGGGTGTGTCCAGTTGCCCAATTTAGCCTGAATCTGAGACTTTAATAAGTATATTTTATTTATGTAGATTAGATTAAAGAAATATTTTGTTACATATTTTATTCCAAAGTAAAGACTTTGAAAAGAGTATAGGAAAAAGCACGTTTAGGAGGAAAGTGAGAAGTAAAAAGGTTCTTTGGCGGCACAGAAAAGAAGAGGGGGAATAGAAGCCGAAACGAACCAAACACAGTGATTTGTAGCTTAATAATTTGAGTTATAAAATCGAAATATCCTGCAGATAATCCTGGAACCAAGGATTGCAAATTAGGCTGTAAAAACAGAGCAAAAAATACGGAAAGAAAATAAAACTGGAATTCTTACTCCTTAAAAAAATGGTATTGGTCTATACTAAAAATGTGTTAATATGTTCGTGTATTTAAATTACTTTCAAAAATGGCCAGTGCGTAAGCTTTTTCATTTATTTGGTAAAGAAAAACAATGGTGAAGTTTTTCCAGATCACGTTATCTTACAGCATAGTGAAGATAGTGGCCAGTTGTGAGGACCGAAGCTTGGTCCTCTCACTCTTGTGTTTCCTCGGCTGCCCTTTTTTGGGTTCTCTTTTCTTATGAGCTCTAAATTTCATACGTTTCATGCCCATATCTTGTCAATGCCACCTTTTGGTTTGAATCTAACGAAATCTTCTGGGAATCTATTCTGTTGAAATTTCCATTTTCTACAATCTTTTTATATTGACGCTGCTTTGAAAGAAGAGCTGACATTAGATTAATAGTGTTTATTTTTTATGTTTAGTTCAGCATTATGGGTAAGAATGAAAAGAATGTCAGCAATTTGATTACAATTCCGATGAAACGTTCTAGTGAGTCCGTTTGATTTTTCTCAGAAATGTGTCAATTAGTTTTCAAATAGAACGCACTGTGCAAGGTCACTAACGATGTTGAGCTGAGGGTTCTTGGCTGAAACGAAGCACACATTTTGAGGAATACACTTAAAAGGCGAAAATAAATGTTAGAATTCCCCAATCAGTAAAAATACTAGGACAAACGTTCAATGTTTGTTTCTTAGATTCCATATACATCAAGTTATTCGATTTATTTGATCTCAGTTTAATTGTATATTTTATCTGAACTTTTGATTGGATTTCTTTGCAACTTACTTAGAAAGATCGAGCGGAAAATACATTTTTACACTAAGTCTGGCAGATGCGGGAACATGTTTCTTGCTGTAGTTAAGGAATTCTGCAAAAAAAAGTAAATGGAAACGATTGTTGTTTTAAAAACCACCAGTTTTATATTATCTTTTTCGTTCTCGCTTTTTCCCTATTCTTATCAATTAAAACACTGTCTTCATAAAATATTATCAGTCAAGGTTTTGCGCTTTCGTACCCATTCATTTCAAAGCCATCTATTTTCAAAACAAAGAAGGTTGTTTATTACTCGTAACGAAGGGAATATCCTTAATACTTTTTTTTAGAGTCTATGCCCGAGAAAGAGGGGATCAACCTTTTGCAGAAAGAGCCCAAGACCGAATTGACCCCCAAAGATTTGAAGAACTTGAAGAATGCAGAGCATGCTCTTTCTTCACTTCCTAAAGTAAAGGGGTTAAGTAACTTAGGTAACACTTGCTTCTTCAATTCTGTAATACAAATAATGAGCCAAACTCATCTTTTATCGAATTTGGTTGATATCTACAATCCAGAGGGGACCGTATTGATCATTAAGGGTGGCTCACTTCCAGCCCAAGCAGAGCCTGCAAAAACTGAAAATACTGTTTTATACGTAAGTTTTTTAGTCTTTTATTAGGGTTTTTATCATTGACGCAGAGAAACAATATTTAACTTGTAAAGAATGTAAACGAGACACAAGGACTTTATTCTTTTACTGGCTTAGAGATCACTTTATCTCGGAGCTGAAACAGCGCATTAAACTTTGCCAAAATGTGTTGTCTCATCGTAGTATATTTGTCAGTACTTGTCTATTATATAAAACACACCCGACAAGTGAAGTTTGGTGACAATGAAATATGATGAAAAAAGAATACTTTAATTGCAAAACTGTGAAGGTCATTTGTGAATTATTAAATGGGAACTTTGTCGTCGGCCGACCGTCTCAGAGACAAAGAAATGTTCATTATTTATGTGATTCTTGACCTAGTCCATTTTTCTCACAGAAAAACCAATCACATTTTGAAAGTTTTAAGAGCTGTCTTAAAACTTTCCCAGAGTCTTTTGTCTCTCCGGGAATTGTATTTCCTTCTCTGCCGAAAGTTGTCAGGAATAAGGTCATTGGCTTACAAAAATAAATCAATGGAATTAAAGCACACTTTTTAACACGGAAGTAAAGAGTAGTAATTTCTCTTTTTCTCTTTGTCAATAATCCTACGTGTTATAATTTTCCCTTTTTAATACTGGGGGTAAGAATGGATATCTTTCACCTTTATTTATATTTAGTGTCTTTCAAAAATCTGACAACTATCTTGGCTTCCAATTTTCTGAATATGATTTGTTCATTTTATGTTTTTTAGTTCTCTATTTTATGTTTGTCAATTAATTACGTTTTGTTTTAATCTTTAAGTCTTTAACTAATTTCCTTATGTACAAGAGATGTTGAAGTAAAAAGCTAATTTTTCCAATTTTGTGGACTACGTAACATTATATGTCTTTTTCTTATTTTATGTTGGCAAAGCGGTTTCAAGCATGGGTTGATGTAATCAGTTTTTGGAATTTTAGTTTGTTTTTGATAGTTATAAAAGTTAGACCTGTTTTTGCGTGCTTGGTGTATTTTTGCTTCTAAAAAAATGGATAAAAAGATATATACTAATTCGTTTTTTAAATAAATTTAAGGACTTCAGCATATTTGAAATAGTATCTCTGGTATTAGTCAAATATACTTTGAGCCAAAAAAAAGGTTCCTAAGATGCTAAAAGTTCTTCGCAGAAGTTTGAGAAGATATTAGTTAGAACCCAGGATGTTAATTCACAAAAATTTAGAAGGGATGGGGTGGGGAGCAAAATTTTTTTATAAACCTAGATTGCATGTTCTTCATGTTCTAGATTGATTTTTCATGTTCTTAAATGAAAAACGAAAAAAGGTATTTTCAAAATCAGGGGGATGGGGGCAAACGATCCCCTCTTCAGATTAATATCACTGCACTTGATACCCCAGGTCATAAAAAAATAGTGAAAGTGTTGAGACTTCTGATCAAATTGTTACGAAGAATCATTCACCCTTAGAGAAGTTGCTGATGATATACACATACAATGATTATAGATAATTTTGACAGGAAAGATGTGGCTTCCATGTTTGTCACAAAAGTGTTCAATTTTGACAAAATGTACTGCCGCATGAGCATTACTAAGGACGCGTTGAGTGAATTTAATGATCCAGACCTGCTCTAAAGAGTCGTTACGGGGAAAAACATTGATATTTGGCTATGATATTGAAATAAAAGCTTAATCATCCTAGTCGACGCAACGAGAGGAACCAAGGCCATCGCAGGGAAACTCAAGATAATACTAAACGCACATACTAGATATGTTTAACAAAACTGGAAAAAGTACTAACACTAGTGTATTGCATCCAAGGGGAAATACTTTCCCGTGGACAAAACAGAAGCTGAGGGTTGGATAAATATTTTTGAGAAAATTAACAATCCACCTTATTATTTAAACCTGCCTTATTTCCTTCTATATTTGTCATTACCTACTAATGTTTTTGTTTATACATATTTTTGGCTCAAATAAGTTCCACTACAATTGTCTAAAAATTCATTATTCTTCTTTATTAGATTTCCTTTAAACTAACGTAGAAATTCGTAAAATTTTTGGTTGGAATTTGATTGATGGAGATGCCACCTTGTCGAACCTCTTCAACACAGAATTCTTGTAGAAACAATTTTAGTAGGAAGATTGAAAATTCTGTGTTTGTAGAAAATTCGGTTTAATGCTAATCTGAAATGTATAATGCCGTTTAGAATTTTAGAGTCCCCAGTCTCTCAGTTATCTCTAATAATAGATTATTTTATACAGTAATACTATCTCTAATTCAAGCGGCATTTTACTTAGTCCCTTTTGAACTCACTAAAGCTTACTTTGCTCACTTTGGCTATTTAAATGGTTCAAAAGTTTAAAGTCTTTTAATTTTCATACTAATTATCAAGGTATAATTTTTAAAACTTAATTCTCAATGATACGATAAAATTTTCTTGTTTAACTTATGATTAAAAATCAGGTGTGTCTAGCTATAAAATGGCTAAAATTAATTGATAATAAACTCAGATTATACTAAAACAATTATTTGAAAATTGTCGACTATAAAATGTAAGTATTTTCATAGTTTGCGCAACATATTAATGAATAAAGTTTGTGTAAAGAAAATGCAAAAAAGAAGCATATAGAAAAAATAAGAAAGACAAACAGAGAATGTGCGGTAATACTTCTTTGTTTACAAATTAACGGTAAAGTACTATATATTTTTTTCTTTTTGCTCTTATTTGCAAAGGAGTTGAGTTTCAAATATTATAAAAATGTTCACGTTTTTCAATAAAAATCTCATCCCCATTTCGGGGTATACTTAAGGCCCAATTCAAAATATCGGAGGGTCACCAGCATAAATTAATACAGATGTGTTTTCTGTGAGTAAAAAGAACTTGATCTTGTCAAAAAATCTTTGAAAACCCCAATACGGAAGCTTAAGCGTTCAAATCTGGAAGTAAATGTGTACTAAAGTTCAATTTAAACCTTAAAAGTGAAGAATCGAATAAAAACTGAACTAAATAAAAAGAACTTCAAGGAAAAGCTTCAGAAAGTCAAACTTTGACCCCAATTCTTCGACCTTCAGAGGTTGCAAACTCTTCCTGTTTGTGCCGAGATGACAGATCTTCCCAAATAGGTTCAATTGTTGTTAGTTTTAACCTGAGGTGTGGTTTCATGTCCAATAGTCTGCTACTTGTATGGTTCAGATGCATATCCACCAAACTCTGGTGCAACACATACCCCCAACAAACTCTTTTCGTACACCTGATGGTATGCAAATCAAATTTTAGAAACCATATGGTAGAGTGTTGAGAGAGGGCTTGTTTTGATTAGAATCAAAATGTGTAGGGTAGTGTCTTCATTAAGTAAAGAAAGAGATTGTGCATCGAATGAAAGAATTGCATAGTAAAATGTCGTTTTCTGCTGTTTTGTGCTGCAAAACGTCAATTTTGGCTGAAATAGGATTAAATGGCCGAAAGTCTAAATTCTGAGATAACCATTTGATTAATTAACGTCTAAAGCTGGTAACTAAATGTTTGCAGTTTCCTAGCTTGAAATCGAGGGAAGTTTTTCCGTGGACAATCGGACGGAACCAGAGGTCATAGATAATCAGTACGGGGCTCATTTGAACAGAAATTGAAAGTTCTACTGCCTTTGTGAGTCAAGAAACAGATCGTGCCGCAATAAAAGGCTTTTTTTTGGCACGAATAACAATTTTGGTCTGATAAGGCCAAATTGCCAATGACTGAAAAATCTGGCATTACTAATAGATCGAAAACTATTCAAAGGCTGCATGCAAAATACCCCCTCCCCCCAAAGAAGTGTTTAACGATTTTTATTTCGATTCTTCCTCTTATGCGCTCTTCAGGCACAGTCATCGGCCTGTGCCTCATTGGTCTGGAGTATCCTCTAAATCCTCTAAAGCACAGTATCCCCTCAAGTGGACCCTATTTTGCATAATAAATAGAATTTAATTAAAGCAGGATATTACATCAATTTTTTTAATTTTCTGTCCGTGTCTTCTCAAACATAACAATAATAATATACTCCCCGGGATTCTCATTTATATGGCTAATTTATGCATAGTTTGTGGGGAACTTAAACAAGATGGGTTTTTCTGGTGATCATGTTGATTAACAATTATATTCTAGCGACCAACAAAAGTTTTGTTGACCTACATTGTGGATGAAAAAGACCCACGATCGAAAGTACTGTGTGTCAAACTTTTTGGTCAAATTTGTCGGGAAATTCCAAGAAAGAATATCATGGAGGTTTTACAATTTCAGAAGAGAAAAAACAGTTACTCTGCCATAAAGGCTGTTATATTTATCATTAGCTTGATCTTTTACTTGAAATAAGACACCAGAAACTGCTTTCTTTTGTATTATCTACCCTAAAACTAGAACTTTCATAGTTTGATCAAACAGTAATAGCTTTATAAACAGTGAAGACTGCAAGAGCATACATTTTTCTTACAGAGAATAATGAACAGTGCTCAATTAATTTTGGAAATATTCTCGTTTATTCCCAACAATAATAATGATTTGTGTTCTCGCAAAAATTATTGTTTATAAATAAATCTGTTCTTATAAATAAATCCACAATTTCTTATAAATAAATCTGTTCTTCCGATTGTTGGTGAACAGATTGTTGACCAACAATGTGTTAACCACAAACGGTCGAAAAAGGATGCAAAACCTATATGTAGTGTAGTGCCTCTTTTTAATAAAAACAGGCATTGACGTTTCTTCTGAAGTTTGACAAAGATCCTTTTGTCTGATATATTTTGAAAATAAAAAAAGAGGGCAAATCATTTTTAAAACAAAAGGTTTTTCTAATGGAAGTAATGAGCGAAATTGACACTTAAAGCGGAAAAAGATCCAAAAGGAATCATGCAAGATCCAAAAGGAATTTTTTGATTAATCTTTAGTGTTTTTTGTACTTCGATATTTTATTTCACAAGATTCATGGACCATTTCGATCATATTCATTTGAGGACATCGACCAAGCGATGTGTTTGTTAAGAGCGATACATTCTTGTATTGAAGTATGCCATCAGGAAGTGAACCATTTTGTTCAAAATATCCTTTACGTCTCTTATTTGAGTTCGGTTTTTTGTGTTCTGTTAACTTTTCTGGTCGAAGCTGTTTCTTTTGTGTTTTGGCACAGAAGTTTTCTCTATTTTGTCGTATGGTTTACGCTTAAATTAAGCTATTTAAATCAGAAAATACTTTAACTTTTTACTAGTAGTAAAGAGTTCACTTCTGTTGAGCTCATTCCAAAGTATATACTTTAAATATTTACCACTGATAAGCTAATAAAAACGTGCTTAAACTGCTATCATTTGGCAATAATCTTAAACCCTTATAAAAGCTTGGTTTCTCTTTAGGAAGAAATCCAGATTACTCTCCAAGAAAAGAAGCCTTTAACGTTATCATTTTGTTCTTTTTTGAAAGAAATGCACAGACAAGGGAGAGCTGGTATTCATAGAGGAGCAGGGTCTAATATAGTCAATCCAGGATCTCTTCTAAGTCAAATCAGAAAAAAGTCTCCAATGTTTCGAGATTCTGACCAACATGATTCGCAAGAGCTGCTGCGCCATCTCTTAGATGGGCTCAAAACAGATGAATTAGAGGTGAGTCTACCCCGAAGTAATCACCCTGAGTTTGGTTTTAAACGTCTCTGAAAATGGATAGGACTAGATTGAAATATGCGCCCTTTCGATAAAGGGCTAGAAAGTATGGATTTTTCACTCGATCTTCTTCCGCCTCTGAGTCCAAGCAAATTCAGTCCCAGATTTTGCATACAAGTTCAGTGGACATTGTCCTTTACGCGTCAACCCAAAAGCAATCCAGTCTTCCATTTCTTAATTCTATGACTATCTACCTTAGTTCTGCCATAGGAATGACGTATGGACGGGTGATAGATAGACTTATCTATCAACAAATGAAATGAATAATTTTTATACAATCCTAAAAAGGGCTTATCCTAGATTAGCCTCTCACTAACTCGGACTATTTGTCTCGGCATTTTCTGTAATTAGCCATGGCTTGATGCATGCCCGCAACTACTTAATTTTATTAAAATCAAGTGATACCGAAGCCTAATAAGGCTTGGCCGCTTGTAGTCTAAATGTGGAATACCGGGTCATAGGATGGTCAATAATTAAAATCCTTCTATAATTACAATCTTTGGTATTGAGACTAAAAAAAAATATATATGGGAATTTAGAAGAATCGGAATCATAGAAATGGATCCAACAGGGCTCTTACGTAAATTGACAAGTAGTTATGGCTGAAGCTGTATAGCGGTGTTTAGTCGAATGTAAGACATTAAGGCGGGCACTAGGTCGAAGAAAAAAAATAATAGTTGCAGAATTTTAGCCAAATCTGAGTCGCTTGGTGGCGTTAGTGTTTTTTTTTCTGTGGGGCTGAGTTTCCATAAACTAAAAACTACATAGCTTGTGTTGAAAACATACATACCTATGAAAACAAAGGCTTGACTCTTTTTTCTGTACACTTACTGTTGCACGGTTCTCCGTGACTAAGTTTCTTTATGTTGTGATTTTTAAATGTTTTTTTTTTCTCGCGAAAATTGGGTGTTTTGGATTTTGAAAAGCAACTTAAAATTGAGTTTTTTGGGAATTTTGTCTGATATGGCTTTGCAAGATAAACTCAAAAATATTATCAGGTTTAGAGGTCACCCTTTTTACTCGACGCTTTTTTTTATGTTATTTGGATAAGTTCTTCCTACTCTTGTTTTCTTTTGACTAATTCTATTGCGTTCATTTTATTAAGTTTCCTTCTTGTGTCGAATAAGACAGTTTTACAGCTTTATTATTTACTTATTTTTAAAGTGCTTATGCTATCCGCAATTTTAGTGAATGAAGTTGTTTTGTTCTTCTTTAGCTGAAATAACCTTATGGTTTTTGAATCTTAGTGCCAAGCTTGTTTATATTTAGTTTGATTTTGTATTTGCTGATTCAGTGAACCCCCCTGATTTCAATTTTTTTTTTTTTTTATGTTGAATTTTTTTATGGAGATAATAGTTAATCTGATTTTGTAGTACTCTTAGTCAATTATTTAATTTGCTTAAAAGACTTAAGTTAATATTTATAATTTTTTTCACTAGTTCTTGATAGGAGAACATGAGAGGGACTAAAATCTCTCCCCTCCTAAGGGTTATTATATTTCACCAAGTCTATTATTATTAATCAGTTCATTTTTTTTCTTGTTTATAACATTCCTCCCTCTCTTTTGAAATCAATCCTAATTTTATTTAGGACTTGAAAGTAACAATATCTTTCACTAAGTTTGTTAGTATCGAACAGTTCAATTTTTCTCTATAAAACATACCTAATTATCTCGCTAAATTTATAAGTCTTAAACAGTTCATTTTTTCTCTTTAGAAACATTCTTCCTTCTCATGTGAAGTTATCCCAATCTGATTTACAGCTTCTATCCAACAACGGAAAATACCTTAAACACAAATATCGTTCACTAGGAAAAACAGTAGCACCATAGTATTTTAAGTATGTATCAGTTTTAATCAAAAAGTATTTCTCCATCTATGCTCCAGTCTAGAGCTAGATCTTGATTGCTTAGTTTAAGATCTTTAATATTAAAATATAATAGCAGCACTGTTAGAAGGCTGTCCCTGTTGGGGAAACTGGCTCGAAGGCCGGGTGGCAAAAAGATATAGATACTATCTTGTTCGCGTCCTGTCAGCTGAGCTACATTGGAGTTGGTGATCATGTCTGTACAAGGTTCAAGGTTTTAATCTTCAAAATAAAGCACAACTAAATATATAAACTTGCCTGGCAGCGAGGACACACAACAAATGCTCGGGCATACTAAATTAAAAGACAATGAAGAAAATATATATAAAACAAAAAGAAAGAAAAAAAAAAACGTAAAGCGACTTACCATGTCGGATCCAAGACTAAAAAAACACACAAATAAAACATTCTTAGATGGGGTATCAGAGAAACCGGACAAAACCAAACATAGGCCAAACCATTAACAATAAAAAAAAAAAATTACCAATATTTTAAAAGAAAATGTTGAACCAACTTTTAATAATAATCAAGTAAATTCACCTTCGAACTTTTTTTTAACAAGGGAAGGGAAAGGCGAACAAATTCTTTATCATTTACTGATAAATAAAATTCAACAAGGCAATTACGTAAACCAAATCTAGATCGCTCACATCTGATAAGAGGCTGACGAGGATTAGAACCAAAACGAGTATTATGATGATGGACACGGTCAGTAGGAAGCAGATCGAGAGAATACAGCATTGAAGGCATTTTGAAGTAACATCCCAACACAACTATCGAAAAAAACTGAAGAAATTGAGAGACAGGCAAGATATTAAGAAACTTTATGGCACTCTTCGTGGGAGACGAATCTGGCAGTGACGAGGGAGATGGAACAAACTTTTTTAGAACACGGATTCCCTTATTTTGTAGCCTCTGTAGAGGAGCCAGATGACTAGTGAAGGTATTCAAGTAAACGAGGGGACAATAACTAAGGTATGAGTGAATAAGGGAAAAATACACAGAACGCATAGCATGATATGGTCGGAGAAATTTAAGGCGATACATCATTCTAACATTTCGGCTTATCTTTAATTTCACTTTATCTTTATGCGATTTAAATGACAGGTTACTATCTAGCTGGATACCGAGATACCTAATGTTCTCAACTCTAGAAACACTATTGTGATCATCAATGACCACAGACCGCAGGCTTAAACAAAGGTTCATACATTTCTAAGAAACTATCATCATCTTGACTGAAGGTAAATTTGGAACACTGGCTGTTATCCGGGTTGCAGCAGCAACCTAGTAAGAGACGACACGTCCCATAGTAAAAATAGCCCATAACTCCTTAAAATAGAGTCAAATCAAAAAACGAATTATTTCATTAGAACCGCTTTGTCCGAAACTTCTATATAGGAAACTTACTGTTTCTTGTGTTTAGCAATAAAGAAAATATGTCGGCCTGAAAAACCAGAAAATTGGTTTGAACTGTGATATTCTTCATCGACGGCATCTTTTTTTCCCGTTTTTTTTCTCCTCAGCTAGCTCGGCACTGGAAAATCATAGAGAGCTATTTAATAGCTCATTTGAAAACAAATTTATGTATTTAAAAACCTTTCATAATTAACAAAGATAATTTCAAAAACAAATATTTTTTTTACGAAAAACTTCATTTTTCTATAGCTCTGTAGTAGAAATGTTATTAAGATTTACTTGCCTCTTGGAACCAAACTTTTTTTTTGGCTCGACTCCTAAAGTGCGCATCTCTATAACGTTGTGCTTTATTTCCGAAAAAAAAAAATTATTTTCAGTTCAGAATCGCTGAAATTATTATGTAAACTGCAAAAATATTTATGATGTCTGAGGAATAATTTTAATGTTTTAATTCAAATTAGAAAAATACCTGAAAATTTAAAAATTAGTTTTTGTTAGGTTTTAACTACTCGACGCGTGATTTCATGGGTAGAACTTTAAACATTGAAAACATCATCTCAAGTGAACAAATGATGAACAAGTGAACAAGGGATGGTCTCAAGTGAATAAATAAAAGAAAGAGAAATTACATAGTTCTTTGTAAATATGGATAGCTGCCTGATTATCTGAGGTTCTTCTCTTACTGTTCCAAATAAGAAAAATGCCATAGGCGTTTTCCTGTTTGTAATTCTTGAATCCGGGTAGCATTTTTCCGGGTTGCAGTGGTAGCTAGCAACCTAGTAAGAGACGATCACGTCCAATGTTAAGAAAAATAAAAACCCATTACTCCTAAATAAAGAGTCAGATAAAAACAAAAAGTGCACCATTAGAACCGCCTTGTCCGAAACCCCTGTATAGGAAACTTTCTGTCCCTTGGCTTGAATAGCAAGGGAAATATATTGGCTTGAAAATCAAGAAAAGTGGCAGCTACTACACCATTCTGCCTAAACGGCATATATTTTTTTTCTTTCTTTTCCACAATTAGCTTGGCACTGGAACATCGTAGAGAGTTGTTCAATGGCTCATTTTAAAGGAAATTAATTGGTTCAAAAATCTTTTGTAACTAAAATAAATTATTTCTAAAAGAGAATAAATTTTTCCACTAAAAACTGCATTTTCGATGTCTTTTCATACTGCAGTCTTTTCAAAGATATTTGATTTTTGTACATAAATCATAATCGTATACCAGCAGTAAGACTTGAACCCACGCCTACGAAGAGACTGGTGGCTAACACCAGCGCCTTGGACCAATCGGCCACGCTGCTTCTCATAACTATATATGTGAATCCGGGTTGCAGCAGTAGCTAGCAATGTTAGTAAGAGACGATCAGTCCAATGCTAAGAAATATAAAAACCCAGAACTCCTAAAAATAGAGTCAGATCATTATATTAAAGGTTTCGGGTTGCAGCGGTAGCTAGCAACCTAGTAAGAGACGATCACGTCCAATGTTAAGAAATATAAAAACCCATTACTCCTAAAAAAAAAGTCAGATCAAAACAAAAAGTACACCAGTAGAACCGCCTTGTCTGAAACCCCTGTATAGGAAACTTTCTGTCAATTGGCTTGAAGAGCAAGGGAAATATATTTGCTTGAAAGTCAAGAAAAGTGGTGGCTACTACAACATTCTGCCTAAATGGCATATTTTTTTCTCTCTTCTTTCTTTTTCTTTTCCACAGATAGTTTGGCACTGGAACATCGTAGAGAGTTGTTCAATGGCTCATTTTAAAGGAAATTAATTGGGTTAAAAATATTTTGTAACTAAAATAAATTATTTCTAAAAGAGAATAAAGTTTTCCACTAAAAACTGCATTTTTGATGTCTTTTCATACTGCAGTCTTTTCAAAGATATTTGATTTTTGTACATAAATCATAATCGTATACCAGCGGTAAGATTTGAACCTACGCCTCCGAAGAGACTGGTGGCTAACACCAGCGCCTTGGACCACTCGGCCACGCTGCCTCTCATAACTATATATGTGAATCCGGTTTGCAGCAGTAGCTAGCAACCTAGTAAGAGACGATCAGTCCAATGCTAAGAAATCTAAAAAAAATAGTCAGATCAAATCAAAAGCACTTCATTAGAACCACCTTGTCTGCAACCCTACTAGATAAATAATGAATGTCGTCATATTTTTATTAGTTTACATTAAAGAACGAACTTTAGTCCATAGTAACTGATCTGGGTTGTAGTAGTAGCTTGCAACCTAGTGGGAGATCTGGGTTGCAGCTGTAAGCTATATAGAAGTTTTGGACAAGGCGGTTCTAATAGTGTACTTCTTGTTTTGATCTGAATCTTTTTTCAGGAGTTATTGGTTACTTTAGTTTTTACTATGGGGCGTGATTGTCTCTTACTAGGTTGCTAGCTACCGATGCAACCCGGATAACAAACAGAAAAAAGCCTACGGCTTTTTCTTCTTTAAAATAGTAAGAGACGAACCTCAAACGATCAAGTGGCTAACTAAGTCCAATGTATCGTCTTTTAATGTAACCTATAAACGACTATAACGTCATTCATCAAGCTTGTACACGAAAATGCAGTATTTTTTTTGTCAAAATTGATTCTATTTTCAAAACTATTTATTTTTAATTACAAAAGACACTAGATGTTGCAATTTCCTTTAAAATGAGCTTTTGTACAGCTCTCTATGGTTTTCCAGTGCCCAGCTAGAAGAGGAGGAAAAAAACGGAAAGAAAAAAAGATACCTTATATGGAGAATATCGTGGTTTCTGCCAGTTTTCTTTATTTTCAAGCCAATATATTTTCCCTGTTGTTCAAGCCATTGGACGACTATATAGATGTTTTGGACAAGGTGGTTCTAATATTGTACTCTTTGTTTGGATCTGACTCTATTTTTAGGAGTTATGGTTTACTTTAGTTTTTAACTAATATGGGACAGGATCGTCTCTTACTAGGTGCTAGCTACCGCTGCAACCCGGATCTCCCACTAGGTTGCAAGCTACTACTACAACCCAGATCAGTTACTATGGACTACAGTGTATGTAACTTGCGTGTTGATGAGGTGCCCCCAGAGAACCTATTTTATCATGCACTTGATGCGTGATATCTATTGAAAACGCCCATACCCACAATGGCGAGGGTATTATTTCGGCGAAAATTTCATATGCAATATACAGGTTTCAAGTTCGTGCTATTGCCTATTTATTGGGCTTTAATGAGCATATCTGCGTCACCATTGTTCACTCGATTACCGCCTGATCTCTACCCAAGTATCTATCGAGGGTCAACGCTAATAATAAAAATTGCAATTTAGACGAGCATGAAATTAAAAGAAAAGACTTTATTAAAATTATGAATAACCCGGTAGGTAAAGAGACAAATAAAAAATTATGTAAAGAATTTTGAAAGATTATTGTTATTATCAGCGAGGATGGAACAATCTGGAGGGAATTTGACTGGGGGGGGGGGGGGTTGTTCTTTGCGTTTAATGAAATTTTTCACGGAGGATTTTTCCGTAAGGAGGGGGGTATATTTCATGAAGGGTGAGCCAGATTTATCGGCATTATTTGAAAAAACGAACAGAAATTAAAAAACAAAAAACAAGTTTTTTTAACGGAAAGTAAGGAGCAACATTAAAACTCAAAACGAACAGAAATTATTTTGTAAATGAAGGCTTGTCCCCTCTTCAATATCTTAGTCTTTACGATAAAGTTAGACTGTTTGTCCCAATTTTTTAAAAACGGCTACTGGAACACAGGGGCCGTTTAATTAGAATAGTAATCTTTTTTAAAAGTGCTAACAGTCTTATCGTATGACTAAAGCAGGGCACTAGAACTTTTGTTTTCCTTTTGAAAGAGCTCCTTTCTGATCTTATAGGACCATTGGATCGATACGATTAACCCTGAAAAAAAAAAACAAAAAAAAAAATTTGACAAAATGAAACAAACCAAAAAAAAACATATAAACCCGCATCCGAAGTCTTTCTTCTGCCAAAAAATACAAAATTCCTCATTTTTGTAGATAAGAGCTCAAAACCTTCACAGTAGAGTTCGCTGACATGCTGAATTTGAAGGTGTTATTTTGTTTGGATCGCTTTTTTTCTGGGGGTACCTCTTTTTTGAAAATCAGGCAAATTTTCTCAGGCTCGTACCTTTTTATAGGTAACATTAAACTTAATGAAATTTGTATACTTGGAATCACCTTAAAAAGCCAAGCCAGTTCTTTCGATGTATCTATTGTTATCAAAATTTTGTTTTTTAAAGTTTCGGTTACTACTTGGCTGAGTCGCTTAAAGTGCAAATTATGTTCTGGTCTTTAGAAAAAATGGAGGTCGTCAGCCCAACTCATTTTATTACCTGACTATTTTGAGGTCAACTTGTTTACTTGTTGTAATTTCTGTTTGTTTTGGGTTTCATTTATTTTATTGATGGTCATTTGTGGTGGTTTTACGCCTGGAAGATTATTTGACTTTATGTCAACTCTTTTTTGGTTTATTATAACTCTTTACTTTTCTTTGAAAAACTTCATTTGTTGAATTTTTTTTATTAATCGAAATTTAAGACAAGCAGAAATAAAGTCTTATAATATTGCGAACTTAAACGGAGCCTGATTAACGACTAATAAGTTTGTCTTTTATATATTTTTTTGTTGTACAAAAGATAAGCTATTCATAACACGTCTCTAAAACACTTTTTAAAATATGTGTTTCTAATGATGGAGAAATTTTTATTCGTGCTTACTTTCTTTTCGTTTGTAAAACGCCACGATATTTATCATATATACCCCAGGATTAGAATAAGATCTTTCAACCTCTGTAATTGCATGAAATTTTAATGATCAGGTGCGAATTAATCCCTATAGTTTGAATTTGTGACATTAAAATTTAAAACGACAAAAATTATTCTGTTTTTTCTTGGTTCTAGGCGTTTACCCCCCCCCCCCCCCCAGAAAATACCCTCCCGGAAAATACCTCCCCCCCCGTGGAAAATAGCCCCCGCGGAAAATAGCCTCGGCGTTTACACCCCCCCCCCTCTGGAAAATAAGGCTTTCCAAATTTGAGAATTTTATTTGAGTTTTGTTTCTTTCATTCTCCGAAGGAGAAAGGAATTTCGGAAGGAGTTGAAGAGAAATATATAACGGTTAGAAAATCAAGAAAATATTTTCATAATACTGTAATAGCTTATGTTATGAACATCATGAATTTGTCACATCTACATGCTTTTGTAATTAACAAAAAATATTTAAAATAAAATAAATATTTTTACGAAGAACTTCGTTTTCATATACTGGATAATAAATGTCGTCATAGTTTTATTAGAACCATATATGACGTAAATAAAAGACACTAGATTATGACATTACCTCTGATGACATCGGTTATGTCCGGGTTGTAGCGGTAGCTAGCAACCTAGTAAGAGACGATCACGTCCAATGTTAAGAAATACAATAACCCATAACTCCTAAAAATAGAATCAGATCAGAATAAAAAGTACACGATTAGAACCGCCTTGTATGAAACCCCTATATAGGAAACTTTCTGTCCCTTGGCTTTTATTTAAAGGATAAGTCTAGTTAATCATTTAACTAGGGATTACAACAATTCAAAAACCTTAAAAAGAAACCAAAAGTTTGAAGCTTAGTAAGAAATCGTAAAAAGTTTGAAGCTTAGTAAGAAATCGTTGTCAGAAAAACACCATTGCCGAATTTCTTTTCTTATAATTATTATGTCAAAAATTGGACAGTTGCAACCCGGATTCTTATCATAGTATTGATCCTTTATGTAACATCAAAAATGCAGTTTTTTTGACAAAACTGATTCTACTTAAAAACTATATTATTTTTAATTAAAAAAGTGACTAGATGTATCAATTTCCTTTAAAATGAGCCATTATACAGCTCTCTATAATTTTCCAGTGCCCATCTAGCTGAGGAGTAAAAAAAGCAGAAAGAAAAAAAGATGCCGTTTGTGGAGAACATCGTGGTTAAAGTCAATTTTCTTGATTTTCAAGCCAATATATTTTCTTTGTTATTCAAGCCAAAGGACGGTAAGTTTGCTATATAGAAGTTTTGGACAAGGCGGTTCTAATAGTGTACTTTTTGTTTTGATCTGAATCTTTTTTCAGGAGTTATGGGTTACATTAGTTTTTACTATGGGGCGTGATCGTCTCTTACTAGGTTGCTAGCTACCGCTGCAACCCAGATACAGTTCGTTATCACGAACTGTACGTATTCAGTATTTCCGATATTGTAAATTTCTTCTATTTCTCCCTCCATGGCACTGTAATGGAAAGATACTGTCAAAATTCGGGAGTACCCATGTTTTTAATAAAACTGTCGTTTGATTACGACATTTATTTTGTTTTTTGTTTGATTAAATCAAACAAAAAACAAACTAATTTGAAAATTGTCAGGTATTATTCTAATTTGAATTAAAAATTAATATTATTGCTCAGACACTATAAAAATTTCTGCTGTTTACACAATGCATTGAAAACTAGTGATTCTGAACTGAAAACTAAAAAAAATGAATTTCTTTTCTACGGAAATATTGCAAAAAAGATACGCACTTTAGAAGTTGAGCCAGAAAAAGTTTGGTTCCAGGAGACAATTATAACTTTGAAGTGAGAGATAAAATAAAACTTTCGTTGATTAAATCGAACAACATCAAAACTAATTTAAAAATTTTCCGGTTATTTTTCTTGTTTGAAATAAAAGATAAAAATTATTGCTTGGACACCATGAATATTTTTGCAGTTTACATAATGAACTGAAAACCATAATAAAAAAAATTGAATTTCTTTTCTACGGAAATATAGTACAAAAAAATGTGCACTTTAGAAGTTGAGCCAAAAAAAGTTTGGTTCCAGGAGACAATTATAACTTTGAAGTGAGAGATGAAATTAAACTTTCGTTGATTAAATCAAAAAAAAAACTAATTAAAAAATTTTTCAGGTAGTTTTTTAGTTGGAATTAAAAAAATAATATTATTGCTCAGACTCCATAAATATTTTTGCAGTTTACAAAATAACCTTAGTGATTCATAACTGAAAATTAAAAAAAAATTGAACTTCTTTTCTACGGGAATGTAGCACAAGAGATACACACTTAAGAAGTCCAGCCAAAATAAGTTTGGTTCCAGGAGACAATTATAACTTTGCAGTGAGAGATGAAACAAAATTTTTTTTTGATTAATATCGAACAAAAAACGAAACTAATTAAACATATTTCAGGTATTTTTCTAGTTTGAATTAAAAAATTAATATTATTGTTCAGACACCATAAATACTTTTGCAATCAACGAAAGTCTTATTTCATGTCTCACTTCAAAGTTATAATTTTCTCCTGGAACAAAACTTTTTTTGGCTCAACTTTCAAAATGCATATCTTTTGTGCTATATTTCCGTAGAAAAAAATTCAATTTTTATTTCATTTTACTTTTCAGTTCATTATGTAAACTGTAAAAATATTTATTGTGTCCGAGCTATAATTTATATTTTTTATTTCAAACTAGAAAAACACCTGAAAATTTTAAAATTAGTTTTATTATTTGTTAGGTTCTTGCTACTCGACGCGCGTCTTTAACTCGTCAAAAGTATGCAAAATATGACTTTAGTAACTCCTGACCACGACGTTGAAACTGGTTTGACTACAAAAAGTAAATCTGGACAGTGTAAAGACGATTGCTGTAGCTGTATTACTGTAACATGTTATTATACGATGATTGCATTGGCTGTAGCGGTTGTAGCTTTAATAGTAATTGGAATCTTTGTAGGAAGTTACTATTATCAATCTTCTATTCATAAATGTGTTTGCAATTGTAAATAGTGGAGTGAAACAGATATAAAAATAAAAATAAAAACACTAGCTATGAAAAATAAATACTTTCAAAACAATGGAACAGAAGAAGCTTATTTTTTAATATTCGAAAGCCTACTACTTAACACGACAGTTTTATTAAAAACATGGGTACTCCCGAATTTTGACAGTATCTTTCCATTACAGTGGAGGGAGAAATAGAAGAAATTTACAATATCGGAAATACTGAATACGTAAAGAGGAAATATCAGTCTCATTTAACAGAGGAAAAACCCGAAAGATATAGAACCACGGAGTCTCTTTGCTTAAACAACAAAGAAAATACGTCTTCGTGTTATTAAACAAAAACACAATAAAAAATGTAACTAATTTTTAAATTTTCAAGTATTTTTCCAGTTTTTACATAGGGGATCGAGTTATTATAAAGTTATTATAAATGGTGTTATTCAAGAGGATCTCGTGTAGTAGTCATTATTAGAAGTTTTGTTTAGACTTAATACTACTTAAAGCTCGATCATCGGATAAAGCTGAAACCATTGAAGGACAACCCATGCCAAATAGTAATTAAAAGTGAAGATAATGCAAGCATCTTTTGAAAAAAAGATGCAAGCATCTTTCAAAGCCCCAATATAGGAAACTTTCTGTCATTTGGTTTTAACAGCAAGGGAAATATATTGGCTTGAAAATCAAGAAAATTGGCAGCTACTACAGCATTCTGGCCAAACGGCTTTTTTTTCTCCTTTCTTCTTTTCCACAGATAGCTTGGCACTGGAACATCATAGAGCTATTCAATGGCTCATTTTAAAAGAACTTAGTAGATCTAGTGCTATTTGTAGTATATTTTTTTTTAATTTTAAATCAAATCAGCTTTTCCTCTAAAAACTGCATTTTTATGGCCAATCTTGATGATTTTAAATTAAGGAACGAACTGTTAACCATACTAGCTGAAGTATTAAACCAATCAGTTTGTGGTCATAATAAAGAGCTGTGTAATGGTTCATTTTAAAGCAATTCGGTTTGCAGCGATAGCTAGCAACCTAGTAAGAGACGATCACGCCCCATAGTAAAAACTAATTCAACTCATAAATCCTGAAAAAAGATTCAGATCAAAACAAAAGTAAACTTTTAGAACCACCTTGTCCAAAACTTCTATAAAGCAAACTTACCGTCCTTTGGCTTGAATAACAAAGAAAATATATTGGCTTGAAAATCAAGAAAATTGACTTTAACCACGATGTTCTCCACAAACGGCATCTTTTTTTCTTTCTGCTTTTTCTTCCTCCTCAGCTAGCTGGGTACTGGAAAATCATAGAGAGCTGTATAATAGATCATTTTAAAGGACATTGCTACATCTAGTCACTTTTGTAATTGAAAATAAAATAGTTTTTAAGAAGAATCAATTTTGTCAAAAAAACTGCATTTTTGATGTATTTTATTACTGCAGTCTTCAAAGATATTTGAATTTTGAAGCAATCAAACAGTTCATGGTAATGAACTCTATAGTAATAATAGCTACTCGTCTCAATACTAACCGAAACTCTACAGAACGAAATTTTGATACCAATATCTATTGGTATCAAAATTTCAGATATCAAAACCCAGATACAGTTCGTTATCACGAACTGTATCTGGGTTGCAGCGGTAGCTAGCAACCTAGTAAGAGACGATCACGCCCCATAGTAAAAACTAATTTAACCCATAACTCCTGAAAAAAGATTCAGATCAGAACAAAAAGTACACTATTAGAACCGGCTTGTCCAAAACTTTTATATAGCAAACTTACCGTCCTTTAGCTTGAATAACAAAGAAAATATATTGGCTTGAAAATCAAGAAAATTGACTTTAACCACGATATTCCTCCACAAACGGCATCTTTTTTCTTTCTGCTTTTTTTACTCCTCAGCTAGTTGGGCACTGGAAAATCATAGAGAGCTGTATAATGGCTCATTTTAAAGGAAATTGATACATCTAGTCACTTTTTTAATTAAAAATAAAATTGTTTTTAAGTAGAATCAGTTTTGTCAAAAAAACTGCATTTTTCCGGGTTGCAGCGGTAGCTAGCAACCTAGTAAGAGACGATCACGTCCAATGTTAAGAAATATAAAAACCCCTAAAAAAAAGAGTAAAAGAAAGAGTCAGACTCCTAAAAAAAGAGTCAGATCAAAACAAAAAGTACACCATTAGAACCGCCTTGTCCGAAACCCCTAAAAAGGAAACTTACCGCCCTTTGGCTTGAATAACAAAGAAAATATATTGGCTTGAAAATCAAGAAAATTGACTTTAACCACGTTATTCTCCACAAACGGGATATTTTTTTCTTTCTTCTTCTTCTTCTTCTTTTCCACAGATAGCTTGGCACTGGAACATCGTAGAGATCTGTTCAATGGCTTATTTTAAAGGAAATTAATTGGGTTAAAAACCTTTTGTAACTAAAACAAATTATTTTTAAAACAGGATAAATTTTTCCACTAAAAACTGTATTTTTGATGTCTTTTCGTACTGCTGTCTTTTCAAAGATATTTGATTTTTTAAGCAATCAAACAGTTCGTGGTAAAGTTGTATTTAAAACTTTATATTCCATAGATAGCTTGGCACTGGAACATCGTAGAGAGTTGTTCAATGGCTCATTTTAAAGGAAATCTCTAGATCTAGTGCTATTTGTTCTTATTTTTTTTTTAATTAATTTTTTTTTACGAAAAACTTGATTGTTTATATACAATATTGATCAATGACGTCATAGTCGTTGGATGTAGTTAGTACATAAAGGCTCGATCATCGAATTTAAGCTGAAACTAAGTAAAGGACAATTATGCCTCCATATATTCACAGTGATGTATAAGATTTCCCATTACATCTGTAAACTGTTCCACAGTTGCCGGTCCATACCTTGGAAGCTTTTCACTAAACATGCAACATTTCTTTTGGATATTACTATTAAGTTTTGCGAAAGCATCTCTAGCTGACTTTTCAACAAAATCTATTCTTTCAGAGATAATTTTAATCTTTAATTTTGAATATTTTTCGTAATCCCGGTAAAACATTCGTAAATTTTTTCTCAATTTACAAAGATCAGCCTGTGCGTTCTTTGCAGCTTGTGTAAACTGCAAAAATATTCATGGTATCCGAGCAATAGTTTGAATTTTTCAATTCAAGCTAGAAAAATACCTTAAAATGTTAAAATTAGTTTTATTTTTGGTTAGGTTCTAACTACCCGATGTGGGATTTACTATGTATTTTCAGACCAAAGAATTCAATTTTTTATATATTTTATTTTTCAGTTTAGAATCGCTAAAGTTATTATGTAAACTGCAAAAATATTTATGATATCTGAGCAATAATTTTAATCTTTTCATTCAAATTAACAAAATACCTGAAAATTAAATTTTTTTTTTTATTTTTTGTTAGGTTATGGATACTTGATACGAGTTATAAGAAGTGTTAATTAGATAAGAATATTATTTCTTGTTTTGTAATAAGATGCCTTCTAAGCGAGTTATACGTAATTTAAAAAAAACAGTACTATACAAAAAACAGAGACAACATCTTGAAAAGAGAAAAGCAAAGGTATTCAACCGACAAGGCGTATCGAGATGCGAAAATTGATAGTGACAAACAGCGTTATTATAATGATGAAATTACAGTAAAGAACAAACTTCCAGCCCATAGTAACTAAAATAAGATTATAATTTAAGACTCAAACAAGTAATTTGTTTGCTTTGGTATTATCTTCCTAGTTTAATTAATCATAATCCGGGTTGTAGCGGTAGCTAGCAACCTCGTATCCGGGTTGCAGCGGTAGCTAGCAACCTAGTAAGAGACGATCACGTCCAATGTTAAGAAATATAAAACCCCCGAACTCCTAAAAATAGAGTCAGATCAAAACAAAAAGTACACCATTAGAACCGCTTTGTCCGAAACCCTTATAAAGGAAATTTACCGCCCTTTGGCTTGAATAACAAAGAAAATATATTGGCTTGAAAATCAAGAAAATTGACTTTAACCACGTTATTCTCCACAAACGGGATATTTTTTTCTTTCTTCTTCTTCTTCTTTTCCACAGATAGAAGAATTACATAACTCTAAAAATGTGCTCTAAAAATTACAGTAAAGAACGATCTCTCTCCTATGCTAACTGATATATGGTGGTTCCAGGTGTAGTTACTACATAAAGGACGAATATAGCTCATCATAAATGGTGTTTGTCAATTATCCGGGTTGCAGCGGTAGCTAGCAACCTAGTCTGGGTTGCAGCGGTAGCTAGCAACCTAGTATTACATAAAGGATCAATACTATGATAGGAATCCGGGTTGCAACTGTCCAAGTTTTGACAAAATAATTATAAGAAAAGAAATTCGGCAATGGTGTTTTTCTGACAAACGATTTCTTACTAAGCTCCAAACTTTTTACGATTTCTTACTAAGCTTCAAACTTTTGGTTTTTCTTTTTTAAGGTTTTTGAATTGTTGTAATCCCTAGTTAAATGATTAGCTAGGCTTATCCTTTATATAAAAGCCAAGGGACAGAAAGTTTCCTATATAGGGGTTTCAGACAAGGCGGTTCTAATCGTGTACTTTTTATTCTGATCTGATTCTATTTTTAGGAGTTATGGGTTATTGTATTTCTTAACATTGGACGTGATCGTCTCTTACTAGGTTGCTAGCTATCGCTACAACCCGGACATAACCGATGTCATCAGAGGTAATGTCATAATCTAGCGTTTTTTATTTACGTCATATATGGTTCTAATAAAACTATGACGACATTTATTATCCAGTATATGAAAACGAAGTTCTTCGTAAAAATATTTATTTTATTTTAAATATTTTTTGTTAATTACAAAAGCATGTAGTTGTGACAAATTCATGATGTTTCATAACATAAGCTATTACAGTATTATGAAAAAAAAAACAGTTTTTCGTAGAAAATTACAGAGGTTGAAAGATCTTATTCTAATCCTGGGGTATATATGATAAATGTCGTGGCGTTTTACAAACGGAAAGAAAGTAAGCACGAATAAAAATTTCTCCATCATTAGAAACACATATTTAAAAAAGTGTTTTGAGACGTGTTATGGAATAGCTTATCTTTTGTACAAAAAAAAAATAAATATAAAAGACAAACTTATTAGTCGTTAATCAGGCTCCGTTTAAGTTCGCAATATTATAAGACTTTATATCTGCTTGTCTTAAATTTCGATTAATAAAAAAATTCAACAAATGAAGTTTTTCAAAGAAAAGTAAAGAGCTATAATAAAACAAAAAACAGTTGACATAAAGTCAAATAATCTTCCAGTCGTAAAACCACCACAAATCACCATCAATAAAATAAATGAAACCCAAAACAAACAGAAATTACAACAAGTAACCAAGTTTGACCTCAAAATAGTCAGCTAATAAAATGAGTTGGGCTGACGACCTCCATTTTTTCTAAATACCAGAACATAATTTGCACTTTAAGCGACTCAGCCGAGTAGTAACCGAAACTTTAAAAAACGGAATTTCGATAACAATAGATACATCGAAAGAACTGGCTTGGCTTTTTAAGGTGATTCCAAGTATACAAATTTCATTAAGTTTAATGTTACCTATAAAAAGGTAAGAGCCTGAGAAAATGTGTCTGCTTTTCAAAAAAGGGGTACCCCCAGAAAAAAAAGCGATCCAAGCAAAATAACACCATCAAATTCAGCATGTCAGCGAACTCTACTGTGAAGGTTTCGAGCTCTTATATACAAAAATGAGGAATTTTGTATTTTTTGGCAGAAGAAAGACTTCGGATGCGGGTTTATATGTATTTTTTTGTTTGTTTGATTTTGTCGTTTTTCTGTGTTTTTTTTTTCAGGGTTGATCGTATCGATCCAATGGTCCTATAAGATCAGAAAGGAGCTCTTTCGAACGGAAAACAAAAGTTCTAGTGCCCTGCTTTAGTGACCAAAAAGATTGGAGGGCACCTAGTTCCTTCCCAAGTCCATTTTCTCCCTAAGGATATCCGATCAAAATTTTAAGATAGCCATCTAATGCAGCATAGTTGAAAGTTTTACTCCTTTTTTTTTTTTACAAATGGCCATCTCAAAACTCAAAACAACAAAGCAACATTAAAACTCGAAACAAACAGAAATTATTCCGTATATGAAGGGTTTTCCCCTCCCAATATCTTGCTCTTTACGATAAGACTGTTAGCACTTTTAAAAAAGATTACTATTCTAATTAAACGGCCCCTGTGTTTCAGTAGCCGTTTTTAAAAAATTGGGACAAACAGTCTAACTTTAGCGTAAAGAGTAAGATATTGAAGAGGGGACAAGCCTTCATTTACAAAATAATTTCTGTTCGTTTTGAGTTTTAATGTTGCTCCTTACTTTCCGTTAAAAAAACTTGTTTTTTGTTTTTTAATTTCTGTTCGTTTTTCGAATAATGCAGATAAATCTGGCTCACCCTCCATGAAATATACCCCCCTCCTTACGGAAAAATCCTCCGTGAAAATTTCATTAAACGTAAAGAACATCCCCCCCCCCAGTCAAATTCCCTCCAGATTGTTCCATCCTCGCTGAAAATAACAATAATTTTTCAAAATTCTCTACATAATTTTTTATTTGTCTCTTTACCTACCGGGTTATTCATAATTTTATTAAAGTCTTTTCTTTTAATTTCATGCTCGTCTAAATTGCGATTTTTTATTATTAGCGTTGACCCTCGATAGACACTTGGGTAGAGATCGGGCGGTAATCGAGTGAACAATGGTGACGCAGATGAGCTCATTAAAGCCCAATAAATAGGCAATAGCACGAACTTGAAACCTGTATATTGCATATGAAATTTTCGCCGAAATAATACCCTCGCCATTGTGGGTATGGGCGTTTTCAATAGATATCACGCATCAAGTGCATTATAAAATAGGTTTCTCTGGGAGCACCTTATAAACACGCAAGTTTCATACACTGCCTTGTTGTTCCAGCCAAGGGTTAATCTTAGAAACAATTTCGTCGCTGTAGAAGTCTTTTTATTGTAAAGACGGACCAGCCTCACAGCTGGCAGTTATTGAATTCAAAGGATGACTGGGAAGTCATCGAGTAACCTATGTTCTGCGAATCTTAGTATTAAAAAGAAACTGGATAATTCCAATTCAGTTAGAATGTTTGACTAGAAAATTCAAGAGGAACGAGAATTGTTAATTATATGTTCTTTCTTTCCAGAGAAACAGGGCGTCAATTCTAAGGAAATATGGCCTTTCTGAAAGGACGAAAAAGGATCAAGTTGACCCTGAATTTCTAGGCAAGCTCAAATTTTATGATCGTCAAGTCTCACATACCCTTGTTGATCAGATATTTTCTGGCCAGCTCATCAGCACGCTCGTTTGTGAGACATGCAAAGAAAAATCTCAGAGGCTCGAAAACTTTCTGGATCTTAGTCTTTCTATATCTGAAGAGAAGCCTTCGCGACCAGCATGGAAGATAAAGCCCTTAGACGATGATGATGAGGATGGTATTGCCCTAGGATGTTTTAGTAAGTAATTTTAGTTAGGTTAATCCAAAATGTATAATTCAAGAATATTTAAACTAGGTCTGGCTGTGCTTAGAGAATGAAGGTTTAGTTTTAAAATATCCCCAAAGCACTGTTGCCATTTTTACTTTCTTTTTCTGTAGATTCAATTGCATTACTTATGCGTAGCTTTCAAAACTTTCTTTGAAAAGTTAAAATTCTGACCCTATCCCTGTGTACAGTCTGGCCTAAAGTAAAAAGAAAAACTGACCGATAACGGTAGTTTAAATAGTTAAAGGACCGAGTACAATAAAAATGGCATCTGATTTTTTGAACTGATGAGATTAAACTTACACGGCCCTATACGTCATGAGAATTAGGGAAAAATCAGGACCTCAATTTTTAATGAAGCAGTTATACAGTTTTTAGTAATAGTGGATGCCAATAAACAAAATATTCTAACATCTTAATAAGTCGTACTTACTATTTTAATTGTACTTGGCGTTTCCCGCCTCACCTGGCATCTGAAATTCAGATGTTTCGTGGGGATTTGCTTAACCACAAAATCCCCAGATTCACCGTAGCTAAGCTTGCAGTGTGACGCTGCTAAGCCCTACCCCAAGCCAAAGATTAGCGAGACCAGGCTTCGAACTCCCGTCCCGAAGGACATATGATTGATAGTCCAGTGTGCCATCTAATCGGCGAGAGTTGAGAAGATTTAACTTTGTTTTCAGTTCCAGTTCCTCCTTGAATGCCTTTTGAGACCCTTTTTCTGGCCGCCCATGTCTTCGTTTCCAGCTTAGGAGGGGTCGTTGGTGGGAAATCGTTGGATGTGGTCCCAGCTTTCCATTGCAGTGTGTGCTCTAGGAATTTTAGTACTCGTTGTTTTATGATTACCGTGGGAGAGTCTTTGAACACCTTCTAACCTCTAAGTTTGAGGTGCAAAACCATCGTCTAACGTGTAGTAAGCGCCTCATGCAGCTATGGTCAAATACTTTCAGGCACTTAAAGGCTAAGTTTCGCAATGGTACAACAGGATCGACCGAACAGTTGCCTCGTATGTGTTCATTTCATTTGTTGTAATAATTTTATGTTTGCCCTAAAGCAACTTCTTCAGGCTTGCAAGTATAGCCCATGCCTTTCTTTTTTGGACTCGAACGTCAGTTCTTGCACCTTTGTTTGGTGTTAGGATAAACCCAAGGTAGCAGAGTTCTTCGACAGTCTTGATGGCTTTGCCCTTTAGTAGGATTAAATAAAAAAAAAACAAGTTTTTTCATCTGAAAGTAAGGAGCAACATTAAAACTTAAAACAAACAGAAATTATTACGTATATAAAGGGAGTTGCCCCCTCCTCAAAACCCTGCTCTTTACGCTAAAGTTTTTAGTACTTTTAAAAAAGCGTCTTATTGTTCTAATTAAACGGCCCTTGTGTTTCAGGAATCATCATTAAAGAATTGGGACAGAATTCAAACTTTAGCCTAAAGAGCCAGGTGTTGAGGAGGGGGCAACCCTCTTTATATACGTAATAATTTCTGTTCGTTTTAAGTTTTAAAAATGCTCCTTACTTTCAGATGAAAAAACTTGTTTTTATTTAATTTCTGATCGTTTTTAAATAATGCCAGGAAATCTGGCCCCACCTTCACGGAGAAACCCCCTTCCCACGGAAATATCCTCTAGATAATTCAATTCCGGTGAAAATTTACCCCGGACAACTACTCTTAACCACTCTGCGCGTAAAATTGAGACGGAAAAGAGAAAGCAAGGCATATTTTGTATAAGAATTCTGGCAAATTCCCCCAGTGTATAATTTTCCCTGACAAGTTCACTCCCTGAAAACTCCTCTCCCCATTGAAAATCCCCCGTGGAAAAACCCCCAGCAGTAAATTTGCCCCCCCCCCCGTATAGATCCCAATAACAAATACTATGCACAAACAATGGGCAAATTTTATAACTTAGACTTTTCCCGTGGGGCTGTGGGGGGGGGGGGTCATTTTATACCCAAAGGCATAGTTATTGGGCCTTTCAACTATGATGAACAAAATAGCTATCTAAAAATTTTGATCAGACGATTTAGGGGAAAAGGGGGTGGGGGAGGGGGCCTATTTGCCCTCCAATTTTTTGGCCACTTAAAAACGGCACTAGAACTTTTAATTTCCGTTCAAATGAGCCCTCTCCCGATATTCTAGGACCATTGGGTCGATACGATCACCCCTGGAAAAAAAAAACAAACAAATAAACACGCATCTGTGATCGTTCTTCTGACAAAAAATACAAAATTCCACATTTTTGCAGATAGGACTTTTAGGGACTGTTTCCCCCTTTTGTCGAAAGTCAGGAAAATTTTTTTAGGCTCATAACCTTTGATGGGTAAGACTAAACTTAATGAAATTTATATATTTTAAATTAGCATAAAAAGTCGATTCTTTTGATATATCGATTGGTATCAAAATTCCGTTTTTAGAGTTTCTGTTATTATTGAGCCGGGTCGCTCCTTACTTGCAGTTCGTTACCACGAACTGTTTGATATTTGGATAGTTTTGGGTGTTTGCTTTCAGAACTTTTTTTTACTTACGGATTGTGGGGTTTTATGAGGTATAGAAGACATCATTAACCGTCACTTGAAGGTCAGCCTACAAGCTACCTATGATACTAATATCGTCTTGGAATTCAATATCTTTCATTACAATCGGATTGTCTTTTTTTTTCACTAACGACAATCCATTTGTGGGTGTAAATTGGGTTCACCATTATCTAATTAGTGATGTAGTTGAAGAGAGCTTGTGAGAGGGGGCACTCCTGACTCAGCTTCAAACTGTTGTTTCACCGTTGGCAGTTCTGACTCACGTAACTGTTTACTCATAAACCTTTTAGAGTATTTCGATCAGTTATACTGGGAAACTGTCTTTTGCCGTGAACTTACAGATCTCGGCCTTGATGAGGGAATTGAAATCGGATAAAAAATCGATGAAGGTGATGATGACAGGCAGGTGAAATATCTTCCTCTGTTGTAGAATCCAACGGACGATAAAAAATATGTCCTGAACGGCTTTTACTGGGCATGAAACCTGCTTATCCGGTTTCATGTTTGTCATTGTCAATGAGCATTAAAAGAATTGCCCTAAAATAAAAGTTCAAAATAGGGATAAAATCCTTTTTAATAGACAGTGTATAGAAATTCACAAAAATACCAGATATTTCGGTCACGTATACAGTGACCGTCATCAGTAGTAAAACCTGTTGAAGAATTACCCTGTTGCTTTTTTCATAGACATCGCAGTAAGATGACAAAACCAGTCACTTGATCAAATCCTCCAACGGCAGTAGAGGGCAGCTAATCAATCCATCCGCGACAAGACTGGCCAGCCACTTGTTACAGAAGTCATAAGAAATCAATGATGGAGATACCTCGGTCACGGACTACTAAAAATTTCCGGTTATGCAAAAGGTTTATGGCTCTTAAAGGCCAGTTTATAAAGCAAATGTATTCAAACAACCTTTTGTTGGAATTTTAAGTTATATTGTTCTTGTCGTATCATTATATCTATTTATGCTACAATACAACTCGAAAATGACCATTTATTTAGGGGGGTAGGGGTGGGGCCTACAGAGTTGAAGATTTAGCTCTCCTTTTCAGTAAAGTGTAAATGATAGTCTAAACCTCAGAGGTTTCAGTGCGTGAGTACTGAAGCTCTTATTCGTGGATTTTTTATTCGTTTTACGTTTGACTTGATTAATCATTTTATTATATGTTAGTTTTAAGTTTGTTCTGTCACCTAACTTTATTTGTAATCGTTTTGGGTTTATACCTCTTAAATTTTCCTTGAAAAACTTATTTGTTTTAGAAAAGTTTTTGACTTAATCTCAAGACTGTAGCCAAAGTGGGGATAGTTATTCAAGAGTCATACAGGTCAGACTAATTGGAGTTCAGGGGGTAAATAACTCACAGGGGTAGTGGATATATTTTTTTCTTTAGCAAGTGCTTAAATTTTGTTGCTTGGGGGTGGGGTTGTCGTCCCAAACATGCATATATATATATATATATATATATATATATATATATATATATATATATATATATATATATATATATATATATATATATATATATATATATATATATATATATATATATATATATATATATTATATATATATATATATATATATATATATATATATATATATATATATATATATATTATATATATATATATATCAGGACATGAAAAAAGTAAGTGATAGTGGTTTTACTTAGTTATATTTGGATTTACTGGAGAAATTCTGTTATTTTTGTGCCCCAGGTCTCAATTAATGAAAAAAAAAATAATTAATATTCAAATTCAGAGAAAAAAACTATTAGTCAGAAACGCACCTTTGTAAATTCAGGAATTTGGGGTCAAGCATTTCCGGCTTAGAGTTGTTGTCTGGTATTTGTCGACTCCTTAGCCCACTAACTAGCTCTCACAAAATGTAAAAATTGGGAAACCAACATTTAAACTGTTAAAATAAACTAATCGGTTAATTCAAAGGAAAAAATCTCAACCATCCTTTGAATTTTCAGAAAAAAATATGTATAAAGTTTGACCGAAAATTTGAGGTTCTACTTATCGATTTACTGTGATATTATTATTGTTTTGTTGGATTGACATTGATTTGATTTATCATTTTTGATTTATTATTATGCTTAGACTGATGTTTTATTGATGTTATTTATTAATTAATTGATTTACTATAAAACTTCTAATCAAATCCTTTTTGTCTAATTATCTCGGTGTTTCTCTCAAATTTTGTCACCAAATTATGCATATTAATGGCAGAAATTTCAGCACTAAAATATATCTCTGGTGTGTTGGTTGGTAACTAAAACGAATGAATCAAAAGCAAATAGGAGTATATACATTATTTTTATTTAAAAACTCAAAAGTGTACATTGGAGGAAGGAAACCTATGTCTGTATAATAGCTATTATAATTCCAAGAATTGTTTAATCAGTGTGTTCTTTTTTATCAATTGCTCCTTCTGGCCTAGACCCCGTTGCAAAGTGGCAGTACCTATTTCCAAACTACAGCCGATCGTTTCATGACAAATGAACAAGTCCAGTTCTTACCTTTGTAAAATATTATATTTTGTACTTTGTATTATTATTCTTTCACTTGTGTAAATTTAGCATTGACTCGACTTATAGATTTTGTTAGTTTCTTTGACGATTTATTATTTGTATATTTTAGTGTTATGACAAAAACTCTAGGTTTTCTCCTATTTTTCAATATTTTTTTTTTTTAATTAATAGAAAGGATTTCCAATTGTGCTTGTCTTTCGAGTTTCCACGCTAAAATGTTTCTGCGGTATTCTTGTGTGTTATGAGAATTAGCTTCAGTTGTTTGAATAATTTAATCATCATAAAAATTCATAACTAAAATGAATGAATTAATTGCTAAAACAAATACCTAATTCAATTTTACTTACCTCAGTGTATTATTATTCTAGAAATCAATAACGGACCTTCGAAACATCAGCTTAAAAAGGGAAAGAAAGCAGCCAAAACCCAAAAGAAGAAGTTAAAAAATAGGAAAGAGCCTCAATCAGTGGATGAGGAAATAGAAAAAAAAGACGAGGGAAATGAGGAAAAAGGAGACATAAAAGTGAAAGAAAAAATGGAATCTGACGAAGAGGATGATAGTGTTGTCACGACTAAGTCTCCAGCCGAATCTCCAGGTGAATTTTCTGATTTGTTTTCCTTTATCCTTACATTTTTTTTTTTTTTTATCAAACCTTGCATAGGTAGGCTGGCCATCTAAAATAAAAATTGTTCCGTTCGTTTTTCATGGTTTTTAGTTAAGTTCGTGGTACGTGACTATTGGTGGTGCTTTACCTACTATTGAAAGTGAAACCGAGGTCTTCGGCGAAACCGACGTCTTGGTCATCGCTTAATGCTTTTTTTCTATTTGTCCTTTTTCAGAATACGGTTCTGCCATAATTTTTCTGTAAAGCAGTAATATATTCTGATTTTGGTCAACTAAGTTACAATACTATTTTTTCGATTCGTACTGAAAATGTCAGTAAATACATCAATACGAATTTTGTGGAAATCAAACCCTTTTTGTGATATATATGGCAGGTGATAAACAAAAAAAAAAAATCGCATGCTGACCAATAGTCTGCGTTGCGCAGGTACCGGTCTCCTGATTTGACGCCTTCGGTCGGGAGTGCAATGCGTGGTTGGGGCAAATCGTCCGACGCTTCCCGTGTTTTTCCCTAGATTTCTCCAGGTACCCATTTAGAGCTGGGTCGACTCCTGCTGAGCTTAAAGAGTCACACCATCGACCCCCGTCCCAAACCAAAAAACCAGCGACACCAGGACTCGAAACCTTGAACTCAGGATCTCAAGTCCGTAGGTGATTTGTGATCTTAATACATTTTTATCATCAAATTTTAGTCATTTATGATCATTAGTTGAAATTAACCATGAATGATCATTGATTGCAGACAGTTTCTTCTTTGACATCACCAAATCGAATAACCTTAATTGAATTGCCCATGCGGAAGGAAAACAACACAACGCCAGTAGAATAGCCAAGGACAGGCTGCTTATGACTAATTAGCATAAAAATTGAAAAGATAAGTGCACCATTTATGCACTAAGGTTTCTAATCTGACGATGTCTTTACGCCTCAGAAAGCTTATAGAAAATTGTAGAGAGTATATTTTGTTTTGTCTTAACCCTTGTATTAACCCCTTTCCCTCCATTCTTAGCAAGGCCGTATCCATAAGGGGAGTTTGACCCCCCCCCCTGACATTTTTGCCTGACTCGTAAAAATGTAACAAAAATGCACAAGAACGTGTTTTTGATGTGTTTTTGTAATTTCTTTTTGTGTAAATTTCCACTCCCGAAGAAAAATCCCCCCCTCCCTCCAACAAAAATCCTGGATACACCTTTGATGATTAGTCTTTAGTAGAATTGAGGTTGTTAAAAGGAAGTATGTCTTTCTCTCCTTTCAAACCCGTAACCTGTGTATTCTTTGTACAAATAACTGATCAGAGCAAACATCTAAAGAAGTTGACATATTTTCAGTTTTGACAAAGTTGGCTTTAAAATTCGTTTGCTTTAATATTTGCTATTGTTTAACATTTAATCTATTTACTATTCAGTGGCTTTAATGTTTACCATTGAGCTTTAAATTCGTAAAGCTCAATGGTCTATATAAGCTCTTGGTCTATATAAAGAAAAAGACCAAGTAGGTCAACTGTCACGTGTTTCATCTATCAAGACTCTGTACCTGTAAGATGGCTTTGCTGGAAATTTTGGGAGGAAAGGGGGTATTTTTCCAGGGGAAAGTATCGATGTTAGAATCAAGTGTATTTATGTTCCCAGTGGATTCACAGGAATTCTCCTTGGAAAGCTCCTTGGTAGCTTGTCCCATATCTCCCTCCACTGTACGTATATACATACAAGGAATTTTTACATTCCTTGAAATTTTTTTAGTATTAGGATAAATACTTTACTTTTTTTAGATTTACATAACAAGAAGGTGTATTGAAGGTGGTTGGCAAGTAGGATGGATAGACTTAGGATTGCTGGTAGGATAATCCATAGGTGTATCTTCCATTTAAGATGGTAGAACCGGGTCTATCATCCTAATAGACTTGCTTTAGGAGGCAATAGATCTTCGCTGAGAAGTACATTGAAGCGTTTTGCAAAACTTTGAAAAGTTAGATTTGGCTAGCCTGCCGCAGAGACATACTGTCTCGGCCCTACTTTTCTTTGAGCTAACAAAACTTTTCTGCTAAGATTACGCTAATCTGTGGTAAACCAAAGACGCAGAATGTTTGAGATTTGTCAAAAAAAGAAAATAAAGACCCAAACAAGCATACTTTGCATTATTAAGTTATTAAATTTTTCATTTTGACTGATTTTCTAACTTTAGCCGGATCAGGCAGATACCAAGAAGCTTTTATTTTGTATATGACTTATACTTTGATGTAAAATAAAATCAAGAAAAGAGGGTAGATTTTTTTTTTTCGCCATTTAATGACTGATTTGCCATTTTTTAATTTTGATGTCAGAGTCTGCTTTAACTTCTAAAAACTTGAGTCTCGAACACTAGTGGGCCTTGGATTTAAATTTTCACTACTTTTTAGCAATATATGATATAAAGTTGTTGCATTATATCTTCAGTCTGCAATGAACGCACAGTGTATGGTAAAGTATCAAAGCCTGTGTAAACAAAAGAAGGGCTGTTCTGTTTTGTTGTATGACAAAAATTGCAATAATATCACTAAATTACTATTATAATTAGGGTTTTTCGCTGTTTCAGCTATTATCAATCCCCCCCCCCCTCATTTTCTGCTTGATAATTTGAATGTAATAATTGAAAGCGAAAAAGCGGATGAGAATATACCCTCACTGCTGACCCAACTTTCATTGCTGAATTTATGGATGCATTCCCACGACCGCAATACGTGAAATTTTGGTGCAATCGAAGGACTAGTTTTTTTTTACAATAAAGACGGGCGTCTAGTGTGGAAAAACATTGCCAAGAAACTGGCAAATGATTTAAAAAAAAAAAAAAACTGAGGGTAAAAAAAACACCTATGCATGGATAAAAGGTTATGTTAAATAAAATTAATATTTCTACTTCCTAGAATTCACCCCTTTTTGTGTGTGTGTTTCTTTGTTTGTCTTGACTTTAGGTAATAAAAAAGTGTTCTTTATTATTTCTCCATTATCGGCTTCCATGGTTCACTACTTTACATCATTAAAAGCATGAATTCAAAAGTAGTATACAAAGTTCTATGCTGATTTTTCAATTTTGTGAGCAGATAAAGAGGGCACAATGAATGCAATCCAAAAGATGGCTTTCAGAAGGGTTTTTCCGATGTTGTCGTATAATGCCGTCTATAATTACTTCGACTTCACTGTGAGAAATATGGTGGCCGGCGTTTAACCCACCCCCCCCCCCTCCCGAATATATAATTTGGGATATATATTTGTGCATAAGGGGGGGGGGGGTAAAGTATTTGGACAGTTTGAAGTCAGAAAACAATTCTTACTTTATAATATGCAGGATAATTACACCTGACACATTTTGCATGCAGACCGGCTATACTTTACCCCCCCCCCCCTAATGTGCAAATATATAGCCCAAATTTGTTTCTAAAGTAACGAAGAAAACCCGGAAAATATCCCCGAGAAAAATACCCCCTCCCCCCAGAAAATACCCCCCCCCTCTTGTGGAAAATAAGGCTTTCCAAATTTGAACAAACCGGTTTCTTCGTATAATACACAAGTATCGGAATTTTTACTGGAGAGAGAGCCGGATTTCCCGGTATTATTTAGAAACGATCAGAAATTAAATAAAAAAAACAAGTTTTTTTTTAACTGAAAGTAAGGAGCAACAGCCTCCTCCTCAAGACCTCGCTCTTGACGCTAAAGTTTTTTTGTATAGAATTTTAAAACAAAACTTATTGTTCTAATTAAACAGTCATTTGTTTTTCAGGTACGTATCGTTCTTAAAGAGTTAAGACAATAAGTAGAAACTTTAGCGTAAAGATCAAGGTCTTGTGGAAGGGACAGCTCCTTTCATATACGTAAAAATTTCTGTTCGTTTTAAGTTTTTATGTTGCTCCTTACTTTCAGTTAAAAAAACTTGTTTTTTAGTTTAATTTCTGATCGTTTTCAAATAATACCGGGAAATCCGGCTCTCTCTGTCTATGAAAACTTCCGGTACTTGTGTATTATACGCCACTCCCTCAAGTTTACGATGTGTAAAACTCGAGAATAAACTGTTTTTTTTTTTTTTATAGTTTCTTCGTTACTTTAGAAGCAAATTTGGGCTATAGATTTGCACATTATGGGGGGGGGGAGGGGTAAAGTATAGCCGGTCTGCATGAAAAATGTGTTAGGTACAATTATTCTGCATGTTATGAAGTGAAAATTGTTTTTTGACTGCAAACTGTCCAAATACTTTACCCCCCCCCCTTATGTACAAATATATAGCCCAAATTATATATTTTCCATTTATTCTGTCACTTGTTTTGTCTTGTCTCGCGCTAAGCTGAAAGAAACTAACGAAGAAACCGGTTTGTTCTCGAGTTTTGCACACAGCGTAAACTTGAGTGAGTGGTGCATAATACACAAGTACCAAAATGTCTTCCTCCTACGGAAATAAAAAAAAAACTCAAATAAAATTCTCAAATTTGGAAAGCCTTATTTTTTTTGGGGGGGGAGTAAATTTTCGGAGGGGTATTTTCCAGAAGGGTAAACCTCTAGAACCGAGAAATATACAAACTTAAATTCTATAAATTCATATAATATCTGATTTAAAAAAATAGATTATGAAAACTATATATTTCCTTGAAAATGTTCTTTTTTAGTTTTTACATTGGCTTTAATCTGGGGAGGGGGTGCCTACCACCTTAAATTTTGAAAGAATTGAATTTTAGGTTCGAGCATTTTCATTGGGAAAATGTTTTTTTTTTTGGTATCTTTGTTGAGAAAATTGCAATAAGCAAAACAATATTTTGCACCCTACATGTGAAAAAAATCTTTTATCCGCCTCTGCATTTTCGTAAGTTGACGCCACTGATCGTCATTTTTTTCGACATAAAATTTCAATTTTCCTTCTTTTGCTATACCTATTTGGCGTTTTAAACCAGTTTTGTACTTAAAGGGGTGACAGACGTAGCGTTTTAAACCTAAAAAAGACTATATATTCAAATCGAGAGATTACACGCCAATTTATGATCTAGCAATTATTTTTACTTTGAAGCTTATTTGGGCCGTTTTTATGTTAGCTTATTTATGTCGGAGAGTTTGCGTGTGCAAACCAAGTATTTCAATACTCATCTTGCAGAAATACTTACCTTAGAATAGATTAGAATTTTATTTTAAAAGCATGATCGGCAATAAAATTAATGAAAATACATAAAAAATATGATGGGTCAAAATTTAGAAATTTTTGTTATATATATTTACGAAACTAGGTATAAAACTTTTTGCTAACCGCTGATGGGCACAGTGTACCGGCTGAAGTTTCTCAACAGGCACTGCAAACCCTGCGCGGGAGTCGTTTTGTTGTGGATCGAGGGGGGAAAAGGGTTTTGTGAATTGGGTGGCTCAGAGATTTTCTTCCGAAATCCATGCAGAGTTCCTCTCTTCTTTTTTTCAGAGTTGGTATTTTAAACTTTGTCAGCAGCTCTTCATACGACATTTCTGCCTGCTTTGAAACTATCATTAGAGCTCTTTTCTGAGCTCTTTCGATCCTGGCGCTTTGCTCAGTAGTCAGTCCAAAATGCCATACAGGAGCTGCATATTCCAGAATTGGGCGAATAAAAGATGTAAATATTCGGAGGAGGTGATCTGGAGGGGCGCCATGTTTCGACATAAGCTTGAGCATCTGCAGCCTAGCATTCCCCTTTTTTACTAGACTAGATGTGTTTGCTTCCCATTTTAAATCACTGGTAATAATGACTCCCAAGAGTTTAATTTTCCTTACTTTAAGAGAATCAGAGATAGTTGGTAGAAAATTTGATTCAGAAGAATTTAAAAATGAAATAGTTAAAATTGAAGATTTACTGTTATTTACTTTCATATTTGAACTGGAAGCTTTAGTCTTCACGTTATTAATTAAACTTTGAGCTTTGCTACATTCATTTGCTTCACAAATTTCTCCAAGAATAAGGTCGTCAACATATTTCCAGCGGTCTTCACAATCATTAGCGATATCATTGATCATAACTAGAAAAAGAATAGGACCCAGAATGGTACCTTGAGGTACATCACAAAAAACTGGCTCGGGTTCAGAGAAAGACTTCTTATATTTTAAAATTTGGAACCTATTTATTAAAAAACTCCGAATCATTTTCACAACAGCAACATTCACTCTAAAATCAATTAAAAGCTTAGAAGTTAAAATGCTATGATCAATCGAATCGAAACCCTTTTTAAAATCAATTGTTATTAAGTTTAGCCATTTACCAGGTTCATCAACATGCTTAAAAATAAAATGTAAAAGACTGACTTGATAATGGGATGTTGATGTATTCTTTCTGTTACCGCACTGATGAGGATCAAGGAGCGGTTCAACTTCAGCTTTTAGCCAATTTGCTACAAAACTTCCACATATTTTGCTGAACAAGGGGGTCAAAGCGATTGGCCTAACACCATCGAAATTAAGTTCAGTATCTTTTTAGGGATTGAAATAACACCCCGTTTTCCATATTTGTGGATAAACTGAAGAAGTTGAAATGCAATTAAAAATTTATGTTAGTGGCTTAGTCAATTTGTCAGGAAAGGCTTTTATAAGTTCAATCGGAATATCTGTGGGAGTTATACTAATTCGTTTAAGTTTCTTTATTTTACTAAAAACATGATCCTCAGAAATAGTAGGTAAAGGTACGCCATCGTGTGGGATTTTCTGATACTCTTGGTTTGTTTTATTTACATCAAGACGCGGCAAAGACTGGATTATTCTGGCCAAATGACCATTTAATTGGTTAGCAACTGTTTCATCGTTAGAGTCTGAACAAAATAGAACACCACTAGAGGATTTTCCACAAATTCGTTTTATTTCCTTATACCACATGCTATGCTTTGATTGAAAAAGATTATTTTGATTATTTGATTTGAAAGATTTTTTTGTGGTAATACTCAGCCGCAGCTTTTCTTGTCATTTTACGTACTTTGTTGCAGAGCATATTAGCATTTCCTATTTTCCCTTCTTTTCTTAGTTGAATTTTATACTGAATCAAATCTTTAATTTCTTGGGTTATGTATGGACGATCTGTGTTGCACCGCTTTAACGTTTTCTCAGGAAAGCATTCTTCATGTTTGTTTCTTAATTTATCTTCCAAAAAATTAGCTTTTTCATCAGAGGACTCTAAATTTGCTACCTCATCCCAGGACTTGGATGTAATCCAATTTCCAAATTATAAGAGGCCCCTGTCCGAAAGAGGGTGGTAGGAAACTTTCTCAATGACATATTTTACTTTAAACAAAGGCAGTGGAGCCCACTTTATCATGTAGTGGTATTATAATATTCTGACAGATTTGTGCAAATTACGTTGAGTTTAGTAATACCTTTAGTAGTTGGAAACTTTACTATTTACTTGAGTCCTTGACTTCTGAGGAAGCTTTAATTCTTAGATCATTCTTATCACCAGTAACGCAAACTCCAACATTTGGGCACTTAGAAGTAATAAAATCAATACACAAATCTAACTGTTCAGCCAAGACCTTTTTTGGAAAGATGCCATACTAGGTGAGCAATAAAACACTCCAATAACAATACCAGTTACAGATCTCAGAAGCTTTTTTGGTTGAATCATAATCCAAATCATTTCATCATCGTCATCAATATGGGGAATCTGCAGAAGCCGCGGCGCCAACTGCTCACGTACAAAACACGCTACGCCGCCACCTTTCTTACCTAACAGATGATTCTGATGTCTTAGTTTAATAAATTTTTTGTAACCTTGTATTGTAAGATGTTCAGGACTTTGTTTATGTACTTCTGTAACTGTAATAATATCAGCTCCGGTTACATGAACATAACCCTCAACTTCCCCCATTTTATCAACGTTGAGACTTTCCGCATTTAAAGTAAAAAAAGAAGGAAAGTGAAAATGTGATTGAGGGACTTCTTTTTCAACAACTTTAACTTTGCTTACTTTTGTCTGTTTTGGGAAAATCTGTTTAGGCGGGAGAGAGACTTCAGTTTCATCTAATTCAATATCTAGGCTATCTGATGCATCATGAAGGGCTGCAAAACGGTTACGAGACAGAAACGGTGACCAAGGAGCTGAAAATATATTAGCGTTCGTCTCACTATTTGATGTTTTAGAAACTCTGCATGGAGCTATTACCTGTGGATCGTTCTGCCTGCTATCTGAAAATTTCGAAAATGGTTATGCCAGGGCATGGTGGGAAGAAGTGGAGAAGTGCGTATGGGAGGGGGAGGAAAACTGAAAGGGGATTAAAGTAGGGGTATTCAGGGATGGGGGGCTTTGGTGATTGAATTCTGGTGATTGAAAGCTTGGTAGAGATTCGAAACGATTTTTTGCCTGATATTCGCAAGGTTGTCGCTGACACCCGCAAGCGCCACCATCAGGGAGCGATAATGGCGTGCTCGTTGGCATATGCCTTCTTATTTTCCGAAAGTCAGGAGTGACATGAGCAAAAACGCATTCTCTGTCAGTACAAGTTAAAACACTACACAAATTTACGTGGTCAAAATTACAATCATTTTTGTTGCAACATTTTGATCTAAAATTAAAGCGTATATGTAAAAACAGACACTTTTTCTTCCGTCTACAAAACCCTCGTTCAAAGAACCGGCAAAGCGTGTTCTATTTACGAGCGGCACTGTCCTTTTTACTGCCGTACGTTCTTACGTCACTCTTCACTGCGAGAGTCGGAATGGGTAACTTGGTATACCTTAAACATTTAGACTCATTCACTGTCAATTCATATCCTTGACGGCTTGTGCAAACGAAAATTCTTCTTTGAGGGTCCATGTTTCATATATCTAAAATATTTGCTAACAGGAAAAAAAGCTTACCGTTTTTGCATATACACCCTTAAAGGCTAAAAAAAAATTTACGTTTGTCAAGCCCTTAAGAGAACAGCTAAATGGCTGATAATGTTTTTATTTGAAATTTGCAAGCTTATTAACTACATCCTTTGGTATGAATATAATAGTTCAAATTATGGGCTTGTATCTCTTGTTCTAATGGCTATTCTTGCAGATGAAAGCGATGCTGACGTGGAGGATAATGCTGAAACTGAGAGTCTCACTTCTCGTACAGTCTCTACTCAAAACGATGGAGATACGTACGAAATACAGGAAGAAGAAATAGAAAGCTTGAAGAAAGAAATAGAAGGTTTAGATCTCGCCAATGTACCCACGCGAGCAAAAAAACGATCGAACGATCGGCCAAATACTTTGCCAAAGGCAGAGAAAAGACTTTATGACTCAAATGAGGAGCTATTTACCACAGAAAGGTCGTTTAATCCTGATGTGACATCAGATCATAAAGCTGGTGAAGATATTTCTTTTTCAAGGAAAAAGGCGGAATGGTATGCCCGAAGTTTGTCAGCAATAGCCCCTCGATATCAGCCGAAAAACGGGGAGTGTAGCATACTTTCTGGATTAAACCAGTTCACTGCACCTGAGCTCCTTTTTGGAACAAATAGTATTGTTTGTGAAAGTTGCACAAAAAGGCAGAAGAAAAAAGCACGTGAGTGGATTTTTGTTTTACGACCTTTTTTGTTTATTTTTCTTTAGACCTATTTCCTAGACTTCTTTTTTGTAAGTCTTTGTAAGATCAGTGCAAAAATCCTCCAGAAGAAATGTGTGGCCTTAAAAAAGCCCTTTCTAACATTTGAAATAAGATTTATACCGAAAATAACTTTTAAAATTCAGCTGGGACAAATTCGTATTTCTGAGTAAAAAAAGAAAGAAAAAAAAGAAGTAAAATCAAGAAAGGTTTAAAACAGTCATATACATAAAATTGACAAAAGAATGCACCGTCATTTTGTCAATGTTGTAAAAAAAGTAACAAATTAAAAAGAAATCGAGAAGTATGTATATATGGGCCATGTCATGTAAAAAAATTAAAACAATTCAAGCTAGTAAAAAGATCATCAAAACCATAAAAAGGAGGGAACAAAACGAACAGAAAAAAATAAATAAGAAGCAGTAAATAAGAAGTAGCAGAAATAACAAGCAGTAAGCATATATGTAACGAGCCATGTCTTGTTGAAAAATTAAAACAAATCAAACAAGTAAATTAAAAAAGATCATTAAAAGCATAAAAAGAAGGGAAAAAAGAAAAGAAAACAAATAACAAACAGTAAATTAGTTGGATGTTTTTGTAAATTTTTTTCCATGGGTAAACCCATAAAGGACAAATGTTTTTTTTTGTATCTTGAAGTCAAGCAGCGAATGGGGGACAATATAGGAACAGGCTGAGAGGCGGCCCGGGGGAGGGGAGGTCTTCGTGGGGAGTGTCTTTTGAGGAAAATATTTTCCGTGCGAAGGTTTTATATCGCATTTTCTTAAAAATAGAGGCACAACTTAACTCTCCGGCACCCAACTGTTTCTCGCCTAAATTTTGCTCTTAGAAGAAAAGAGTATGGAGCTTTGCCTTTTCGCAGGGCTCTTATTTGGATAGATTTAATTTTATCTGATTCTTCCTGCGAAATGTGAGGGTGCCAAACCGGAAAAGCATATTCAAGATGTGGATGGATAAAGCAGGTATAAATCCCTGAAGAATGGGATGGGGGACACAAAACATATTCAAAAGTTTAAGGAAGGACATAGATGCATTAGCTTTGTCGATAATATTATTGATACGGATATCCCACTTTAAAGTAGGAGAAATAGTGACTTCAAGTAATTTCAAGGAGGACACGGGACTTTAGGACGGATAGGATTAAGAAGAAGGGTTGGGGATTTTAGGAAACAAATTAATATTTTCGTCGTTTTACGAGGGTTTATTCTCATGTCTAATTCCAGGGTTTTATAGCAAGTTTCATTGACGTAAAGTCATTAACAAATTTCAATCTGTCGGGAAACTCCTTAGTGAGACTGTTAATCATAACTGAAAAAAAGAAGGGGACCTAGGAGAGTACCTTGGGGTATTCCATTGTGAACAGTGAGGAGATTAAAATAAGAATTTTGGTATTTGACTACATGTGATCCATTTGATAAGGAAAAGGAAAATCGATTTCACTAGGAGAAAGTCAATATTGAATTCAGTGACAAGTTTCTGAACTAATGCATTGTGATTAACAACGCTAAATTTATTTTTAAATTGAGCTAGGTATTAGGCTTTTCAAGGATTTTCGCAATGGATTTGGTAAGATAAATAATGTAATAGGAAGTGGAAGTAAATTTGAGGTTCCCAAATTGCCTGAGGTCTGTAAGAGAAAGGATCTTTTCCTTAGGCCAATCAGCAACGAATTCTTCATACAGTTTTGAGAATATAGGAATGAGGGAGATGGGGCTAACACCTCTAAAATCAGGATTTCCGTCTTCTTTTTTAAGAAGGTTATGGAATCTTGTTTCCATATTTGTGGAAGCTGCCAAGACTCGATAGTCTCGTTGAAAAGGAGAGACAAGGGCTTTTAAAGGATATCACTGAAGCTCTAGTGAGGGGAAATAGAATATCCTTACCTTACTGCAAATTGACCCACCATGTTTAATGTAGAACTCCTGTTGCAAAAAAAGAAAAATGAACCCTTTTTTGTGCGTGTATTGTTGTGCACCTGTCAGAGTATTAGTGCAAGCGTGTGTATATATGCTGTTTTAGGAGATATATCTTTGGTTACAGACAAACTAACCAGCTTTAGTGGTGTTGATGAATTTTGTTCTATTGCTTTCTATTTACCGGCAGCCTTCCATTCTTTTCTATTAATTAAATTTAAGGATGCTTTTGAGTGAATGCTTCCTATCTTCTCCACTCATTAAATTTTATGATTAGTCTGTAAATTTTGCGTAAGATTCTATTTTTGAATATGCCCGCGTCTAGATAGTAAATAAACGCTGACCGGTATAGAATTGGCTGAAAAGGTTTTGATGGCTAGGCATAACAACATTGATCATGTGCCTTATTTTTGAAGGCACACTATGCGAAAGTCAATAAAGAACAACATGATGCTGGTTATCTTCACTGCTAATGCTTTTTGCAGGGTTACAATGAAATCTACGACCTTGTTTCTGCACCTGAAACGCAGAGGATAAGTAATATTATCTATTGGACAAGCAACCCAGTATGCTGGAAAAAAATATCTATTTTGTGTTTTAAGCTTTCATTGACTTAAAGTTTGTTTAGTTCTATGACTTGTTTGATAAGCATCGTAAAAGGAGAAATCAATTTCATTTCGCATGCATGTACTGACCTTTTCTCTATTTGGACGGCGTATAGATTCCTCTTTTACCTTGCAAATTTTCTTTGGGTTATTACAAGGTCTTTAATTTTTATGAAATCATAGCCAGAGGTACGTGAACACATGTCCGACTATTAAGGAAGATGATGGAAGGTCCTTTGGTTGAAGATGATATGGTGGATTGAACGGAATTTTTTTCATCTACTAAATAGATCAAATCTTTGTTGATCCAATATAAATACCAATGCCTGCAACAAAATTATAACTAACCAACAGAGAGCACAGCTTGAAGTTTTTTTGCATTTGCTTTAGTTTTTAGATAGTTAAAATCTTTATTAACACTACATAAACACATCGACTACAACAAAATCACAGCTCTTAAAATAATTTGGGAGATGAACATACCTTCCTTTCCCATAGTGCTGTCAATTTTCTTTGTCGGAAGATCTTATTTAATGTACCACCGCACTATCCGGTTCGAAAGAGAACTTCCAAAATGCTGCGTTTTTTTTTGTGTGTGTGTTTTTTTTCTACGTAGATTCGTATAAATATAAGAAAAGACGGTATCCATGTCAAGGAATGGAGGAGGGGGGGGGTGTCACTTTCTTGTCAGTCAACATATTAAGTGATCAAACCGTACCCAGGCCAAGGAAAAAACTTCTGCTTCCAGATCTGAGAAAGACTGTGAAAACCCCATTGGATAAACAGTGCTGACTAAGTAAAACTCGTTAGGCACATGCAGACAGTGTGAGAAGCATAAGAAGAATATATAAGCCATATTCTGTGGCACGATACTGGACTAATCTTTGCTTGACAGTACGGAGCCATGGGTTTGATTCTAGCTGTCGCGAGATTGGGTGACAAGCTCCCTGCCTATCACTGTAAGAAAAAAGACCTGGCAAATGAAAACGGAGCTAATTGAAACGTTGACAATTTTTAAAGCCCTATGGGATGGATCTTTATGCTTGGTTTTATGATCCCTCCTCTCTCAATTCAGTATTGCAATGCTAAACTCATTGTATGCATTTTTCTCATTTCAGATGGAAACGAAACATGTGTTCACAGTCCAGCAAGGAAACAGTTGCTAATATTTGTCCCTCCTGCTATTTTGACTATTCATTTGAAGAGGTTTACCCATTGCGGCACAACTTTGAAGAAAGTCAATAGGCACGTTGGATTTCCACTAATCTTGGATTTAGCTCCGTTTTGTAGTGCTGCTTCATTGGTAAGGCAAGGTTTCAAAATTGAGTGAAGAAAAAGACAAAACTTGGGTTAAAAAGAAATTCGGTGGAATTATATAAAATTTGCTATTTTCTTTGGCTCAATCTTTGGCATTGTTTCTTAATATTATCCTAATTGGTTATTTGGGAAGCCGAAATAATTAATTAATTTATTTATCACCTATCTATTGTTTGGTGTTTTATCTCCTGAGCTAAAGTTAAACGTTTTGTTCCTTTGTTTTAGTCTATATATAACCTTCTGAGTTCTGATACCCTAGTTCGCCATAACACAGACATAACGTAGTATTATACACATTGAAGTATAGTAGCTCATTTTTCTTATTTTTTTTTTATTTTGAATTGTGGCTGTTGGTCTTCACGTGAAAGAGGTATATCTTTTTACTACAGTTTTCCTGAAATAAAGAAAAGCAAGTTGAGAGTTTTTGAAAAAAAAAAAAAAAAAAAAAAAATCAGTAGAAATGACCAAACAGCTATAAATAACACATCGACTCTCATTGAGAGGGAAAAAAACTTTTTGAATAGTACAGAAAAATCCTATACATCTTCAGGTACAGTAAGACTTGTTTTTGTTTTTTTGTAGAAATGTTTTCCAAACTTTAGTTTTCAAATATCCTACCCTCTGTAAGCTAGCTATGGATGGTTGGAGATTGAACTGATTTTAATTACTAGAATTAGCTGGATCTCGGTATTAGTAAAATCTCATTGTGTGCAGGCGTCGCTTGCCGCTTTTGGTGCCGCTACGGTGCCGCTTGAGAAAACTGTAAGTACTAAAGCAGTGTCATGAATAGAGGGTTAAAACAAACGCCGTCCTCAAGATGAAATCAGAATATATTATGGCACGCAAATATTTTAGATGTTTCCTTAAATCTGATCCTGCATACGACCCTCTTCTCTAGGAGAAGATCAATGTCACTAGTGGATTGGTCCCACATTATTTCATGGTTATTAGCAATTACAAGATATTTTGAATAGAACTCTGTTTTGCCTTTGCCCTCTGTTAACCTTTACCCTAAAATGGTTTTGGAGTATATCCCAAAACAAAATTTCTAAACATATTTATTCTTTTAGTAGTGAACTAGGCCAGACTGCTGCAGACTGTTGTAAACTGCTGCAGGCTCGTCTTCTAACCAAAGCCTACTTGGTGCAGACTGGACTCTGTCTTGTAATAACTCTTTATAACAAACGAATTCTGGTTGATTATTATTTACTGTGAAATTTTAGGCAGATTTGCCGTCTTAAATACGAAATTCTTTTTGAAATCTTCTAGTTTTTATTAAAGACGCTATCGTAAAAGTTGTGCTTTGTTCCTTATCTTCCCACAAAACTACTGAAGATTCGACTGTTACCAGTTTCTCAAATATTCTGAACAGCAACTCTATAACTGGCTAATTACTATAGTAAGCTAGACTTCTGCAATTCTGACAGAATGTACAATAGAACTGTTCTTAAAAAACGCATCTTGTACTTCTTATACACAATAGACTAGGTCTTGGATCAAGTCAAACTCTTTGAATCTTGAACCTGATTGGTTAAAAATTTAAAAGCGCCAAATCATCAGATCCGATTTGTTAGACGATGGACTCAGTCATTGGTCATATCTCAACTGTGATTGGCTGTAATCATGAATCAGATTAGCCAAAGGTTCAATAGCATTCAACTGCCGAACCGGATCCGGATCTGAGTCCAATATATCAATGCTGCCAATATTGTAACAAAATTGTCTAAACAAATTTAACTATTGAAAATGAGAAAGTCCATATAGTCTATATGTATAGTCTAAAAGAGGAAGCTCTAAATATCTGAGAAACCAAGTAAGTAAAAAAAAGAGATTGAATCAACGAATTGAACTTGCTTTGTTTGAGGGAATGGGATGACATTCAACCTTACTAAAAAAAATGTTACATAACGTTTTTTAAATTACTACAATACTGATTTAAATTCAACAGTAGCTATGAAATAAAGGGCACTAAATAAAAGGGCTAAAATACTAAACTTAAATGCCACACTAAAACTAAACGCTAAAAAATCACAGTTGTATGGCTGAAATATTTGCTTATGTTTTATTTTCACCCTCTTTTCCCAATTAAACGTAACTTCTTGCTTTTCATATGGCACAAAGGCCTTGGTCGTTATTTACTAGCTAATCAATTCATTTTACTTTCTGAATTACTCAAAAGCAATTTTCAATAGTTATCCTGAAAACTTAAATTTCAGTTTTTACTCTTTTATTGTTCGTTTATGGCTGAAGCTGAAAATTATATCATTGTTTTGCTTATTTAGATATTATTAATGGAACCAGGAGAATAGAATAAAATAGATGTTTGTCGTTTTATTTCTTGTTTGTCATTGGCTATTATAACAGCCAATAAAATCTCAATTTGCCAATGCTCGAGTTTAAGTCTCTCCATTTCTAATGTGCTTTCGCTGATATTTAGGATATATTACTTTCTAATTTCATTTTTATTTTCGGAATTCATATTTTTTGATTATATGCGGATGAACCTAAAAATCTATTTAAATCATCAGGGATAGATTTATTATTGTTTTTTTTTTAAGGTATCAATTGTTTTTCTTTGCAAACCACTAATTTTTTTACAGCATTTAAAGATCCGCTTGTGTCAACAGCAAAAAATAACACGTCCACGCACGCAAACAAACAGTTGTGGATGCACCTTTAAGTATAGTATCCCCGTGAAAGATTAGGATCTTGATAGAATTTGACTCTATGTGTTGTTTGAGTTTTTATCATCCCCGCCCCCTGCACTTCGGAAAAAAAATCTCAAGATTAAGCGGCCTTATTCATTTTTTTCACGTTGCTCACCCTTTCGCTATGTTTTTGGAGGGGGTTGGAAAGCAATTGAGGAACAGTGATTATTATATTAGGAAAGATATCCTTAACATCGTCACATTTGGTTCCAATCCAAAACCTAACTTAATGCATATACACCTAGGATATTTAGGTGTTACATTCATTCCATATTAGGGTGATTTTCCTGAAAAACAAAATATTCTGTAGAAGGGTTTGACATGCATTTCAAAATCGGTGTTTCTAAAGTACATTTCCTTTCAAGGGAATTTCGACAGTGTCTTCAAATCAAAAGCATATATTATATTCATTATATGGCGTGGTAGAACATAGCGGAAGACTCGATAGTGGTCATTATACAGCCTGTGTTAAGGTAGCTTTTCTTTATTTGATTTCATTCGTTTCTTCTTCTTTTTTTTCCTATTTAAAGCTCTTAGAGAAGTTGCCTAGTTTTATCCTGTCAAATTGGTGAGATTGAAAGCGAAATTCTCTAAAATTCTTTGAAAGTTTATTGAAAAATGACTCTTTTGAAAAATCATTTAAGAAGGATACCGACTGTACGTAAAATTGTTTTTAAGCATTCGATGCCACATCTTTCAAATGAAAAAGGTTAGTTTATTTTAAACACAACTTTTCAGTCGGGAAAAATGAGTTTTTTAACTCTTAATGTGAAATAGAAGGGATCCGAAATATACAGTCCATATGAGGATATTTTCATTGCACAACTTGGAATCCGGATGTCAAAGACCCGTCTGAACCCAGCTCAAAGGTTGCTGTCCGCTTTTTTTGTGTGTGTGGTTTCATACAAACTGTGACGATGTGTATTTTGATATTTATGTTCCCTGTAAAACATGCGAGTTTTTTTTTTTTTTTTTTTTTTTTACAATGCCAGCAGTAACTTGCACCGAAAGGTCAAGATACTTATATCATATGGTTCATTAGATCTCTCCAGTCTCCGCGACAGGGATAATTATTATGCTTCGATTTTTTTTTTTTTCCAGCTTAACAATTGGGACATTTTTCCGTTTTTCAACGATTTTCCATCAGTTTTTACTGTATTTTTCAGTAAAAAAAAATATAAGTGGATAAAGCTGAATTTCAGCCATCGAATAATAGTAAAATTGTCGTCCTGCGTTGAAATATTCAAACAGTAGGATTGCAGAAAGATAACATATTAATAACATCTACAGGGAACATAAACTTGAAAAGCTCAGCAATAAAATGGATCAAATCTGGGCAAAGAAGTACCTTTCAAGGAAGTTTCCTCGCCCCAGAAATATTACTCTTTATTGGCTTCATAGCTGCAAGTACAGACTTTATGCTTTAAATTTACTTTGTGCTGTGTAAGCTTTATAGAGCGATCAACGGCTGTATCCTTTTAAGTTATCTCATTTATCAGTATTGAATAATTTAGCATTAAATTATTATAGTTGAATCATAAGGCTAACAAACAAAACTTGACCGAGTCAATTATTTACCCTACGTTTTAATAAAGGACCCATAGGACGTATATCCAGGGCTGCCACTGAACGCAGAAAAAAATCACCATTTTCTCTCAGAAAAAATCACCAAAAGGCAACTTGGCAGTGAATACTTTAGTGTACCAAATAGGGATATTATCTGTTAAGTAATTTTTATAGCTGAGCGTTTTGTTTAATATTGATGCATTTTAATACCTATTTGTAGGTGAATTTATGCTTACTATTGGTATTTACATATTTAGATGAATTTATGCATGTTACTGGTAAAAAAAAGAAAAGCAGTTTTCATACCAAATGATTTGAAAATCTCACATTCATACGGATTTTGTTCACAGAGCCAATTACAGTTTCTATTTTAAGTGTTCACTCCCAGAAATTGCAGATTTTCAGACTTCAAAGACAAAGAGGAAATTGGTTTAAAAAGCATTCCTTGACTACAGTAGATTTTATGATAATTTCGTGCCAAAGCTCCAAAAAAGGGGCAGAAAAATGTTGACTTTGGCATCAATTACAGTCCAAGTTTTTTGTATGTATTTTCCATTGTTGCAGAGTAACGCTGATTCTGGTGGTGTGATTTTCATTAAGATTCATTTACTTTTGGGGGTTCTTTCTCGCTTTTTTCTCGAAAATCGGGCAAATTTTTCACAGGCTTGTAGCCTTCAATGGGTAAAACAAAACTTAATGAATCTTATATATTTGGAATCAGCATAACATACCAATTCTTCTGATGTTTCTATTCATTTCAATTTTTTTTAATTTGATCTCAAAATTCAAAAATTTCAGAGTTTCAGCTATTATTGAGCTGCAACCCTCCTTACTTACAATTCGTTACCACAAACTGTTTTATTAAGAACAAACTGTGACAGTACAATTGAATGAATAATACAGGATAAGAAATGTTATTTTCTTCAGGGGTCCCTAGTCTGCACCTTTAACATAATGGAAAGGTAAAACTTCAACTCAATAGAGGGAAAAAGAATAGAAATTATGGTAAATAGGCTAGGTTAGTAGTTTTATCACCAACATTGAAGATTTAAAAAGTTCGGTTTTGCTTACATCTCCTATATACCAAACACAAGAGTAAAATGGGTAAAATTCTAGGTGGAGGGACTTTCGCTATCTTGGAAATAGTTAGATTATGGGAATGAAACTTTCAGGAATGCATCTTAACTTCGGAAATAAATCCTTAAATAGCTTAAAGTCCAATTCACGTCATCAGCGTTGTGTTTTAAAAACCTAAGTTTAAGGGAAAGCAGACCAACAAAAATTATGGAAAAAAAATTTCTATGCTATTTCTGAAGCCTTAGAAATAGTACAGTTAAAATAGCAGCTAGAATGCACCTTCCTGGGGCATGGTTTAGGGCTTGAGTTCATTCCTGAAAGTTTCACTCTCCTAGTGCAACTATTTTCCAAGATAGTCAAAAGCCCCTCAGCTAGAATCATGCCTTATCTAGAGTTTAGCCCATCTCTGCTTATTATAGTAGTTGATGACTAGAAATAAGTATATAGCCCCACCTACTTAGGCGTTAGGATGTGAATATAGGCTTAAATATAAATGATATAATATATTTTCTGGGCCTGCAACAAACTTCGTTGATCCAAAGATTCCAAACACCGCGTGTCGTAGATCCCGCGATTGCCGTCTATTACATTTTCTTTTGTACTAATATAGGTGGCACGGCTTTTGGTCATCCCCCCTGACCGGCTATTTTGATTTGCAGTAAAATCACCATTCACTGACAATTGAGTCTATTTAATAGCATTTTTATGAGAATTTGCCTCATTGTTTTAAAAAGCTGTTACGTAAACATAGTAAAATCACCAAATTTAATAATAAAATCACCAAAATTAAGGTAAAATCACCTAAAAATCACCAAACGAAAAAAAACACCAAATTTGATAAATCACCAACGGTGGCAACCCTGCATATATCCATTTTTTTCGAGGGAATGCATATTGAATCGAAAGCCAAAATATTCAACTAAATGATAATATTAGATAATATTATATAATATTAGATAATACACAATTAAATTAAAATATTAAATATTCAATTGCATTTAAAGGGTTATAGTGTAATATTGTAAAGGTAATATTAAATGTATTCAAAACGTTATTTGAACCATCAGAATAGTCGTTTTGTTGCTGAATGTTTTAACAGAGTCGTTATAAGTGCCTAGCAACTTGGGAAATTTCATTTTCAAAGTTTAGAATTATTTTGTTAAATTAAAGTTTTTACTACGCAAAACAATTTCAACTTGCATGAGTGTCTAAAAGCTAGGAAATTTTATTTTGAAACTAATGATTTTTCTTTTATTTTGAATTTGAAAATTTTATTTTGAAAATTTTTTTTGATATTGAAAATTTTTATTTTATTTTGAAAATATTATTTTGAAACTAATGATTTTTCTTTTATACTAGGTTCGACCGATGTATGGCGACCCAAAACAATTCCTAAGAACGATGTCTTGTAGTACATCAGATATTGATACTTTAATCGAATCCATGACAGACGAAAGACCTGAACTCCTGACCTATTGAAAGAATTACCTAACGATTTTGGACGAAGTTCTAGTGAGTTTTCAGAAAGTGATTTAGACAATCTGGGAATCAAAATTCCAAGTTCAAAGTGGTACTATGTTAGTGATACTCAAGTGAATTCGGTTGATATCGATAGAGTTCTCAAGTCACAAGCATATTTACTTTTTTATGAGAGAATATATTAGGTAAGCTTAGTGTGCTTAGTGTTAACACCTAATTTTTTTGAAATTAGTATGCACTTTTTGAATATTATGCAAAATTTTGATGAGTTTTGAATATTAGGAAAAATATTCTTTGAGTCTCACAGAGTCAACAGGGAGCTTGAGTCCTGAAGATAAAAACTATGGGTTTTTCGATCCAGTTCATTCATTCAATCAGTTTTCGGGAATGTATTTGGGAAGAGGAATGCGGGAACTACATAAAAGAGTCAAATTACATTAAGAATACAGGAATCTATGGGAAAATTTGAAGGTATTAGGGGTGATGTATCAGGGAACTTATTAGAAATCATTTTAAAAATTTATTTCATAACATTATTTTTATTTCATTTCACTGGATTCTGACACCTCGTGTTTTTGTATTGTTATGTTTTGCTCGACCGAAAACGCAAATCGAAATTTCACAATGTTTACAACTAACTGCTGACAATTTCCATTTACCAGTAAGGCTTTGGTCAACCAGCAAAGCTTATTTTATTGATAATTTCATAATAAGGTTGTATGAAACCTTACAGTTTCCACTAAGGGAATAAGTTATCAGTAAAACTTTCATTACTGATAAATTTATAACACACGTAAATAAAAAGATCTCAGTTTTCAAGGACATACCGCCACTCTTCAGTAGAGGAGCTATTTCTCAAAAATGCAGGAAGGCTGGGGTAAAATGTTTTTTCGAAATCTGGCAATGGGGGTAATTTTGTTATTTTTTCGATTTTTTTAATGGAAATACCAAAAAAAATATCTTTCAAAGAAAATGCCAAAAAGCTATTTTTCAAATTCGAAGGGAGATGGGAAATCCTCCCCTCCCAATTGACGCCACCTGCTTTTTAGTCCTTAAACATATATATGCAGCCCGTGTAAAAATTAATAGTTTTTTTTATTTATAGTTATTTGAAAATTTTATCTAATTCTTTGGATTTATTTAAAAGTTATGTAGAATTTTGTATCTTTGCATGTCAGTTTCCTCAAGGGGAGGGTAGGTGTGTATATATCTTCTAAAGGTGTGGTTTCTACAAATTGTAATACGTCTTCATTGTAAGCCGGACTTGATCTTTTTGTGAAAAATACATCTGATATTCAATAATGTAATAATCTTCAGGGCCGTACCCAGGATTTTGTTCTGGGGAGGGGCTACTTTCCATGGGGAGGGGGGGGGACAAAAACACTTAAAAAGACGCACCAAAAATTTGTTTATATGCATTTTTTTACGTTTTTACGAGTCGGATTAATATTTCGTGGGGGGGGGGGGGGGTTCAAACCCCACCCAACCCCTCTTGGTACGGCCTTGGTAATGGTAGTGAATGATAATAGACGAGATGATGTTGAATGTTAAGTGCATGGTGAACATTTTCGTTTTTGGGTTGATTTTCAAGGGTAGCTAGTTCCGTATTATCGCTGTTCAAGTTTATTTGCTTTAATAAATCTTCAAAGTAATATTTCTTATTCCTTTAAAGCCAAAGAATCATCTATCATGATTATCTGTTGTTTAAATATAACTAATGAAAAAAACAAAAGATGTCAGAAACACACGTGAATTTTTTCTTATAGAATTCTGGATGTTTATTTTAAAATCAACTTGGCTATTACTAGAGGCGTCAGTTCATGCAAAATAAATTTTTCAAATCTGGGGAGGGGGATTTCGTTGTTTTTTCCATTTTCAACGGGAATGCCATAAAAAGATTTTTCAAATGAAAACACCAAAAATGTTTTTGTTAATCTAGAGGGAAAAGGAAGATCAAAAGGATAAAAGTGACCATCCCCCTTCAGTCGACGGACCTGGTCGTTTGCTGAATGAACAAAAGAAATTTGCTGATCGATTCAACGACAAAATAAATACCCAATAAAATAAAAAAAAATACTAGAAATGAAGCAAGATGGCAGAATATGTTAGATGGAAATCCAGAGTTTTCAAAATTTTAAAATTAGCTCCCTTTTCAACTTAGTTAGTTGTAAGCCTTAGGAACACGTGGATCGGCTCTGCAGTAAAATCTGAACTCAAAATTTTATATAGCTCATTTTACCACTTTGTATACATTTGTACCGTTATTTAACGGATGGGGAATTATGAGCAAGTATTTACAGACAGAGTCCCTAATTGAAGAGCTCATTTATTCAAAATTTTGCTTTACGATTTAAGTGACAACGCACTTGGTCGACTCTTAGCGTTTCACGTTTGTAAGGATTGTCTTAAACAATAGGGATTGAAGAACCCAGAGGATCAAAATGAGAATATTTGCTGTTGGCTATTCATATCCAAAAACCGCGATTTACTAAGATTTTTCTTTTGGCTGTTTTAAAATTATAATCTTGTTAGGACAGTGTTAAATTTTGTCAATGTTGCCACGCAAAACCGTGCAAACAATTAAGCAAAACTAACTCATTAAATTTAGCAAGATAATATACATAAAAAAAAACTGTCAACACACGATAAATATACGACGCTGATCCCCACGAAGTCACCACGACCTGTAAAGGCAATCCATAAAAATTCAAACATTAAAAATCTATTGATTCCCAAAGAACAATACCTCTTCTCAAGGTATTTATTATAATTTGTTTTCAGTTCATTTTTGTGGTTTTTCGTAGACTTTTTGCTTTTAATTTGACTCCCGCTAGAAGCGAAAATTTCTTAACTGCTGCTTGTATTGCTAGCCACAGAGCTGTTGGGGGAGGATGATGACGAACTATTTTTCCCTTATTTAAAGTTGCTGATGAATTAGTTATTAAATAAATTTCTATTTATATATTATAAATAAAAAAAAGAGGCTAAGAAATTCGCTGGTGCTCAAAGTTCCACCCAAAGAGCATAAGGAATCGATAAGAGACTGTTAATATGGGTTTGACTGCAACTAAAAACTTCGTGTGCCATTGGTACGGCAGATTTTCTGAATTTAGACGTTTCTTTTGTTTCGAACTATTTTTTATTGGCTATGAAGTGTAAGGTTAGGTTACTTTGCCAACCCTAGGCTAGTAAAAAAAAACTAATGTAATGAATTAAAATTAATTGATTTTAGTAAATCAGTTATTAAACCGTAATAAACCATCCTATTTTAATATACTTTAGTGTCAATTAAATTTAGATATATACTAATATTAAATAATTCATTTTAGAAAAAGCAAAAATTCCCCTCTATCCATCTCGATGCCCCATATCCGAAGCCGATTGCCGTTAAGCAAAAATAACAAACGTTATTATCTAAAGTTATTACGTTAGATTCACGTTACCGTGTAACGTGAAGTAATCTTTTTAGTTAGGATCTTGTTATTAACTTTTTGGTTTGCTATGCTGGATAGCATTGGCTGTTGTTTATTCTTCTCTCAGAGTCAACCTTAAGCTTCCTTTAGTATCTGTTTCCATTTCTCTTTGGTGTAAAGATGGAAACGAACAAAAATGAGAAAGCTACTACCAGTGACAATAAGAAAAATGTAGAAATTTCATTAATTTTTAGTTCACTTTGCAAGGTTATTTTGTTTTTTTTTTTTTTTTGTATTTTCGTTCATTTGTTAAAGGTTCTGTTCATCGGTAGGTTATTTGTGCATTAAAATGCGAAAAAAAATGTTTTGCTCGGTAAAGATGCCATCACATGCAAAAATTTCGTCCAAAGTCCTAAGTTCCGCAACCATTTCTTAAGCTAAACTTGTCGTTCTAAATGGGCTATTATGGTGTCCATGGCTAAATTGACTGTATTCCAGTTCATCACTGCTGTGGATTAGCTGCAGTAGTCCCTTTCTCCCTCTCCTCCCCATTTCACTCATTACTCAGCTTGTTGAATTTTTTCACGTGCCCAAGAAGAAATACACGTTACAAACTTAAATATATACCTTTTTGGTTTAAATACAATTTATATTGTAATTTTGCGTTACAATAACACCATTTCAAATTTATCAATAAAATTTTAAACAATTTTAAACAATAAAATTTATCCGAACAATTTCCAAATCGCTGTTGATTGGGGGCTAATGACACATTCAGATGCACAGGATTCTGCCAAAATCATTTGAAGCACCAAGGGCAGCAAAAAAGAAAATTGATTGTTTGAATGGGCCAAATACATAGCCACATATATCCTTACATAACCATATATGTATCAACTGCTTGCATAACCACATATATCCTGAAAAGTGTGATAATAGGGCAGTTAATTGTCAATGAAAAAGACCTCTCGAAACAGTTATTGTAGTAGCAGGTACCAATTTCAAGAAAAGGAGGCATAGGTAAAAAATCAGCTAAAACGTATGGCACCAAACAGCTGAAGAAGGAGTAGATTTCCTTTGAAGGTTGTAGTTGTCTTTAGAAGTTAACAGATTGCTAAGGGTTGAAGTTTTGTGAATGGAAACCATTATAAAATTCAACTATAAATTGTTTTCGTGGTTCAACCTGGCGACTCAGATGAAAATGTGGTACTACCGTAAAAACTTCATATCCCTGAAACACCCGGAAGCAATCATAGAAAACTTCGGTTTTCTGATGTTGATGAAAGCTATTATAGCTTTAGTAGAGAAAATCTTCTTGAGGTCAGAAAAAAAAACTTTTCATCTGATCAAGACCTACAAATATTTAATGTTGAGAATGAGAAGTCAACACAAAAAATATAGCTTGCATTACTAGTTCAAGAAGATTAGGTTGATTGATTTACAATCACATTACTCTGGGTTCATTTTAGGCTCAATGTCAGATTAAGGTACTACGAAATTAATAGATTGACTACTACTACTACCAACAACTTACTGCAGCACCAAGCCGTCTGAGGCCAACACAGCTACGCATGATCCTCCTCCATCCCAATCTGTTCAAAGTCACCCTCTTTACTCCCTCCCAAGAAGTTACCATTTTCCTTAGATATTTTTAATGACATCCTCCCACCTTTTCGTTACCCAACGTCACCTTTTCATCTTCACTTATTCGTAGCCTTAATGACTTAGTCTTCTTAGTATTAATTTTCAAACCTGTTCTAGCACCCTGAACTCGCGAAACCTCTAAAAGTTCATTCATTTTGCTCACACTTTCATCTAGGATGTTTAAATCATCAGCATAATCTAAGTCCAGGAAAATGTGTCCTCCCCATTTTGTTCAGTGTTCTCCCATTGCCTTTCCTGTGCTCCTTAAGACAAAGTCCATCAAATGATCCATATAAAGGGAGATAGAACACAATCCTGTTTAACTCCTGATTTAATACAAAACCAGCTGCTAACCTCATTTCCTACCTTAACCGCAGCAGTGTTATTCTCGTACATAGCACTAATGACTTTAATGTATTTGTCTGGTATACCATACAAGGATAAGACCTTTGCTAAAGCTCTTCTATCAACAAAATCGAACGCTTGCCCATAATCTATAAAATTGAGGACCAAAGGTGTTTGGTAACTCAGTTATACCACACTATCAGCACCAGGGGCCTTATCATTTTTTAATCCTTTTAGAATTGTCACTAATTCTTCCTCACAAAACAAATCTTCCTTCACATCCAAGGTATCACAAACTTTTACATTTTCCTCTATATCTTTTCCTGCAGCTCTATATCGGTCTAGCCTATTTCCAAAATGTTCTGCCCATCTCTCTTTAACTCTTTCCTAATCACTAATTGCGGCCCCGTTCCTGTGTTTAACTGGGATAAGTCCAGATTACTCGCTCTCAATTTATTAACATGCCAGCACAATATTTTACTATCATGCCGTCTAGCTGCATCTTTCAGATCTTGGGCAATTTTATCCATGGCCTCCACTTCACACTTCCTTAGTTCATATTTTAATGCTTTCTCCATTTTCTTTACATTCTTCTTGTTTTCATATAATCTATCACTCAGATAATTCTTGTACTAGCCCCTTCTTCTCTCTATTAAATATAAAGCTTTTCACTAATATTACTAGCTGCGTTGCTTACTTTCTTCCCTAAGACACATCAGCAACTTCACGAATTGTTTTTCTAAAATTATTTCATCCATCTTCTACATTATCTAATTTTAAATTCTCCAGTTTAGCATTCAACTGTTCCTAGAAATTTTCTCTTAAATTCTCATCCTGAAGTCTACCAACATCATAACTTCCCGGGAGGTAGCTACCCTTTCGAAATTTCAGTTTTAAATTAACCTTAGATGCTACTAGATGGTGATCTTTACTTTTAATATCAATAACAGCCCTTCTATAAACCCTAGTATCTTGTATTGATCCTGCTAGTCTTCAATTTACAATAACATAATCAATAAGGTTTGCTGTCTTATCGTCGCGCGTATACCACGTTAACCTATGGGCTATTTTAAGACCAAACACGGTGTTGGTTATAACTAAATTGTTATACTTAGAAGATTGCAGCAGTCTGCAGCCATTATTGTTCTTTTTCCCGACACCAAATTTACCTAGGCTAGGATACCATTTATCCCTATTTCTACCGACCTGCGTGCTAAAACCTCCAAAAAAAACACAATTTTTTTTTTACCTGGGACCCTGTCTATATGCTCCTGTAACTAAAATTCATTTGAGTCATAGTATCTCCGTCAGCCGGTTCTACAGAGGCATATATTACTATAACTGATACCTTGAACTTTTTAGTCATAAAATGAGCGATTAGTATTTTATTATTAATACCTTCCCAGCCTAAAATAGGCTTAGCAGCTCCCTTATTCATCATTGTTGGGGTTCCACCCCTGCTTCTTTTCTTTTCAGATAAACGACCCATTTTCTTTTCTGTAATTACAGTTGCCTATAAGATAATTTTCAATCGTAAGTTAAATTCTTCGTCAAGGCAACCATTTTGCAAGAGAAAGTAAATTGCTTGGATTATAATTCAGTATGAGTCATCGCATGGGCTTGCTAAAATTCAAGTCATTGATTCTGAAAGTATGTGTCGGGCAAATTGAATTGAGGGACTTGAGTCATTTGATTGTCCAGCGTCACACTGGGCCACACCCCAAGTGCCAAGATTCTTTTAGTGTAAAATATTATTTAGTTAGTCTGCATTTTGACACCGTTTGGGGAAGCCTATTCTTTTTGTTATATGTGACCTTTGGAAGATTACAAGTAAGATATTTTCTACAACTGTGTACAAATTTTCCAGGAACCCAAAAAGGGTAGGAACAGAGTCACGAGATGCCGTCATTATTATATTGACAGGGGGGTTCGTTACCTCCAAGCAGATAGTTAGAGATTTTTAGTGGTGACCCTGGTTGGGTACACACTTGACCTTAAAGTGGCCATTTGACCGCTCGATCACGTTATAATACCCTGATGTAGGGTATATTGTAAATTGGGTATTTTCCAAACCCGATATTTACAGAACCGGTGTGGTAGGCGCGGGCATCCCATTATAATATTTGGCGCCGCCAGGGGCTTTTCCCTCCAGTAAGTGGTGTAGCACCATTTTTGCACCAATAAGTGGTGACACCCGTACCTTCCCACGCCAACACTGGTGGCATCGTGGCCTACCGGTCCAATACTGGTGGCAGCAAGAAAAGAAGCTATTAACAGCACTGATAGTAATAGAATTTCGCGTTTTCGAAGAAAACGCGTTTGTGCGCACATTGGACAAGGAAGGTGGGAGGCACCTGTCCTATTGAGTAATCTGCCTAGGAGGAGATTATATTTGGAGTACGAGTATCCAGGGAGGATACGTGATTTGTTTTACAGGGTAGTTCCCCTGTTTGAATTTTAGTCCAGCTAATTCACTAGTGGAATATTCGCGCGGTTTTTTGGTTTACTTTCTCGTTCAACCCCGGTTAATTCGTTTTTTCGGAGATATATTTCACCCGCGTAAAATTGCTTGCTGCGAAAGAAGTCGTTATTCCCTAATGAAGTCTAGATATTCCGGTCATTTAAAAATTGGTTGAATCTCATTACACGGAGCTGATAATTCACAATAGCGATTGCGTATCATAATTTTTGCGTGTGCCGACTGTTAAGCTTGCCAAGATTGACTAATTAATTAAGTGATAATATAATCGGAAAGGAGTATACGCGGCGAAATGAGGGGGTACGAAATAAACAAGGAAGAAATAATATGTGAAAAAACAAGACGAATTCACCCCTCAGAGGCTGTGCCAAATGAAGGGGAGTTACGGGTAAAAGAAAATACGGATAGAGAACGAACAGATTCAGAAAATGAATTAAGAAGAAATAATGACAGATGGAATCAAAGTAGTCCGAATAGAAGGCGCAGTGTTGAATCGAGATCCAGCAGGGGCTCGTGAAAAAGTACTCAAATTGATACGACCAAAAAAACAACTATTAAGTTTCATGGAGAAAGAGAGAATTGCCAGAGAACGAAAAGAGGAGGAAGATAGAAAAGAAAGAGAGAACGAGCATAGCTAGAGAGCAGAGAGAAGAGAATATTAGAATAGCTAGAGAACGAAAGGAAGAGGCAAATAGAGAGGATATAAGAGAACTAATGCAAATAATTGCAGGGAAAAATTTTCAAACGTATAAGAGAACCGCATGGGTTAGAAGCCCGGAAAAATATACAAATTCGTTGACTACGGGGGGAGGTGGACCGGCCCATAAAACAAATTGGGAGGCAGCGCCGCAATGTCGGAAAAACGAAATACTTGATACTCGTGTTCGTAATGTTGATAATCCACAGAAATGGGATGCGGAAAGAAAAGACCATATATTGAAAATAAGACGCGCGAAAATGATTTTTCGGGAAAATTTGCAGAAAATGGAAAAACTTGAGAACACCTTTAACGAGTGCGAGACGCCGAAAAAAAATTTGCCAAAATGAAGCGCTGATTGTACCAGAGAAAAAGGAGACGAAATTTATTGTACGAGCTTTTCCTCGTAGAGTTCGAGAAATTTTAGTACAATATGAAAAACCAAATGTCGGAGTTCCGTTCCCATTTGATGGCGAAATATTTATTTCTGCGGTAAAAGTAAAGAAGACTGAAAGAGAGAAAAAAGATGCAAGACGGAACTACAATAAAGAAATGCAGTCAAAGATAGTGGACACTGGAGTCCAATTCAGATTTAATGATGATTTATTTAATGCTCCTACAAAAGAAAAGAAAACTAAGAGGGAGAAAAGAGATATTAAACGGAGCTACAATGAAGTAATGCAATCAAAGATGGTGGACACTGTAGTCCAAATCAGATTTAACGATGGTTTATTATTTTGCGCGAATGACAAAATTGAGAAAAGTAGAGACGAAAAGAGAAGTGTAAAAAAGAGACAAAATTTGGAGATTCAGCCTGCAGTGGGGAAAATTAAAAATATGTTGGATGGGCTTTGCCTTGATAACATAAGTAATAGGGGGGATAAAGAGGTCCAAGACCCATGGGGAACAAAACGAGATGGTTACAAAATAGAGATGAACGACCTACAACGGGTTTGGGGAAAGTTGGGAGATATTGAATGTCGGGTTGGATTGGAAAAACTTGGGAAGGAATCTGAGATTAGTATTATCAACTCAAAAGAGATTTCGATCCTTTATGAGGGGGAAGAATCCCTTGGGGAAAATCCCCTGCGGGAAGTCGCGAAAGATAGCCCTTTTCCTCAATGCACAACTGGCGGACAAGTTGTGATCCCTTTACCGAGGTTTTGCCTCTCTGATCTGGAGTCCTTGGGGGATACTCTCTCCCAGTCACTTCATACTTCACCCAAACCTTTGTCCAGTAACCCTATTCATAGTTTTTACTCTTCATGGGAACCGACAATTATTTCCGGTAAATTGTATTCAGTGGGAGATGTATCCAAATTTCATCTTCAATTAGCATCAACGCATATTCTTCATTTGATCATCCCAGGGGAGGGAACCCAGAGTGAACTGATTATTGATTCGCTCAAACTTTTAGCTGATTTCCTTGTACCCTTATTGTTTTCACAGGCCTTTGTATTTTCGGCCCAGGATTATTTGAAATTATGCCATGAGGCAATTTACTTTTTTATTGAGATGTGGGGTTGTTTCCACAGATGGAAATTAAGAGGCTAGTGCAGCCAATTTTTCATGATGGCTGGCATCATCGAATGTGCCAGAAACTGATTCTCTGCTCCTCTCAAATGTAAATTCGTGAGAGCGAGAAAATTTGTGTTTTTGATTGGGCTGCGCACGATCATTTTCTACGAATCTTGGAGACCTTAACTTTCAAAACCTAATGCGGATGCTATACGATAGAGACCATGGTGGTTCTACGGTAGAGACGTGTGGATGACGACGGATCCTGAGCCAAGCGGTGGAAGTACAGGCACTGGTGGAAGAAAGAAGAGAAGATATAAGTTTGGTGATTTTGAAGTTAAGTGTTATATTTGTAAGGGTGGACCAGCATGGCGCATGGGTGGTCATTTCTCTTACAGGGGGAGGTTTTTGGGTTCCACCCCTGTTTCTTTTCGTTTCAGATAAATGACCCATTTTCTTTTCTGTAATCACAGTTACCTATAAGGTAATTTTCAATCGTAAGCTGAATTCGTCGTCAAGGCAACCATTTTGCAAGAGAAAGTAAATTGCTTGGATTATAATTCAGTATGAGTCATCGCATGGGCTTGCTAAAATTCAAGTCATTGATTCTGAAAGTATGTGTCGGGCAAATTGAATTGAGGGAGACTTGAGTCATTTGATTGGCTCGCGTCACACTGGGCCACACCCCAAGTGCCAAGATTCTTTTAGTGTAAAATATTATTTAGTTAGTCTGCATTTAGACCCCGTTTGGGGAAGCCTATTCTTTTTGTTATATGTGACCTTTGGAAAATTACAAGTAAGATATTTTCTAGAACTGTGTACTAATTTTCCAGGAACCCAGACAAAGTAGGAACAGAGTTACGAGATACCGTCATTATTATATTGACGGGGTTCGTTACCTCCAAGGAGATAGTTAGAGATTTTTAGTGGTGACCCGGGTTGGGTACACACTTGGCCTTAAAGTGGCCATTTGACCGCTCGATCACATTATCATACCTTGAGGCAAGGTATATTGTAAATTTGGTATTACCAAACCCGATATTTACAGAACCGGTGTGGTAGGCGCGGGCATCCCATCATAATATTTGGCGCCGACGGGGGCTTTTCCCTCGAGTAAGTGGTGTAGCACCATTTTGCACCAACAAGTGGTTACACCCGTACCTTACCACACCAATACTGGTGACATTGCGGCTTACCATCCCAATAATCATAAGTCCTAATCCCTGTCTATGTGCCTTATCCTTCCTGCCTGAGTAAATAAATTCTATGTCACAGAATGTCATGCTTCCTACCCTTGGGATATGAGTTTCTGAAACTCCTAGTTAATCCTATTCAAATCATCTGAATTTGTCCGTCAAAATGTCGATACGGTTATTTTTTAACGTCGTAGCATTCCAAGTTCCAGTTTTCATATTCTTTAAATCATTGAAATTATTTTGGCCTCAGGAAAAGCAATGGTCCGGATACCAGTGCAAGCCGGGGATCAACACATCTTCTCAAGTCTACACCGAAGTACTTAAACCTGCTTAGAACCGGATAGCAAGAAGTCCCTGGCACCTCCAGTATGAATGGAGACTTTGTACAAGCCAGGGCCCATCTTGGTCATAACATGGTTTTCAGGAATTGACGGTGCTCTTCTATCAACAAAAGTCAAACTCCAGCACAGATAATCTCAAGCCTAGATTGACTCAATGCAGGTATATAGTTACAATGACGATATTAAGGCAATGGAAGTTTTTTATCGTTTTTAAGCAAATCTGTGATCAAATGAAATTCAACTCTTGTAAAGTAATTTTATAATTAAAAGCAAAGTTCTGTTGTAATTGGTGCTAGATTTATTTATATATATATATCAGTCTACGATTATGTATTGTTGGAAGACTAAGCTCAAGTACGTATTAACTTTGTTGATTTGAATATCCTGAAATGTTCTAATTCTTAAAAATTGAAACAAGTAGATAAGAAATTCGAATTAGAAGTATGCTTACATTTTACAAAACTTTCCGAGGGAAAGGAACATCAACTCTCTTTTTTACTTTCACTGATGTTACTATGGAAGCAACATCTGACTAATTGGAAGTATCCACAGAAAAGAAATAATCTGCTTAGTTTTTCTAGGCTTATCTAAAGTTGGCTCTGCGTTCTATCGTTTTTACTTTTTGAATAGATGGTTAAAATAAGATTTTATGGAAAAGGCTATTCTCTTTAAGGGCTCGGCACACGTAGCTGATTTCGGGAATTGATTTCAGCATCAATGGACAAACGATAGCGGTAATAAAAATTTTTTGAAAGAAAAATTTATTGCGCGAGATTTTCAAAACAAAAAATCATGGACACAAATAGTCAACTGGAGTTTATTAATAGTTGCATGATTGATCTCAGCTTAGTTTTCAGTTTAGATCTCAGCTCAGTAGCGGGGTCTTTCACCACAGACATCTCTGGCTGACTATTTATTTGTATCCCTATTTTTTTGTGATGATCATGATGAAAATCGGAGCGGATTTTGTAAATCGGCGCCGAAAACTAGAAAATTTTTCAAGCTCAAATTGACGTCGATTCCTTTTAAAATCGGCGTTGATTTGGAAATCAGTTCCCGAAATCAGCTATGTGTGCCCAACCCTTTAGTTCAGTATATTATTATTGTTTATTAGTCGGGGAGCCAAAGTTGAAAAAGACCTCAAATAACGATTTGTAAAAAACATTTTGGTACATGAGATCTGACTTCTGGAAATGATATTTTCGAACATGCTGATTCCATTTATTTTGGGAATTACGACCACCAAAGTGCGCTTCATAGTTTAATATGAGGTCAAAGTTTCGACTCGATCATCTATGGTGAAAAATTTAAAACTTAACTTGTTCATTGCTAAGTAGATGACACTGCATCGTTCTCGTGGCTTTGTTATGGTTATGTTTACTGCAATGTGCCATGCTGGTGCAAATTGATGGTTAAAAAGCTTAAAAATCTAATTAACTCTATTATTTGATCCTCAAAGGTCTGTTTTTAGCAGTACTTCACTTTTTTTGTTTCGCCTCGTCTTTCGGGAATCCTTGGTATATAAAGTTATAATGCATAGGCTAAAACTCTTACCAGTTCTGGGGTCAAAGGACAGTTAGAGGCTTACTTAAGTGGTTTAAAAGTAGGGTAAAGGTGCAGATTAGTTCCCCCTGATAAAAACAACTTATTTCTTACTGTTATTCAGTAAATTGCAGGGGTGTCCACGGGAGAGGTTTTACGAGGAGCTTGGCTCTTTTGTGAGCTAGCCTAAGGTGGTACAGGTTTTTTTGAAGCATAGCCAAGCAAAGGTGGTACACTCTAGTAGTATGATAATAGGCACTTTCAATTGCACACACGCCTACAAGAATATTGGTCAAAAGTGTAATAGATTGAGAACCTACATGAAAATATACATTGGAATTGCGCAAGAAAAACCCATGCTTGAGACACTGTATTTACACGTGAACATTTTGAAAGGTGCCAAGGTTTTTGTTTTTGATAAGAATTGCACAATGAATGTATCGTTTGACGTGGGCATTTTTTAAGAGCCAATCAGAGGTTGTTCAATATACGATAACTTGATTTGTGGTTGGGGTTTGAATAAAAGGAATGGTTTTCACTACAATTCGTATTAGTAAGAGAATTGAATTCAGAGAGAATAGTTTATTTGAGAGGATATTAGTAGAGAAAAAATGAGTGGTGCATTTACATTATTGGAGATTAATGATGGAAGCGACAGCAGCAGCAGCAACGATATACGAGTACCCAATGTGGCTGTGGAAATAACCGCTGGCTGTAGACTATTCCTTGAATGGGACAGTATGTATGCTAGATACGTGATATCATTAAGCAAGTTTAAGCAGGAGGAGCAACTATGTTTTGCTGGAAAAGTGAATATTCTCCATATAAATAAACTTCGGTCAGCATTAGATGTCCTATCGAAATATATTGATGAGAACAAAATGCATCAGTAAATATTACTATTGTAATTATGTTCAATAAAATTGTTTCTAAATCAAAGGTATTTTTCTTTCTATAGTAGACTAGCGTATATTTTCTAGAGTATAAAAAGAAATTCTGGTTAGTCTGGAGTTGGTTGCGAGAGTGTTAGGACTCTAAAAAATGGATAGATTTGAGAAAGAGCGAATCTTGGGGAATCTAGTGTTTATGGAAAAACATTTGATTCTAGATGACGATTTTCTAGAGCTGTCTATTCAAAGGAAGATATTTTCTCGGGGAATGCTTGTCGATATAATGAAAACTGATTCTCCATCATTAGACTATTGTATGAAGCTTCTACGCCGTGGTCCAAACGCATTTACACAATTTATTGATATATTGATCACGACACGGCAAAATGATATTGTGGATATGCTTTTAAACATTAGTTTAGAAATTTAGGACTTTTTTTTCATGAGAAAGATGGTGCTCAAGGATGATTTACTCCTCTCTCTATCTCAGACAATTCTTGTTGTTGCTAGCTCAGTTTCATTGTGGCAGTGAGAGTGTCAACACATGAAAAAATGTTCCATACATGTCCCCTATATGTACACACTGGGCAGCTGGTCATCATGTGAGAATTGCACAATGATTGATGAGTATGATGAAAAGTGTAGATTATGCAACCCGTGTAAATTGCATAAAGGATATGCTCTACAAATTAAAGGTTGTAATTCCTGTCTTGAAGAGGTGTGTGACTCTCATCCTAGAGGCCACCTATGCTCCAATTGCCACTATAATAAATGTAATCAGTGGGAGAATACATATCCCGGTATGATTGGAAAGAATCCTAAGCGTGATTTTAGTTTATTGCTACGAGATTGGTATCGTCGTGGTTTTAGATTGTTCTGGGAGGAGGAGCCGGGTCAGCGATTCAACTGTTGGAACAGCAAAAGAATATGGTTTCTACGTCATCGTTGTGAAGACAACGGGTGTTATGATTATAAGCCCACTGATTTTTATTTGGCTGTGACGGAATGTGATTCGACACTTGAGGACACTGTTTGTGAAATTGCTTCAAATAAGCAAATTGAAACATGTGAATTCTATAGAATGAATGAGAATAGTATCATTGACTATACAAAGAGATATAACAAGAGTGAAGTCACACTCTATTGTAGAAAATGTGACCCTGACATTGCAGTACATCAGGATCAGTACACTGTGAATTCAGATAATCTACCTGCACTAGTTGTTGTCGACAAATACCTATACCTAGTAGAAGATGAAATCTAAAGAGTAGAAAATTCGTTTTATCATCTATATAAATTTTTATTAATAAACAATTTCACATACATTTTTAGAACATTTTATTCGTAGGGCACTAAAATCAATATTAAATACGCTTGTAAGTATATTTTCCACTAGAAAGTCGTTCAATCGAGGTAAGTCAACGTAGATGTTGAGAAACTGCTTGTAGGTGTAGCCACGACATCTGAACATGAAAAAGAGTAGTGCATGAAAGCCACATGTCTTAGTCGTTAAATCCTGTACTCTTTGTTGATTTTGAATAATGATTTTCCCACTGCTTTCAATAAAGTTGCTGATGTATGGCGTGTAGAATTTATACGATAGGCCAAGAGGATCAAAAAATTCAATATTCTTCGCTGTTTGAAAGATGCATAGCCAATGGCCGGTCTTCAAAGTCGATGGACTGCTATTAACAATGATTAAGGTATTGTTAACACTTGGAATTTTTTCAATGAAGTCCGAAGGTAAGCAATAGGACTTGTACTGGGACATGTATGGATCCATACTAAATACGTTGATTATTTGGTTTGTGTTCATGGTGCTAGGTCTAGTAGAACACTGCCGTCTGGTGTGATTTCCCAATAGGTTCCTAATTGACTCAGTGATATTAGCGTGATACTCTCAGTCAGAGCATCGGCAAATGTACGCTCTAAACGTACATTCCCTGTTCGTACTATGCTCATATCCTGAGTCCCCGACAAGTCCAAAACAATTACCCCATGATTTTTTGAAAACATTGAATCGGTTATTCCATTTTCAAATAGTTGAGAGTCATGATCTAGGGATTGCATGGTCAACTTGTACAGAGTTCTATAGGATTTTTTGTCAAAAGATAGAGTGCACAGTGGAATACCATTCACTTTGCACACAAGGCTAGATAGACCGAAAAAATTAAAATCATGGGGGATTCAGTCCAGGATCCAACGGCACTGCCACTCTTTACAAAGGCCAAAGCCAATTTTGATGGGATTTCTCCATTGATAAATGATGAATCGCTATAGCTACGAGAGCCGGTGGCAATGTGACGTTGATTGGTGATCGTATGGGGGACGAGAAGTTTAATGTTGTTGCCATTGGCTCTTAGCTTTTCCACTGCCAATGCAACAGAGCTCATAACCTGTTGTTTACGGACGTGGAGAATTGCCGATGTGATAATGAAATTTGCATCAGGTGCTGCAGGAAGTGTTTTTCTCAAAATGAAATTCGATGGGGTCATCTGTAACTTTATGTCAATCTTGACATTGGGGGGTAACCATTGGGATATATTGAATATCTCATGATTTAATTTTCCAACCAGATGATACTCTTGGGTCACTGCAGTAGTCAACTCACCGTCAGTATCAACACCTGATCGATATTCATAGCCCAATGATTGTCCTCTCAACTCCTTGTATGCCTTTGGTGTCATCATCATAAATTGTATGTAGCTTGTATAGTTGGATAAATTATTGCTAGTGCTCACCAAAGTACCATTAATAAATACATTTTTTTGTTTGAATAGGTTGTGTAGAATGCAGTTCTCGTAGGAGAGACCATCGCCAGCATTTGGAGTTGTATTATCTGACTTTTTCTTCACCGCAATATTTAAATCAATAAATGTTGATGCCAAATCAATGAAATAGTCTTCATTGGAAAATATTTGAAAGTGTATATTTTCCGAGAGGGGTTGTTGGGGGTGAATTGTTCATAGTAGCCATACTTGACACTGACATCAACATTTTCAGCATTGAATAGATTCAATGAGGAACTAATTGATGGATATGATTCCTTGTGGGGAAGATAAGTCATCTTAAGAGAAGAAATCCTTCTTTGATCTAACAATCTTTTTCTTTTTCTTCTTCTGCTTATTGGTCTTCCTTGTTTTATTCCTCAAAGTCCTTGTTGATGTCCTTCGCTTCCCGCCTGGGTGGAGACTGATAACTGAATGACGCGCACGCATCCTTTTCAATCCCTCCCCATTTTGTCGAGATTTTAGTTGCTCACCAACGGCTCTTGCTGAAGATCTAATATTTTCCTTAGCACTCTCCTTGAAATTCTTGCCCGACCCCCAGTCCTGTAGTGTTGAGGCAGCAAAATTTGATGCAGCAGGTACAAGATATTTTGTGGCAAGGGGTAGTGCAGAACGAAATAGCCTAGCAAACCAGCTACCAAGACCATAGCCAGACATTGTAGTACGCCCCTTGTAGTAGTCCAATCCATTGCCTATTTGACGTGGACTCAAAGCACCAACATAGCAATCGATATCGGGACAGACAAATGGCATTCTCCTATTGTTCATTTTAGGTGATTGTGCTATCGCTAACAATGGGTCGAAAATGACATGTAATCACTGCTAAGCCTTTTGTTATTACTAGAGGATCGCCCAATTCACTTCTTAGTGTTAACTGACAGAGTTCCAAATACGAAGTGTTTACAGGAACATACTGAAGATGCTTTATATTATAGTGATGAACAAGTTCATGAGATGTTTTTCGTTCAAGAACACGTAGGAGGGGGACATTTGAATTACCGACTCTCGATGTTTGCACAAAGGATGCATAGAGAAATATGCAAGAGTCCGAGGCAAAACCAGGTGGATAATCAGCAAAAATAACTTGATTCATCCCGTAAACGGTGCCAGCATTTTTCCCATTGATCATATTCTGTTTAAAGCCAAGAACGTCTCTCAGATTATCATTGAGAATAATTATTTCAGTGTGAACAGGTGAGGTAATGTAAATCCTATCGTGTTCCAATGAATAATTAAAATAGAATTTACCATTCCTACGATATGAGATTTTTCTATTGATTGTACGACACAAATCTGTCATATTATCGTATTCAATATATTTCAATTTGGCATGTGGATATTCGCTAGATTTAAGTGCTTCAACCCATTCATAGTCGACAAAGAGTGTCCAATCGAATGGTATAACTTTTATATCATACACTCGATCCTTTCTCAGGATGTCATAGGTATTTTTGAGAATACAGTCGACAAGAGCCACTTCATATGCACCGTCAAATTTGATGGCGGGGGAGAGTTTTGTCCAAAAATCACTTGTCGTATTCAAGTCGTTGTAGAGAGGATCGGAAACATTGGACATGAAAGTTACATAGAAATCATTGGGCATTGTCAGTATCTTCAACACCGATCCAAGAATCAAAATCAGAGTTGTATCCTAGCCACCGAACAAGTAACTGTTTCTTACCCCTGTGAGTACGTGTCTTTAATATCTTTTCAATTTGATAGATTTCACTATTATTTTTAACTTTTTGTAGTTCATAGTCATAAAAGCCGCCGAGAATCTCTTCATCTTTGGTATCACGCAAACGATAAGTTATGGGTTTAGTGTCTAGGATTTTTGCCACTTTAAAAAGTTCTGTGGACCACAAGTAATTCCTCTTTTCAAAAACATTAGTTGTTCTATTAATTCGAACAGTATCACCAACATTGAATTTATTTTTCTTCTTGACAACCGATTCATTGGAATATTGTTTAAGAAAGGTGTCAATTGTATCATGATCAGAATGATGAACTTCCGTTGGTGTAGAGTTGGACAATGATCGATGAGGTCGTTGATTATAAATCAACATGATTTTATCTAAATCATGAATAAAAGCCGGTGTATTTTTCAGTGTGCAATATCTTGAAATTAAAAGTCGAATAGTTCTTATCAATCGTTCGGCCAATGCAGCCTTTATAGGACTATGACTATGATAGAGCAGTGTACAATATTTTTCTAGTACTTTTGCAACATGAGGATTAACAAATTCACTACCACGATCCGTTTGAATTTTTTTTATACGAATCCTGTTCGAGAATACTTTCAATGGCCTGAGCAACTTCAACGCCTCTCTTTGATCGCAATGGAATTGCATATGCATAACGACTATAAACACTGATTGCAAGTAGAATGTACTTGTACGGTGTATTGTGACGTCGTTGAATCTCATCTAGAGTCAGGAGATCTGCTTGCATTGTATGCAATGGGTAAAAGGCTTTAGTTTTTCGATATTGATTGGCACGAAGTCTATGATTTCTATGTAGAGTGTAACTTGATTCATTTTGTAGATAGTCTTGTACACTTTTAGTGTGAACACCAGTGACTTTGGAAAGAGTGGTGGGGGAACTTAAACTCCCCGCCTCACCAATATTTTCATAAACACCTTTCAGAACTTCAACCATTTTGAACGTAAACACGTTGTGTAACGTCCGCTACCCTTTTGTATACTGGATGGTGATGGTGACATGATACGTTTTCGCTTTATCCTCTCCACCATTGTCAAGTTTTTTCCACTAGGTTTGCTAGTATTTTCCAAGATTGATTTAAAATCTTCTTCTTCTTCTTCTTCTTCATGTTTTAATGGTGTTGTTGTTGATGTTGATGCATGTTCATTTAATTTTTTTAGACTTTGTCTGTTGCTAATAAGACTTTTGGGGAAGTTTAATGTATTTAGAAAGTTGTATAGATGAGCGTCAAATGATAATAGTCCTTTACGATTTGTAACCATATCATAGATTAAATCAAGTAGATTATAGCTCTTGCCCTGAATTATAATCCCTTTCCCATTGTTCTCAACTTGAATATGATCTTGACCACTTTCCATGAGATAGGTTAAGAGTCATTTACTTTGTTCACGATATGAGTGGGGCATTAGATTTCCAATTTTTAATACAATCGAATCCAATTCCTCCTTCTTTAATTGTGTTCCAGCAGCAGAATCCTGAGGAGATGATTCTTTTTTGTGATCAATAGCAGCAGTGGCCTTCACATGATAGGGTTTATGTTTGTCCACTCGGCGAAGTGCATCTTGAAGTAAAAGCAGTTTTTTATCATCCTCAATATTCTCATTGTCAAGGAATTTACTCAGATTGTTCTCAAAGTGTTCCACGGGTGAGAGAGCGAGTTCTATTGGAGTCAATTTATAGGGTTTTGCCATTCTCTCTAGAGAAAACTGTTTACAAGTCCTGCAATTATTGGCAGTAAAAGTGTGAAAAAGCTACCGCCCGCCTGAAGAAGTCTTTTCTTTTTAAAATTCTTTCCTTTCTTTTTAGAGGCCAATGTACGTACAATGGAACGATGTTGCTTTGCCTGTTACTTAACTACTTCTGGCAGTTGAACATTACCATCGGTCAAATTTAAACAAAGTTCAGATATTAGATTAATGAAATCATTGTCAATACCATGTTTGAGTATGGCTTTTCTAAGCGAGGGTTTTGAACTGCTTAGAACTGAAAACAGATGTCTATTTTCATGTAGTTTCTTCAGTGTCACGATAGCAACTAATAGGTCTTTTTACTGTTCACGGGGAGATATACTGTAATTTCATTGTCAAAAATATCTGTGACTACACGCAGATCCTCGGGTGTATTTTGATTAAGATCCAATAGGATGTAGCCGTAGGGTTTATTAGTTGCCTGATTGTATGCTGAGAGCAGGAATTTGGGTGCGCCTGGATAGATTTGTTTATTGAGAGTTATTAGCGAGCTAGAATCACGAACAACTCTGTAGATGATATAGTAGGTGCAATTCAATGCAAGTGTTCGTATACATTTGCTCTGATGAAAGAGATTGTGTAGAACCAGAGTAAAGGAAATCTGTTCATGATGAGAGCGAACAGTGAACAGTTGTAGCATTTCCTGGGACCATTGTTCAATAGCTTCAGCCAGATCGTCAATGATCAGCCAAGAGTTTGGTTCAATAATGCTGAAAACATCAAGTCCCTGTATGAATTGTATCTGCACCAAACCCGTGGTGGCAACAATTGCTTTTATTTTATCGTATGACTCCTGCCAAATACTGTAACAATAGTAGATTTTTTCGGCTTTTCCACAATTATTTTATCGCAATTTTTAATTATTTTAGTTAAGAGTGTTGTTTTGTCTGACATTGACGGTCCACACAGAAACGATCTGAATGGTGTTTTAAATTGATACATGTTCCCTTCAACAGTTCACCTAGACAACTAGCTGTAGACTATGGCTGTCTAATGACTAAATAATTTCCTTATTACTACTCCGTTCAAGAATGAGAAGAAGAAGAATAAAGAATTATATTTTCTTTTATTATATGCATAAAAAAGTAACAATACTTTTAAAAAATATTACATTGGACATGAAAGCACATTAAACATGAAAAAATACACTTTTTAATTTATTTATAATAAGAAATACAATATTTACATAGGAACATAGAAAAAACACTTAAATAAATACACTTTTTTTTAATTTATTTATAATAAAAAATACAACATTTACATAGGCACAGAGAAAAAACACTTAAATAAATACACTTTTTTTTTGTTTTTTTTTTTATTTATTTATAGAAAAATACAACATTTATTAGAATAAAGCACTTGAAATAATAATATCACTTTTATTTACAACATTTTAAATTTTGGGGTCCCCCCTCCCCCCGGGGGCGGCCACTGCGGCGGCCGGGGGCCCGCTGCGGCGGGCCGGGAAGCGCCGCGGGAAGTGCCACAGGGGCGGGAAGTGCCGCGGGAAGCGCCGCGGGGCCGGGAAGCGCCAAGGGAAGCGCCGCGGGGCCGGGAAGTGGGGGGCCCGCTGCGGCGGGCCCGGGCCGGGGCTGGCATTAAATAGTGGAAATTGATCTGCCTTGCACACACACACACACACATTGAAAATTGTTTGTGATATAGAAAAAAAATTTAAAAAGAATTTAAAAAAGCACTCCATTACCCAAAAAACCCTCCCACCCAATTTATACTTTTTTTTTAATGAATTTAAGTTAATTTTTCTAGACCGAGTTGTTTTCTGTACTCTATACATTCAATTCGGTCTGAAATTAAATAATGACCGTGTGGTAGTACCTTCACACCATCCTCAAGTACATAGACTTTTTCCGATATGGCCGACATGGCGTTTTTCTCAACTCTAACTGTGTGGTTTTTAAATTGTAAAGAGCGAATTGCCATGACTTTCGCCCTTGGCACTAAACTACATTCCACATAGTTTCTATACACACTCATGTCGAAATTATTTTTTACAAAGTGTGTAGGTACCCCCTTGCAAACTTGTTTGATATCCTTGCTGTGCGTTTCCACACAGTATACCTTCGGACCAGGAAACACACCACTGGATATCAGATCGCTACCCGTTTCAGATTTTAGCATTAACAATTGATTTGGGGCCTGGCGTTTCACTAGCTCTGGGTAGAGGGATTCGTCCCAATTAGTGTAGTCCATTCGTGAGCTAATGTACTCGCCATTTTCCAAATCATTCAATAGATTTTCAGTTTTGACTTTTAACAGGAGTGAATCAGTGTCCCCGTAATACACTTGAACTTGTCCCTCAATCGGCCACTGTACCTTGCATACATTATAATAAAATGACAACATGAGTTTCTTGGAAATTTCAGTTATTGCACTTCCGCCTGCAATATTTTTATTTAAAACAATGCTTCTTTTCTTACGGTGTAGGAGCACCATATCAGAGTCTATGATTGTGAACGATGTGAAGTTTGGATCTGCAATGATTCGAGCACAATCTTTGGGGTTGTTTACTATGTCACATCGACTTCTGTTTCATATGCTCTCGCACATTTTACCGAAAGCTTAGTTCAAAATGAGTTTATAGACTTCTTTTTCAACTTTCGTTTTCACTTGTGAACGCTTACTGACAAAGGTGTCAATAAACGTTTTCATGAAAGGCTTTTGATCAAATTGGAGGGCTCTATGAATCTTTGTGACCTTGAAACAATTGGACACCATCCATTTCAATAGCACGTGATGAACAACGATATTCTGTTTCGGGTTGAGGTCGGCAATTAGTTTTTGTTTTGAAGGTACCCAGTGCATACTCCCGTCCTCTACTAAAGATAAATTGTAGGGGCTCAGAGAGTCCCTACCCACCGGTCTATTTATATACGGAAAAACAAAGTCTTTTACCGAGTCATGGATTTCCATGGGTATTTCACCGTCAATTTAAAAAACCATCCCTGTGCACCATTCTCCTCAACACTGGCAATGTCTAGGAAATTCGAAGCACATGGATTGTCAAGCCATTTATAATCGCCACACGGCAAACAGTAGTGAGACATTGCCGATGGGTAAAGAGAGTTCATATCCAAAAAAACTGCGTCCGACTTTTCATCGGTGTGCTGTTCACTCGGATCAGTTTTCATGATACGATCCCCGTGAAAAACATACCCACCCCTCATTGATCTCTCTACAAACAGATGCTGATCCACATCGGTGATCAGACCTATTTCTTCTTTGCTGATTTTAAGTATCAAGTCCATCACCAAATGAAGAGTGGAAAAATAATAACCTAAATCCAACCCAAATTCCCCATAGATTTTATCCGTATTTTTGCACACAATGTCCAGAAGAGTGAGTACATCACTGGCCAAGTATAGTTTACAATAATCCCACCCATTTTTACATCCACCCTTTGCCCAAACCCTCTTAGCAAATTCGTAGTCGCTAGTGGTGCACTCACTCTCAGTAAGAGAATTGTAAAAAGCTTCAATGGGCGGTAGTGACACCTCATCTAGCCTCGAGCCAGAGTTGTAATAATCATATGGATATATACCCTTACACGTTAATAAATCATACATTTCATCATCGGGGAAGCGCTGTTTGAGGAGGAGGAAGCTATCAAAATTGTCAATTTTCTGTACCTGAATCAATTGACTTAAAGATTTGGGGAAGACGCTGAAAGAGTCTAAAAAACGGATTTTATTCAGGCACGTGTTACCCTTGTCAAACTGTTTTCCACATGAATTCTAGCAGGAGTAGCTTCTCCGATGATTTGGGTATGATATTGTAAGAAAAAGAACCATCTATCCATGCGTCATCTACAACTCCACCCTTGGCAATGCGGGCCAACGCCGGAAGAACAAACTTTAAGTCGTAATTGGAATTGTGTATAAAAACAGGTACGAAATATTGTTGTCTAACGTTTAAATTACATGACTGATGGGCTACCCCTCTAAAGTTACTCCCTCCCGATGTAATTTCCTGCCACAAATGATCATGGTCGATCACCTTCCTCCTCCCCCCATTCCCAACACCATCAGCAAATTCTCCCTTGCCAACCCAACACATTTTACGATTTTTAATGGCCACTATGTCATCTGGTGATAGGAGCATAGGATAGTTTGTATAACGAAGGCGCGAAATTGCACCATTCGCTGTTTTGATTAGACTGACCAATGCCGAGCGCATGAAGTCTTCACCGTCACCCAACATCTCAACTACATCCAGCACTTGCTGGTATTATTGGAATCTCGTTGCGCGTGAGCGTAAGAGACCCCTATGGCTTCATGTATTTTAACACGATTTGAATTTGACGGATCGCACACATCTGTCAGTTTCGCTTCGCAGTCCAAAGCGATCTTATTGCTCTGCACGAGCGTGTTTTGAAAATTTTTAAAACGTAAGATCGCTCTATCTCCGCTTACCGTCTCCACAGCCTGGTATCCATGACGTTTACAGTGTTTATTGTGATGCTTTAACTTTAAATCAGAGCGAAATCTTGAGAGGCATGTTGGACAGTAATAACACACACCACCTCGCTTTTTACCCTCACATAGAACCCTACTAATATCCGTAATTGGATTGAAATGACCAATTGAATCGGAGTCTGTGGGTGGGGTGTATAGAAGCCACACCCAATGTTCTACTGATTCAATTGAAGGAGCTCGCACTGGAAATAATACACCCTTCTTATCGGAACGCTGACCCTCTTCAAATTCTGTTTCATACTGTAACACCGTGACACCAATCTTTAAATGTGCATTAGCCCGCTCAAAAATATCTATTCCTTTTAGTGTCACGGGAAATTGACCATTTAAACAATTAAAATCTACTTTGGGGAACTTTGAACCCTCCCTACCATTAACTGCCATTTCATCCAACTTTTTCCTAGATGCATCTATTTGAAGAGGTCTGTATGTGGCAATTAAAAATGCATACTTGAAACACTGTAGCCTCGTATCGAAACAGATTCGTTGTATCCCCCTACATCCCTCTAAATCTGAATGATATTTTAAAACTATAGCCCTCTCCCCACCACCTCTTACAATAAAATCCTTTTTAAACCTACAAATATTAACATTTAAACTTTCAATAAATAAAACCACAGATCCACTACCCCCCTCGTTATAATTTTCCCACTTACTTTGAATACTATTAGCCCAATTTAGAAAAACCTCCCCGTAATTTGATAAATGCGGGTGAACTGCCAACATCTCTGTGTGCAAGTACTTCAAATACATCTCACCCGCATTCTCATTTAAAAAAATATTTTTAGTGCTATTGATGCTTTTAAACTGACCCCCACTCCCCACACCCCCATCTGTTGTTCAAGAATGGCTCGAATCTTATTAGTATATGAATGTGTAATGACCAAGGGATCTGTTATTATATCCCCCGACACTAGAGAGTTGAAGGGATCACCGAAATTGGCGCTGTAGACCTTTGTTTGGTGCAAGGCAGAGTTGGACAGAAAAAAATCTGGAAGAGGGGATACTGGTGTTGTTGTTGTATTACTACTACTACTACTACTAGCTATATCATCAAGCGGAATGGTGGGGGGTGACACAGAATTGTCAATGACATCACCACTCCCAGTCTGTTCAATAACATTGGTTGGAGATGGCATGAGGTCCCCTAAGCCTGATAGCACATATTCCAAGGTGTTTGGGGACAATTGATCGAGCCAGCCTGTATTGTCCTGTGTTGGAATTTCGTTATGAGGACCCGGTTCAGTTGCACTAGTAACATCTCCTAAATGCTCACGCATAAAACTATCTGCCCACTCCGGATCCTCAAGCATGTCAATATCACAGGTTAAGTCGTCTAGGCTAGCCATTTCCCCAAAAACATCATTAAGGAAACCTCTATGCCATTCCATATTCTCTAGAACTAATGTAGGTTCATCACTGAACTCCGGTGGTGGTGATAGAATTGGTCCAGTAAATGCCGATGTCTCATCACTCAATGGTGGTGGTGCTATATCATTAATCTGTAGAAAAAAGGTTTTATTTTCTATGTGAAATAAGCATTATTTCATAAAGTTGAAAAATCATGTTCATTTTTTTTCCATACCATCCATAAAACTCAATTCCTCCTAGAATTATTTAAACTAAATACTTTTTGCTTAAAGCATTATTTACAGAACAAATGCATAATAAATTACAAATTTTGTTAGTAACATAGACACAAACACACACAATAAAATAGTGAAAATCATTACATTGTTATTGAATTTACAATATCTCAATGAATTATCGAGTAGATGCGGCGCATGCACCGCTCACACACACACAGACACACACACCCACACGCACACACACACACACACACACCCACACGCACACACACACACACACACGCACGCACACACGTTGAAATATTCTTAAAGGTTGAAATTGCGTTTCTAACCCTTAGCCTATATTCCATTAGCCTATAACTTGCTGCGGAAACAGCGTCAGATAGAAATGCGCTGTGGAAACAATTTATGCGAGGTCTGAATTTCTACTTCAAAAATTCTTAATTTTCTCATAAGTTTTGATGGATTAAGGTAAACGAAATAATTTAAAGATATTCAAAATCAGCATTAAAATACAATTCAGTTGATATGTAGTGAAGCATTTTTCTACTCGTAAACTAATTTTTAAAACTAAAAAGTTACCCCCTCCTCCCTCAGAAAGTTCAGAAAGACGCAAAAGAGTGCTTTATTTGCTAATAAAAAAAATGCATTATATTCAGCTATCTCTGAGGGGAGCAGAGAAATTTAAAACAACGGTCGGGGGGGGGGGGGGGGCGGGGAGGGTAACATTTTAATATCTCTGACATACACTTTTACAGTGTTGAAAAATGGCGAAAAGAAAATACTAAAAAAAAAGTTGGATAGAAATAGGTAGAAGCTAGAGGTGAAAATACTCACATTTCCAAATTCAGACTGCCGTTGAGTGCCGTCCGTTTCTTGCATAGATGTGGTGGCCATGTCACTGGCTTGTACAGGTGATCCAGTGGGGCTCCCCATCATGCGAGCAACCATCCATTCTCTTTTCAGCTTTCTACCTGGCTGCATAGGAGTTGGCAGTGGTGAGTTTTGGGCAGGCAACGCCGGTCTGGAATGGATGTGAGTGGCCCCCAATGGACCGCCTATCTCCACTTGTTGTGTTGGAGCAACGCCGTTAGTCTTAGGTCTCTTTTTCGGGGGATAGTAACTGTAGGAATCCTCTTCCTTAAAAAAGAAGGCAAAATTTAGCATGGAAAAACAATTCCCTTTTTACAGAAGAAAAAATTAGTCTGCACAAAGAATCCTCCTCTAACCACACGGAATCAGGGAACAGAGCCTCTCTCAAACTCCGTAAAGCTCTTTTAAAAGATACAAGAATTACTTATTTAACACAATAATTTCGTTTTTTTTTAACGGGTACCAAGTAAAGAAAAACCGTGTTAGAATTGATTCATTGCCCTCTTCCCTGTCATATATTTTTATAAAAGCCTCTTAATCGTCTGTGAAATCCATTTGCTTTCATCAAGTGCAATTAAACCACACGGAATCAGGGAATAGAGCCTCTCTCAAACTCCGTAAAGCTCTTTTAAAAGATACAAGAATTACTTATTTAACACAAAAATTTCGTTTTTTTAACGGGTACCAAGTAAAGAAAAACCGTGTTAGAATTGATTCATTGCCCTCTTCCCTGTCATATATTTTTATAAAAGCCTCTTAATCGTCTGTGAAATCCATTTGCTTTCATCAAATACGATTAAACCACACGGAATCAGGGAACAGAGCCTCTCTCAAACTCCGTAAAGCTCTTTTAAAAGATACAAGAATTACTTATTTAACACAAAAATTTCGTTTTTTTAACGGGTACCAAGTAAAGAAAAACCGTGTTAGAATTGATTCATTGCCCTCTTCCCTGTCATATATTTTTATAAAGCCTCTTAATCGTCTGTGAAATCCATTTGCTTTCATCAAATACAATTAAACCACACGGAATCAGGGAACAGAGCCTCTCTCAAACTCCGTAAAGCTCTTTTAAAAGATACAAGAATTACTTATTTAACACAAAAATTTCGTTTTTTAACGGGTACCAAGTAAAGAAAATACTTATTTAACACAAAAATTTCGTTTTTAATGGGTACCAAGTAAAGAAAACCCGTGTTAGAATTGATTCATTGCCCTCTTCCCTGTCATATATTTTTATAAAAACCTCTTAATCGTCTGTGAAATCCATTTGCTTTCATCAAATACAATTAAAAAATATCCGTCTAATTTGGCCAGAAAACAAACGGCGTTTAGAATTACATGTTTCCGTTCGTTTGTTTTCTTAATGCAGATAAGGCGTATGCCAAATGTTGTTTTGAAATAATCCCCACTTTTTGGTAACAGGTTAAACACAAATGGTTTTATGACAGCACATTTTAAACGCACGATTGGAAAATGGACATTTTTGAACGAAAAAGAATTGTTTTTCAAAACAATTAAAACTTGTAAACATGGCTGTGGAGGAGAGATTTTATTTACATAATAGAAAAAAGCATACTTAGCGTTTTCTATCGAATATACTCATTATATTCTTAAGGTTTTGTATTGTTGGAGGGGATGGGGGCTAAGTCCCCCTGAAATTTGAAATTACTAGTAAAAAACTTTTTTTTTGGAAATAAAGAATGAAAGTGTACTCGCATTGAAAATAGAAATATCCATTGTTTCAGAGTTAATAAAATCCAGTGTACTATGCTCGATATGCCAAAACACAATGAAAATTAAATTCCAATGCATGAACATTTTATACTGGGTTTCAAGGATGAATAAAAAACGGATGTTGAGTTACATAATTTCGTGCGTGCTCCCAAAACATGTTTGACTACTTTATATCATACCAGTTTTTTTTTAAGAATGTACACGTGAACCCATGACGTTCATTCATTGTGCAATTGACAACAAAAACAGAAAAAAACCTGTTTGACAACATTATATGATTACGTCCATACTCTCAAAACATGTACGACCACATTATACATTGCCAAGTTTAAAAAACCTCGACTTTAGTTTCATAACATGCATTATAGTATGCCAAACTTTCAAAATATTCACGTGTAAATACAGTGTCTCAAGCATGGTTTTTCTTGCGCAATTCCAATGTATATTTTCATGTAGGTTCTCAATCTATTACACTTTTGACCAATATTCTTGTAGGCGTGTGTGCAACTGAAAGTGCCTATTATCATACTACTCACTCTGACAATACTCGGCTGTTTTCTCTTTCCTTTTTTGTGTGTCAAGAGTCTCACTATTTACCATTGCTCCTCAAGTCACTAACTTTATGGCGCATCCAGACTATCGGCTTTCTGGAAAATAGGATGGAAATCCGGAAAAACGAATAGCCCTCCAGACTTGGTCGTTTTAAAAAAAATATCGGTACATTTTTATCAGCCATCCTTATCAAATCTGTTTTTCTGAGCCAAAACCTATAGAAAACAATTTTAGAGCCTCAGTTAGACAATTTACCTTTTTTCTATTTTAAACCACATCAGACAACTATTTTTATTTATCACTGATCATGTTCAATCGTCTCCTTCTTCTGTCATTTTTTCCAGAAAATCTGTCCACACTGCAGTCTTCTGTCTAATTTTTCCATTTTCGGACCATCTGATCCTTCCTGCCCAGAAAACGGAAAAATGGGATGGAAGACCTGTCTACATTTCCAGATTTCCGTCCCATTTTTCCAGAAAGCGGATAGTCTAGAGGTGCTATTAGGTGGCACAACAAAATTTTAGGCTAGGTAGAAGAACGTTTGGTGGTACCTTCTTTTTGGCATATACTATGCCGCAATGCCCAATACTATGCCACAAAGTTGTAAAATTGTTTCAATGGAGCATTATTATCATTATTTAGGGTGGACTCAAATGGGTTGAAACTCAGGCCTCCAAGGCCCATTGCCTCCACAATGGAGCATTAAGAATTGTCATTTTCCATCTTTTGAGGGACCAAGACTGAATATGAGTATGCTTCACAGAGGCGAAAAAATTAAAATTTATCACTAAGAAGTGTCTTTTTTCTTCCATTTTGGACTTCTTATCACTGCTGGAGGGTGGGGGGGGGCTTTAATTACTTTCTGGTTTGAAGATTTTTTTTCACCAGATCTTTCCACTGCTTATAGGGTCCTATTATAGACTATAATAGTCTGTAGATACTGGAAATGGATCGATTATATATCATGAAGAAATTTTTGAATTTTTTTCTAAGGTTATCATTAGTACTGTACTAAATTTCTTCTCTATTTTGTAGGATAGCATGGAATCATTTACCAGAAAAAAATTAGATGCTCTATATAGCCCCCCCCCAAAAAAAAAAAATATTACGCAAAGTGTTTAATCTGTCAAACCGATGGAAAAGGACAGCTTCATACTGTTAGGGGTATAAAACGTGTCCGAGAACTTCTATTGACCAGATGCAAGTGCAATGCTAAGTACCATGCTCTAAGAAAGGACTGTCAGCAACCAAACTTCTTACAAAAAAGGCTTGTTTGGCATAGAACTTGTAGACAGAATTTTTTTATTGTGATCTCCATGGAGGTCTTCAGGAAGCACATATGCCAGCTACACCTGCAAGACTCACTAGAACATTGGCAACAGAAGTCAGTTTCTCATATGCTGACTGTTGCATCATTTGTGGCAAAAAGGGAAGTACCAAGCGTAAAAGTGAGAATCTTCTTGCAATTAAAACGATAGAAAGGCAACAGAAGTTATCACAGCATGCTGAAAGACTTTTACGACAAAAGCCTGCTGTGTTTGCAAAGTCCAAAGACAAAAAATTGATTCAGTTGAATGCAAAATACCACCCAAAATGCATGCTTAGCTTCTTTAAAAGAAGACTGAGGAAGAGAATAACTTTTCTGCCAGAGAGGCTATTGCAAAAAGTGTGGTGGATGAAATTGAGACTCGTCTTAAGAAAGGAAGGATGTACTCGCATAGTGAGCTAAGGCAGAAATTAAGCAGTGGGCTAGCTAGTTCAGGTCTGGAAATAAAGGCCCATGATGTTAGTATACTGAAAAAGCAATTGCGTGTGAAGTATGGCAAAGCACTAGAAGTGACATCTAGTAAAAAGGCAGACCAGTGCTTTTACTATCTGAAGCATAAAGTATCTGTTGGAGCCCTGATCCGTCAGGTTTCAAAGTTTGTCAAAGAAGCAGATGATTCACTTGTGCTCGTAGAGAGTCCTACCTTAGATACAGACTGTGAAACAAATGAATCTGACAGAGAGAGTGACAGTGAATAATCTGACTGCGAAGTAGTGTGGGACACTGAAGATGACATGCAAAATAGTGGCCCTGAATCAGTTGAAAGCAGAACACAAAGTCCTACAGGGAGCCAACCCTTTGTCATTTTCCTGACTGGGAAACTCCGCACTATTCAAACTCAATAAACGATATGTCTGAACATAAAGCTAAAAGTGAGTTTGTTTACACAGCGAAAAGGTTAAAGGCTGATTTAATTGAAACAGTGAAAAAGTACAAGCGTAGTGACACAAATATTGATATTACTACAGAGCTTGAAGATTGTATGATCCCTTTAATATTGTTCAACATGCTTGCATTCCTTTTTCCGATTTTGAGGACCCACCAGAAAACGCTAGTGAAAGATACAGTGTCACAGATGCTGTGAAAGAGGATATTATCAGTATGCTCAGGACATTCTATTTCAAGTGGGAAAATTAGAGACCGCAAAACATACTGACCTAAGTGTTTATGTGTACCAGAAAACTCGCAACAAAAATCTTCTAACTCTACTGAATAGACTGAAAATGACAGTTAGCTACAGCACAGTTCAACGCATTGTCACCAATGAAGCTATGAAAGTGAAGGAACAACACGAAAGAACTGACAACGTCCACATACCAGAAGGAATTGTCCCAGGAGACTTTATTCACTTTTCACTAGACAACCTTGATTTTGAGGTAAGCATCAAAATATGAGGTAGAAGAGTCTAAATCTTAGTTCTAAATTCAAAAATTTTTTGCCGCTTTGCGGCATAATATTGCCTTTTAAGATAATTTACTTCCTTGCAAAGATGTTTCGGGGGCTAATTTAAAGGAAACATGAAAACCACATTATTACTATATTCCAGTGGTAGGTCCCGGAATTTTAGAAAATACTGTCTCAGACATTCACTTAGTTCTTGTGTCTGCAAATGAACAAAAACAAAACAGCATTTCTTAACTCTCATTTTTTAAATAACTTAGACCCTTTGCAGTACAATATTAATTTTTAAGGGTGTTTACTTCTCTAAAATCGGTATTAAGAGGCGAATATAAGGAATAATACACTGTTTCGTGGTAAATTTCTAAAATCTTTAGGGCTTTGCAGCAGAAAATGCTTTCTCTGCCTGAAGATCCTAAGTTTAGAGAATCCTAAGTTTAGATCCAGCCAGGCTAAGGCGCTAGTTGCCTTTGTAGCACCCTAAAAAGCTCCTTAAAATGTTAAATTGGTCAAGTTACAGCAATAACGTTGAGTCAAACAAATGAAACTATTTCATCACGGGATCCACGGCTTAATCCCAAAATTCCCGTTAGTGTATTCCCTTATTCATAATACGACACCGTGGGTGTCTGAATGGCGGATCCAGGAGGAGGCCGAACTCCCCCCCCCCTGCGAAAGTAAACAGTCCAAAATGCCTGGAATTTTCTCGGTCCCATTCAGCCTTAGTCACTTTAAAAACGGCTTGTCACAATTCTGAGCAAAGACACTGATTCTTAGTACTAAGTTGATTTTTTTTTCTGCTTTTTCTAGAAAACATTTTTCTATGCCAACTATTTCGTGGAGGCTGTTTTTATACCATATACTTGTCCAAAAGATTTTTTCAAAAGGGGTAGTGACCACCTGCCGAGAGCTAGAAATACTCGAGACAAGAGTGTGATTTTTTTTGTGACGAAGCCCCTCCCCCCATTCCCAAAATCCTAGTATCCGCCACAAATAACTGATCTATCCTTATTAATTATCTGAGCTTCCTTTCTTCTACTTTAGGAGCAAACTATAGATGGCACGTCATCCCACGTAACTACCATGATTGCTATCCAACCTTCGAAGGACCAGACTGATTTTGGTACGTCGTCTGCTTCAGTCGTTCGATCGCGCTCCCGGTGAAGAAGCCATACATTGTCAAAATAAGATTTCGGAAGTGAATCCTTTGAAAATTGACTTTGAAAAGAAAACGCTGCATAGAACCTTCTTCTTTAAAGCTCGAATTGACTCGAGGGGACGGAAAAGTTTCCATCGCTCCCATTTTTCTATCTTGGGCAGTCTGTCGTGACTTGCCAACCAAATTTCTGGCAGTGCAATTACCAAACAACTTGGCACTTCCCGACTTCAAATATTTTGCAGATGATGGAAGAAGCTCCATGATCCCTGTTTCTCGCATTGGATATTTGCCAATAATCCCTAGGTCACCTTCAAACCCTGAAGTTGATGCAAAAGTAGTTACGGTATTACAGCAGACAGCTGATTCTCTTCATCAAGAATACACAGTGATCACATGTGACTTAGCAATTTATGAGATTATACTTGCTTTGAGATCGAAAGATCCAAAAAGTTACGAAAAAGTCGTTCCTAGGCTCGGGGTCTACACATCGCTATGAAATTTTAGGTGCCATAGGGTATCTCACGAAAGGTTCTGGCTTGGAGGAGCTTTTTTCAAAAGCAAATATTTTATTGCCTGGGTCTGCCAAAAAAGTTATGACAGGTAAACCCTTTTACCGCTGTGTGAGAGCCCACCAAATTGTTGCGGAAGCTTTATGCTGGATGAAATTTGAAGCTTTCGAAGATCATTGTTTAGCGTTTGGTAAGGATACAGCAGTGATGGATCACATAGAGAAGGTGCTCTCAGAGATTGATGGGAATAGCAGTTGGGGTACTATAACAGCTGCGATAAGTGATCTGCAATCAACTTTAGAGGACTTGGACAGCTTCCTCGAGACATCGCTTACTTCAAAACTGTGGTTACAGTATATGAGAATGTGCTTCATCCTGATGGACTTTTTAATTGCAGAAAGATCAGGAGATTGGTGGCGACATCTCAAAGCAACAAGTTTAATGATCCCATATATTGCTGCATCTGAGCATTATAAATATGCAGAATGTTTGACACTATATTTGAGAGAAATGGCCTGTGCTCCTCAGAAAGTGATTGAAATATTTAAGGAAGGTTTGTTCAATGTTAAAAGGACTCCTGGCTCGATGAATTGTTTCGCACCGGACCATGCGCTAGAATCCTCACTAAATCTCGAAGCAAAGCAAAAAAGTGGATTAAGAGGTGTTACTCTGAACAAAGCAGCAGTTGCCAAGTGGACATTCCCATTTTGTTCGAGAGTATCCTCTTCCCTTCAGTCGATGGCAGGACTGGATGGGCCGACTGAGTTTGACAACAATATTTTGCAAAGCCATGACAAGACAAGTAGCCTCGTAGACAAGTCAGTTAGTATTCTGGAAGAGCATATACATCCTTTTAAATATGATGAAGTGCCGTTGGTGAATATGATCACTTTTGAAACTGTTGATACAGCAATAGCGGAACGGATTGTCTCAGCAGAGAAGATAGGATTGAATGCTGTAGAGGACTATTTAAGAGGGAATTCTAGTGCTTTTTCAAAGATCAAGGTTCACACCATGGAAAGCTGCTTGAAATCTACCCATAAGACGAAACGTACTTTTGCTAACCCTGTAGAAGAACTAGAAGCAGTTAAAAAAGTCCTGCTGAATGTTGGTAAAAATCCAGGATCAGCCACTGACATGCTAAAAAAATACTTCAGCATCAACTCCTCCAGTATTCACCGGCATTGTTCGAACCACAATCCGATGGTTCCGATTAAGAACAGGAAAGAAATCTCATCTAATAAACTTTATAGAAGGGTTGTCTTGCCTAGATTCTAAAGCCTGCTCTTTGCCAGTGTTTGATGTCAATTCGAGGTTATCTCTCATTCTGGACTTTATGCCGCTCTTAAGGACTATGATTCCGTCAGGGGATGAGACATTGTCTGATTTTTCAAGAAGGTTCACGTGCAAGGTTTTTAGTCAGCTCCCAGAAAATCTATGCCAACTACATGTGGTTTCTGACCGGTATGACGGAATTTATGGAATCAAGGACCCAACCGGCTCACCAGTGTGCTTAAAAGACAGTAGTGGCTGCCATAGACGAAGGGGTCAACAGAGTTTGAAGGTCAGTACCACATATAGTGACAGCATCAAACTCGGTGATTCCTGGCAATCAATTTCTTAGAAGTTCTTCCTGTAAAGCTAACTTGGTGGCTTTTATTTACGAGTTTTGGAGCAATGTTGGAAGTAAAAGTAAGAACTTTGATATTATACTTGCTGGAGGTTTCCCTGGTTGTCGAAATGTTGGGATATTGCCTAGAAAAGGATCCCTGAAACCTTTGCCTCCTCTTAGTCTTGAGCTTGCAAGCACACATGAAGAAGCAGATATGCGTGTAGCAGTCCATGTTGCTTCCAGCTTTAGGAATGGAAGTTCTTCTGTCAGTGTTCGGGCCAATGACACAGATATTCTGGCAATACTTTTGCAACACTCCTCTACGCTGTTAGCTACGAAAGAGAACAAAAAGAAGGAGCTATTCCTCCAATTTCCTGACAGAATTTTCCCTGTGCACGAGCTAGCTATGTCTCTTCTACGGGACTTTATTTACAGCATTGGACTTCTGCACTGCCTTAGTGGCACTGACACGACGAGCTTTGCATATTATGTGGGGAAGAAGACATTTGTGAAAGCAGTTTTGAAATTTAATGTTGTTAGTGACATGGCGAAACTGACGAGAAGAGTCAAGATTGACCTCGTCAATATATCAAATTATATTGAGGAAGTGACGGAGGTGACAAGAGAAGTAACAATCGCAGCCTATGGAAAGAATCCTACTGACTTTAACTCCTTGAATGACATGCGAATGCTCTTATTCCATAGGAAAAAATCGTTAAAAAATCTTTCGCCCACTGAATATGGCTTTAAATATCACATCCTTAGAGTTTTATATCAGTGGGGAATCGTTTTACAGGCTATGGAGTCTGAATCAATAGTTTTAGACCCCCTAAATTTCGAATGGGTATACAGTGACGCTTTCGGGGTTATTCCTCTGACAAATTCATTGTCGTAGTGGCCGATTTCTGTAAGTCGTATTGGCAGTTCATTGCAAGTGTAGAAATATGTGTAATGGAAAGTGCTCCTGTGCTGGAATCCTCAAGTGTGACTTGCTTGGTGCTTGTGCTGGGTCATGCGATCTTTCTGAAAGTGACGACGAGTTTGACTAAATAATAACTTAAAAAACATTGCTAAACATATCTAAATTATGTATATTCGACCAGTCGTATGTTAATAAAATTGTGAAAAGCAAAAGCATGTAAAAGCAGTTTGAAGCACATTGAAGCTGTTGTGCTTGGAGCAGGATTTTTTTTTCTGTAGTGAATTAACGATCACCTATTGTTTTGGCTAGGTATAAAAGAGACAATTACAATATTCTAGTAGAAAGCTGGGCTGAGTCTGAGTTGAAATAGAAAAAATCAACGACCTTAGTTGCAAAAAACCACCAAGCGCACCTTTGGCGCTTATATTCCCGGAATATTCGTAATCAGGATGGTCGATTTAGTCTAAACCTCTCTCAAGTCACTTGTCCCCCTCAGAATGCTATTTTGTCAGATTTTCAACTTTGGCTCTCCGACTATATAGTCTGTAGTTTGGTTGTCAACGGCCATCTATTTTGTACTTCGGGAGACGGGTGACGGGTGATCAGGAGACGTGAATTATTGAACTCACAGGTAAATTGCTTGACCTGAAAAATATTTATCAGTATTTTAGACTTCTGATTTTACTTCTATATTCAACTGTACATAGTCATAGATGTATTCTAGCTGTTCATAATTTTAAAGTGAACAGAGAGGCTTATCTTAATTTTTGCCTAATAGGCCTTGGCTATAGATCTCTGACATCATTCCCAGAAGCTTCATTTAGGCTACCTGTCCTAGGTCAATAGCTTTCTAAGATCTCAAAAACTTATAAATAAAGTTTGATAAAATTCCACTTTATCTACCTTTGGCTATCTTGGCAAGGTTTAGGTTAAGAAATGAAATGGTAGGCTAAAATTTTACTTTAGCTAATTTTGGCTATCTTCAAAAGAGGTTAGGAAAATGGAACTTTCAGGGATGGGTCTACAGGCTAAAGTATGGGTAAATTTTTTACCAAATCATATTATTGACCTAGGCTATGAATAAAGTGAATATACCACTTGATGCCTTTTTTATACTCTTTACAAATATAATAATCATTTTTGTCAGAAATGAATTTTAGACCCCACCCCTATATACCAATTGAGGGTATATATTTGCACATTAGGGGGGTGGGTGAAATTTTAAACTTACCTCTCATTTACATCAGAAATAAAATTTACCCCCACCCCCCTAATGTGCAAATATATACCCTGAATTGGTATATATAGGGGTGAGGGCTAAAATTCATTTCTGACAAAAATGATTATTATATCAAACAGTTTGTGGTAACAAACTGTAAGTAAGTCATCAGGTTTAATCTTACCCATCAAAAGTTACGCGCCTGAGAAAATTTGGCTGATTTTCGAAAAAAGGGGGAAAGACCCCCTAAAAGTTATAGAACCTTAATGAAATTCACACTATTATATTCAGTGTATCAGAGAACCCTACTGTAGAGCTTTCAAGCTCCTATCTACAAAAATGTGGAATTTTGCATTTTTTGCCAGAAGAAAGATCATGGGTGCGTGTTTATTTGTTTTTTTTTTTCCCCAGGGGTAATTGTATTGACCCAGTGGTCCTAGAATATTGTAAGAGGGCTCATTGGAACAGAAATTAAAAGTTCTAGTGCCCTTTTTAAGTGACCAAAAAAATGGAGGGCAACTAGGCCCCCTCCCATGCTCATTTTTTCTCAAAGTCATCCAATTAAATTTTGAGATAGCCATTTTTGTTCAGCATAGTCAAAAATCTAATAAATATGTCTTTTACAATGACTTAATCCCCACAGTTCCCAGGGGAAGGGCTGCAAGTTATGAACTTTGCCCATTGCTTACATATTGTATTGGTTATTGGGAAGCATACAGACATTTCAGGATAAGTAATTTTTGTGTCGGTCGTGGGTCGAGCTCTTTGCGGTGTGGCCTAGGATGTAGTGTGTCTATTACTATGTATAAGAATTACATAATTATCCAGTGTGAGAATAGCGTGTGTTCGTTGTGACGTTGGAATCTCGGACCTACTTTCAGTACTCGTGTCTGTGTGTTGACAGCAGTAAGATGTACGACTATGGTGTGAAGATGTGGGACACACATCACACTTGCTACCATAGTGAAACGGGTAATACAGATAAGAACTGGTGGGTTCGGGTGCACGTTTGCTGGTGGGGGATCGGTCAAGAAGTCAACCTCATTACAGCATAGCTCTATGTTAAAAACAGAGACAACACATAACACATTTGGGATTATATATTAGTGCAAGTTTGATCTGTTACTCCGCACATCGGAAAACCGCCGGACACATCCGGGTGATCGTTTCACAAGGTGATGAGATTGTCGTAGTGCACTCTGGTGTTCTCTTCTCATAATGTGAGAACTGTCCTGAGCAGTGTCAGTAAGGAAACGTGCTCTGGGGTGGAGAGCAAGGGGGGTGTGGTGTATTGGACGTGCACACAGGGGGGGGAACACTGTGAAGGAAAGAGCGTGGTATTGAATAAGGGAGAACCAATCATTGGTGTAAAACATATACATAATAAAAAAAAAACAAGCAATATGGCTCAAAGTATTGAAACTTTTAAAACGGAACTTTGATGTCAATAAATGTGCGAAAGAGGGGCTTATATGCTGATTCTAAATATATGATTTTATTAGTTAGTATTCCTCAAGGCTACAAGCTGAGAAATTTACCTGATTTGCTAAAGAGGTGTGTGGAAACATAATCTGCCTCACGAATCATAAACGTAGACAAGAAGTCTTGTGATAACAAGTCATGGGGGGGGGTCCGGATTGCCGTGTACGGACATTCACTCATCATTCAGTACAACACACCCTTACTACACCATACCGTTGTGTCAAGCGCTCATTCGTGTACAAAAAAATACTGACAACTTGTGTACACTACTGGTTTGGCTCCAAGATGATTCAATCTGCATTTATTGAGAGAAAGTGTTGCAGCCTCGACTAGTAACAGGGTAATGTGGGTACAATAACAGTGGTAATAGCGTCGGACACACCACAAGGAGTCGATACACAGTTACACGATGTGTGTGGGCACATAGATACAACAGAACAAGTCAAAACATGTGTGTCATCTCAGTGCAAGGCCATGGTGATATATGTGGTTGTGACTCATTTACATGCAACTATGACTTTCGCTCTAGCCACAGCACAAAAGCGTAGCACATTTACACTTACCTACAAATAAGATCAGAACACTATAACATGTATAAGCATAGTACAACACATCAAATTTGATCTTAAACTGACGAAAGAGGTGACACGTATGGAGCCACTCAAAGATCGGAAAGAACCGGAGTCTAAGCATAAGCTCATTCACGTATGAACTGAAAGCTCGTGTGGCGCCTGGAGTCACCTTCCCGGCTCAAGGATCTCAGCAACAGACTGTATAGCTGGTCGTGGAATTGACCGCGGGCGCACACCGTGTGAAGAGTGGTGTGGTGACACAACACACAAATCATGAACATATAGCTGTATTAACGCTCGTCCAATGTACAGTGATAGCTCAAAGTGTGCTAGTGTAGGTGGCTAACTATGTGTCCCCTTTCATGTCTCCGGGTACCACTTAAAAATGTTGGCTGATCAGGTATTCTCAAGTGGTGTGTGATAAATGTTCGTGCTTCGCTTATACTGATGTGCTTTTGATAAATACTGGTTTGTGTGGTTTCATATGTGATGGGTGAATTTCGTGCTAAAGTCAGTACGTATGAAGTAATTATATACAGTGCACAATCTGGTGTAATTGGCTCACGGGTCTCTTATATGGGCTCACCACGCTCTAACCTCTATTAGGTGATGGAGTGGGTACGAGCTGTGACCAATGTGACATTGTGGTGCCTGGCGCCGAGATTATGTTGAAGTCCCTCAGCTCTGACACGCCGTCGCCTGCTCATCGAGAGGGCTACAAGGGGAGACTTCTAGCCCACAGAGTCAGTGTAACGGTGTGTGTCATCTAGTCAGGTGCGGGCTGTAGCTCTGATAGACTCTAGGGACTCTGTGTCTCTGTCACAAGGATATCGAAAACATCTATTCGGTCAGTATCCGCGAAGCGGTACGAGTAACAACAAGCTCATACAGTGTGTGTCTATATCAGTGCTGATGTGATAGCTGTAGCCGGTGGGTCTCACGCCGTGGGGCAGGGATGTGTGAGTGAGTAAAAAGGTTGTACTATGACTGCGGGATGTGGATGCAGAAAGTAGAGCGTCTCTGCACTAATCGAGCGGTCGGGGGGGGAAGACACAGTGGTGGATAGCTGAATTCGCTGGATGTGTGGGCATGTAGGGCTGGGTGAATGACCCCGGACGAAGTGACAAGATACACAGGGTGTGCGAAGCTCAGATGTGTGGTGTCGAGTGAGCTTGTATAACACACGAGGTTAGGTGGGTTGGTACACCTCCTCATTCCGTGTTAGAATGGCATGGCGAGGGGGCATAACGCAGGATGGTCTGGGCATGGGAGGAAACTCTACCAGCAGCTGACGAGTATGGATGACTGTCGGTGGTCTGTAAGGAAGTGAGTGACAAAGGTGAAGGACATACTGTTTGGTGGTGGCTCTCGGGGCGAGAATCTACCTCGACGGGCGCAGTCATAAAGGCAATTGTAGGTGAGGTGGAAGTGAGAAGGGACAGGCCACCACAAGACAGTCGCGTGCTCAAACAGTAGACTCGTCGGTGATAGAAGGGTGTGACGCCCGACATAAAGAAAAAGGGTAAGTGGAGTAACTGTTGTTGCTAGGGTGGGTAGTGTACAGAGGTGTTATGAGAGGTGTGAGTAAAAAGCAAGGGGTGAAGGACACATGATGTAGGTGATGTACGGAGAGTGTGTTTAACAAGGGGAAGGAGGGAGGGGGTGGCTTGCATGAGGAACGCAATGGTCGAGAGTCTGAGGGAACTCTGGATGTATAGAACAGGAGAAAGGGAGAAAGGAGGAAGGGGGGAAGAGGAAAAATTGGGAGGGAATGAAGGGGAAGAAGAAGATATATGGGGGCAGAGGGGGAACTTGGAGAACACCAACATTTTAAAGGTCAGGATCCTCTAGAGAGAGAAGGAATGGAGGTAGGTACTTCAAAATACCTTCCTGGGACATACTTTAGCCTGTAGACCCATCCCTGAAAGTTACATTTTCCTAACCTTACCCCTTTCCAAGATAGCAAAAAGCAACTAAAGTAGAATTCTACCATAGAGGTTTTAGTCACAAAGATCTTCACATTTCTAAGGGGCTATACAAATTTCAATCCAGGGGACCCCTTTCCCCAAGATTTTTCTATTAGTGTATGACCAGTCTTGGTCATAAGGAGACATGTTAAGAAAACAGTTTCTTACTTCATAATTCCACACCCACCATTTCCCCAAACACATCCAATCAAAATTTTGAGATAGCCATTTTGTTCAGCGTAGTTGATTTCCAGATAGAAAATATGTTTTTGAGGAGGACACTCCCCCACTGCCCTCAGGGCAAGGGTTGTAAGTTATGCCCTGGGGGCATATAAGGTTTTTATAGAAAGTGTTGTTGTAGAAACTTCAAAAAAGGCCCATTTGATTGGAAATTCAAAGGGCTAGTGCCCTTTTTAATAGTCGAAAGTGATTGGAGGGCAACTAACCCCCCTCTCACGCCCACCTTTTCCCCAAACACATCCAATCAAAATTTTGAGATAGCCATTTTGTTCAACTTAGTTGAAAGTTCTGGAAATTAGGTCTTTGAGGATGACAACCCCCCCCCCCCCACAGCCGTCAGGGCAAGGGTTGTAAATTATGCCCTGGAGGCATATAAGGTTTTTATAGAAATCGTTGTTGTAGAATCTTCAAGAAGGGCTCATTAGAGTGGAAATTGAAATGGCTAGTGCCCTTTTTAATAGTCGAAAGTGATTAGAAGGCAACTAACACCCCTTCCACGCCCACCTTATCCAAACACATCAAATCAAAATTTTGAGATAGCCATTTTGTTCAAAGTAGTTGAAAGGCCTGAAATTATATCTTTGAGGATGACACTCGCCCCACAGCCTCAGGGTAAGGGTTGTAAGTTATGCCCTGGGGGCATATAAGGTTTTTATTGAAAGCTTTGTCGTAGAAACTTGAAAAAGGGCTCATTTGATTGGAAATTCAAACTGCTAGTGCCCTTTTTAATAGTCGAAAGTGATTTGAGGGCAACTAACCCCCCTCTCACGCCCACCTTTTCCCCAAACACATTCAGTCAAAATTTTTAGATAGCCATTTTGTGTAGTTACAAGTTTTAGAAATAAGGTCTTTGAGGATGATAACCCCCTCAGAGCCCTCGGGGCGAGGTTTGTAAGTTATGCCCTGGGGGCATATGAGGTTTTTATAGCTTGTGATGTTGTAGAAACTTCAAAAGGGCTCATTGGATTTGAAATTAGAAGGGCTTGTATCCTTTTTAATAGTCGAAAGTGATTGGAGAATAACTAACACCGCTTTGACACCCACCATTTCCCCAAACACATCCAGTCAAAATTGTGAGATAGCCATTTTGTTTGATGTAGTTTAAAAAGTCTGGAAATTATGTTTTTGAGGATGATACTCCCCCCACAGCCCTCAGGGCAAGGGTTGTAAGTTATGCCCTGGGGGCATATAAGGTTTTTCTTATAGGAAGCGTTGTCATAGAAAATTTCAAAAAGGAATCATTCGATTGGAAATTGAAACGGCTTGTACCCTTTTTAATAGTCGAAAGTGATTGGAGGGCAAGTAACCCCCTCTCACGCCCACCATATCCCCAAACACATCCAATCAAATTTTGAGATAACTATTTTGTTCAACGTAGTTGAAAGGTTCGGAAATTATGTCTTTGAGGATGACAACCCCCTCAGAGCCCTCAGGGCAAGGGTTGTAAATTATGCCCTGGGGCATATAAGGTTGTTATAGAAAGCGTTGTCGTAGAAACTTAAAAAAGGGCTCATTCGATTTGAAATTGAAAGGGCTATTGCCCTTTTTAATAGTTGGAAGTAATCGGAGGGCAATTAACCCCCCTCTCACGCCCACCATTTCCCCAAACAAAACCAATCAAAATTTTGAGATAGCAATTTTCTTCAGGCCATTCAGCGTGTCCTTAGGTGGCGATAGGGGAACGCTCTACAGATATGTAGGGTACCTCCATAGGAGGCACGGACCAAGGGGGGACCTTGTCCCTGGGAGTCCATAATAGAATCTGGGGCACCCTTGCCCGGGGTCATAAATACAGGGGAGGAGGAAGAAGGCCCCTCAAATGTACACTCAAAAGGGCCCACTGGTTTGTCCATAAGTTCCATGAGTTGCAAACCTTCTCCCAGCAATGGGTTAAATTGCATGGTGATGCAGAACACCATCGCGGGAGGATCCTCTATAGGAGGACAACTGTGGCAGGGCGTAAGATCCAGATCTATGGACAATGGCCTCTGCAAAGGGCTGCCTCGACCTTTTCGGGGTACCTGCAAGACTGGGGACCTTGCGGTCAACTCTATTCCCACTTGAGGAGTGGCGCCCCTCGAGGAAATTATAGCCTAGTAAACGACACAGCATTCGCACGGGATTCTGACTAATGGACAATTCTTCTGGGATTGGTATGTTTTGATGGGCGTCTTTGGGCTGAAAAACCTCTTCCTAGCTAATTTATCTATTACGGGTTGCCTCCCCGTAGTAGCATTATATTTGTAGGCATGAATATATAATGAGTCGGAGGTAATAGGCTTGAGATTGTCTGTGCAGGATTTCGACTCTTGTTGATAGAAGAGCATCACCAAGTGCTGAAAACCATGTTGTGACCAAGATGGGCCCAGGATTGCACAAAGCCTCCATTCATGGAGGTCCCAGGGACTTTTTGCTGTCCGGTTCTAAGCCGGCTTAAGCACTTCGGTGTAGACTTGAGAAGATATGTGGTCCCCGTCCTGCACTGGTATCCGGGATCATTGCTTTTCCTGAGGCGAAAAAAATCTCAATGATTTAAAGAACATGAAAATTGGAACTTGGAATGTTACAACATTAAAAAATGACTATCGTATCGACATTTTGACTGACGAATTCAGACGATTCGAACTGGATTTATTAGGAGTTTCAGAAACTCATATCCCAGGGGTAGGAAGCATGAAATTAGGTGATATAGAATTTGTTTACTCAGGCAGGAAGGATGGGGTACATAGACAGGGAGTAGGGCTCATGATGAATAAGGAAGCTGCTAAGTCTTGTTTAGGCTGGGAAGGTATTAATAATAGAATACTAATTGCTCATTTTATGACTAGAAAGTTTAGGGTATCAGTTATAGTAGTATACGCCCCTGTAGAACCGACTGATGGAGATACTAGTGACTCAGATGAATTTTACTTACAGTTACAGGAGCAAATAGACAAGGTCCCAGGTAGAAATATGATGTTATTACTGGGAGATTTTAACACCCAGGTTGGTAGAAATAAGGATAGATGGTATCCCAGCTTAGGTAAATTTGGTGTAGGAAAAGAAAACAGTAATGGATACAGACTTTTGCAATTTTGTAGGTATAACAATCTAGTTATGTATAACCAATACGGTGTTTGGTCATAAAATGGCTCATAAGCTAACATGGTATTCACGTGATGGTAAGACAGCAAACCTTATTGATTATGTTATAGTAAACCGAAGACTGGCAGGATCAATACAAGATACTAGGGTATATAGGAGTGCTGTTATTGATGTTAAAAGTAAAGATCACCATCTAGTAGTGTCAAGGGTTAATTTAAAGCTGAAATATCGGAAGGGTAATTACCTCCCGGGAAGTTATGATGTTAGTAGACTCCAGGATGAGAATTTGAGAGAAACTTTCCAGGAACAGTTGAGTACTAAACTTGAGAGTTTAAAATTTGATAATGTGGAAGATGGTTGGAATAATTTTAGAAAAATAATTTGTGAAGTTGCTGAAGGTGTATTAGGGAAGAAAGCTAGAACTGCAGCTAAGAATATTAGTGAAAAAGCTTTATGTTTAATAGAAAGGAGAAAGGACTTGTACAAGAATTATCTGAGTGATAGATCGCATGAAAACAAAAGAAATGTAAAGAAAGTGGAGAAAGCATTGAAATATGAACTAAGGAGGTATGAAGTGGAGGCCATGGATAAAATTGCCAAGGATTTAGAAGATGCAGCTAGACGGCATAATAGTAAAATATTGTACTGGCACGTTAACAAATTGAGAGGTAGTAGTCAATCCGGACTTGTCCCAGTTAAAGATAGGAATGGGGTGGCAATTAGCGATAAGGAAAAAGCTAAAGCGAGATGGGCCGAATATTTTGAGAACTTGCTTAACCGAGATAGAGTTGCAGGAAAAAATATAGAGGAAAATGAAAAAGTTTGTGATACCTTGGATGCGAAGGAAGATTTGTTTTGTGAGGAGGAATTAGCAACAGTACTAAAAGGATTAAAGAATAATAAGGCTCCAGGTGCTGATAGGGTAGTAAATGAGTTTCTTAAATATGGTGGCTCTGAGGTTAGAAATAAGTTATTGAAGATTATGAATATGATTTTTGAAAAAGGGGAAGTACCTAACGATTTTAGGAAAACCTTAATTAAGCCACTTTATAAGAAAGGTGATAAAAGTGAGTGTGGTAATTATCGAGGCATTAGTCTGGTCTCTGTAGGTAGCAAATTGCTTAGTAATATGATACTTTTTAGACTGAGAGATGCTGTAGACAAAGTTTTAAGAGAAGAGCAGTGCGGTTTTAGAAAAGGTAGAGGATGTGTTGACCAAATTTTCACTCTTAGGTTAATAATTGAGAAGTGCCTAAGTTTTCAAGCACCTTTGGTCCTCAGTTTTATAGATTATGAGCAAGCGTTCGATTCTGTTGATAGAGGAGCTTTAGTAAAGGTTTTATCCTTGTATGGTATACCAGACAAATACATTAAAGTGATTAGTGCTATGTACGAGGATAACACTGCTGCGGTTAAGGTAGGAAATGAGGTTAGCAGCTGGTTTTGTATTAAATCAGGAGTTAAGCAGGGTTGTGTTCTATCCCCCTTTATATGGATTATTTTGATGGACTTTGTTTTAAGGAGCACAGGAAAGGCAATGGGAGACCACGGAATCAAATGGGGAGGAAAAAGTCTCCTAGACTTGGATTATGCTGATGATTTAAGCATCCTAGATGAAAGTGTGAGCAAAATGAAGGAAGTTTTAGAGGTTTTGCGAGTTCAGGGTGCTAGTATTGGTTTGAAAATTAATGTTAGGAAGACTAAGTCACTAAGGCTAGGAATAAGTGAAGATGAAAAGGTGACGTTGGGTAATGAAAAGATTGATCAGGTGGGCAGCTTCACTTACCTTGGTAGTATTATTAGTAAAGATGGTGGGAGCAGTGAAGATGTTAAAAATAGAATAGCCAAGGCTCAGGGTGTTTTTTCACAGTTAAAAAAAGTCTGGAAGAATAGGAAGATAAGTCTGCAAACCAAGATTAGAATCTTAGAAGCTACAGTGATGACAGTGGTCAAATATGGCTCTGAAGCATGGACGCTCCGAAAAGCGGATGAAGATTTGCTAGATGTTTTCCAGAGAAATTGCTTAAGGATTGTTCTGGGTACCCGGCTGACTGACCGTATTTCAAACAATAGGCTATACGAAAAATGTGGTTCAATACCGCTTTCTAGGTCTATAATGAAAGAAAGGGTGAGGTGGTTAGGGCATGTTGTGCAGATGAGGGATGACAGATTGCCAAAGATTGTTCTTTTCGGCCAACCATCTAGGGCTAAACGGAAAGCAGGTCGTCCCGTCTGGGGTGGGAGGACGTCATAAAGAAAGATTTAAAGGAAATGGGAACTTCGTGGTCGGGTGTAAAAAGGGAGGCTTTGAATAGATTGGGGTGGAGGAGGAGCGTGCGTAGCTGTGTTGGCCTCAGGCGGCTTGGTGCTGCGATGAGTTGTTAGTAGTAGTTGTTAGTAATTGTTTTCTTAACATGTCTCCTTATGACCAGGACTGGTCATACACTTATACCAAGACTTTCTGGTGCCCTTATTCAGTTATTTTCTACTCTTTTTTTTAAATTAACTAATCAATTTGGTCAATTATTGGTGCCCTTATCACATTGCCCACCCTCTAAGATTTTGTTCTAGACCTGATGTTGTTTCAATCCAAATACTTTCCCATGATTAGACAGAGTTTAAATACTAGGGGTATTATCCTAGCTAGGATTGGCTAACAGCAATTTAGAATACCTACTTTTGTATTATAAAAACTTAAACAAAAGTTACCCATACATCCTAGCCTATTTATATAGACCTACAATTATTCTGCTTCTCAACGTTTGCATTAGATTGAGCATATGCATGATATAATCTGTTTTAACATGCTTTGTTTTAACTCTTAGATCTTTGTCCAAGACTGGGTAGCTTTTTCAAGTTCAGGTTCAATTTTAAAGTGCATGTCCATGTTTAGGCTCCACTCTTGACTGTCAGTACATTTAAAATTGTCAGTGTTGCATATTGTTACAGTAGTATTCAAGCTAATCCTGAAATTGTTAAGCAAATTTAGACAAATCCAATTGTGTAATAGAGATTTTACAGTGAATTAACTGTTGAAGCAGTGATTTGCTGTCCATCTACTGCATATCAATAGTCTAGTTTGGTGGTTTTGTGCATTTTTTTTTTTTTTTATATACTTTATTTGGTACTATGGACCAACTTCTGATAAGATGTAGATACAAAAAACAATGACCAAGCCATAAAATCAGCAAACTTTTGTGTAGTCTATAGCCTATGGCTATACCTGACTTTGTTAAGCAGGAGGGCAGAGATGCAATTCTATTCTATTGCCAGCAATTCTTATATTTGGAAACAACATTGAATAAAGAATATAGTGGTAAATTTTTAGTTTTTTTCTATGTGATTTGTGCCCTGTACTAGGCAATACCTTTATTGCCCAGAAAAGGCCTAGGTATAATCAAGGTAGTAATCTTGGTTCAGGTTCTTTTAATTTTTGCACTAATTTCACTACATGACAAATTAACATTATAAATACAATAGAAAAGAAAATTATTTACTAAGTTTCTACAAATTGAGTTAGTCTATACTTGAAACCAGCACGCTTAAAAAAATATTAGTATAAAAGTAATGAACAAAGAAATAATAATAAAATTAAAAATACTCAAGATAAAAAGAAATAAAAGGCACCATGTTCAACTCACAGCTTATGCTCATTGATGTAGCTCCAGCTTTTTTATGTGGAGGGCAAGAGGGGTTCCACATTGGAGGTGTCAGGGAGCATGAGATATCTTTCAGGAGAAAGGAGTGCTCAAGCATATGTGAAAAATAAAAGCCTAAATGTGTTTTCAAGATGTCTGAAAACTTATTTTGGGAATTATTTTATAATGGACACTGAACACTCAATGGGAAAAAAAGTAAAGGTAGCATGTGCTTGCCCCACATCTTCAATAGTACACTTTTTCAAGCAGTAGTGAAGAAAAGTTGCTATTTAGCAAAGACACTACTTGGTTAATTTCAAATATTACAAAATACATAATAAACAATAGACACACACCAAACAAACATAAAATTAGGTACTGATGCTTGGCTTTTACTAAAATTGTTAGCAAAGAGTTGCTGCAGGTGACAGTAGCGTAATATAAACGAGCCTTTAGGTGGGTGATAGTGAATTTCATGTAAGCTCAGCTTTTTATGCCAGCTTCACTGTTAATATTAAAGTTCCCATCTCTTTGACTTCCCTCAACTACCATGTCTAGAACAGGAGACTAAATCTTGCAGTTGAACTATGTGCTATTCCAGCAGTCCTGTGCATTGCATCATTCAGTTGCATGCAATTTGAGAATGGCATCATAGCAAACCCAAAACTACACCCTTTGAATTGGCATTACTGAAACCTTATACAGGAGCCCTCACTAAACAAGAAGGAAAATTACTTTTGCTGCATGGATAGCAGAAAAAGGATATATTATGTCAATATTAGGGGACTGGAATATTGTAAGAGAACTGCTTAAGGGCTCATTTAAAAGCTAATTGTTATATTATATTGTTATGTCACTATCAGGTCACTGGAACATTATAGAGAACTGCTTAAGGGCTCATTCAAAAGCTAATTGTTATATTTTATATTTTTTTTTAAATCTGACTTGATCAAGCTATCATAATGTGCCATATGGTAGCCTACACTAAAAGTGCAATTTGGATGACATTTCAGGAATGGAAAGGCTGGGCTGGACACATGGACATCATAGACAAAAGCTCATTATGGCCTCATTTAAAAACTATTTTTCATATTTAATTGCTTTGTGTAAATATGACTTAATAAGGCAATTAGAAAGTGCCATGCAACACCCAAACAATGCACTTTGGGTTGTTTTTTGATTTCGTTTAAATGAAAATGACAAAAAAGGCTCTTGTCTACTGAAAAATCTCCAAAGACAAATTTCGCCTCACCTATAAGGAAATTCTCCTCCACAGATAACCCCCCCTGGAAATTTTTCCCACATTTAAAATAAAAGTCTTATTTTAAATTAAAAGTATTTATTAGTAATGGCTACATATTGATGATGATCAATTAGATATAGCTCTGATTTATTTTTGGACAGAAAAATAGATAAGTTTAATAAATTTTCTAAAACCTTATTATTGAATTTCTTTGTGATAATTAAGGTTGTTTAGTATGAATTCTAAGGTAAGACAATTTTGCTGAATGTCTTCTTAAACTATAGCTATTTTAAACAAGAGTACTTTGCAAAAAACTAATAGAGTCAAAAGCAAATGGTAATACTTCCTTAATTTGTTTAAGTTTAAAAAAAAACAGTGGACTGGAAGGACATTTTTGAGAATACCAATTGGCAATATTCTCAAAAATGTATAAAGACTCTTAGTAGGGCATTTATCAGGGAGTGCTGATGGAGAAGTAAAAAGTGCTTTGTCCTAAGCTTGAAGTTGGAATGTCACTTGCCTCTCCATATTTTAAAAAAGATATAAAAGTTCTTGAAGATGTGCAGAGATGTGCCACTAAAGTGATATCTGGCATGCAAGAGCTTTCCTATCCTGTAAGACTATCAAAGTTGAATCTCCCTACACTAGTATACAGCAGAAATAGAGGGGGTGCCATTTTAGCCTTTAAGTTATTGAGGGCTAACATTCTCCCAGCATTATTCCCTACTGTTAGTACCAATTCAAGAACTAGAGGTCATCAACTGAAACTTGTCAAGCAGTCTACAACATCTAGAGTCCATACTCAATTCTTCTCAATGCATATTGTCAACAATCGGAACAAATTATCTAATGAAACTGTTATTGCTGAATCCGTTGATGTTTTTAAACAAAGGCTAGATGCTGGGTGGTCCTCCAAAGAGTGTAAATTTAATTGGGATGCTATCAAAGATGGCGCAGCACCTGATCAGCAGTGATTCTTGCATACAACTAGTCATCATTCTGGAGCTCTACAAGGAGAAATCCTTAGATTGCTCCTAGCTGCAATTTAAGGTAATATATGAAAGGCTTCATTTTGAAGACATTGAAGGGGTTTAATCTGAGATTCAAGATATTTACATAAAAGGACATTTTATGTCACTATTAGGGCACTGGAACATTACAGAAAATTGTGTAAGAGGTCTTTTAAAAGCTAATTTGTATTATTTATCGTTTTTTTCTAAATTTGACTTGATAAAGATGTCATAAGGTGCAATACAGTACCCCAAAAGTGAAATTTGGATGACATCAGTTCTTTCTGGTGTGAATCAGGGAATGAGGGGTATATGTGTTTCACAGGGGTGGGGGGGGGGGGTACTTTAAAATATTGATTTTATGTCTAAAATTCCATTCACCAAGTGAAGCTTGGTCCCCTAAAACTACATGTGAAAACTGATAACAATAGAGATAGAGTATAGGTTGGCACCACTTATGTGTCCATACAAAATTTCTAAATGTGAGAAAAATGTACATATAGGCCTATTGTTTGAATTTACTTTATACTACTTGTAGCAGACATTTCATGCAGCATGCTGATACAGAGAAAAACGTCCCAAAGGTAGTGCTGGCATTGCATGAAATGCCACTAATTTCAATAATAATCCTTAGCACAATTATGTTAATTATTTTTTTTTGGAGCTGGTTAAAAGAAATATAGAAAAGCGGAAATAATGAGAATTTGTCATGGTATTTAAAATAGAAGCAATTCTACATTTATGGGTTGGTATGCTATATGAATCCAAACTGTAAAGAATAGGACGTTAGCAGTGCATATTAAGCATTTTAATCACAAATAAGAGAATTTGGAGCATTATTGAAGTTTGATTAAACATTGGAAGTAAAAATTAAAACACTTAAATAATTCCTGTGTTGGCCAGTGTTTACCCCCCAGAAAATGTCTTGTGGAAAATGAGTAAGAATGAATTTGAGAATAATAAAGTGATTTAAGGTCAGGGAAAGGGAGGTGAAATTTTAGATACTTAAACAACCCCACATTCCTTCCGAGCTGAATCCTTAGTCTATCAAAATGAATCTTCCAAGATTAATATTTAATTGAACAACAAGATCTAGGTACTTATAATATTCCTATGTACCAATAACATGATAAGTGTTTAATGTTAAAACATTAAATTCAACTCAGCTGCAAAAATATCACAAATTTTTCCAGTCAAAGAATGCACAATTTGTGAAATAGATAAGACAGGGTTAAATACTAAGATAAAAATCATGATCAAAGAACAATATAAACTCCATGCCAGTGGAGGTACATAAAATGTGAGCAAGATGAGGAATGAAGTCATTTGAGCCCTCCAATATCCCCAAAAAAGGTAGGCTATATACAGAAAAGAGTACCCCTGCTTTTATATTTAGATTTCTATTACTTACCCCACTATATATGACATCATTACCAACCATAGTATAGACAAAACTTAGGAAGTATCAGAAATGACAGTTTTCTATGCAATTAGGTTGCTATATAGCAATTATGCCTCATACCCAGGTGACTTTCCATGAAATTAGTGAAAAAGTTCTCACCTTTGTTAGCAAGCCAATCACATCAGTATATAAAGTACTAAAATCTATTCAATAGAATTTAAAGACTTCATTGAGATTAAAGGTAAAGTATAATATTCCTTTTCCAATTAAAAATAAAATATTAGTCATGTCCCTTTTAATTTTGATTATTTTATCCAAATGCAATGTTTCTATCAACAGAATAGAGAGCTTATATTTTTTTCATCCTCAAAGGACACTATGAATATCCCCTTGGATGTTAACATAAATTAATTGTAATAGTTAGCCTACATTAAACCAAGCAAATTTTTGAATTCATGGTGCTCTGAAATAGACCTAGAAGTAAAGTTGCTATTGGTGTGGTACTAAAATAGAATTGATAGCAATTGAAGAATAGCAATCAGTATATATTTTTTTCTGAATAAAGAGGAAGAAAGTCACTTATATTATCTCATATATCAATTTTGGGTGTCCTTTCTTTAACTTAAAGCACCATAACTCTACCAGTCCCTTTATAGTAGGGGACCAACCATCTTGATAGTTTACAGGTGCAGGGAAATTCGGTTATAATTCCACATTAAAAACAACTATTATCTACCATAATGCTGTCAAATCTGTCAATGTTTCCAACAAAGCAAATAATTTGTCTTAATTTTTTCTTCCAGTATGGCAAGTGTTGAAGAAATAAAGTCAACTTTGCATTCATTGGACACTAAGAAACGAGAAATTGAAGCCAGTATGGCAGCTAAGTTTGAGGTATTAAATCACAATAGAGTTGACATGTCTGAAAGTCTTGTTGACTCTGAAGGCTATCCACGGAATGACATTGATGTATACCAGGTACAAACATTGCTGTCAGAATAAATCAACAGTGTTATACCTGATGTTAGTTATTTATATTATATAGTAACTAAAGGTTTTTTTTATACTTCCCAAAACAGGTATAACTCTGCCTTGGAAAATTTTATGTTGTTTTGTTTCTTACCAACTCTTAATCTAGTTTTTCTAAGGTAAAAGTCTCACTGCCTAACAATCAGTATAACAATTGGGATTTATTGGAAAAACTTCTTTATTATAATCCAAACTACAGTCTCCTTTTGCACCATAAAGTTAAGAACAGTTTTAAATAGGAATAAGATATAATATCAATTTTGTGCTGCTGCAATAGGAAAATTACAAAGAAAACTTTGTAATGCTTCTTCTAAAAATATGAATGTCAACTTTGTAATTTATATTTGAATAATTCTGCTCTTTACACCAGTGGCGTCATTGGGGGGGGGGCAGGGAGAGTGTCTGTGCTGCCTAGACCCCCTTCTCTCTTTAAATTCTGAAAGTACCACTTTTTTATGTATTTTTATTGAATACTGTTTTTTTTTTTGTATTTTGAATGGAAAAATTAGAAAAAATGACAAATTTGCAGCTCCTTAGACACTGAAAAATATATCCCCTCCTTAAATTCTTGTATATTTATGCTACTATTAGTGAGGTTGTTCTGAACTAGATTTTCTATCTTCCTTATGACCAAGAATTCTAAAATTGGTTTTCCCTTTGGCTAATTTAAAACATGGACCAAGCCTTTTTTTTTCTTTTGAAAAAAACTGATTATACAGGTAAGGTCCCATTTTAACTTTGAGTATTTCTTTGCAGCTCTCATATAAGTAACAACAAATACATACTCTGCCATGTGATAATGAGAATGTTTTAGAGCTATTATGAAAGTTATTGATGGTTGTCCTGACAAAAAAGAAAAAAATCACAAAACAATTTTCAATATTTTTTATCTATAGCTATAAGGAAAACAAGGTAAAAATAGTTATATCAGATTAGGGATGATTGGTTGCCAAATTTTGGCTTTGGGACTTTTATAGGGACCAAACTAAAAGCAGGGTGTCCTCAAATGGGAGAGAAGGAGTTTATAAGGGAAGATTTAAAGGAGGTTGGAATTTTATGGGAAAGAGTAAAGAGTCTGAAGAAAGCGGAGGAGGTGGATGCATATCTATATTGGATTCAGGCAGCATAGTGATGTGATGTGCTGTTAATGGTGGTAGTAAATACCTGGAATCGCCACTTGGATTTCCTTTTTGCTATCTTTGAAAACCTGTTTCATTGTCTGTTGGGACTGCTCAAAAGTTTTTATGTCCATAAGCTACTAATTCTAATCAGCTATTAATGTCGTAGACTCCTGAATAGGATAGCTGACAGGAGTTACCGAAATTGAGGAACTCCTATTGTCCGAACGATTTCTAGCACTTGAACCCTGAGCTAATCAAGGCTTCTGGAATAGCCGTCCCTAATGGTATTAAAATGAATATAAATGATAAAACGGTTTTAAATGTTCTGATCCCCACCTCTCCAATTGACGTAACTGTTTTTGAAATATCATCTGTATGGGCACTAAAGTTTCATCAACCTTTTTTTCCCCAAAGTTCCACAATTCAAGCTTTCAGAACTAAAATAAACTAAGTGCGAAAATAGTACTTCAAACAGCATAAATCATTTAAAACCCTTATCCTTTTTGCAAACATTTTTTACCACGTAAGACAGCTTTGGGCTGACTTTTGCCCCTTTCTCCTTAGATTTTGAAAAATATCGTTTTCGGCATGCTGATGCGAAAATGGCTTTTTAGGTATTTTCATTGAAAAAATATGAGGAAAAAAGAAGTTATCCCCGCCCTTATATTTAGTAATATAAAATTTTGCTTTCCTCCCTCCTCGTGTTTTCGCGAATTAATCTGACTGTCCAAGGGACTAGAAATATATATAAAAAAATTCAAGATATTAAATATTGAAAAATTATACGGTGTAAAAGAAACATATTCAAACTCAATGTATATAAACTAACCAATCAAAGAGTATAGGGAGCTGTATAAAACGGGAAGTGTTCCGGGAACTGTGTATAAAGTATACAAGGAGAATTTACAAGACATATAGATTTTAATAGTTAAACACACAATAAAAATGTTAGTTGCGTTAATCTTTTAGCTCTTAATCGGTTTACATTCGGGCAAAAATATAAGAATCACATAGTATGTGGTTTCTCTGCATTTGCAAAATTCTGCTCTTTCTTCTGCATTCTAACCTAGTCCTAACTATTTCACAATTTGCACAAAATGGTTGGAAACAAAACAATCCACCACTTAAAAAAGTTAATTTAACTTAGACCTTGATTTTATAAAGTTAATTTTAAGTTTATTTTGATTTTTTCTAGTTCTTGTCGATAACGCTTTACTGTTACTGGTAGTTATAGTTGCATTTGCAAAATGGTGCTCTTTCTTCTGCATTCTAACCTACTTGACTTAAGGCTCCTGCCGAGGGTTCAGGGTAGAGACCGATGAGACCAAGTGCCTCCAGGTTGACCTATCGCTTGCCAAGCTCGTAGCTTCTTCCACCAGAATGTGGGCTTGGGCGAGGAATTCATCGGTTTTGTCTTTCCACCTAGTGGGGGGAGGGGCGTCCTCTGAGTCGCTTCCATCCGTGTAGGGTGGGGTCGAAGTCGAATTCGACCCGCGCTGGGGCGTTGCGTGACATGCGAAGGAGATGGCCGTACCACCGAACAGTACGCTGGGTTAGCTGCGTCGAGAAAGGAATTTGTGCCGCACGTGACAGGACGGTCTGGTTGCTAATGAAGTCAGTCCAGTGAAGTCCCTCGATTCTTCGGAGATGTTTCGTCTGTGTGACATCAACGACGCTGAGGATAGATTTTGCAGCTGGCCACGTCTCCGCTCCATACAGCAGCACGGTGCTGACTGACACATTGTAAATGCACATTTTAGTAGAGCGGCTTATGTTTGGCTTTCGCCAGATGCAGCTAAGCCTCCCAACAAGTGCCGACGCTTTGGCTATTCGAGATGTCAGCTCTTTTGTGATCAAGCTTTCCTTCGACAGAATAGATCTTAGGTAAGCGAAGTCTTCAATCACGTCTACTCGGTTGCTTCCGATGTTGACTTCCTTTACAGTAGAATGGGACTGGGGTGCTCAAGGAGAATAGCTTTAGTTTTCTGTCAGTTGATCTTCAGTCCAACTTTCTAGGCTTCTTCTGAGAGCACCTGGAGAGCTTTGGTGACCTTTTCGACGATGTTCGCAACTAGCGCTATGTCGTCGGCGAAGTCAGCATCAGAGAGTAGCCGGTCTCTGAACTGAAAACCGAAGATGATTCGTCGTGCTGGTCATAACATGGTCCATGACGCAGTTGAAGAGCTCGGGAGTGGTGGCGCAACCTTGCCGTACGCCAGTCTTCACCGAGAATGTGGGACTGCGTCTTCCATTGACTTGCACGCAGCTCTCCGTATCATCATACAGCTTTTCAAAAAGTGAGCAATGTTTCTTGGGTAGACCCGTAGTTCTTAGTATTAGCCAAAGTGAACGGCGATCAACAGAATCGAAGGCAGCCTTAAAGTCCACGAATGCGATGTACGCTTTTCGGTGGAACTCTCGCGTCTTCTCGATCAACTTGCGCATAGTGAAAATTTGCTCCGTCGTCGACCTGCTGGGCATGAACGCGGCTTGTTGGACTCTTTCTACGCAAAAAGTTGGAACACGTGTCCAGGAGTGACATGGCGAATAGTTTACCAGGAACGGGGAGAAGTGTGATCCCACGATAGTTCGAGCAGATTTGACGGCTGCCCTTACGTTTCCAGAGCGGCAATATGATGCCAGCACGCCAGTCGTTCGGTATGCTTTCCGTAATCCATACAGCTGAGAAGATTTTCTGGAGCCACAGAATCATCGCTGCACCCCCGTACTTGAGGAGCTCTGCAGAAATACCACAGACGCCAGGGGCTCGATTATTATTTAACCGTTCTACAGCATTTCGTATCTCAGAGGCGGTAAACGGTTGCGATATGAGGTCGGAAGTAGCCTCGGGTGTGGCCATGGCTGCTTGAATCAGATCTAGGTCGGGATGAGCAACTGCCTCGGCGTTCAGAAGCGTTGAGAAGTGACTGCTCCAGGCGGAGAGTTGGCCTGCATCGTCATCCAGCATGCTTCCGTCAGCAGACAAAACACGGCTCACGGGGAAGTCTTCCCTTCTGTCAGCTCGCGGAGGTGTTTGTACAGGGAGCAGGTGTCTCCTTTCCTTGTAGCATCTTCAAGATCGCTGGCTTTCTTGTCAACAAAGGTCTTCCTATAACTGTGCAGTAGGCTATTGCGCAGGCCATTGAGTTGTCTGTACTCTGGCATATTCTTTGCTAAGCGGGCCTTCCGGCGCAGCTCGATCACGGACAGAGTCTCCTGGGATATCCAGGGTTTATTCTTGTGTCTGCTGCGGTCAATGGTATTGCCAGCAGAATCGAGTATATTATCTTTGAAAGACTTCCATGCTACTTTAGGGTCGTCCAGAACTTGGAGGCAGCTAAATCGGTTAGAGATATCGGGAGCATACTTCTGTTGCATCTCAGATGTAGCCAGACTACTCAGATCGAACTTGGGAGGCCGTCTTTCTTGTCGTTGCGCTCGCAGGCGTAGCCTCAGCGTGGCGACTACCATCCTATGGCCCGTGTTTCGAAGCTCGGCCGACCTATAAGTCAGACAATTTGTTATTGACGAGCGCCAGCGACCCGAGATCATAACACAATCGATTATCTTCTTTGTCTGACCGTCGTTACTATAACAAGTGTATTTGTGTATATCTCGTCTCTGAAAGAGCGTGTTTGATATGACCAGATTATGGATATTGCAGAGCTGGAGGAGTCTTTGTCCGTTGTCATTCAGTGGATCCGGAGTCACAGGGCCAAGAACACTACTCCACACGCCCTCCCTGTCATTTACCGTTGCGTTGAGGTCTCCCAGTAGAGTGACGATGTCGTGGGGTGGGCTCTAGACAGGGTCACTGAGAGCTCTGCGTAGAATTGATCCTTCACTTCCGCAGGACTCGGATTGGTAGGAGCATAGCATACTATAATTGTCCACTTTCCATGCTTGTGCAGGGGATGAGCCATCAGTATTCTATCTGAAATTTGTTTATAGGAGAGAAGGCATCTCTTGGCTCTGGCGTTCAGCACGGGGCCTACACCATTTGTCTTGCTTTTTGGGTCACCAGACCAGATCAGGTGATATCCTTCACCAATATCCTTGGACTCTCTTCCGACAAGGCGGGTCTCTGTAAGACCAACCACAGCTACATTGAAGCGTTTTAGCTCAAGGGCAAGCATTGATTTAGCTCCAGGAAAGTTGAGTGTGAGTACGTTCCAGGTGGCGAGTCGTTTTCCACCTCGGTCAATAAGATTCATTCGATGGTCTGAAATCAGTCCAGGGACATGCTGGGGTCGTGGAAGGTAAAAGAGGGTAGGTCATCCGAGGCTGTATCATCGTTTTTCGTTGCGGTAGAATTTTCGGGTTGAGAGTTGCAGGCCCAACCGACCCTATGCCTGGGATCTAATTAGAGCTAGGACTTGCCTAGATACTGAGAGTCCCTGGGGCGGGCTCCACCCAACTCATTAGGTTGAGGCTGCCCATTAACATGGAGCGTTTAGTGAGGGGAAACCCCATATCCAGAGACAAGTGGTCAGCAGACTTAGTCTGCCTCATTCCGGACGAACTCCATCCGCCTCCAGTTAGTTAGGACTAGCCTAGTCCTAACTATTTCACAATCTGCAAAAAATGGCTGGAAACAAAGCAATCCGCCACTTAAAAAAGTCAATTTAACTTAGACCTTGATTTTATAAAGTTAATTTTAAGTTTATTTTGATTTTTTCTAGCTCTTCTCGATAACGCTTTACTGTCACTGCTAGTTATAGTTTTGATTTCTATTAAAGTTTAATTGAACCCGTTTAATTAATAATGATTTTATCATTATTAATTTCACACAAAATTGTCCCATGTTAAGCTATTGAGCTGCACTAGCATAACGCGAGATAATGTATTACCTTGAAATGGTATGAAAAGTGCCACGAAAAGCAGCAAAACTAAGTTTTGTTTGGAAACGAAAAATTGCGTTCAGATAAAGAGCCATTACTGAACCTGAATTTTTAAGCAACATCAAAAACACCAAATTTAGAGAAATTTTCAATCTGTAAACTGACCTTTTATGCAACTATTTTGGTTTTTCCTGGGAGATCTCAAACTTCCTTGTAAATACTATGTCCAAAACAGGTAAGACAAAATTTGTTTACGAAAAATTTCCATTTCAGTCAATACATAAAAAAAAACAATGTAAAAAAAGTTCAACATCTCAAGTAGATTAAAAACAATAAGAATGATAAATACAATCAGGCGTCGCAGAATTTATAACGGGTTGAATAAATAAAAACACAAAAACAATTGAGTTGTGCGGGTAAAATAAAACAAAATTTAGTTAAAAAGAAAAGACTATAAAAACGAGTTATTTTAAGATTCATAACAAATATTGCACACTCAGTATTAAAAAGGAAGAGATTCACTTACTTAACACAACAACTGCGGTATGATACAAAATTCTTCTATAACATCCTTCTGCGGAGAGTTTTATTGGGGGAAAAATAGGGATTTTGTTGAGGCAAAGCAAGGGAGGGGGAGGGGAGGATTGACTAGGTAAAAGTAAGTTTGGATTAAGGAGGGCAGGGTTGGTAGAACACAACGAAAGGGCGGGTTTGCTTTGTTTTCCTTAAGGATGACCAAATTGTTATTATAATAGTATTATACATGGAGTAACACATAGACAAAACACACACAAATGCAAATTGAAATAGAAAATATCTGTAGAGTAACGTATCAAAATAAAAAAAAGGAGAAAAAAATAACTATAAAAGGAGTGAGAAAGAGAAAAAAAAAACTCACAATTGAAAGAACCTAATTGCGCGGTGATGCGGAGAAATACGGACGATGCTGTGTTTGACAGCTTTCTGTGCAGTAATTCAAGTTTAATTATGACGTCAGGAACAAGAAATTTTCTTATAAAATCCCGGTTTTTGTTCCAAGGCAGAAGAAACAAACAAATTTGCCAAATCTAACATAATTAATCCATATTCTTTTTAATTCTTTATTCTTAAGAAGGAAAAAATTACAGAAGCAAAAAGGATTTAATGATGACAGAAAATTGAGTAGAGGTGGGCCAACGCGCGTCTGTTATATTTTCCTCTGTAAGTAACAATCTGAGCGTATACTAGCTGAATTTTTCTATTAATATATGAGGCTAAGCGCTGGCGCAGGCTTGGAAGAAATTTAGTAATAGAAATACCAAATCAGTGGAGAGAATCCACAAGAGGATAATAAAACCGTTCCACAGAAGGGGAGAACTAGAACCAGAAATTCTAATTCACCTACGTTAAGAGAAGGGTCAATATCTGATAAAGAAGTATCAACGAGAGAAACCATATTAGAAAGACCAGTTTTAGTACGGCTTGTAAGAAACAAGTCATCAGCATAGACAAGATATGAAATACGTATAAGAAATACCCTATAGCCAAGTAGCTCAAATCGTAACTAGGACACGGGAAATGCATATTTTGAATATAGTGGGAGATAAAACCCAACCTTGCCTTAAACCTCTTTTCATTTTAATAATGTTTTTGGCACCGATTTCAACCGAAAAAAAGAATTAAAATACCAATGATGAAGAAGTATTAGAACCAAAAGACTAGCACCATTAACATAAAGAGCAGAAAAGGCTGACTATGACATATGCTATCAAATGCTTTTGATAGATATAAAGCACAAATATAAATGCCCTTTCCCTTAGAAAAAATTTTTATGAAGCAAAGAACATAATACACGATGCGCATCCTGACAGCCTACTTCAGGCCGAAAACGAAACTGGTTGTCTCCCTCACACATATTATTAGTCACAGAGGGTAGAAGCTGATATTCAAGAACTTTACTTAGAGTGCATGAGACAGTAATTGGTTGGTAAGAAGAGTAATGTAAAAGTTATTTTCCTTTCTTTAGAGTTGATGAAACAGTACAACGATGAAAACTCTTAGTTACAGTAGATATATAAACACACATCTGGAAAAGTAAATGTAAATGCTCCATAAGGGGGGGGGTACAACCTAATCTAGAAAAAAACATCAGAACCAACATTATCTGACTTAACTTTCTTAATAGTTTCAACTATAGAAGAGAGATATATACGAATACAAAGGCGTTGAGATAGGGGGTACAAAAATGATTCTAGGCGCTAAATCTATAGCCCAAATTTATTTCTAAAGTAACGAAGAAACTAACGAAAAAACCGGTGTGTACTCGAATTACACAGCGTGAACTTGAGTGAGTGGCACATAATACACAAGTACCAAAATTCCTTCCCCCTACAGAAATTAAAAAAATAAAACTCAAATAAAATTCTCAAATTTGGAAAGCCTTATTTTCCACGGGGGAGGGGGGTATTTTCTGGGGGATTGGGGGTATCTTCCAGGAGGGTAAACGCCGACCACCACGGAAAATAGCATAAAGGACACGAATATATAAAGAATGTACACGGTAATTATTAACAGAGAAAATAGACCAGTAATGGCTATACCAAGCAAATGGTGGAAGACAATCACTACTTAATTCATCATTTCCAATCGTTTCAGAACTAGTGACTTTTCGTCAATCTCGCTTTGATGCAGGAAAATTCATACCGCCGTATCGCACTGACGTAAGATATTTTTATATTCAGTGTGCGTCTTACGCTTGGGCTAAAAATAAAAAATCCACAATGCTGTCTATTGCATTCATTCCATATTCTTAACCAAAATTCGCTTTATTTTTTAAATTCTTTAAATTAGGATCCAGAGACCAAACAAGTTTTTGCGTATTAATCTAACTCATTGCAGTGGCACAGCAGCTGCCTCAACTCTTTTTAAACAATTAAACTATTTGATTATAATAAAGATCAATGTCCTTTTTGCAATCCGCTGGCGCAGTGCATTGGAGCAGATAATAGGGAACACATACGGCTGTCAACAAGTATAAACATAGAAGGAGGAAATTCAGCCTTCTTCAAGTTACTTTTTTCAAACCACCTGGAAGACTGGGGTACTTCACCAATATTTTTACGGCTTGAACTAAGCGTAAGTGTCAATGAAATATGTCGATGGCCTAAATCTTGTGCTTCAACATGTACAGACATAGTCATACTAAGTGAGTGAATAATATGATCAATATTGCTTTCACTACCTGCATGGTGAATGTAGGAAAACGGATTGGATTCAGGTATTACTTGATAAGATGGAAAGCGGTCCACTAGCTGATCACACTCTTACTAACGATGGATTCACATCCGTGTTTAGGTCTCCAGTGACTATAAAATTAAGAGAATAAGAAAGTATTTTAGCCACTAGAAACTTCAGCGTGTTATATGCTTTAGCACATTGGGTCAGTGATCTGGTAGTGATCATCATAAGGCAGATAGAAATTGATGAAGTGTTGCCCATGCGGACAGCCAAGAAAAACTTATCGGAGTGAAAAGTTACTGGAGAAGCCACGTTCAGATGACGCTTTAAAACACAAGCTAGCCCATCGGATGGACAGCCTCTTGTGGCTTTTGCAGCGGTAAAAAACACATAATTGTGGGGGCTCTGGCATAAAAAATTAATGCTAAGTCTGTAAGAAGATGCTCCTGCAGACATATAAGATCAAATTCATTTGAGGGCTCATCGATAACGAAGTTCTTATCTTTTGTGTCATTGATACTCGAAGATATTTTATGAAAATGCACAGTCATTGCGGAAGAGAAGGATGCAGCATTCGTTCCTTAACTACTAAATAGAAAGACTGTATGAAGTATGTTTGTTTTTTTGCTACAGTTAGCACACTCAGGATCAACTCTACACGGACTATACTTCGTAAAAAGATGTGGCCCTGAACATCTAGCGCATTTCGAAAGATCACTGGAGCAAGAGCTTTGAAACTGGTCATAGGACCGCAAATTGAAGCAGCACTTAGGTAATTACTTAGATTCATGAACTCAAAACAGTTCATATCCCATTTTGATTCTATCTTTAAAATAAGTGGATTTAGCAAAAGAATCTTCAAACTCAAGCGGAACTGACATAGCCTGACCCAGTCAATTCGCGCTTTTTATACTATGCTGCCTCACAATATAGGCAAGGTCATCAACAACTGAAACCTCGGTAAATCCCAAAAAGTGTTTGGATCTTACTTTAACCGTAACGCCAGAATTAAAGTTCTAAACTGATGAACACGTTTACAGTTGCGGATCTATCTGTGTTGACTTACTTTCTGTCATTAATAGGTTTTACACTGCAAACTAGTCCATGTCCAGCTATTTGGTCAAAAACGGTTTACATTTAAGTGAATCTGAAAGCTCTAAAGGCATTTTAGAAACAATGACCATAGAATGAGTATCAATTGCTGAGGTTGGTATCAATTGGTATAAGGACATTTAAATTTGAAAACAAAGAAGCATAAGCCATGACAGGGATGCATGGAACCTCGATAGGTCTTTTTATCACAAATATTGGCGCAATAATTTTGCTACTGTCAAGAGATCGTAATAGAGTAATAATCTCACTAAAATGGCTCGAAAGCGCATTATTTCCTTTACGCAATGGACAATCCAATTCGGGTACACAAATTTCCCACAATAAAACTGTCTTTTCAAATATCTTCTTCAATTCCGCTTAATAAATTGCTTTGAAACAAATTCAGCATCTGATAATATATAAGTTCTGGCATTTTGCCTGTGTTGAGGATTCCTTTTCAAAGGTGAAAAATATAAGCGACTTTCTATTGGGCTACTTTTTAGATTTGTGTAATTTAAGTCTAAGACAGTTAAATCGTCAGAAAATTTCAATATATCCGAGAAATCAACTCCTCGGGCGTTTATCACTGCAAGGAACAAAAACGGACCTAAAAGGGCTTCCTGAGGCACACCATTGTAAAATTGGAGAGGATCAGAATATAACTTTTGGGATTTGCAGACTTGGGTTCTATCAGAGAGGAAAAAAGTAACTATGACTCATTAGCTATGAGTTCCTTTAATAGTTTTTCTACCAATGCATTTTGGTTTATTAGATCAAAATCTTTTTTAAGTCCACTGCTATGATGTTAAGCAGCTATAAGGTTTTTAGTGCCTTTTAGATATTGTATCCATAAGATGATGGATGTAGGATTTCAAGAATGATGGATTTTCGGTAATCTGGAAACTTAATTTTATGGATTACCTAAGATCGCTATTTGGAGCTTCACTTTCAACCACTCTGCTAAAAAACTGTCATATAATTTGAAGAAAACAGGACTAGTTGTAATGGACAAGTTGTAACACGGTCAAAATCTTACTTGTTACATTTTTTTCACATGGTCAAAAAATTTAATTTCTGATTTATTAGGAACTTTCATGTAGAGTTAACTTCATTAAAGAGCAAGGAAAAAGGTTCTGAAAGACTGCCGGCAAAGGTTTTAATTAATTCCATCGACATTTTTAGAAGGCAAGGGCGGCACTTTTTATGTTCTTAATTTTTGGCCCCGCATCTAAGGGACAAATAGTGAGGAAGTTGAGAGGTCAAATTATAAGGAGTGTCTTGAGAGACGGGTGGCAGACTTTGTATTATGGAAGAAAGCAATTTGTTCAGATCAATGGGTGTAACTAAGGGCTCTTTTTCGATATGGGAATCAATTTTATTTTGAGCTTTCCCTCAATGCAGTCTTTAGATTTACTTCATCTTCGTCCTCAACATCTACCGTAAGTTTCAACTTAACACCCTTAACCGTTCAGAGGCATTGCTGATACGCCCTTTTAACAACCCACTTACGGATAGTGTATTTTGACTTAATTCAACGTCCTCCAAACACTGAAAGCTTCATTTTAATACCCTTGGCCTTCAAGACTCAAGATCAAACATGCCAACCTTTCCCAATAAAAAAAACCTATATGTAAATGATGGGCAAATTGCATTATTTGCAGTCGTTGTTTTATTCGTTTAGGGGGAGGGGGGGGGGGGGTCATGTCATTCCCGAAGAAATATTTATTGAACCTTTTAACTACTTCGAACAAAATGATTATCTCAAGATTTAATCAGATATTTTCCGGCAAAAAACTGCCTAAGGATGCAGACGCTCCTCTTCCGTGCCAAACTATTCAAAAGCTTTACTCTTTACCCCCTCTCATGTAGTTACGATTGCCTTAAAATTTATTTCTTACGACCTGTTCCTACCCCATTCGGAGACGACCTGTCTTTTGTTGGCCCCAGATAGGTGGTCAAAAGGCAGTCTTTGGCAATCGGTCATCCTTCGCTCTTTAAACGTGCCCTAGCCGTCTTAATGTTACTTTCATAATAGGCAAATAATTTAATATCCATTGATTTGGGAGTAATAGGGATTCAACGTTACTAGCGCCACTTTTATAGCTGCTTTGCGTACAAGAACTAGAAAAAAAAATCATACTTATTTAAATCTATTAAGATTTCAATTCTCCTTAAAGGTCACATTTTCTTTGCATCTTTTGAAAGTAGTCTGAGTTATTTTATTTTTAAACTCTTTCTGGACTGTAAAATAGTTATGGGGGTAGATTGGTATGAAGAATACCAATAGAGGCTAGTTGAGAAAAATTGAATTATTAGGCCTATTCGGCAGAGGTATTTTTTTCGTTATTTTTTTTTTTCGGTGCATAGTGAACCAGAAGTAGATAAAAAAATAAATATAATGAATACTGCTGACAATTGTATTCAGTTTTCATAATTAGCTTCATAACACTAGCATTGCAATACTTATTATTTTTAAACATGAACTTTAGGTTTTCTTAGATTAGCTTCGCATATTATTTGAAACCTATTATTACTTTTTAGGTTCGCCATGCCCGTCACGAGATCATCTGCTTACGTAATGATTTGAAAAACTTGATGACCCAGTTCGAAGACAATCTTTTCAAGCTGCATAGTTTGACAAGAAGCAGTCCCGAAGATCTGCAAGGAATATCACCCGCAGAAATCCCCTTTGCCCGAGTCTCTTCTGTTGAAAATATGTCGCCCGCTTTTATTGACGGACTTGTTGAAGGAGATGAGATCATCAATTTAGGTTCAATTACCGAGAAAAACTTTAAATCAATGAAAGATATTTCGGAGGTTGTTTTTAGAAGCGTTGATAAAGAAGTTTTTTTAACTGTTCAAAGAAAAGGAAGACATTTTAAGGTTATCTTAAGACCACGAAGGTGGTCTGGGAAAGGTCTTCTTGGCTGCGTAATTGTACCGATTGAACATCCTGAACCAGAAAGATGATTTCCCCTTTTGCTTCAAATCAGACTTGGTCGCTTTTTCTGTTTGATTTTGTAAATTCCTCCGTCTTCTAATTAAATAGTTAATTTAAAAGTTTTTTTTCGCTGGGAGGAATAATTATTTATAACGAAGTCCATTATTAGCAGGGGCGTAATTTCGTCAAAATCTGGGGGGGGGGGTCAAAGTAGGAGCCGATTTTCTCAAGTCAAGCGAAAAATGAAATAGAGCCATAGTACCAAAAAGCAAAGGTAATCTAAAGGAAAAAGATCTGTTTCTGTGTATGCTTGAATTAGTTTTGACAAGATTCTTGAAGACACTAAATTTCAGCTGAGGGGGTAGTTGCCCCCCTGTCCTATAGCAAATAACGCCCCTGATCGCTAGTCATACAAGAAACTACAACAATAATTTTTAATTTCTACACTCGGATTGTTTTTTATTTTCTTCTTAAATTAAGAAAAAGTAGCCTAGCTGTCCAACTTGGAGCAGTAATTCATAATTGGCTGTATTTCTGTTCAGGACCGTAATACAGAAATAGCGCTTAGAAAGAAAGCTCGTACAAGATTAAAAATCATGATTTTATTCCCATTTGTTATATTGCAATGACAAACTTTGGCTTAATATTACAGATTTGTTGCAATAATTCGATATCTTTGTACTGTCTTCATCGGAAAAAAAAAGACATGCCAGTTCAGCTATTTGTTTGATAATAATGTAGTATTACTGTAGACAGAAACAGAAATTCGATGTTATAATAGGTGTTGCTGCTTTTTCAAGCGTTTTGCACCTAGACGGTATTAAATGTTGTCAACAAAGTTAAGTTTTATAGCAGTCCACCTGATCATCTTTTTTTCGCTCTTGTCCAAGTGTTTTGACAAACGTGTCCCTTGGGTGTATACAAAGGGTGGGGAACGCCAGCTTCGCCCCGCCCCAAAATCTCAAGATATTTACCCCTTTTCCTGTAACTTCTGACATTTCTATGTTATTTGCCCTTCTGTGTTAGCTTTTCAGAATCCCCCCTCTTAGTAAATTCTTGTGTGCGTGTCTGGTGTCCTTTTATATTCTATGGTTTAGGAGTAACAAGGTTCTGGTCTTCTAACATTGGAGCATTAATTTACTAGGTCATCAGTGTAATCATTAGCTCATCCATGCTCCCTTGTGAGACTCCTGCTGCTGATTCCTAGATCTTTTTTTATTCCCTAGTTTGCTTTATTCGTGTAACGTAACCAAACTATGAAAACAAGAATGAGGCAGCACAGAAAAAAGTGAGCAATTAAAGAAACTGAGACTTTTGTGGACAATTTAGAGTGAAAAATAATTTTTAAGGTTGAACAAATAGTTTATAATACATGTCGGCCATACAACAAATTTATCTACACTCCTACAGTTGTCATCTGGTATTGTCAAATATATCTTTTGCTTCGTTGATTTTTGCAGCCAAGTAAGGAGATCCACCTCTGTCTGGATGATTGGCCAACATAATCCTTTTGTGGGCCTCCTAAATATACAAGGTATCTAATTAAAAATGGAGAAAGCTGTTAAGTCTAAAATTATTATTTGCTCATACACAAAACATACATAGCATAAATCAAGCTTGGCTTGATAAGTGAACAATAATAAAAATGAGTGAACTGGAGATATTAAAAAAATATATATATCTTTAAAATACGAATATCAATAAGACAATGAAATTTCGGAGAATGGCCAAAAAAAAAATGTTGATCTTTATAATGACAAAAAGAAGCTGAAAAAGTTACAACCTTCAATAGGTTTCTTACCAAATCTTTGGATATAAATATAGAAATAATTATCTGCACCCGATAGCGTGTTAACTATAAAAAATTAATCAATATGCTTTGCTTTAGCTTTATATTTAAATTGAAGTAGTAAAGGACATCTTGTCAAAAGATGTCAGAATTCAATTTAAGCTGGTTTCAGCTGTAACAATAAGACATTAAGCGCTGAATATATCACTTTTTTACTAATCCTAATGAATAGCTTCTTGGAAGATAAAAGGCTTATAATGCCAAACACTTGATGAAAGCAAAAAGAATGTAAAGAACCAAAAGCTTATGTATGATGATCAAAACTCAATTTATCTCTTCTTTGAGCAATTAGACAGTGAATTCTGTTAGACTTGAAGCCGAAAGACAATGATCACGAGCATTGTAACAACAAATGTCTGTCATCAAGGCGATTTTACCAAATACGAATACAATTTTAATTTTCTATGTCAAGCTTGACAGTAGAGAAACACCACGTGGATAACATAGTGACTTTGTATGACAAAGTAATGAAAACTGATGATGAAAAAAAATGTTAATCCATTGTACAAAATACATAAATAAAATGAGTCAAAACTTAGTAAAAAAAAAGAAAAAAGAAAAGAAAACAAAATTAATGACTAGTTTTCCTGGCTATTATACAATTCATAAAAAACTAGGAACAAAAGTCTTGCGATATCTTTCACGTTTAGCAGGGACGGGAGTCAACTTGGGGACATTTGGGGACTTTATACGGGACGGTCTGTTGCGAGCGGGAAGGTAGGGTTCGGGGATAATGGAACGTAATCGGAGAACAGACAGGATCTTGGTACCGAAACGCCCCTTCATCATTTATGATTCTAATGGAAAGAGGGATATATAGCGTTCAGTAAACTTTTAACGGTTTGAAGGAAAGTGAAATTGGACTTTTAGGCATCTTTTAGGAACAGTTTTTTTTTTGTTAGAGATACAGCAAAACAAATACGTATAACTTAATGTTTGCAGCTAAAAAAAAAAATGTGTCAGATACTCGCTACGCAGAAATCGCCCTTTGCAAAAAAGTTGTTAAGTTTTCTAATCGAATCAAAGTGAGCAATGACATCAGAACTTAAACAGACTAGCATGGATTCTTTTGAAACTTTTTTTAAACAATAACAATAAAAAAAAACACGAAGGACTTTAAACAATAGTCTATCAACAAATGACCACACGATCTATTGGATAACATTTTAAGCACGAATGGTATGGATTCATGTGTGTTGATTGTTAGCTCAGTTTCTGAGGTTCAATGAGCATATATTTATTGAGCTTTGCATACATATACAGTAAATCAAGTAGGATCAACATCACAAAGCTTACATCAAAGAAATAGCATTTTACTTACATGAATTTCTGTATTTTGCGAAGCAGGAAGCAAGAGCAAAGGAAACAGGATAAAAATACTTCTTTGCAATATGAATAGAGGAAAGCGGGAGGGTCTAAAATAACTGGGAGAACATTATATCTTTGCAACATTAAAAGTGCCAAAATGTCTACATATTATATTTTAAAGCGGAACTTCACTGACACATACAGGTATGATACATCTTGTTACCGCAGGAATGCTGTCATGATCGATAATCTATATAGTTTGAGGGTCAAACGCGGCGCACCAGGTTCTAATACAACAGAGAAAAAGGAAAGCAGCAAGATTCAAAATGGGCTAAGTGAGAGAACAACGCTTCCTTATAATAAACTTCCAAAGGAATATTTAAAACCTGAGGGATTCCCTCGTAACGACACCGGTTTACCCCACCCCCTTCAACTCAAAACCCATTCAATTCAGCGCTCATTTAACTTAACCCCATGGAACTCATCTCTCATTTAACTAGACTTCAATGTAATTCAACCCCTGGGATAGGTTAGGCTTCGGTTGAGTTGTGGGGGGGGGATAAATTTTCTGTTGTTAACCACATCTGAAGGAAGCATGCTAACAAAATAAAAATTAATTAAATTCCTTATTTTAAGCTGTTTCAAAATATCTTGGTTACTTTTCTGGTGATGCAGCCCCCCCCCCTCCCTGACAGTCCCAGAGAGCCCTGATAATATATTTCTCCGTGGTTTTGAATCTTGTGATACGTTATTTCTTTAATATGGTTTATTTTACTAGAATGTTTCCTTTAAATGTGGTCAACCACAACAAATTTACCCAAATGGGGCAGGGTTGAATAGTGGTCGAGTTACATACACACCCAACTGAGGCATTCCTTCTGGACCGATGTAAATAGTTACAGTTAGAGGTATTGCAACTATTGAAAGCTTAACTATGAAGTCAAAATCTCGAGGCCACTTTTTTATTTTCTATGAACAAGCTAATCAACTTACAAAATACAACAATATCATATTTCTTCCAAAAAATTTATATTTCTCCCACGATCTGATAATTTTGAAAAAGAGACAACCGTTTAGACAAGGCCATGCACGAGGAGGGTGGTTGGAATCACTCCTGAAATATGGAAAACATCTCTTTTGGTTATGTAAGCTTATGTTTCTCTATGCCTAGAGACGTATCAGGCAGCAACAGTAGACCACCAATTAAGCTGTCTTGTCCCAGGGCAGAGCCAATTCAGGGTAGTTTTAAGACTTGCTGCCTCTTTCTCCAGGGACCAACCTAATGTGTTGTACTGTCTCACCTTCCTTGGAAGACCAGAGGTGATACAACATCATACATTATGTGGAAAGGATCCTTCATTCATGCGGATCATATGGCTCAGCATCTTCATCTCCTCCTGATCTCGTTGGTCACCAGTCGTTGTCCAGTATCTGGGCAGTCGTCACTCTGCCGGTCCATTGGATCACAAGGATTCTACGTAGGCAGTTGTTTTCAATGTTAAGTAATCGTTTCTCTGCATTCTTTGAAGACTCCATGACTCACATAAATGCATAAGTACAGAATAAGTAAGACGTTGTGTAAGCGCTAAAAATAACTTGATAGTTGAATTTTATCACCCTGACCTTGGAACCACTGCTTCAAGAAGAGTGCTTGTGCTATAGCCAATATGTTACACAGCACAAATTTTAGAGGAGAGCAGGAAAAGTGAGAAAGTTGTATTGGAAGTTTAATATGGTTTATTTAATTGTAAACTAAGCATTACTTTCTTAGTTTTATTTTATTGGAAATTGAGACTGTACATAGGGGTTAGTTGTTAATACAGACAAAGTTTTTTAGGCATCTAAGATAACAAAAAACTTCTATGATATTAAAAGTTCAACTTCTTAACTTTTCCTGGGAGTTGAAAAAGAGGATAGGGAATTGTAGTGCAAGATTCCCCATCTAAACGAGCTACAACAAGAAAACTTCTTATCATAGAAACTGTTTTTAATGTTACTTGAGTTTAATTGTCACTAATGCCTAATATTCAAGGTCAATGAAAGCAAACGATGGCGGGTTCTGGATGTGACTATTAGTCAGGCAAAACAAAATCAATTATTCCAATTTTTTCCAATGGAATTTTACCCTGATATAATATTCTTTAAGCATTATTAATTTTTCAAGAATTATCATTTTTTTCCTTAAGCACTAATAATTTGTATTTTCCTTTTCAAAAGGTTCAATCCCATAAGCTTATGTACATAATAGAACAACAAATGATTGAAATAGCTTGTATCCTTCTTCTGGATAAATTCCTTGTGAAAGTTCAGACATGAACTGCTTGAGTCGCTTTTTCGCCAAAAGTGCTTTAGGTTCCCTCAGACATTTTAATATTCAAAACAGAATACACAAGTAAAATTATACATTGATACTATTGAGTGGGGCAGTAGGAGAGAAGGAAAAGATAGGGGATAGTTCGACCCCCCCCCCTGCCTAAAATATTAATGGACAAATAATTGGGTCGAACACCAACGAATCCAACTTTAAGATGGAGTAATTTGAGAGACACTAGCGACATGAGATTGGTTAAACCCCTCCCCTACCACTTCAAAGCCAAAAGAACTACCTTCACGCCTACAAACCGTTATTTTGTTTATCTTAGAATTTAAAATTTCTTTTTGAGAAATTCACTCTAAGCATTAATATACTCTGATTTGCGTACATTAGTAACTGTTAATAGTCTATAATGCGCTCAAATAAAGGGCAAGTATTAGATACGAATTTCTATTAGTTTTCAGTTTCCTTCACTACGTCAAAAGAGCAAAAGACTAATCATGCATTAGTCCACGGGGAGGCTATCGGTTTTGAAGATTATCCACGGCGCTTTAAAGATCAGAATTCCTTTGTTTAAGTACGAACTAAGCACATGAATGTAACAATACTATGTAAAATTCGACCTAACTGAGTTAAAAATCGCAGCAAAATTCGACCTAACTGAGTTACGATAATCCGGTAAAGCGACGAAAAATACATAACAAAATAAAGTGCAAATGACAATAAAATGACAAAGTAACTTAAGTGAAATTTGTCAATGGTGGTTTCGTGTTGATACTTGGCTGTTTTGTTCTATTTTGAATTATCTGGAGAGTTCCCCAATCCACATATTTGTTCCATCACCCAATGGTACAGATTGTAGAGAGTTTACAGTAACATAATAATCATTGCAGTCGTTCTTTACCGTTCGTTTTAAGTTTGATATATGATTGAATTTAGATCAGATAAACAAGAATAAAACATGTTCATTTTTGAGTAGCCATACTATCCTCTTCTTCTAGATATTCAAAAAAACTTCCGAGATTGAATGCATTAAATTCTGCTTATGTGCAAAAAAGAAAGGACTGGAGTCTTATTTTTCCACTCATGTCACGGAGTGTTATACTTCGAAAGGCTGTAATCGGTTTAAGTTAAAAGCATACCTTAATTCTTTTGGAAGGAGCATTTGGAGAGATGCCGAGGATGAGAGCCGCTTCTCGTCTCGTCATTTTTTGCTCAAATCCTCCTTTGTAATATTTACTTCCCGCAGCAAAATTCTGAAACAAAAACTGTATGTTGCATTTCCAAAAAACTCAATAAACTGTTCTAGGCGAAAGTTCAGAGCCAGTGCTCTTTGTAGCTTACCTATGACCCACGCACATTTTCGACAGAGGGCGTTTGTGCCCCTCAAAGTTTTGTGTTTTTTTTCCTGCATTTTACCTTAATTGAAGGGAGGGAGGAGATAGAACGGTAAAAAAGAATGGGACTACTCAACAGCAAGGTAGAATGCTGTAATTTCAAATTTTGACTTAGCATTATATTTCTTATGATACGAAATCTTTAAATAAAATGAGAATAATTGGTTCATAAAAGGGGAAGTCCAGTCCATAAGAAGTGAGAGCTTAAAGAGGAGCAGATGCCATTCCACACCATATCTTGATGACAGCATAGATATTTGTCAAATTGGAACCTACTCAAAATATCAAACCAGATAAAAACCTCCTATGATTTTGAATTAATCAAAAAAACTTTTTGTACAAAATAACTTTTTCAAAAAAAGTAAAGAACTCCATTAAACCAAAAATTAACAAAAATAGAATCAAATAATCTACCGAGCATACAACTACCACAAATCAGTATCAATAAATAAATGAAACCCAAAACAAACAGAAATTAAAGTAAGTCAAACTCAAAGAAATTAAGTCAAACTCAAACGAGCAGAAATTAATCTGATTAGGGTTCCAAACCCTATGCTTTCTAAAAGCCAGAATATAATTTGTACTTTACTGAAAAAAAAAGATTCAAATGAATTTACTGAAAAAAAATGTGCATTTTCAGTTTAATATACATATGCTGATATTTATTCCTTAATTTCTCAATTACTTTTTGTTTTCACAAAGTTATAAAAGTGAAAACATTTAAAAGAATTTTTTTCAGTAAAGTACAAATTATATTCTGGCTTTTATAAAGCATAGGGTTTAAATACCTACTAAAGGGTGACAAACCCTTCATTAACCAAACTATAAAAACACTAATTAGAACCAAATTGAAGCTTTTCAAAAATGGTAAACCAGATGAAGCCATTAAACTAAGAAAGACAATTAAAAGAGAAATTCGCAAATTGGCACGATCGTTCTACAAAAATAAGGTCAAAGTATTGTTTACTAATAAACCAAAAAACTGGTATTCTGAGGTTAAAAAGCTGTGTGGCAGGAGGCTTGAACAGCTTAACTTCAATCTACCCGAGTCCCCTGATATTACTGCCAATAATCTCAATAAATTCCTCGCTTCCATTGTCCAGAGTCTTCCACCACTGTCCTACCAATTACCATCAGGAGCCCTTTCCCCTTCTTTACTCACTGTTTCTCCGTCTGAGATAGAAAGAAGAATTCAAAAACTAAGAAAGACGAGTATTTGTCCTTTGGATATCCCCTTTCCTCTTATTAGTGCCTTCGGTGATTTCTTGTCTAAGCCCTTGTCTTTCCTGTTTAACAAGATTACCGAGTCTGGGCAAATTCCTACAATTTGGAAACAGGGTTTCATAACCCCTTTGAAAAAGAAAAACGGAAAGCCTGGTTTTCAAGGCGTCCGGCCTATTACTCTTACTCCTATTTTCTCGAAACTTTATGAAGGATTACTTGCAGATTGGCTAAAGGAAAAAATCCTACCTGTTATTGACTTGAAACAATTTGGGAACCTAAAATCCACCTCTACTTCCCATTACCTCGTTTCTCTTATTGATCACATCGGGAAAACCCTTGAAAAGCCTAATTCCTGGCTAAATTTAATTTCCATCGACCTTCAGAAAGCATTCGACCTTGTTAACCACAATATTTTAATTGAGAAACGTGTCAAAGAGTTCAATATTGATCCCTTACTGGTGAAATTAGTTGCTTCCTTCTTAACAAATAGATCACAAGTTTTCACATACCAAAATCATTATTCAAATCATCTACCTGTCCACAACGGCATACCCCAAGGTACTCTCCTAGGTCCCCTCCTTTTTTCAGTAATGATCAACAGCCTCGCAAAGGAATTTCCTGACCGATGAAAATTTGTTGATGACCTAACGGTTGTTGAAACTTGCTTCAGAAATTTAATAAGTGACCCTATGAGTATCCTCAATGAAATTGGAGACGATGCCTTAGACTTAGACATGACAGTAAACCCCTCTAAGTCCATGATAATGCCCATTTGTTTCCTCAAATCCTCGCTCAATTTTCTTAATCCTATCCCTCCTGAAATTTCTGTGTCCTCATTTAAACTACTTGGCGTCACAATTTCTTCAAATTTAAATTGGGATATCCACGTTAAAGACATCATCCATAGAGCTAATGTGTCTATCGCCCTCCTTAAGCTCCTAAATAAATTCAGCGTCCCCCCTGCCCACTCCTTAAGAATTTACACGTCTTTTGTCCGCCCGCCTCTAGAATATTCTTGTCCAGTTTGGCACCCTGGTATCTCTCGCGAAGAATCGGAAAAAATCGAATCAATTCAAAAAAGGGCCTTGCGAATAATTTTCAAAGAAGGCAAGGTGCCATACTCTCTGCTCCTAAAAAAAGCTAGTCTAAAAAACCCTGGAGCAAAGGAGGGTTTCGTTGTGCCTCCGTTTATCAAAAAATGCCATAACAAACCCTCGGACGGCAAGTATTTTCCCCAAACGTCACTCCCCATCCAGATTACGGCCGCCTCGAGCTGTTTCTGAGCCCATCCCTGCTTTGTCCCCCATTCGCTGCGTTACTTCCAGATATGAAAGAACTTTCATCCCCTTCATTACAGAAAAAATGAATAAAATGTCTCAATAGTTTCTTTTTTTCCCCTCATTTTTGTTTATTAGCTGATGGTACTGCCCAGGTTCTTGCACTCTTTTGCTTGCCCCCCCCCTTTCTTGACCAGTTTTTATTGTTTTAAAATTTTTTATTGATTTACTGTAGTTGAATTATTGACACTTTCTTAGTATCCCTTTTAATTTAAATGCATTTATGTCTCGCTCTAAGTTTAGTTTGACCAGTTTTTACCAGTTTTTAATGTATTTATGTCTCGCTCGAAGTTTAGTTTGACCAATTTTTATCTTTTTAATTGACTTTTTACAGTTTTAATTATTGACTTTTAAATGATTGTTCATTATGTTTTTCTCTATTTCGTTGTTGTTCTTTGCATTTTTAGTGTAACCATTTATATTGTCGACTCCAAAGTCCGAATCCGGCCCTTTGTGGGATTGTGATAGCGATTTTTTAAAAATAAATATCTTATCTTATCCTACTCAGATTAATTTCTGCTCGTTTTGAGTTAGACTTATTTTAATTTCTGTTTGTTTGGTAGATTATTTGATTCTATTTTGTTCATTTTTGGTTTAATGGAGTTCTTTACTTTTTTTTGAAAAACTTATTTTGTACAAAATGTTTTTTTCGGTTAATTTCTGTTAGTTTTACATTGACATAGTCTTTTTCAGGGAGAAAGACTGAGTCTATTCTGAAGTTAAACAGCCATCCCTTCCATAAAAACCTTTAATACCCCCTGGGCATAACTTACAACCCTTGTCCCCGATCTCTGGGGTACGTTTCAACCCCAAAAGCCTTGTTATATGATATTTTGACTATTTTGAATAAAATGGCTGCCTCATAATTTCTATTAGATGCATTTCGGGACAATATGACGTGTGTGTAGGTGGGAGAGGGTAGCTGCCCTCTGATCACTTTGACTCTTAAAAGAGCACTAGAGCGTCTGATTACCAATCCAATGAGCCCCCTTTTAAGTTTATATGACCACACTTTCTATAAAAACCCTATATATCCCCAGGGCATAACTTACAACTCTTGCCCTGAGGGCTGGGTGGATTTGTTATCCTCAAAGACATAATTTCCGGACCTTTCTGATAGGCTTAAAAAAATGGCTATATAAAAATTTTTATTGGAAGTGTTTGGGGAAATGATAGGCGTGGAGCAAGACATTTGCCCTCTGATAACTTTCGACTAATAAAAAAGGCACTAGTCCTCTCAATTTTCAATCGAATGAGCCCTTTTTGAAGCTTCTACAACAAAACTTTCTATAAAAACTTTAAATGCCCTAAGGGCATAACTTACGACCCTTGTCATGAGGGCTGGGGGGGGAGGGCTGTCATCCTCAAAGACATAATTTCCAGACCTTTCAACTACGTTGAGTGAAATGGCCATATCAAAATGTTGATCGGAAATGTTTGGGGAAATAATGGGCGTGGGGGGACAATTCTCCTTCTGATTACTTTCAACTATTAACAAGGGCAATATCCCTCTCAATTTACAATCGAAAGAGCCCTTTTTGAAGTTTTTACGACAACACTTTCTATGTGACATAATATGCCCCCAGGGCATAGCTTACGACCTTAGCCCTGAGGGCTGTTGGGGGTTGTCATACTCAAAAACATAATTTCCGGACCCTTCAACTACGTTCAACAAAATTGCTATATCAAAATGTTGATAGGAAGTGTTTGGGGAAATGATGGTAATGGGGGGCATTCACCCTCCGATTGCTTTTGACTATTAATAAAGGCACTAGCCCTCTCAATTCCCAATTGAATCAGTCCTTTTCGAAATTTCTACGACAACGCTGGCAAAGACCTAATTTCCAGAACTTTCAACTACGTTGAACAAAATGGCTATCTCAAAATTTAGATTGGACGTGTTTGGGGAAATGGTGGGCTTGAGAGGGGGTTAGTCACCCTCTAATCACTTTCGACTATTAAAAAGGGCACTAGCCCTTTTATTTTCCAATCAAATGAGCCCCTTTTGAAGTTTCTAAGAAAACACTTTCTATATAAAACCTTACGTGCCCCAAGGGCATAACTTACAAGCGTTGCCCTAAGGGTTTGAGGGGGTTTGTCATCCTGAAAGACATAATTTCCAGAACTTTATACTACGTTGAAGAAAATACCTATCTCAAAATTTTAATTGGATGTGTTTGGGGAAATGGTGGACGTGAGAGGGGGATTAGTTGATCTCCAATCACTTTCGACTATTAAAAAGAGTACTAGCCCTTTCAATTTCCAATCAAATAAGCTTTTTTTGGAAGTTTCTATGACAACGCTTTCTATAAAAACCTTATATGCCCCCAGGGCATAAATTACAACCCTTGCCCTGAGGGCTCTGAGAGGGTTAGCATCCTCAAAGACCTAATTTCCAGAACTTTTAACTACGTTAAACAAAATAGATATCTCAAAATTTTGATTGCATGTGTTTGGGGAAATGGTGGACGTAAGAGGGGGGTTAGTTGCCCTCCAATTACTTTCAACTATTAAAAAGGGCACTAGCCCTTTCAATTTCCAATAGAGTGAGCCCTTTTTGAAGTTTTTACGACAATACTTTCTATAAAAACCTTATATGCCCCCAGGGCATAATTTACAACCCTTGCCTTGAGGGCTGTAGGGAGAGTGTCATTGTCAAAGACATAATTCCCAGACCTTTCAACTACGTTGAACAAAATGGCTATTTAAAGATTTTGATTGGATGTGTTTGGTGAAAAGGTGGGCGTGAGAGAGGGGTTAGTTGCCCTCAAATCACTTTCGACTATTAAAAAGGCCACTAGCCCTTTGAAATTCCAATCGAATGAGCCCTTTTTGAAGTTTCTACGAAAAAACTCAATAAAAACCTTATTTGCCCCCAGGGAATAACTTACAACCCTGAGGGGTTTGGGGGTTTGTCATCCTCAAGCACATGATTTCCAGAATTTTCAACTACATTGAACAAATACGTATCTCAAAATTTTGATTGGATGTGTTTGGGGAAATGGTGGGCGTGAGAGGGGGGTTATTTACTCTCCAATCACTTTCGACTATTAAAAAGGGCACTAGCCCTTTCAATTCCAATCAAATGAGCTTTTGTTGAAGTTTCTATGACAATGCTTTCTATAAAACCATATATGCCCCCAGGGCATAACTTACGATCCTTGCCCTGAGGGCTCTGAGGGGGTTATCATCCGCAAAGACCTAATTTCCAAAACTTTCAACTACGTTGAAGAAAATGAATATTTCAAAATTTTGATTGCACGTGTTTGTGGGAATGGTGGGCGTAAGAGGGGGGTTAGTTGCCTTCCAATTACTTTCAATTATTAAAAAAAAGCACTAGCCCATTGAATTTCCAATCGAATAAGCCCTTTTTCAAGTTTTTACGACAACGCTTTCTAAAAACCTTATATGACCCCCGGCATAACTTAAAACCCTTGCCCTGAAGACTGTAGGGGGAGTGTCCAGCTCAAAAGATATAATTTCCGGATCTTTCAACTACTTTGAACAAAATGGCCATCACAAAATTTTGACTGGATGTGTTTGAGAAAGTGGTGGGCGTAGGAGGGGTGTTAGTTGCCCTCCAATCACTTTCGACTATTAAAAAGGGCACTAGCCATTTCAATTTCCAGTTGAATGAGCCCTTTCTGAAGTTTCTATGACAACGCTTTCTATAAAAAAAACTTAAATAATTTCTTAGACCACACTGCTTTTCCATTTACGAAAAATTAAGCAAGAAAAACGGGTTTTAATTTTTATAAAGCAGTGAATGCAATAAAATAAACACTTAATTAAACAAAAATACTCCGAATATTTCGACCCCACGTCCGGGAGCCTTTCTCAACGGAAAAAAAAGAAGAAAAGAAAAAAATGAAACAAAAAATGTTCTTTTTAAAAACCTTAACTTGCATCAAAATAAAAACATACTAAACACATAAAGAAAAAAAAACATCAACAAAAGAAAAAATATAAATAAATAGGAAACAAAACTCACATATTAAATAAACACTTCCATTCACTGGCGTATAAACAAAATCGAATGTCTATATTGATTCAAACACGCCTCCTCACAGTATATAAATGGAAATCTATCAAAAAATGAAGAATGTATTTATACTTAAACCAAAACAATAAAGGTCAGCTAGTAAGGATATTCTAGTAGGTAATGGCTATCCGGAAAATATGATTTCTCAAATAAATTGAAAAAAGGAAAAAAAAGTTGATGGAACCAGAAATATTAGAAGAAGATGGGTCAAATCAAGAAACAAATTACATAGTTTTGCCTTTTATCCCAGTATTGTCACAAAAATTAAGAAGAGAATTAAAAAAAACATGATATAAATACATCATTTAAATCAGGACAAACTATAAGCTCTTTGTTAAATAAAGTGAAAGACAAGGTACCGAGAAATTTGCAAAAGGGAGTATACAAAATTCCATGCTCTTGTGGTAAATTTTATGTGGGAAGAACACAACAGATTTTAGAAAATAGGCTACAACAACACAAGAATGCCATAGATTACGCTCTAAAACAAAATAAAACACCGGAAACGTTTGAGTCGGCTGTTGCAGAACATGTTTATAATTTTCCTCATCACAGTATTTTATTTGATCAAACAAAAATAGTAGATACGTCTGTAGGACTTTTACAAAGCTTCAGGGAAATTATAGAAATAAAAAAGATAATATATGGGGGTATTAGTATCAATAGAGATGAAGGGGAATTTAGGATCAATTCAATTTATAATAGTTTGATTAAAAAGCAGGTAAGATTTTCATCCAGTACTGATTTTAATAATAGTTCTGAAACGAAAGATGACCTTGCGAACAAAGGTCAGAATGGGTTAAATGCTGGGAAAAGTAAGCGAACTGCAGCTAAGCTTGCAAGCAAACGAATCCGTTCAATTTATAATTCAAACATTGGTTGATGAGCTTGTGAGATTTAATTAGGGGTTATGGGCCGGGGGGTAGCTGACCTTTATTGTTTTGGTTTAAATATAAATATATTCTTCATTTTTTGATAGATTTCCATTTATATACTGTGAGGAGGCGTGTTTGAATCAATATAGACATTCGATTTTGTTTATACGCTAGTGAATGGAAGTGTTTATTTAATATGTGAGTTTTGTTTCCTATTTATTTATATTTTTTCCTTTGTTGTTGTTTTTTTTCTCTTTATGTGTTTAGTATGTTTTTATTTTGATGAAAGTTAAGGTTTTTAAAAAGAACATTTTTTGTTTCATTTTTTTCTTTTCTTCTTTTTTTTTCCGTTGAGAAAGGCTCCCAGACGTGGGGCCGAAACATTCGGAGTATTTTTGTTTAATTAAGTGTTTATTTTATTGTATTCATTGCTTTATAAAAATTAAAACCCGTTTTTCTTGCTTAATTTTTCAAAAAAAACCTTATATGCCCCCAGGGCATAACTTACAACCCTTGCCCTGAGGTCTTTGGGGGGGGGGTGTCATCCTCAAAGACCTAGTTTACAGAAGTTTCAACTACGTGAACAAAATGACTATCTCAAAATTTTGATTGGATGTGTTTGGGGAAAAGGTGGGCATGAGAGGGGGGTTAGTTGCCCTCCAATCACTTTTGACTATTAAAAAGGGCACTAGCCCTTTGAATTTCCAATTGAATGAACCTTTTTGAAGTTTTTACGACAGCTCTTTCTATAAAAATCTTATATACCCCCAGGGCATAACTTACAACCCTTGCCCTGAGGGCTGTGGGGGAATGTCCTCGTCAAAAACATAATTTCTATCTGGAAATCAACCATGCTGAACAAAATAGCTATCTCAAAATTTTGATTGGATGTGTTTGGGGAAATGGTGGGCGTGGAAGGGGTGTTAGTTGCCTTCCAATCACTTTCGACTATTAAAAAGGGCACTACCCATTCTAATTTCCAATCAAATGAGCTTTTTTCAAAGTTTCTACAACAACGTCTTCGATATGAAGTGCCCTGGTATGAAAAAAATAATAATAGATTGTGCCAACATCGTTCTTTACTTAGGTAGCGCGATTGCGCTGCCTATGATAGCCCTCAAATACTGCAGTTCGCCAAAGTGCATTGTGCTTACAAACAGGTTTCTGAGTTCGGCTCTTGATTTGGACATTGGTGACACCATGGAGACAAACTGCAACACCAAAAGATAAGCCTATAAACAGACAGAAGCAGAACTAATTAGGTGCAAAAAGACGGAAAGACAGAGACTATCCGATCGACACGGGCTATTATCAAAGATTGTTGGACACTATAACAGCGTCTTCTAAAAGGTGGAGATAACAGCAAAACAGTCAAATAACCAGCTGTATCGACATCAAGACAAACTAGTGAATAAGAGCACAAGGGCAGATAAACGGTCCTTTCAAGAAATCAAGGCAGGTATGGAGAAAGAAGCGGCCAAGAGCAGTGATTCCACCACTGTCCGTAAAATTACCAAAGAATCGAGAGATCTGGCCAGTGAAAGACAGAAGCGGGAAGACACTCACAGATCCTGGTGGAAAAAAAAAGATTTCTGGGTCTTGAACTTCGACAGAGTTCTCAGAAGTCTTAGCCCCCCAAAAACAGCAATAAGCCCAACAACACATTCTCTAAACTTTAAAATCAATAAAGAAAAGCCGTCAGATGAGAAGCTGATGTAAATAGCTTTCAAATTAGAAAATGGTAGAGCACCAGGAAGAAATAGGATGTCAGCAAGAATGATGAAAACTCTATTAAGTGCCTGCAGGACTGTATGGCTTAAATCAGAGAATTTTCTCAAAGAATAAAGAAAAGCCTACTCATCAAGGTTTTTAAGAAAGGAGACGCGTTGTAGTGAGAATACTGGAGGGGTGCTGAGGCAAACTATTTTCCCAGATAAGCCCATGCCATCCAGATAGTCTTAGATGGAAATCGGCAAGATGAACAACATGGCTTCACCCATCTTGCTTCTACTTCGACCTTTACTTGTGTTATGCCCATATCGACCTAGGAAAGCAATGAATGGATTCAAAAATGTACCATCTCTTAGTGGATTTTGGAAAGCCCTTAACCAAGAGTTGCTGCAGGAAATTCTCTGCCATTATGGCATTCTGGACAAACTTGTGTTCCATTTGTCCTAGCTCATTACTGTATACAAAACGCTAAGAGCTGTATTTGGACACACAAAGAAGATACGAGATATTTCTGTATAATGCCTGCAGTCAAACAGCAATTTAACCTCTCCCCTCTGCTTTTTATCCTTTCAACTGACTAAATAATTTAGGATTGCATAGGCTCCGGCGTCCAAACTTTCGGCAAGCAAGTAGCAGATCTTCTTTGCTGATGACATAACTCTGATGGAGACGAACAAAGATAGACTTAATGATCTTTTCAATGTGACCCAGGAGAAAGCGAGTCTTTTGGGACTAAATTTCAACTCGAAAAAGAAGTATGAAACAAATCGCAACTGGAAATGAAGTGCAGAAAAAAGCAGCAGAGCAGGTGCAGGAGTTTAGATACCTTCAGCAAAAAGGAGGTACAGTCTAGGGTTGAACAAGGCAGTGGAGATTCTAATTGACAAAAAACGAGTTTAAAGATAGAAAGAGTATTTATTAAGGCTGAAAATCGTTCAACAATAATAGCTCCACCTTATACATAGCTCTAAGCGGTGGTCTAAACTAGCAGCAGGAAAAGAGTAACAATACTTTGGAGATTAAACGTCTTCACGGGATATCAAATACTAGCTGGAGAGACAGCGTTAGAAACCAGAGAGTTTGCTATACATACCACAGCAGTCCCAATTAATGGAAGTAATGCACCAACAAAGGCAGCACTACTTGGGCCATGTCTTCCATATGGCAGAAGGTAGGCTCACCAGAGTAGTACTGGCATGGCAGTCAGAGGGACAAAAAAAAAAATGCACTTCACCACACCTACCAGCAGAACTTCAAACAAGTTCAAACTTCTCGGACGATGTCTAGAAAGCAGATTATATGAGGAGTGATCGGTGGCTGTTTCTGGATGCCCTGGCAGCACAGGGGAAATTAATGTCTCACGTAATGGGTCCATACATATTGTGGTAACTTTGATCTCAATATAATAAGTACATTATTTTACTGCACATCATATAAAAATGGCAAATATAATGGTAAGCTATCAGTACTATGTTATAAAGAGAGATACATATCACACTTTTCACAAGAAAATTACTATTTTAAGGAACCCTGTTGTTGCCAATAAGAATATTGCCTTCAATATATCTGGTCTGAGTTTAAACTAAAGGTTTTGAGACAGAAAAAGAATTTCAAACAGCACTATTCAAAACTTTTAAATTTTTTTTACCTCTAGATCCAACTTTGGTAGATTTTTGACAACCTCATTCATTTTTGAAGACATTACTGGAGCATTTCTAGCTACATATCGTCCAATAAAACCAATAGCAGCCAATCCAAGACCAGCAGCAACCAAACTACTTGCCTGCAAAAAAACCACTACCATCATCATTTCACGTATGCAATATCACATAAGAATTGTTTCTACTGTCTTGCAGAAAAAACCTGAATATAAATTAAGTATTCCAATATTAGACAACTAATAAGAAAAAAAAATGCAATCGTTGGCAAAAGAAAAATTATTGGAAGTAACAGGCAAAAAGTGTAGGAAGAAATAAAACTTTGTTGGCAGGTGGTCAGATAATTGTTAGAGAAATCGCAACAAAACAAGAGTTAATATCTCAGTTTTTAGAGTCGTGTAAGCTGTATGAAACATTGATGGTGATGAGAACGCTATCTCGGGTACAACTCTTAACACTGAGAGTCGCTAAGACTAGGAATAAGTGAAAATGAAGAGGTGATGTTGGGTAACGAGAAGATTGATAAAGTGGACAGTATCACATACCTAGGTAGTATTACTAGTAGACAGTGGGTGCAGTGCCGATGTTTAAAAGTAGAGAAGCCAGGGCCCAGAGTGTTTTTCACAGTTGAAAAAAGTTTGGAAGAATAGGAAGATAAGTCCGCGAACCAAAATAAGAATATTAGAAGCTACAATGACAACAGTGGTCAAGTATGGTTCTGAAGCAAGGGCGCTCCAAAAGACGGAGGAGGATTTGCTAGATGTTTCCCAGAGAAATTGCCTAAGGATTGTTTTGGGTACCCAATTGACTGACCGTATCTCAAACAGTAAGCTGTACGAAAAATGTGCTTGGATTCTGCTTTCTAGGGCTATCATGAAGGGACAAATAATTGTGCCTCCTGGGATGACATAAACCTCTACATCCTCTGGCGCTAAGGCTGTAAGTTGTGCAAGTTGCGTGTTGCTTGTATATAATATTTGCTATCGGAAAAATGGAGCATGTTTGACCCAGGGTCTTCAAAAAGGCATAGGGTATTAAGGGGAAAGTCTCAGAAAATATAGAGGACAAAATTAAAACACAATAGAACCTATATATTGGATGGTTGTCAAAAAGGCGTATCAGTGATATCTAAGGAAACCTATAGGATATTATGCCGAAGGGAAGGGCGACCAGTGCCCCCTCCTTTGCCCTTTTAAGATTTTCCCCTCAACACAGACAAAAATTTTGAAAAACCGTTTTGTTCCAAATAGTCAAAAGATCTAACCATATACCTCCAGGGATTGCCTACCCCCCACAACCCCCATGGAAATTAATGTAACTATGCATTTTACTCATTGTTTACATTCAGGATTTCTCATTTGGAAAGGGGGAATTTTTTGTACTAAGTATGTCAAAAAGACCAAGGAGATTGATGTGAAATTTTTGGGAATGTTGAGTTAATTCAAAAGACATTGTTGAAACTAAAGAACAAGAAAATTGAAAACCAATGTGAAAATTAAAATGTATTCTGTGAAATGAAAGACCAAAATTATACCTTTCTGAAAAGTCATAACTTACTCTCTGCCTAACCGAATTTAATTATTCTGTATTTCAAAGTTGAGAATCTCTTTCCAATTACTTTGTTTTTAAATTTATATGAACTTGAAATTTATGAAAATTATATGAACTAATACAGTACAGTAACAGTAGACAGATTCTAATCCTAGTTTTAAATAACAAATTAGGGTATGATGGATAGAAACTAAAGAAGGTTGATGCATCATGATCCTGGTCATAAGTATATACATGTGATTAGGTACAACATCACATATGAGTAGGGTAAGAAAAGTGCATTTATATGATTGTTCCAGGAGGATACTTTTGGCAAATCTAGTCAGAGTTAGGATGTCTGCTAACCAACTAAGGGAGGGGGATAGGCTAGTGCACAAAATATGCAATTTTAGACCACATGTAATAAGCTAGTTTTTATTCAAAGGGTAGGGATGGGTTTAACTTAATTACCTGAAACTGTACTTGACAGGAAGAAAAGATGACGGAGACCTAATTTGGATATATTTCTTGCGATTTGGCTTCATCATGTTTTGATGGTATACCAGTTCAATCTCCGTTCACCTTCTTAATCCTTGTCAACACCTGCCTTAAATGGACTAAGGGTCTCTAACTGGACGGTTGGCTTAAAGGGGCAGTTCTAGAGAAGGAGAACACAGATGGCAAATAAGTTCTGTCATTCGGTCCTTTGAAACTGGGGGAGTTTCATCTTTTTGGCCACTTGCGTTGCCTTTGGGCCAGCATTAGGAATTTCTTTCCCTATCTCCCCTCCTTTTGTGATGGTATGTTTGAGTAGTAGCTGATTAGAAGTTTCTTTTCTGTAGAAACGGTCCTCAAACAAGAATTTTGATGTATTTAAAAAGTTCCTTGATAATGATTAGAGATTTAGCCATGTCTACTGAACTAAATTATTCATGCTTTGTTATTTGTATTATGCTTATTAGGTTCATGAAAATCTCTTAGTGGGACCAGATTAACTTCTTTTTTTCTTGGAGCCATTTATGTATCTTATGAAAATTTGAGCCTCTCTCAGGTTGCTCTTGCTTCATTTCAACTATCTTTATCATTGAAATGAATGTGGAGCTATCCTCTGTTGAAACTTTATTTGAATTGAAGCAGGTTAGTCATTAAATTGTAACCAGCTGTGTATCCCTTGTTTTTCTTTAAATCTGTGAGATGATGTTTTTTTATGGACTTCGAAATCTGAATTTGCCCCTTCAGGGCTTGTGATAGTAATTTCTCGAAATAAATATCTAACCTATCTAAAATATCCATCTGCGAGTCAGTCTTAAAATCCATCCATAGCAATACGAAATTGCAAGGCCACTGGATAGACCTGTACCAGTTAAGAGAGCCAGGCAAGGTGCAATTGCCTCACCTTGTTATTTCAATAATTATGTCCTCGAGGTTCAGGACCAGTGTGAGATGTCGCGTGTTCTTTCTGGCCTCAATATCTCCTTAGTCACTTATGCTGATGACAGTTTTAACACCACCTGGACTCTGGACAAAATTTCTAAAGCTTTCCGAAAACTGCAAGCAAAATACTTAAAATCTGGTCTTGAATTTAACGCTGAAAATTCCGACGTAGTACTTTTTAACTGGAAAAGCCCACTTCCTCATGAAACTGTGCTTGGGAATTCAAAGATCTGCCCGTCTGACCACATCATTTACCTTGGTAATCCCATTGGGAATAGTATTTTTAACACTCGTCATCTCCTAACAGAAGGCATCAAACACTGCATATCAGCTTAATATGCTTCTATAGTCTCTGCTAAGCTTCATTTCAATGGCCGTTTTCTTGCAACGCTGTACAACACTGTTGCTCTTCCCCACATCCTCTACATTACACCTTTTTGGAGGATTCTTGCAAATGCTGATAAATTGAAAATCTGCTCCGCTTTCTTCCGTTTCGCAAAATACCTACTGAGATATCCAAGTTGGACACGCAATTCAACTCATTAATAGTCTTCACATAGCAGATCCTACTATTGCTGTTGCTAAACTCATGGAGAAACACAACCAACTTCTTCAACTCTAGTTACAGTGTCATAGTTCCATAGTGATTTCTCTCTCTCTCTCTCTCTCTCTCTCTTTGTATGCTCTGCCATTTTATTTTAGCAGGAAGACAGGTTTTAAATAAATAATAATAATAATAATAATAGGGATAAGGTGAACACACTATCCTATGCCTTTTTTATCCTTTTCCAATATATAATAATGATTTTGCTTGCAAATGTCCCCCCCCCCTGATGGTCCCATACATAGACATAGGATGTAGGTTCGTAAAAAAACTAAAAAAAAAATATACTAAAACAACAAAATTCTTGCTTTATAATATGCAGCATGAAAGCGGTCAATGTTTCTATTACGCATACACTATCATATTTGCTTCCATTATTATCCATATTCATAAACCATCTTAAAATAGGCTAGGCTACAATTCGATATCCAACAGATCTGATATTCTTTTATATTCAGATATTTCATCTAATGGTTTCAAAAGCTCAAGGAGCCCATTAACAAAGAAAACAAAGCACCAACAGATACAAAACAAAAGAGAAATAAAGTATTTAGGTCAATAGCCTATGCAGGATGGTGTTGGTGCCTATGGGTATGGATGAGGCTTTGATGGTTGTCTGTTGTCCAGCTAGGTAGGTTTACTAGGTAGGTCCCCTGTTAATAGTTAAAAGAGTTTCCCGTACCACCAATTTAGAAAATGAAGGGAGGCAAGAATTTTACCATTTTTTAATGAAGACACAAGCAAGGTATTTCAAAATCCACAGAAAATATATTCCAGCATTCACGTCTAAAGATATAGTGGAACTTCATTTTATTTAATCAATTGCAATAAAAGTTATTACTCTAGTTTGAAACAGTTTTGAAATAAAAATGGAAAGCTTTAAGCAGAAGAAACTAATATTAATTGTTCCCAGGCAAAGTTAGCATAACCATAGCTTTACCTACATTTTTTTTTAATTTACATTTTATATTTAAGCAGCTCAGTACCAGTGAAAGAGGTGAATAAAAGTTTTTCACACAGCCAAAAGCCCACCATAATTGGCATTGTGGCTAGTCTTAATTAATGGATAACAATATAAAAGAGCCTTCATTTCTGGCATAACATAAATAGGGCAAATATCGAACAGTTCATAGTAAGAAAACAGTAAGTAAGTAGTGACTTGACCCAATAGTAACTGAAACGTCTAAAACACAAAATTTTTGACTACAATAAATAGATGCTGATTCCAAATATATTAAATTCGTTAAGTTTAATATTACCCGTCAAAAGCTACAACCCTGAAAAAAATTGCCTGATGTTTGAAAAATAAGGGAAACACCCACTAAAAATCAAGGAATCTTAACAAAACTTGTACCATCAAATTCAACCTATCAGAGATCCCTACTGTAGAGGTTTCAAGCTCCCATCTGCAAAAATGTGGAATTTTGTGTTATTGTTTTACCAGAAGAAAGATCATGGATGCAGTTTTATTTGTTTTTTTTTTGTTCTTTTTTTTTACCAGGGTTGATCATATCAAACTAAAGGTCATAGAAGATTGGGAGAGGGATCACTTGACAAGAAATTGAACATTCTATTGTTTATTTTTTAAGTGACCAGAAAATTGGAAGGTAACTAGCCTCCAGCCATTGCCCCCTTTTCCCCAAAGTCATCCAATCAAAACTTTGAAGCAGGCTTTCTGCTCAGCATAGTTGAAAGGTCAAATAAATATATTTTTTGTAATGATATGACCCCATAGCCCCTGGGGAAGCTGTAAGTTATGATGTTTGCCCACATTTTAGATATAATATTTGTTATTGTAAAGTATATAGAAATTTTGGGATAAGGGGTATATTTTTCAAAAGGGTAATTTTCCATAGGGAGAGGGGAGGAAAATTTCTAGGGGTGAACATTCCATGGCAAATTTTACATGGTGAGAGTTTGCAAGAACTCCTATCTGAAATTCATTTTATTTGTCTTGATTTCTCTTTGGCAACTCTTGCATGTGGAAATTTTCCAGGGAACCAAACTAGGAATATCTTCAGTAGGGTTGGAATTCTCTGGGGGATTTTTCTACAGAAAAAATTCTCCATGAGATTTTCCACAGGATAAATTCTCCATGGGAAATTTTCAGCAAAACAAAATTTCCAATAGAGGGGGGTGTGTTGAAAATTCTTCACAGCAGAGGAATTTCCGAAATGATTTGAAAAACGATCAGAAATCATAGGCAGCGCAAATTACGCTGTCTAAGTAAAGAACGATATTGGCAAAATGTATTATTTTTGTTTCTTTACATCAGGGCACTTCATATTGAAGGAAATGTCGTAGAAACTTCAAAAACGGCTCATTCGATTGGAAATTAGAGTAGCTTGTGCTCTTTTTAATAGTCAAAAGTGATTGGAAGGCAACTAACGCCCCTTCCACGCCCCCCATTTCCCCAAACACATCCAATCGAAATTTTGAGATAGCCATTTTGTTCAGCATAGTTGATTTCCAGATACAAATTATGTTTTTGAGGCGGACACTCCCCCAGATCCCTAAGGGCAAGGGTTGTAAGTTATACCCTGGGGGCATACAAGGTTTTTATAGAAAGCGTTTTTGTGGAAACTTCAAAAAAAGGCTCATCCGACTGGAAATTCAAAGAGCTAGTACCCTGGAGGGCAACTATCCCCTCTCTCACACCCATCTTTTCCCCAAACACATCCAATCAAAATTTTCAAATAGCCATTTTGTTCAACGTAGTTGAAAGTTCTGGAAATTAGGTCTTTGAGGATGACCCCCCCCCCCACAGCCCTCAGGGCAAGGGTTGTAAGTTATACCCTGGGCATATAAGGTTTTTATAGAAAGTATTGTTGTAGAAACTTCAAAAAGGGCTCATTTGATTGGAAATTGAAATGGCTAGTGCCTTTTTAATAGTAGAAAGTGATTGGAAGGCAACTAACACCCCTTTCACGCCCACCATTTATCCAAATACATCCAATTAAAATTTTGAGATAGCCATTTTGTTCAAAGTAGTTGAAAGGTCCGGAAATTATATCTTTGAGGACGACACTCCCCCGACAGCCCTCAGGGTAAAGGTTGTAAGTTATGCCCTGAGGGCATATAAGGTTTTTATTGAAAGCTTTGTCATAAAAACTTGAAAAAAGGGCTCATTCGATTGGAAATTCAAAGGGGTAGTGCCATTTTTAATAGTTGAAAGTGATTTGAGGGCAACTAACCCCCCTCTCATGCCAACTTTTCCCCAAACACGTCCAATCGAAATTTTTAGATAGCCATTTTGTTCAACGTTGTTAAATGTTTTAGAAATTAGGTCTTTGAGGACGATAACCCCCTCAGAGCCCTTGGGACGAGGGTTGTGAGTTATGCCCAGGGGCCATATAAGGTTTTATAGATAGTGATGTTGTAGAAACTTCAAAAAGGGTTCATTCGATTTGAAATTAGAAGGGCCTGTGTCCTTTTTAACAGTCAACACACCCACCATTTCCCCAAACACATCCAATCAAAATTCTGGGACAGCCATTTTGTTTGACGTAGTTAAAAAGTCTGAAAATTATGTTTTTGAGGAAGAAACTCCCCCCATAGCCCTCAGGGCAAGGGTTGTAAGGTATGCCCTGGGGGCATATAAGGTTTTTTTTTTATAGAAAGCGAAAATTCAAAAAGGAGTCATTTGATTGGAAATTGAAACGGTTAGTGTCCTTTTTAACAGCCGAAAGTGATTGGAGGGTAAGTAACCCCCCTCTGACGCCGACCATTTTCATCAAAATTTTGAGATAACGATTTTGTTCAACGTAGTTGAAAGGTCTGGAAATTATGTCTTTGAGGGTGACAACCCCCTTACAGCTGTCAGGGTAAGGGTTGTAAGTTATGCCCTGGGGCATATAAGGTTTTTATAGAAAACGCTATTGTGAAAACTTCAAAAAAAGCTCATTTGATTGGAAATTGAAAGGGGTAGTGCGCTTTTGAATATTTGGAAGTGATTGGAGGACAACTAACCGCCTTCTCAAGGCTACCATTTCCCCAATCACATCCAATCAAAATTCCGAGATAGCCGTTTTTTTAACGTAGTTGAAAGTTCTGGGAATTGGGTCTTTGAGGATGACAACCCCCTCACAGTCCTCAGAGCAAGGGTTGTAATTTATGCCCTGGGGCATATAAGGTGTTTATAGAAAGGAGTGTCGTAAAAACTCAAAAAGGGCTCATTTGATTGGAAATTGAAAGGGCTAGTGCTCTTTTTAATTGTCGAAAGTGATTGGAAGGCTTGATATTTTTATAGTAAAGATTGATGTGGGTACAATGTATTATCAATTTTTTTTAGACCAGGCCCTTCGTATCAAAGGAGTTGTCATAGGAACCTCGAAAGGGCTTGGAGGGCAACTAATCCCCCTCCCAACCCCAACCTCCCATTTGCCCATTATATTTAAAAACTAAATGTTGCCTTAAGATTAAATCAAAATGCACTGTGTTAATACTAATTCCCAATAAGACATCTCAGCAGTATCCCCAGAAAGACTGAGGGTATTATGTTCACTTTTTGGGCTACTTCTGCTCTTAAAATTTAACCAAATCAAAATAGCATAAGCATATCCAAGCTATCAAAGAAAGTAAACAGATTTTTTTTGAATGGTATTAAGTTTTCTATTTCAGGTCAACTAGAGGAGGTATGAAACTAAATTAAACACTACTATTTGTGTCCAGATTTTTAAAATAGTATATGTTGTAAAAAAAATTGCTGAAATTTTTTTTCCATCATACAAATAGCAGACCAAACTATAAAGTCTAAAAAAAACCAATAGATTTAAAGTATTATTTTCTTTTTCCCAAAAAGACTATCTCAATACAAAACGAACAGAAATCAATTAAAAAAACTTTTCCCACAAAATAAGTTTTTCAAAGAAAATTAAAGAACTCCATAAAACAATAAATGAGCAAAAATCAAATCAAATAATCTACCAAGCGTGAAACTATCATAAATCAGCATCGATAAAAAAATGATATCCAAAACGAACAGAAATTACAATAGATAACCGAGTCAAACTCAAAACGAGCAGAAATTAACATGAGTAGGACTCAAAACCCCTACTGAAAAAAATACAAAGGAATGTACATTGTCAGTTTAATATACATACACTGATATTTAGTAATCAAAATGTTAATATTATTTGATTTATTAAAGTTATAAAAGTAAAAACATTTATATTTTTTCAGTAAAGTGCAAATTATGTTCTGGCCTTGGGAAGGCATAGGGGTTTTGAGCCCTTCTCAGGTTAATTTCTGCTCGTTTTGAGTTTGACTTGGTTATCTATTGTAATTTCTGTTCGTTTTGGGTTTCATTTATTTATCAATGCTGATTTGTGGTAGTTTCATGCTTTGTAGATTATTTAATCTTATTTTTGCTCATTTTTGGTTTAATGCAGTTCTTTACTTTTCTTTGAAACACTTATTTTATGGGAAAAGTTTTTTAAAATAACTAAATGAAAAACAAGCGTTTCTCTCAATTAAAAATAGGCTTTGGAGACTTTTCTAGGCAGAATAGTGTGCAGGAATTTTTAATGGGGGGGGGGATTTCCTTGGAGCAGGATGAAAATTTCCTGGCATTATTTGATAACCAATCACAAATTAAATTTCAAAAGAAGTTTTTTCAAGTGAAAGTAAGGAACAACATTAAATCTGAAAACTAACAGAAATTATTCTGTATATGGAAGGCTGCCCCCTCTGCAATACCTTGTTACCCCCCTCCTTGGATTTCCAACCATTATTAGAAAAACAATCAGAAATTAAATGAAAAAGAGGTTTTTTTTCAAATAAGACATCATTCTATTTTCTTACTGTACTAGGTTGCAGCTAGTAACCACAATTTATCTTAGATTTGAAGCAATTAATGTTTATAAATGCAATCTTTTTGGATTGTCTTGCAAGGAAAGGAGACAATAAAGAGAAAATGATAAAAGAAAGAAAGGTGAAAAAAGAGAGGCAATAAGAATACTAAGAAGAGGCAGGTACTACTATTGACTCTTCCAATCATCTTATATATGGACTAAAGTAAGGTGAGATTTGTCCTTAATAATTTGTGTTTAAACTTCTTAAGATACAGACATCTTATAACTTGTTGCAGCATTAATAGCAAGGCTTAACCTGACTCTTAAATTTGTGCATTGAAATTAAGATAAAAACCATAGGGCAAATTGGTGAAATGGTAGAATTTGCAACATAAAATGCAGCACTAGTAGAAATAGAAGCCCCAATACATTTTGATAATCACCAGGGGTTCATGTGCCAACTACTGATTTATTGTGCTAATCAGAGGCAATGCTATAGCTTTGCCTATAGTCAAGGCCATAAGGCTCCAATGTTTTATTATTTTGCCTCCCCAGAGGCACTTCATATGGAAGGGTCGTTGTATTAACTTCGGAGGGGGTTCAATTGATTGGAAGTTGGAAGTTCTAGTGCCCTTTTCAAGAGTCAAAAGTGATCTGAGGGCAACTTGCCCCCCTCCACACCATTTTTTCTCCAAATGCATCTGATAAAATTTTGAGGTAGCTATATTGTTAAAAATAGATCAAAGATCAGACATCAAAATCTCCAATGTTGACACAACCCCCCAGAGCCCAGGTCCAGGCATTGTAAGTTATGCCCCGAGGACATATATGGTTATATGGAAGGGATACTTGCATAAACTTCAGAGGGGGCTCATTTGATGGGGAATTCAAAGTTCTAGTTCATTTTTTAAGAGTCAAAAAGGAGATCAGAGGGCAACTAGCCCTCCCCCTCAGCCCATTTTCCCCAAACGCATCTGATATAAATTTTGAGATAGCCATTTTGTTAAAAATAGTTCAAATATCAAATAACTAAACTCCAGGGATGACACAAACCCCCAGAGCACAGGAGCAGGTATTGTAAGTTATACCCTGGGGGCATATAAGGTTTTTATGAAAGGGGTGGTCTTATAAACTTCAGAGGGGGTCATTTGAATGAAAATTGAAAGTTCTAGTTCCTTCCTTAAGAATCAAAAGTCATTGGAGTGCATCTTACCCCCACCTCACCCCCTCTCTTTTCCTCAAATACTTCCAATCAAAATTTTGAGATAGCCATTTTGTCCAAAAAAGTCCAACAATCAGATAACAAAAACTTCAGGGTCAACGTAATCCCCCAGAGCCCAGGGAAAGGGTTGTAACTTATGCCCTGGGGCATATAAGTTTTTTTTGGAAGAGGTTGTTGTGTAAGATTTGCAGGGGACTCAAATGATTAGAAATTGAAAGTTTCAGTTCCCTTTTTAAGATTCAAAAGTGACTGGATGGCAACTAAGCTCCCACCCCCCTCATGCCCTTTTTCCTCCAAATGCATCTAGTAAAAATTTTGAGGTATTCATTTTGTTAAATATAGACCAAAGATCATATAGCAAAAACTGCAAGGTTTGCATAAATCCCCAGAACCCTGGGGCAAGTGTTGTAAATTATGCCCCAGGAGCAAATAAAGTTTTCATGGAAGGGGTGGTTATATAAACTTCAGAGGGGACTCATTTGATTGGAATTTAAAAGTTCGAATTCCCTTTTTAAGAGTCACTGAAAGGAAGGGGCAGTACAGTTAGGTCAACCCTTCACTGAAAACGAATTATATCACAATTATTTTTTTCCCAGTTATTACAGCATTTAAAATGAAAATAAAAATTACAGTGAATAAAGTCTTGAATTGATGATCTTTCAACAATTAATTTCATTATATATCAAATATTCAAATTGACTTTATTTGTCTTTACAAGACTGTTCAAAATACATACAGTTTTCAGTTAAGTGCCAATGACAAAGTAGGTTTCAGATTTTTACAGTGAGAGAAGAAAACAATACCCTAACTCTTGTTAGTAGTGTTTTTTCTTTGTTTCAAGCTTGATTTATTCAATTTATTTTTTGCTTGATTTAAGATTTATTTGAAATAATTTCAAATAAATTATTTCATAATTTATTACGAAATAATTATATGAAATAATTTCGTATAATTATATATATATGAAATAATATATATTTAGATTTCTTCTAATTTTAAATTTTAATATTGCTCCTTGTTTTCAGTTGAAAAAAATGTTTTCAAACATAGGCCTCTCCCTCATGGAAACTTTGACACATAAGATTTCTCCATGGAAAATTGCTGCTGTGTAAATGCCTCTCCAAAAAAAAGAAAATTCCTCTGGACAACTTTATCCTCACTAAAAATTCTCCTAGGAGAATTTCTTTGTGTGGATAATTTGTCTAGAAGATACTAATTACTTTCATTTGAAATAAAAACTTGTTTTGGGTACTTGTGTATTATCCCAAACACACTCAAGAAGTGTGCTTTGTTTATTCTGAGTAAAACGGTTTTTCTCTTGCATTTGGTTATAACTAGCTGATTCTTTTGTGAAATAATCTAAAATCCAAGTACATTTTAATTAAATAAATAATATATAGAGGTGGTTAGGCAATTAATATGATGTGTTCTGGGCAGCCTGCTTTGCATAATTCTTTGTTGTAGCTTCCATGATTTTGTAGCTAAAGTATTATACTTTCATCATATTTTAGTATATTTCATTGTGGTTAACCTAACTTCACTTCTTGAGTGTGTTTGGGATAATACACAAGTACCCATTTTTTATTAGATTCTGATTGTGTTTTAAATTTTGCCTGTAACCCCCCTTCCCCTAGGAAAATTTTTCCTGGGAACATATATACCCCAAAGAAAAGTTATTTCCCTCCATAAAATTCCCCTATGGAAAATTTCTCTTGTGGAAAATCCAACCCACAGAAAAATGGTCCTAGATAATTCCAACCCTACAGAAAATTGTCTCCCAACAGTTCCCTCAGAAGAACTGTATATAGAAAATTGAATTGCCAAAGAGAAAGTAAGACAAATAAAACAAATCCCAGATTTGAATTCTGGATAATTCCCCCATATAATATTTTATAGAAATATTCCCTCCAAACAACTTCTCACTGAACCCCCCCCCCCTCCTCAAAAAAAAATCTAAATTTTTTACAATAACAAATACCTTATGTAGACAACAAGCAAATTTTGTTTACCCTTTCCCCAGTGGCTTTGGGGTATATCTTATCCCCAAAGGGTTTGTTGTTGGACTCTTCAACTATGCTGAACAATAGATCTTTCTCAAAATTTTGATTGGATGTTTTTGGGGTAAAAAGGGGTGTGGAAGGAAGGGTCCCATCTTTTTGGCCACTTAAAAAGGGCACTAAAACTTTTAATTTCAATTTGAATGAGCCTTCTCCAAATCTTCTAGGACCATTGGGTTGATACCATTACTCCTAGAAAAAATAACAAAAATACAGACATTTGTGATCTTTCTTCTGGCAAAAACTGCAAAATCCTACATTTTTTGCAGATAGTACAGAATTGATGGAGCAGCAGGGGAGGCAAATCTACATCTGCCTCCCTTAACAAAAAGCTAGATTGGCTTTGGGTGCATTTATGAGTGAAATGGTTACTACTGTATATTTGGAAATAGATAAAAAAAATTCATGAAGTAGCATGTTTGCTAAAGGTCTAGATTAAGGGCTATTGAGAAAGAAACATGTTACAAAAAAGTTCTTACTTCATAATATGCATAATCATTGTAATCAACAAATTTTGACTGCAGCTCTACTATATTTTACCCCCCATCCCCCAAGGCTAATGTGCAAATACATGGCCCGAATTATATATTTCCTATGTTCTGCTAATGCATCTCTCTTATTTCAACCTGTGTAACCACAAATTTAATCAACTAGTAAAGAACAAGAGAGATGGGTGGCGAAATGGATGAGAAACATATGATTTGGGCTACATATTTGCAACATGGAGGGGGGGGGAGTAAAGTATAATGGAGCTGTAGTCAAAATCTGTTAGCTACAATTATTTTCTTATTATGAAGTAAGAATTGCTTTCTTCATAAGTTTCCATCTTAATAAAAAAAAACAAAAAAACCATTAGATGTTATCACAGAGCATTACAAGGATGGAAAATCCTTAAATTTGCTCCAAGCTGCAATTTAAGGTAATAACACCTAATCTAGACCTTTCCTGCATGTTCATCTTGTCTCTGTTAGTTATGGAACCATGTAAACATTTACCCAATTCACTTTTTAGACTAGGTGGCATGATATAGGGTAAAAAAACTAGTATCCAATTGGACAAAATTATGTAAAACTTAAAATGTTCACATCTTGTTACCAAATACTAATTGAGAAGAATTGTATGATCTGATGAATAGCTAAAAATCTAAGCTATGTAACAATATGGTTATAAGGCCTATTAAAATTATTCAAGATCAAACACTTGAAATTATTAGTTCATTGACTTACCTAGATGGACCTCTTTTTGGAAATAGAAATTATCCTATTTTTATGTATATATCCTTTCAGTGTTTCACTTTCTTTTTACACATTTACACAAAGCTGATTATCTTCTAATTCTAAACATGTAACTTCTATTTCTTGATATTTATTCTACAAATTGTAAATACCAAATATATAGTTTTTTTCATTTCAATTGCTTGTCAAAACTGAGACCAGATATTGAATTTATGATGACAAATTACTCCCATTGGGCTGTCTTTGTGAGGTTTGATTGGGTCTACACTTGCATTGCATCATACTGTAGTAAAAGAGGGGCAGTCTAAACATCCATCTCTCTTCTTCCAAAATGTCAAAAAGGTGGTCTTTCCCAAAAAGAAGTCTTTTACCCTAGATTTTACAGTGGCTTACCGGCTAGAGTGGTTATTTAGCTATACAAGTCACTGGGCATCTTATGTCAACATAAGAAATAAGATAGCCTAGGCTTGTTAAGATTTGAGATCCTACTTTATAATTAATCCTCCTCAGAGGGAAATACTTTAAAAGTTTAAACTTACCTCTCATTTACATCAGAAATAAAATTTACCCCCACCCCTTAATGAGCAAATATATACCCTGAATTGATGTATATAGGGGTGGGGGTAAAATTCATTTCCAACAAAACTGACTATTATATTTGGAAAGAGCATAAAAAAGGCACTGAGTGGTGTGTTTACTTTATTTGTAAGTCAATAATATGAACTGTAAAAAATTTACCAAAATATGTCCCAGGAAGGTATTTTGAAATATCTACCTCTACTTCTTCTCTCTCTAGAGGGTCCTGAAAATTGCCTACATGACAGGTCTATACCTATTGAAATTTTGACAAAACAACATTTTACCTTAATTTTCAGTTATCAGTTTCTTTTTGTCTGGCTTTAGTTCTGAAAATGCAATTCCTGTTATTTTAGGACACCCACAACATGGCTAATATGGGAGTAAAGTTTATTTGTGATGCATATAAATGTTATATTTAGATTGGAGATGTATTTCTAGGTATATATTTGCACATTAGGGGGCTGGGGTATATATTCTGTGAATATATAGGTTCTAAGAAATCCATGAATTTCTTAGAAAAACTGGAAATAAAAGGAAAGAAGTGAAGATAAAGGCTCTCCCCCTGCAAAATGTGTTAACTAGGATTATTCTCTGTATTGTGGAGTGAGAATTATTTTCTTAAAATAATTGCTCCCTTAGACTGTATCCAGAAAAATCAGTTTTTACCAAACATGTGTATAGAGATTACCATCTGATGAAGCAAGAGTTGGTGGGGCAGGATTGGTCCTTTATCACTGAGAATGATGTTGATAAATCGTGGAAATATGATGAAGAAAATACTGCTAGAGGTCTCAGAGAAAAATACTGCAGTAAGATGGGCTCATAAACCAAAAATGCTACCATTTATGACCAAAGAATTAAAGAGAGCAAGAAATAAAAAGAAAAGGTATTGGAGACTATATAAACAGAATATACACAATAAGAACCACTACACAAAATATACCAAGACACGAAATCAAGTCAGAAATCTATCCAGAAAGTTATTTGAACAGCATGAGGAGGCTGTAGCAGCAGCAAGCAAGTTAAATCCAAAACGCTTTTGGAATTATGCCTCAGCCCGTAAACCTGGTAGACACTCTGTTACACAACTTAAAGATAATGACCGTATAATAGATAACCCAATAGAAATTGCCAATGCTGTAAATAGGCAGTTTACATCTGTATTTACTCCACCTGATAATGCCCCTCTTCCAGACCCCCCCACCTATACCATCATAACCCCTATGCCCCCGATTACAGTCAATAGGGTAGATGTAGAGGCACGCCTAAAAAAGTTGAATCCAAATAAGTCGGTGGGACCTGATGGTGTACACCCAAGGCTTCTGAAAGAATTGCATGTTGAACTATCAGGCCTGCTCACTCACCTATTTCAGAAATCCCTTGATGAAAAGTGTATCTTGCAGGATTGGCGCACAGCCCACATAACCCCCATACATAAGGGTGGCAGCAAAGAGGACACAAGCAATTACCAGCCAATCAGTGTCACCTCTGCAGTCGGGAAGCTACTAGAAGCAATTGTTAACACTGCAATCCTGAAACACTTGACAACAAATAAACTATTCTCATCATGTCAGCATGGCTTTAGGTCTGGTCAGTCGGTTGAAACAAACTTGATTGATTCTTATAATTATATCACCAATCTTCTAGACCAGGGGTTCCCAGTTGACATCATACTACTTGATTTGGCAAAGGCGTTTGACAAAGTCTGCCATAAAAGACTTCAAATCAAGCTCCAAGCTATTGGGGTGAGTGGTGGTGTGGTTGATGCAGTTCTTAACAGATAGGAAACAGATGGTTAAAGTATTTGGCAAGGATGGAAGGACATTTTTCTCCGAGGTGGCCACTGTTGGAAGTGGTGTCCCCCAGGGCACAGTTTTGGGTCTGACTTTATTTAATATATATATAAATGACATGCCAAAAATCCTAAACAACAAAGTAAGCCTCTACGCTGATGACTCAAAACTTATCAGTCGTGCAGACACAGAGGAGAATATTAAGTCAATCCAACTGGACCTTGATACATTCACTCACTGGACTAATATTTGGAGGCTTGAATTCAATGCATCAAAATGCAAGACTCTCCACCTTGGGAAGAAAAACCCACACACTCAGTACCATATGGATTGTAGGGATGGGTCCTGAAATACCATTTCCAGCAGCCACGCGGAGAGAGATCTTGGTGTCCTGGTAGACAACAAATTGAAATTTCATATTCATGCACAAGCGACTATTGCGAAGGCTAATCAGACTCTTGGCTTAATCAAAAGAACATTTACTAGCAGATCTCCAACTGTTATGACCAAGCTATACAAGAGTCTAGTTTGACCAAGGCTAGAGTTTGGAATGTGTATTGCATGCCCAATCAATAAGACAGACCAAGCAGCTCTAGAATCAGTCCAGAGGAGGACAACAAAATGTATTAGAGACCTCTATGATGTCCCTTATCCATCCCATCTCTGTAAGCTTAGAATACCATCTCTAACATATTGTCACAAATGAGGCAATGTGATAACAGCATACAAGCTCCTAAATGCTGAGGATACCATTCCTGGCCTTTTCCAACTGGACAATTCAAACAGAACTTGTGGTCATTCTCAAAAGCTTTTCTGGAAACGAGCCAACACCAGACTAAGGAACAAGTTCTTCTCAAATAGAGTTGTCAGCTTGTGGAACTCCCTTAGTGAAAAAACAGTAACCTCTACCAGCATGGATGTGTTCAAGTCATCAGTGGTCAGGGAGTGGCTCAACAAACCATGGTGCACCATTTGGGACACCACAGATGATGATTAACTATCATCACTGAAGCTGGCGGACACAGGATTCATCCTATTGCTAGCAAGTGCAATTTAAGGTAATTTAAGGTAATGTTTCCTTATGTCCAGCTGGACTCCTAGGCTTAAAATACTGGTTGGCTACTTTAAAGATTTGTATAGCCTATATATAGCCTAATAGACTGTCACATTAGCCATCTGGTGGTATCTTATTATTTTAATATAATTTTAAGCCATATCAATGTTTTTTTTCAAATTTAGGAAATGTATTTGCACATCTTTAAAACCATAGGCCTATAAATTGGGATTGAGCAAAGTTGTGGAGCTGAAAACAATTTTGTTGTACTTCATTTAAGCAGATCTAGTTTGCAAGGTTTCACTTTTATAACACACAAATTTTTAAAGGTCATGACCCTTTACAGTGAGGAGTGGAGGTAGGTAGCCTACTTCAAAATACCTTCCCAGGACATAGGCTACTTTAGCCTGTAGACCCATCAGTGAGTTTTATTTTTCTAACCTAACCCCTTTCCAGGACAGCCAAAGTAGCTAAAGTAGAATTTTACCTATCTACCTTTTATCAACTGTTTTTTAGTCATCTACTTTTTTAACCATCTGCTTTTATCAGCCATATCAAGTGTAAATTTGAAGTTTTAAGGGAGCAGATGCCCTCCCCCTGCACCCCCTTCTGTACACCCATGGCTGTATATTTGCACACTATATGGAGGAAGGGGTTAAGTAAAGTGCTTTTAGGACCAATTTAAATAGCCTAGGCTAGCCTAATTTTTTTTAAATTGTTTTCAGAACTTTAGTGTTTCCTTCACAGGAGGAGTACCTGTAAACTAGGATTAATTTTTACAGAGAGTCTTTAAAGCTTTAAAAGTAAAGAAACTGTGGGGAAATGTTTAAAAGAATACTACTTGGGCTGTAGGCAAGTTATATCCATTAGGCAATCTTACCATCTTTTTCGTTTTCAAACTTGTTGCTAAAATTTTATGTTGCCGAAATTCAGAATCATGAATTTTGTCTGTTTGGTTTCGAGCTTTATCGCCTGCGTATAGCCGGTGGCAAGGTCAATAAAAATTAAAAGCTATTGACCCAGACTTCATTCACAAAAGAAACATGTATAGTTCATAATGATTCATCTGTGCATAACGAAGTTTTTTATTGTAGTACAAACTCTGATATCTTGTGCATATTGTGATGGTAAGCAATTCCTTCTAAGTGTGATTCCAGCTAAGTAAGCATATCACTTTGGTTTTTATAAGACCTGTGAGAATATAGCCTTGTTTTATTAGGTGGATTAGTTTTGGGTACCAAACTAAATATCATTTCATAATTCTTATGATTTATAGTTTAGTAGGTTAAGCTTCTTTAGCATTTTAATGCCACGAATAAAATTTTGACTATTTATATAAAAACTCTATGAAGTATGTAGAAATTTTTGCAATTACCAGATTGAGAGGAAGGCACTCTTTCTTAAATTGGCTACATGACTCTATAGATGATATCAGCTTGTACCCAAAATCTTTTTCTTCAAATTCTTGCTAAATCGTTTTGTGTTAAGGTACATGTTCCGCTTAAAACAAGTGACAAGCCTGCAGCTGTATCGTGCAGAAAAAGGACAAAATACTTGTATCACTGGGTTCATTGGTCTCACATCTATTCATTCGTCGAAATAGAATAATGATATTACTTAGACTTTTTCACAGATAAAGATCTAAACTTGCTTACAAAATAATAAAAAAAAACTGTCCCTTTTCCAACAATTTCAGCGTATTTCTAATCTAAAAACTCCGCACACCAAATTTCAAAAATTTAATTCAGTAGGTGGATACAAATGAACCTGAGTTACGGGATAATAGTAAAGTTGTCATCTTTCGTTAATATATTCAAACCATAAGGGAGGAAAATTGAACGGACTGCACAACCTTAAAACAGACTGCTAGGAATGGTGCTTCTACCCAAGGGACAATCTCCCATTGGGGTCATTTCGAACAGTTAGTCCACCGTTTTGAATAGCCACATATTCCAATTACAAATTATATCAGAAATAAAAACAATCCTAGAAAAAGCTACCTGAAGAGACATATTACATCTATATCCTCGGATTTCACTAACAAATTAACAATGATTTTTTTTCAGATATTGATAATAATTTAAAAATAATTTTAAATCAAACTTAAGAAATGACCCTACCGTTTCTCTAGGAGAAAATCGAAACAAGTAGACACAGAGGCAAATCTGATTACCTTAAGCAGGAAATACCTTGGAGAAAGTACTTAAAAGAGCATTGTTTGGAACTGCATAATGATCCGTAACAACTGATTATTTCATGAAACACTTTCACTGATTACTTCAAGTGAAGGCTCAACGAATTCATTGTTAAAGAAGAGACTGTATTCTCAGGGCCGGATTTAATGCTTTGACGATCCTAGGCTCAAGCGTTTTTGCCGTTCCGTTTTTGTGAGATTTTTGGGGAAATTCCAGGAAATTTGATGTTAGTGGAAGCACTGAACAGAATGCAACTGATGAGCCAAAAGTAATCAAGAGGTGATACTGAACTCTCAGCTGCCATTCTTGGAAAAAATCAGACAGTTTGTCAGTGGCCACAGAATTCCTGTGCTGTTTTAAAATCACTTTCCTGTGCGTAGTCAGCGCACCGGCATAGTGCACCTGGCACTTTGACGATAAACCGCATGAGTTCAGTTTTTGTTAAGAAAAAAGTCACTCAGTGATAATTTATTGCACCCCCTGGTATTGTGCGTCCCTAGGTCCGGGCCTATAGATAAATCTAAGCCTATGTATCCTTGGATCAAGTTCATTAAATTTAGATAAATTATAATGTGTAGTAGTTCTAGAGAAAAACTATTTTTTTCTTGGCACAAAATTGGCAGAGCCTGCAGTTTCAGGGACTTTAACACCCTTGTATTATCATTCCATCTAGTCTTTCTCGGATAGTTGCAACATTGCAATACGGAAGTCTGACGAATAGAAAGCCTGAAATAGTAAAAACAATAAGAAGCATTTTTAAAAGTACTAAAAAATTTTAGCGTAAAGAGCGAGGTGTTGAGGAAGAAGCAATCCCCTCAATATACGTAATAATTTCTGTTCGTTTTAAGTTTTTGTGTTGCTCCTTACTTTCAGATGATAAAAATTGTTTCTTTTTAATTTAATTACTTGAAAGAATAAATGAGACCCCGAACAAACGGAAAGAAAAATAAGCGATCATAGCTAACGTATAAAAACGTGCAGATACTAATAAAGATGAATAAATATATCTGAGAATAAGCATTCAAGATAAGTTGAGCATTTTCAAGATAAGGTAAGTTGAGATAAAAAGATAAATTGAGCATTCAGTTTAACTTAAAACGAACATAAAATACTACAAACAGGAGTTCGGCTACTGTCCCCTTCCCCATTCTATAGCCATAAAAGTTCTAAGGCCTATTACACAGATCTTTGCTAGTTGAGTTTGCTTTGGATTTTATTTATTCTTAAAAATAAATTCTGGTCGTTTTGAGTTAAATGTGGCTCTTTAGTTTTCTTAGAACAAATTCTTTTTAAGGAAAATTTTTCTTTGATTATTTTCCGTTAGTTTTCGTTACCAAATTTTTTTCTTTATTGGTTTATAAATTGAACATTTCTACAGTTTTTCACGTCTTCGGCTTACGAATTAAAATATTTGATTTTAATTTATTAGTTCTAATTACTGTCTTTAGATTTATTTCAATAACCCCTTAAAGTTTCAACTATCTTCCTGTCCAAAAGACATCTTTAAAATCTTTGTGGCGGGAGGGGGATTCGAGGGTAGTGGACACCCACCTTAATCCTACCCTCAATTGACCGTATTAAGTGTTTGACTACGCAAGTTAAATCCATAATGAAGAAACTGGTGACAAGCGATGATCATAGTAATTAACAGATTTAAAGAAAAAGAAATATTTGAGTATTTGAATTTCCAGCTATTTTTTCCTTTCTCCATTGGATTGAACATGTACTTATAAGATTCAAGTTAAAGTTGCTATAAAAAGCCGGGCACAATTCCCATGTTTTTCAGGGGGTGAAAAAACTAAAAATGCGATTAACTAGTATATTCCAGATGGCAAGCGAATAGTAAGTGAATTGGCATGAATGACAATCTCTACTGATCCGCAATAAGCAGGATTTACTGATTACTCTTAAAGAATACCTAATTTACAACTACTTGAGGCAAAAGATGAGCTATATTGAATGAACAAAAAGATTTGAATACACAGCCACATAGGCAGAGGAGGAAGGAAAGGTTTGGGACGTACTTCCTGAATTTTCAATATTCTCCCTATAACTTGAGATTTGTCTGTTTTTCTTGGATTCACGCCCCATCCCCTCCAGAAATAAACTTCTGTACATATTCATAAGACATCGATCAAACTTATTTGGGGTTGTCTCCAAGCTCATTTTCTTGAATCCAAGGAGATACTTCTAACTTTTCAGAAAGAAGCTTCAAGTCTTGTGACCCCCGAACACAGCCCTGTTTTACATCCTTTGCAGAATACTTGACTTTTTTAACATATTTTATGTGATTATGATATTTAGGGTGGGGGGGGGGGGGAGGAGATTGTCGCACAGGCCTGAAAAATAAAATATCTAATGACCATATAAAAGGTTCAATCAAAAAACTATAAAAAAAAGGTTCAATAAGAAATGATAGGAGGTGTCTGTCTAGGCAATAACTAATCAGGTCATTATTATGAAAAGACGACCCTGCTCAGGGTGATAAATTAATATCAAAGCCTTTGGTTTTTTTTTATCCTTACATAACCGTAACGCAAGTTTATACATTTTACACCTTTCAGGTATTTGGCGAGAAGATCTCAGCAACAGAATCAATATTGGTGCGCCAACAGAGGGTTACCACAGAGTCCAACTCAACTGCAATGATAATTCAATGTCAGTCGCTGTTATAACAGAAAACGATTTCGATGGTGTAATTTACACACGCGGATCTTTCTACGGACGAAGCGAGAAATGCTTCAAAGAAGGAAGATTTGGCCAAACAGACTACTACTTTGATTTTGAATTCGACGAATGTAATGTAAAAAAAGTAAGTTTGGGATTGTTCATGACACTTTCCTCCAGCAGATGCACAAAAAAGTTACTAAGAGGAGCATCAAGTATGGGGGATAGAAGGATGCCTTCCCGCTCCAATATTTCCAGCCATTGGATAGAAAAATTTGCGTCGGTTAAATAGTGGCGCAAAACGCTAGTATTTTACAGGCACAACTTTTTATGATGTAGAATCCATGAGCGAAGATCAGTCTCGGTCGGTAAAAAACTAAAACTAAAGCAATTTCAATAGCAAAATCATCTAACAAACATAGCTATCCAGTTGGTAAAATCCATTGCCCCCTCCCAAACGTTACTGAAAACATAAAAGCCAAGTATATAAAACAAGAATGCTGATTTAGGAGTCAAAAGTGAGTACGTAGCCTCACAACAACAAACTAATCTATAACGCTTTTCATAGTCTTACACGAGTTGTAGTATCAGCAACTTTCAGTATACTATTAAAATTACCTTAAAAACTTAGGAACACAAATAAATGTGATTTTCAGAAGTAGAAAGTCATTAAAGAGCATGCAAAGATAATGGATTGCTATATCAGGTTACATCTTGGTCTCACCTAGTATTACTCAAAATGAAGAACAAATAAACCATAATATGAACTCTGGAAATCGGCTTATTTCATACAACGGAGAATTTCGGCGGACGGAGAAGTTATGATACGAATTTTAAGCCATGAATTTGTAGTCCTAATACTGTCAAGATTGGTTTACTTCGAATTCGTCATCAAAATAATCAAAAAGTATCCTTTTCAGCTCCAAAAAGACTGTCAGTCATTGGACTGAGCTCATTGTGCATAAGTGATGCCAAATTAAACGAAAATAAAATAAGCAACAATCCTAAAATACTTTATTTTTATACTGTAAAGCGCCCTTAAATGGTTTACTTTACTGTGCCAAAACTCCTATATTGTTTTGTGTTTTCAGTAAAGCGCAAGTTTTCTATAATCCTACAAATATAGGGAAATATCACCAGTTGTTTTATTTGCAGTAGTTTCATTGATAGGTATATTAGATAGGATGTGAGGTAATAATTTTTGTTCGTTTTAAGTTTCAACTTTGCTCTTTACTTCCCTCAGAAAAAATTTGTTTTTTAAATTAATCTTTACCCATTTTTAATAAAAAAAAAAAAAAAATCATGTAGAAGGCACAAAACCATGATTGAAAAAAAAAAAAAAAAACACCCAACGCCTGACACCGATACGCACGGTACCAAAACGCTCGATACCGAATTCGCTCTCTACTTCCCGCAGGAATAACCTTTTTTTAAAAAAAAATAATCTTTGCCCGTTTTTAATTAAAAACGATGTTAATTAGAAATCTCATTCAACCAATCGCTTGCAAATCCTGTGGACATGGTCGGTCATAAATTTTTAAATCATTTTTGGTCTCCAATTGCCTTCAAGTGGCTCACAGAACTAAAGACTATCTAAATTACCCTTATTGTATGACTATCTGCCCACAGACAAGAAGTATTATCATATAGAAGTAACCTAGGATGATAGACTCTCATCAGGAAGTAAATATAATCATTTTTATACAATTCTGAAAAAGTTATGCCAGCTTTCCCTCTCACGGAGACTATCTCGCTCTCAAGAAATTCTATATTAAAAATGAACTGCAGAATTATGAACTAAGAATTAACTTCTAAGATTGGTAACGCGCATCGATTTCCTTGGTATTGTACAAGTATCTATCCTCTAAAGAGGATTTTCAAAGTTTCAAAACCTAAGCATAATTTCCGTATCTATCATAAAGTTTCGTGAAATTATATCATATTACCTGATTTCGAAAGACAGAAGTTTCTATTATTTATTTTTAATGGGCAACCAATACAGCTTTGCACATTCATCGTGTCCATCACTCAATTGTGACTCCTGGGTCCGAACTTACCTTCTTGGTACCACTAGATACAATAATACGAGGGGCATTCAAAAAATGCTTGAAATTTCTGTCAGGTAATGGCAATCACTTTCTATGACTGTGAAGGAGTTGTACTTGTGGAATTTTTAGAACGTTAAGGGGATCTCTAGATTTCACTAAAATAGTCTAAAAGGATGGAAGCATCACATGGGGGAGCTATTTGACATTGAAGGAGGTTATATTGAAAAATCAATTGTAATCATGGATGTTGTAAATCCATGTAATTTTATACAATTCTGAAAAAGTTATGCCAGCTTTCCCTCTCACGGAGACTATCTCGCTCTCAAGAAATTCTATATCAAAAATGAACTGCAGAATTATGAACTAAGAATTAACTTCTAAGATTGGTAACGCGCATCGATTTCCTTGGTATTGTACAAGTATCTTTTCTCTAAAGAGGATTTTCAAAGTTTCAAAACCTAAGCATAATTTCCGTATCTATCATAAAGTTTCGTGAAATTATATCATATTACCTGATTTCGAAATAAAAAAGTTTCTATTACTTATTTTTAATGGGAAACCAATACAGTTTTGCACATTCATCGTGTTCATCACTCAATTGTGACTCCTGGGTCAGAACTTACCTTCCCAGTACCACTAGATACAATAATACGAGGGGCATTCAAAAAATGCTTGAAATTTCTGTCAGGTAATGGCAACCATTTTCTATGACTGTGAAGGAGTTGTACTTGTGAAATTTTTAGAAGGTTAAGGGGATCTCTAGATTTCACTAAAAATAGTCTAAAAGGATGGAAGCATTACATGGGGGAGCTATTTGACATTGAAGGAGGTTATATTGAAAAATCAATTGTAATCATGGATGTTGTAAATCCATTGCATGCTGAAAGATCCATTGTAATAGAAAAATAAATAACAATAACAAAATTCTGCCTATTGTTTTTAATGCCCTTGTACTTTCAGAAATATGAACCACATTTACATGAAACTAGCTGAGTATTCCTGCAAAACGTCAAGTCTACTACAAAAAGTTTATTAATCCATACTTTACAAAACAATATAGGCCTACGTTTAGGCACAGAGAACAGGAATGCAGTATGGAATTGGCTGATTCTTCCAACATTGGAAGCGACATTGGTTTGGCTTTAACGTTTTAAATAAGTTTAATACCATGTTTGATCGCGGGTCGATTTCCTTGGTGTTCTAGGAGTAGCTATTTTTCTAAGGAAGATTTTCAAGTTTTTCAAAACATGAGCAAAATTTTCATATCTCCTACTTATTTCACTAAACATCCTCCCCCCTGCTAAGCACCAAAAAACTTGGGTCAGGTATAGACATAAACAAACAACAAAATTGGAATGTAACCTGATAAATAAAAAAATATCGCAGAAAAAAAAGCAAATAGGTTTTTAGTACTGTGATTTTTCTATAGGCTACACATTACAAATAGTTTTATCCTGTCTGTTAAATAGTAAAAATAGGTAAATAATTTGAATAAGTAAATATAACAATAAAGAATCCTTCTTTTAATATACAACTTTGAGTGGTCCCACTAAGTGGCAAGGTGTTGGGATCGGGGACGTAATTTGCTATGGGAAAGAGGAGACAACTGTCCCTCCCAGATCCCAGTTCACCCCTTCCCCTCAGGCCCCAGTTTGCCCCCCCCCCCAGCTGAAATTTAGTTTCTCCAAAAATCTTGCCAAAACTAAGATAAGCCTGTATAATTCAAGCATTCACAGACACGGGTCAGTTTTCGTCTTTAGTACATCTTCACCTTTTTTGTTACTATATGGCTCATTTTTCAGTTTTCTCTGTCAGTTTCACTTGATTGGGAAAAATTGGCTCCAACCCCCCCCCCCCCCCCAGGATTTGGACGAGATTAAGCCACTGGTTGGGCGTAATTTCGCGTGATTTCAACTACGCTAAGAATGTAGTTGCAAACCATGAACTGGATGACCTCTACTCCCATTTGAATGATATCACTTGACAAGTTTAAAAAATAAGTGCATCACATTTAAAAAAATAGTGAATTATCTGAAAAATATTTATATAGAAGGGACAAAACCGTGACCGAAAAAAAAAATTGAAAAAACGGGAGGTGTTCTTGCATACCTCCAGTTAAGGGTTTTGGACCATAATTATTACAATGATTTCGTTTTATACCCCCAAGATTTTCAAACAGTTCGTGGTAACGAACTGTAAGTAAGGAGCGACCCGGCTCAATTGTAACCGAAACACAAAAAAAGAAGGAATTTTGATACAAATACCCATCAAAAGTTACGCGCCTGAGAAAATTTGCCTTATTTTTGAAAAATGGGGGACCCCCCTAAAAGTCATTGAAACTTAATGAAAATTACACCATCAGATTCAGCGTATCAGCGAATCCTACTGTAAAGGTTTCAAGCTCCTATCTGCAAAAAACTGGAATTTTATATTTTTTTGCCATAAGAAAGATCACGGATGTGTGTTTATTTCCTTGTTTTGTTCCCCAGGGGTGACCGTATCGACCCATTGGTCCTAGAATATCGTGAGAGGGCTTATTCGAACGGAAATTAAAAGTTCTAGTGCCCTTTTAAAGAGAGCAATAAATGTAGGGTAACTAGGCCCCCTCCCACGCTCATTTTTTCCCAAAGTCACCCGATCAAAATTTCGAGATAGTCATTTTGTTCAGCATGGTCGAAAAATATAATAACTATGTCTTTGAGGATGACTTAATCCCCCACAGTCCCCGGGAGAAGGGCTGCAAGTTATGAACTTTGCCCAATGTTTACATATAGTATTGGTTATTGGGAAGTATACAGACGTTTTCAGGGGAATTTTTTCTGGTAATGGGGTGGGGGAGATTGGATCGGGAGTTAAGTGGGAAATCTTTCCATGGAGTAATTTTTGATGGGGGAAGGGAGATTGCTATGAAGGGGGCGCCAGGTTTCCCAGCATTATTAAAAAAAAACGATCAGAAATTAAATAAAAAAAAACAAGTTTTCAACTGAAAACTTTTCAACATAAAAACTTAAAACGAGCAGAAACTATTATGTATGTGATTGGGTTCGCCTCATAGTCAATACCTCGCTCTTTACGCTAAAGTTTTTTTTTAGTACTTTCTTAAGAGCTATTTATTCTAATTAACGGCCTTTGTGATTAAGGGGTCATTCTTAAAGAACTGGAAAAAAAAAATCAAAGTTTAGCGTAAAGAGCGAGGTATTGACTGGGGGGGGGCGAACCCACCTAATATACGTAATAAAAATATACGAATATAGAAGTTCGTTACGTAAGTTAATTCGTAAGTTATGTACATTTATTACTAATAAAAACGTTCGTAAATAAAATTAAACAACTTTCAAGAAAGCCATTTAGCCAAAAAAATAGTAAAATTTATATGCAAATTTCGTTTTAATTATTCATGTACGGTGAGCCAAAATCAAAACCTGCAGTATTTAAAAAACGATCAGAAATTTAATAAAAAAAACAAGTTTTTTTTAACTGAAAGTAAGGAGCGACATCAAAACTTAAAACGAACAGAAACTATTCCGCATATGAAAGGGGCTGTCTTCTCCTCAACGCCTCGCTCTTTACGCTAAAGTTTTTATTGTTTAAAAAAATAAAGTTGTGAGGCAGAGTCAAACTATTCCGTATACGAAAGGAGCTGTCTTCTCCTCAACGCCTCGCTCTTTACGCTAAAGTTTTTATTGTTTAAAAAAATAAAGTTGTGAGGCAGAGTCAAACTTTAGCGTAAAGAGCGAGGCGTTGAGGAGAAGACAGCTCCTTTCGTATACGGAATAATTTCTGTTCTTTTTAAGTTTTAATGTCGCTCATTACTTTCAGTTAAAAAAAAAAATTTTTTTATTTAATCCACTCAAGAAGTGACACAAAAACTATTGCTTTTAGTGCTATATCACACTTACGGATGGTAGAATAGATGAAAATCAGGGAAATATGAGCAATAGCTTTCAAATGAGCCATTAAACATCACTCTAAAAGTTATGGTAGCCCACTAGCCCAGCTTTTACACTTGAGGCATGGTACTAAAAGTGCCGTTTTTGGTTCTATTTGGAATTGGCAGATGGCAGAATTTATAGAGAGAATGAAGATATGAGCAATATTATTTTTTTTTATATGAGATATCAAAAATTTGTCTACGATGTTCTGATAGCCCACTAGCCCTATTCCTTGGGAAATGGCACAAAAAGTGCCATTTTTAGTGCCATATGGCACTTGCAAATAGTGGAATTTATATATAAAAACACGTAGATATGAGAAATAGCTTTTGAGTGAGCCATTAAGTATCTCTCTATGATGTTCTGATAAACCGCTAGTTGGGAGGGGGGGGGGGCTAGTTGCCCTCCATCACTTTTGACTCTTAAAAGGGAACTAGAACTTCAAATTTTCAACCAGACGAGACTCCTCTAGAGTTTATACAACCTTCCCTTCCATAAAAACCTTAAATGCCCCCTTATCCCCACGATCAGGGGGTTTCTTTCAACCTCAAAAGCCTCGTTATATGATCTCTGGACTATTTTGAATAAAAAGGCTATCTCAAAGTTTCAATTGGATGCATTTCGGGAAAATACGACGTGAGTGTGTGTGTGTGTGTGTGGGGGGGGGGGTATTTGCCCTCCGATCACTGATACTCTTAAAAAGGGCACTACAACTTCCGATTTGCAATCCAATGAGCCCCCTTCGGAGCTTATAAGACCACCCTTTCTGTAAATTAAATAAAAAAAAACAAGTTCTTTCAGCTGAAAATAAGGAGCAACGTTAAAACTTAAAACAAATAGAAATTATTACGTATATGAAGAAGTTTGCCTGCTCCTCAACACCTCGTTCTTTACGCTAGCTTTTTAGTACTTTTGAAAAAAAAAGCTTCACTTTGTTCCAATTAAAAGACCCTTGTGTTTCAGGAGTTGTTCTTAAAGAATTGGGACAAAATTTAAACTTTAGCGTAAAGACTGAGGTGTTGAGGAGGAGGCAACCCCCTTCATATACGCAATAATTTCTGTTCGTTTTAAGTTTTAATGTTGCTCCTTACCTTCAGTTAAAAAAAACTTGTTTTTTTTATTTAGTTTCTGATCGTTTTTTTTTAAATAATCGCAGGAAGTCTGGCCCCACCTCCACGGAGAAATCCTCTCCCCACGGATACATCCTCTAGACAATTCAATCCCGGTGAAAATTTACCCAGGACAATATCCCTTAACAACTTCACGCGTAAAATTGAGACGGAAAAGAGAAAGCAAGAAATATAAAAAGAATTCTGTATAGGAATTCTGGCAAATTCCCCCAGTGTATAATTTCCTATGACAAGTTCACCCCCTGGAAAGTTCCCCCGTGAAAAAAACAGCAGAAAATTCGTGTTCCCACCCTAAAATGTATGCATACTTCCCAATAACAAATACTATGCGTTACCAATGGGCAATTTTTATAACTTAAAGACCTTACCCCTGGGGCTGTGGGGGCCATGTTATACCCAAAGGAATAGTTATTAGGCCTTTCAACTATGATGAACAAAATGGCTATCACAAAATTTTAATCGAACGATTTTGGGAAAAAAAGGGGTGGGGGAGGGGGCCTAGTTGCCCTCCAAGTTTAAATGCAATTCATTATATTGAAAATACTTGTATTTGTTTCATTTTTGTTTCTCCCTGGTCACTTAGAAAGGGCACTAGAACTTTTATTTTCCATTTGAATAAACCCTCTCACGATATTCTAGGAACACTGGGTCGATACAATCACCCTTGGGAAGAAAAAAAACACAAAAAACAAATAAACACGCATCCATGATTTTTCTTATGGCAAAAAATACAAAATTCCGCATTTTTGCCGACAGAAGCTTGAAACCTCTACAATAGGGTTTTCTGATACGCTGAATCTGATGGTGTGGTTTTCGTTAAGATTCTATTACTTTTTAAAAGGATGTTTCCCACTTTTTTCGAAAATAAGGCAAATTTTCTCAGGCTCGTAACCTTTGATGGGTAAAACTAAACTTAATGAAACTTATATATACGAAATCAGCATAAAAATTCAATTTTTTTGATATATCTATTGGTATAAAAATTCCATTTTTTAGAGTTCGGTTACTATTGAGCAGGGTCGCTCCTTACTTACAGTTCGTTACCACGAAATGTTTGAAACCTTATATGGCCACAGGGCATAACTTACAACCCTTGCTCTAAGGGCTGTTGGGTGTGGTGGTCTTCAAAGACATAATTTCCGGACCTTTTAACTACGCTGAACAAAATTGCCATCTCGAAATTTTTACTGGATATGTTTGGGGAAATGTTGGGCCTGGGAGGGGGTTGGTTGCCCTCCAATCCCTTTAGACTATTAAAAAAGGGCACAATCCCTTTCAATTTGCAATCGAATGAGCCCTTTTCGAAGTTTCCACGACAACTCCTTCTATACGAAGTGCCCTGGTCTAAAACAAACCAAAAAATAAATAATATATTGTGTCAACATCGTTCTTTGCTTAGGCAGCGCTATTGCACTGCCTATAAATAAGCGAAAGGCTTTCGGAGAAGTTGGTTATTTTTGCCTTTCCCTGAAAGTCCGCTACAACCAATACGTCAAATCCAGTGGGGTAAGGTTTGTATTAACCGACTATTCAGGTAGCGAAGAAACAAACTTACCTCTATAGTTTGAATTGCATCCTGAATCCAAATTCAACATTCATTTGTGTCGGAAATCAACTTTACCCCCACCCCTATGTATACCATTTCAGGGTATATTCTAATTCAGGGTATATATTTCTATGCTAGGGAGGTGGGGGTAAGTTCATTTTTGATGCAAAACAATGTTAAATTTGAATTCAGGATGCAATTCTGACTACAGGGGTAAGTTTGAACTTTACCCTCCCCCCCCCCCTAATGTGAAAATATCTACTCTGAATTGTTACATATAGGGGTGGGGGTAAAATTTCCAACGCAAATGCATGTTAAATTTGGATTCAGGATGCAATTTTGACTATGGAGGTAAGTTTATTTCTTAGATACCTGAATAGTGTGTAACTATAAACCTTACCCATCCAGTGAATTCTTTACTGGACAGTAAGGTAATTTCCACAGACCTTTTTTAATTATTTATTCTCTTTTTTCAGAAAGACAAAAATACATACACTGTGACTTTGGTTATTCAAAATGACAAAGAGCTTATAATGCCCGGCGATTCAGCTTTTAAACTTGTTTGTGATTTTCGCAGCCGTGAAAAAACGCTTGAAGCAGGATTACAAGTTACTGAAAAGTGAGTAGTCAAAATAATAGCAAAGAATTTGCTTCGTTTTATAAAATTGCCAAACATAGAATAAAAGTTTTATCTATGATTTATGAGTGAACTAATTTGACTATGAACAAGCGATACAACAAAACGGCTTTCACTTAAGCACATATATTCCAGATCACGTTGTTAAAAGTTTGTTACAATGCCAGAATAATATTATTTATACTATAATTAACAGTATAATGCAGTTTGTCTCCTGAATTAACTTTCACATCGCCTAAAACACTGCAGAAAAATGTTATGTCTGTTCAAGTGACTGGAAAGAGCTAGTGTTTTTGAAGCTAGAAAGACCATACATATTCAATGCAGGGGTATTTTGTCAATTTTCGAGCTGGGGATTCCAAGCAGCTTAGCGCGAAATACATTTATACTGAATTATTTAAGCTTGATGATTGGCTAAATATTATTGAGTATTTTTGATGCTTCTACGGAAATACCTTGCTTACACCAAAAGGAGTATTTCAATTACTGCTAAAATTAGAGTTATAAAATTCTACATATTCGAAAATGCTCATTGGAGAAAAATCCGCTTAGGTTGTATTCACTGTGGTAGTCACTGTCTTCACAAATTCCCTCGATATCTTCTCTTGTTTTATTTGCTTAATTAAAAAAAAACCTTTTTCCACAAAATAAGTTTTTCAAAGAAAAGTAAAGAACTCCATTAAACAAAAAATGAGCAAAAATAAAATAAAATTATCTACCAAGCGTGCGTGAAATTAACACAAATCAACATCGATAAATAAATGAAACCCAAAACAAACAGAAATTACAATAAATAAACGAGTCAAACTTAAAACGAGCAGATATTAACATAACTTGGGCGCAAAAACCCTATGCCTTCCCAAGGCCAGAACATGATTTGCACTTTACTGAAAAAACATAAATGTTTTTACTTTTATAACTTCAATAAATCAAGTAATATTAACATTTTGATTACTAAATATCAGTATATGTATATTAAGCTGACAATGCATATTTCATTTGTATTTTTTCAGTAAAGCGCAAATTTTGTTCTGGGCTTGGGAAGGCATAGGGGTTCTGCGCCCAACGTATGTTAATTTCTGCTCGTTTTGAGTTTGACTCGGTTATTTATTGTAATTTCTGTTCGTTTTGGGTTTCATTTATTTATCGAAACTGATTTGTGGTAGTTTCACGCTTGGTAGATTATTTGATTTTATTTTTGCTCATTTTTTTTTTTTAAAGGAGTTCTTTACTTTTCTTTGAAAAACTTATTTTATGGAAAAGTTTTTTTTAATTAATTTCTGTTTGTTTTATATTGACATAGTATTTTCTGGGAAAAAGAAAATAATACTTTAAATCTTTTCGTTTTTTAAGACTTTATAGTTTGGCCTGCTATTCATATGCTGGAGAAAAATTTTCAGCAATTTTTAACAACATACACCCTTTTAAAAATCTGGACACAAATAGTACTGTTTAATTTAGTTTCATACCTCCTCTAGTTGACCTGAAATGAAAAACTTGATACCATTCGCAAAAAAAATCTGTTTACTTTCTTTGATAGCTTGGATACACTTACGCTATTCAGATTTGGTTAAATTTTAAGAGCAGAAGTAGACCCGAAAATTTGAACATAATACCCTCAGTCGTTCTTGGGATACTGCTGAGATGCCTTATTGGGAATTAGCATCAACACAGTGCATTTTGATTTAATCTTAAGGCAACTTTTAGTTTTTAAACATAATGAGAAAATGGGAGGGTGGGCTTGGGAGGGTGGGAGTGGAAGGGGGATTAGTTGCCCTCCAATCACTTTCGACTATTAAAGAGGGCATCAGCCCTTTCTATTTTCAATCGAATGAACCCTTTTCGAAGTCCCCACGACAACTCCTTCGATACGAAGTGCCCTGGTCTAAAAGACAACAACAACAAAAAATAATATATTATACCCACATCGATCTTTACTATAAAAATGTCATGCCTTCCAATTACTTTCGACTGTTAAAAAGGGCAGTAGGCCTTTCGATTTCCAATCGAATGAACCCTTTTGGAAACGACAACGCTTTCTATAAACACCTTATATGCCCCAAGGGCATAAATTACAACCCTTACCCTAAGGCCTGTTAGGGTGGTTGTCATCCTCTGAGACCGAATTTCCAGAACTTTCAACTACGTTAAACAAAATGGCTATCTCAAAATTTTGATTGGATGGGTTTGGGGAAATGGTGGGCGTGAGAGGGGCGGTTGTCGCTCTCCAATCACTTTCAACTATTAAAAATGACCCTAGCCCTTTCAATTTCCAATCAAATGAGCCCTTTTGAAGTTTCTACGACAAAACTTTCAATAAAAATCTTACATGCCCCCAGGGCATAACTTAAAACCCTTGCACTGAGTGCTGGGGGGGGGTGTCATTCTCAAAGACCTAATCTCCAGAACTTTCTACTACGTTGAACAAAATGGCTATCTGAAAATTTTGATTGGATGTGTTTGGAGGAATGGTGGGCGTGAGAGTGGGGTTAGTTACCCTCCAATCACTTTCGACTATTACAAAGGGCACTAGCCCTCTCAATTTCTAATTGAATGAGCCCCTTTTGAAGGTTTACGTCAAATCTATCTATAAAAATCTTATATAACCCCAGGGCAGAACTTACAACCTTTGCCCTTGGGGCTCTGGGGGATTTGTCATCCTTAAATACATACTTTCCAGAACTTTCAACTACGTTGAACAAAATGGTTATCTCTAAACTTTGACTGAACGTTTTTGGGGAAATTTTGGGCGTAAGAGGGGGGTTAATTACTCTCCACTCACTTTCGACTATTAAAAAGGGCAATTTCAATTTCCAATCATATGAGCCCTTTTTGAAATTTCTGAAACAACTTTCTATATAAACTTTATATGCCCACAGGGCATAACTTACAAAACTTACAACTCTTGCACTGAGGGCTCTGAGGGGGTTATCATCCTAAAAACCTAATTTCAAGAACTTTCAACTACGTTGAACAAAATGATATCTCAAATTTTTGATTGGATGTGTTTGGGAAAATGGCGGGCGTGAGAGGGGCGTTATTCGCTCTCCAATCACTTTCAACTATTAAAAAAGGCACTAGCGCTTTCAATTTCCAATTGAATGAGCCCTTTTAAAGTTTCTACGCTTTCAATAAAAATCTTACATGCCCCGAGGGCATAAATTACTACTCTTGACCTGAGGGCTGCGGGGGGAAGGGGGAAGAGGTTGTCATCCTTAAATACCTAAATTCCAAAACCATCAACTACAGTGAATAAAATGACTGTCTAAAATACTGATTGGATGTGTTTGGGGAAAGGATGAGCATGAGAGGGGGGTTAGTTGCCCTCAAATCACTTTCGAATATTAAAAAGGGCACTAGCCCTTTGAATTTCCAATCGAATCAGCCATTTTTCAAGTTTCTACGACAAAGATTTTAACAAAAACCTTATATGCCCCCAGGGAATAACTTATAACCCTTGCCCTGAAGACTGTGGGGGGGGGGGGGAGTGTCCTGCTCAAAGGTATAATTTCCTGAGCTTTGAACTGCGCGGAACAAAATGGATATCTCAAAATCTTTATTGGACGTGTTTGGGGAAATGGTGGGCGTGGAAGGGGTGTTAGTTGCTTTCCAATCACTTTCGACTATTTAAAAGGACACTAGCCATTTCAGTTTCCAATCGAATGAGCCCTTTTTGAAGTTTCTACGACAACACGTTCTATGAAAACCTTATATGCCCCCTGGGCATAATTTACAGCCCTTTCCCTGAGGGCTGTGGGGGGGGGGGGGGGGTTGTCATCCTCAAAGACCTAATTTCCAGAACTTAAAACTACGTTGAATAAAATGACTATCTCAAAGTTTTGACTAGATCTCTTTGGGGAAAAGGTGGGCGTAAGAGGCGGGTTAGTTGCCCTCTAATAAATTTCGACTATTAAAAAGGGCACTACCCCTTTGAATTTCCAATCGAATGAGCCTTTTTTGAAGTTTCTAAGACAACGCCCTCTTAAAAAACCTTATACTCCCCCAGGGCATAACTTACAACCCTTGCCCTAAGGGTTGTGGGGGACTGTCCTCCTCAAAAACATAATTTCTATCTCGAAATCAACTACGCTGAACAAAATGGCTATCTCAAAATTTTTATTGGATGTGTTTCGGGAAATGGTGAGCGTGGAAGGGGTGTTAGTTGCCTTCCAATCCCTTTCGACTATTAAAAAGAGCACAAGTCACTCCAATTTCCAATTGAATGAGCCCTTTTCGAAGTTTCTACGACAACTTCTTCGATACGAAGTGCCCTGCTCTAAAGGAAAAAATTAATAAATAATACATTGTGCCAACATCGTTCTTATATGCCCCCAGGGCATAACTTAAAACCCTTGCCCTGAGGGTTGTGGGGGAGTGTCCTCCTCAAAAACATATTTTCTATCTGGAAATCAACTACGCTGAACAAAATGGCAATCTTAAAATTTTGATTGGATGTGTTTGGGAGAATGATGGGCGTGGGGGGGGGGCTAGTTGCCCTCCAACCTCTTTCGACTATTAAAAAGGGCACTAGGCACTCCAATTTCCAATCGAATGAGCCCTTTTCGAAGTTTCTACGACAACTCTGTCGATACGAAGTGCCCTGGTATTGAAAAAAAATTATACATTAAGCCCACATCGTTCTTTAGTTAGGCAGAGCGATCCCAGGGCATAACTTACAACCTTTGCACTGAGGGCTCTGAGGGGGTTATCATCCTAATTGACCTAATTTCCAGAATCTTCAACTACGTTGAACAAAATGGATATCTCAAAATTTTGATTGGATGTGTTTGGGAAAATGGTGGGCGTGAGAGGGGCGTTAGCGGCTATCCAATCACTTTAAACTATTAAAAAAGGCAATGGCCCTTTCAATTTAAAATTGAATGAGACCTTTTGAAGTTTCTACGACAACGCTTTCAATAAAAACTTTATATGCCCCCAGGGCGTAACTTACAACCCTTGCACTGAGGGCTCTGAGGGGGTTATCATCCTAATTGACCTAATTTCCAGAATCTTCAACTACGTTGAACAAAATGGATATCTCAAAATTTTGATTGGATGGTTTTGGGAAAATGGTGGGCGTGAGAGGGGCGTTAGTCGCTATCCAATCACTTACAACTATTAAAAAAGGCACTAGATCTTTCAATTTCCAATTGAATGACCTCTTTTGAAGTTTCTTTTTGAAGTTCTGACAACGCCTTCTATAAAAACCTTATATGCCCCCAGGGCATAACTTATAATCCTTGCCCTGAGGGTTGTGGGGGAGTGTCCTCCTCAAAACATATTTTCTATCTGGAAATCAACTACGCTGAACAACATGGCTATCTCAAAATTTTGATTTGATGTGTTTTGGGGAATGATGGGCGTGGGGGGGGGGGCTAGTTGCCCTCCAATAATTTTCGGCTATTAAAAAGGGCAGTAGCCCTTTGAATTTCCAATCGAATGAGCCTTTTTTTGAAGTTTCTACGACAACGCCTTCTATAAAAACCTTATATGCCCCCAGGGCATAACTTACTACCCTTATTCCGAAGGCTGTGGGGGAGTGTCCTCCTCAAAACACAATTTCTATCTGGAAATCAACTACGCTGAACAAAATGGCAATCTCAAAATTTTGATTGGATGTGTTTCGGAAATAGTGGGCGTGGAAGGGGTGTTAGTTGCCTTCCAATCATTTTCGACTATTAAAAAGGGCACAAACCACTCCAATTTCCAATTGAATGAGCTCTTTTCGAAGTTTCTACGACAACTTCTTCGATACAAAGTGCCCTGTTCTAAAGGAAAAAATAATAAATGATAAATTGTGCCAACATCGGTCTTATATGCCCTTAGGGCATAACTTAAAACCCTTGCCCCGAAGGTTGTTGGGGAGTGTCCTCCTCAAAAACATATTTTCTATCTGGAAATCAACTACGCTGAACAAAATGGATATCTCAAAATTTTGATTGGATGTGTTTGGAGGAATGATGGGCGTGGGGGGGGGGGGGGCTAGTTGACCTCCAATCACTTTTGACTATTAAAAAGGGCACTAGCCACTCCAATTTCCAATCGAATGAGCCCTTTCGAAGTTTCTACGACAACTCCTTCGATACGAAGTGCCCAGGTATGGAGAAAAAAAAATATATTGTGCCCACATCGTTCTTTACTTAGGCAGCGCTATCGCGCTGCCTATGATGGAATAAATATGTGGTCTTCATCAGTATTTGCATTAGAAATAAGAACTCCATCTGAACTAATTTGTTTTATCTATTGTAATTCGTATTTTTGCCCAATCTTCATTGTAAGAGGCGCTAAAAATTACGTCTACGACTGTCCTACTAATGTACTACGAGCGTCTTCTTTGGTGTCAAAGCTTAGCTGCAGCATGCACCATGGACGCCATTATCTTTTTGCTAGAACCTATAAACAGGGACCTGTCAAAGGGCTTCTGGATTGTTAAGATTTCAATGATCATGACAAATCAAGTCATCAAGACATGGTCTTAAAGAAGTTGGAAGGCATAGTCTTTTTTCCTAAAAAAGTTTCATCAATACGAATTCATTAATTTACGGGCACACAAAATTTCAACCTTGAATTTTTTAGCACTATTATTTTGTCTTTTTAAGCGAACTTCTCTAAGTTTAAGACTTTGTTACAATAAAACCAAATATTTTGAACATTGAATTTATGAAAATATTTGACAGGGGTGGGCGTCACATTCTAAGAATTTAAATATTTGCAAAGAAGTGCCAATATATTATGTAGAACCTAGCTCATCCTCCGTCCCCGTATGCTTTTAAAACATTGTAAAGAAAACACCTCGACTTATTTGACCTTCATTTGCTAGTTTTTTAGAACCACTCTTATCTCACATATTCAGATTCTAATAATCACAGAAATGAAAGAAAGAAGAAAAACAGCACCTATTTCTACTTTCATTGTTGCAGGTGCTATCATAACCCAGACTTTTCCCAGAAATCAGTTGCCATCAACCAACATACCTGCATACTGGGAAAGGGATGTTCTATCCCCTAAAAAAGTCTCCTCAGTAAAGTCACGACATGAAAAAGTATTTTTATCATATTTTTGACTCCTCTCCTTTTGAAAATCAGTATAAAACACCCTCTGATACTCCCCCCCCCCCACACTAAAGGCCGGAACCAGGAGCTTTAATTGGGAGAGGTGGGTGCAGTAGGAATTGGCCTTGGATTTGAAAATACCTGTTTTAGTATTTTCATTGAAAAAAAAATTGGTGTTTTAATTGAAAGTATTACAAAATTGTCCTCATTAGACTTCGAAAAATACAGTATGCTCAGGCCCTCCTTATTTTTCTCGTGAATTGCAGCCCCCGAGCAGGACCAGTGCAAAAAGAGGCTTCAGATTATGCTGAATTTGAAATACAATATTGCCTTGTTAATTTGGAAGCAGTATCCCTCTCTACCGTAGCTTAGAAAAAAAAACTCTTGATACCTTACATTTTTGCCATGTGTTTGCTGTTCCTGTGTGTTGTGCACCTGGTTGGATTATTTCAATTTAAAGCTAATCTTGCTGTGGTAAAAACTGAATTAGTTAAAAAAGAGAAGGGAAAGAAGAGGTATGATAGAAAACTAAAATGAAAAACACAAACAGAGATACCAATACATACGAAAGAAAAGACCGATGAAGTGAACTTCCAAAATTCCCAATCTAGAAGGAAAATAAATTAAATAGCGCATCTGAATACATTAAACCCAAAAAATGCAGACTGATTTTTATCCTTGTTCATTGCGTAATTGTTTTAAATAACTTTGTCAGTTTTCCTCAATCAAACTAAACTTCGGCTCATTGTTAAAATGCTACGCAATATTCAAGATATTAAAACAAACAGAAATTATTCCGTATATGAGAGTGGCTGCCCCTTCCCCAATCCTCACTCTTTATACTAAAGTTTGACTCTTTGGCCCAATTCTTTAAGAATGGCTCCTGAAACAGAAGGGCCATCTAACTGGAATAAGAAGCTTTTTTAAAGCACTAAAAAGAGTTTAGCGTAACAAGCGAGAGTTGAGGAAGGGACATAAACGAAATCTCAAGTTTCAACTTTCCTCCTTGCTTTCAACTGAAAAAACTCGTTTTTCTTATCTAATAATATGAAGAATCTAAAGTGATAACTTTACGTTGGCTGTGCGATTTTAGTGATTGATTTTTCATGGCTTCGGGAATTAAGTAGGGTAATAATTTATCCAGATTTCTATGGATAGTTCGTCTTGAGGAGCACAGCAAAAGCTATGGGAGAAAATGACATTAATTGAAAGAGCCTGACTTGGATCACACAGATGACTAGGGTCCAAGATAAAATATAAGCAAATCAATGAATCTTTTGAGGTTTTGAGAATTAAGGGTACGAGAATAGCACTAAAATTAAGGTTAAGAAGACTAAAGCATTTAAATGAGAATGAAAATATGAAAATTGATAACGAGAAAATTGACCTGGCAGATAGTTTCTATTACCTAGGCTTTATTACTAGTAATGATGATGGATACAGTGAAGATGCAAAACTAGAACACAGAAGCGGCAAGGTATTTTTTTTTTTGCAGCTGAAAAAGCTTGGAAGAATAGGAATATTATTCGCACTTTCTAGGGCTATAATGAAAGAAATTTTAAGATGGTTAGGTTATAATTACAGATTAAAGCTGATAAGTTGGCAAAAATTATACTTTTCAGCAATCCAGCTGAGGCTTAATAGAAAGTACAGCATCCTCAAAAAAATGAAAGGCGTCTAAGAGAACACGTAAAGGAAAACAGGAATTTCATAGGAGAAACTGAAGAATTAATCTCTGAACATTACGGTATAGAAGAAGTAACTATAGCTGCGTTAGTCTCCGGTAGCATGGTGGTGCAATGAGTAGGCAATAGTGGCAGTAGCAATGAACCTTTAGTGCTATATCATATGAAAAGGTTTATATCTTCAAATCGTGAATTTTATTGGGTTTTGATGTTATCACATCATTCTGGAGAATGACATGATATGATATTTGCTAATATTAAAAGCCTTTACGGGCCATGGCTAATAAAAAAAAAATATAACACAAAACGAATCAAAAATGCCTCAAATAGCTTTTAATGTCATCCTAAATTCATCAAGTCGAACCCCAAGCGGAAAGATATTTGATTATAATAATAGCATTTAGGCTTACACTAGGTATAGATTTTTAAGGGCGGACAGATCAGAAGTTTGAAACAAGCTTAATGATGACATGGCATGGATACTTGAAATGGAACCATTATATCCATAACAAAGGTGAGCACAAGTGCCGTTTTTATTGAGCTAAATAATTAGGATAGCTATAAGACAAAGCACAGAAATTTTACCTACCATTCGTAGCACCCAGAACAAAACACATAGCTGTAACTTTTCCAGGGTCAACTATTGGGCCCTAAGAGTCCCATTACTAATTCTACTACTATTACTAACAACTCTCCACTGAACTATTCTTTAGCCCCTTCCATGAAATTCTGATTTCCTTTAAATCTGTCCTTATGACACTTTCCCATTCCATTCGTGGACGACCAGCTTATTCCCAGTCTAAGTGACTTGGTCTTTTTAGCATTAATTTTCTAACCTATTCTCCCACCCTAAGCTCTCAAAACCGAAAAGAATGCATTTGCTGAGTCAGCATTTTTGCCTTGGACACTCAGATCATCTGCAAAATCGACGTCTAGGGAAATTTTACCTCCCTATTTAATTTCATGCTCTTTCATCGTCTTTGTCGTGTTCCTTAGGATAAAGTCTATGAAAACAGTTCATATGAACGGAGGTAGGAAACAGCCCTGCTTAATTCCTAGTCAGCAAACCCGCTACTAACCTCACTTCCTACCTCAACCACAGCAATACTGTTCCGTACATAGCATTAATTGACTGAACCAAATACCTTCTCACAATCTATAAAATTGAGGACTGAAAGGGTCTGAAGATTCAGACTCTTCTCAATTATAAGAGTAAAAATTTGGTCGATGCATTTTCTCCCCTTCCTAAAACCGCACTGGTGGTTTTGGGTTGGTTTATCTTCTCCCGCCTACAACATAAGTCTAATAACTATCATCATTCTAAGCAATTTGTTCCCAAACCAAGATAATGATAATGACACCATAATTGCCAGACTCACTCTTGTTACCTTTCTTATAAAGGGGTTTAATCAAGGTTGTCCTAAAGTCACTAGATACTTCCCTTTTTTAAAAATTATATTCATATGATTATGATATTCCAAGAGTCCCATTGCGAGGTTTTATCGATGTTAAAACCAAACTATGCGACTCTGCTTACAGACTCATATCTGTTTCACAAGAGATAGAGAAGGCTTGATTTACAATCTAGAAATCTTGAACACTTTTATAGATTTATTTGTATTGGAACCTTCAGAAAGAAAGCGGCTTCGGCCACTCTCCTTTGAAATCACGAAAATAACGGACGCACCCTTTAAATTTCCTATCATACAATTGCTCTTTAAAACCCACTAATCTTGCCTTCTACGATATTACTAAAGATAATCAAGCCATGATGAACTTTAAGTCGGCTCAAATTGTAAAGATTATAGTTCTATTCTAAAAAGAAAAAACCTCAACTCGTATTTGAGGTTAGTCAAACTCCAGCTCTGGCGTTAAGTCCATTGCTCCTGCTGTGTTCCTTTGAATTAAAGAGCACAGCAAAGGCTGGTGAAAGTAGGTACGGAATCAAATGGAAAATTCCAGAGAAATTGTCTACGTCTTGTTTCGGTTGCCAATCTGACTGACCGTATTTCAACTGATTTCGTATTTCTGGGGACATGATGAGAAAAAGGTTGAGATGACTAGGACACGTTCTGCGGATGAAAGAATATAGATAGCCAAAGATAGATTAAGAAAGGAAAGATTTAAGGGACATTGGAACTTCCTGGGAGGGTGTAAAATTAGAGGCCTTGAATAGATTGGAATGGAGAAGTGTCCGTAGGTGTGTTTTTCTCAGGTGGATTGGCACTACAGTGAGTTGTTATTAGTAGTAGTAGTAATAGCAGTCTTGGGTGAAACAACGCTTAAAACTCATCATGTCTCTGGTTTCAACTGTCACTTTAACGGCCAAAACAGTCTTTGTTGCTTGGCATTTTGACGTACAAATTCAAGTTGGCTCAAAATCCAGTATAGCAAGTGACACATAACGAAGGATTTGTCATCTGCTCCTTCAATGTTCGTGTCACCTCTTCAAGGCGAAAAATTGTGGCATATACGAATATTAGCATATTAAGAATAAAAAAGTATGTCAACAAAATCTATTTTGGAGTGAACAGTAATCAAAGAAAATTATGTTCCAAGTATACATATTAGCTAAAAACAACTGGCCTTCTTGACCTGCCAAGATTTTTTTTCAAGCTAACCTAGGCCTATTTTGTACAGACTGAATTTTGATATTAAATAGTTTTTCGAAAAAATGCTGTGTAATTATAATTTATAAAGTAACTGCGGCTTCAATTCATTTAGACTGAAGATTAATCATACCAAATACGAAATGTACTTTGAAACCTTACACTTTTTTAATGAAAACACCAGACACTACATTGCCACTGGCGCTAGTAGTTTTTAATCATATTTTCCTGTCTTAAATTGCCAAGAACTAACTCTGACAAGTTTCCATTCTCTTTGCTTACAATGATAAAAAAAAAAAAAAAATCAAATGACTGATTTATGTCTTTAACGCTAAGCATTTCAGTATAAACTCTAATGAATTACAAATGCTCACAATGGTACATGAGTAGGTAACATTTCTGATACCCAGCAGCCTAATGGCGTTTCTTTGCCACCCTAGCAAAAATTGACAGCTAACAACAGACTTTTCCACGAATTGTCGAATACCTTTTAAGTTTAAGTTAAACCATAAAAAGAATCATAATTTAGTTGTGCGATCAAATTTGAGAACAGTATTAGACTACCTGCAATTTAATAATGTGAATGCTATTCTTCAAAGAAACGCTTTATTTCACTCAATAATATTAAATTTGATTAAAATCCAATATCACTTAGAATGTGCCCCGTGGGCTGTGGTATTTTAAATTTTGCAAGCTTGCTTGTTTTAAAATTTTCTACAAAATCAATACGTTTCTGATAATTCTTAGCAAGCCATTTTTTTTAGCCATCACGTTTGTTTCCGTAACCTGATAAAACTGGTAACTTGTAAAACTGCCAGCCTGAGAAACAAAGAATGGACAGAAGTAGAAAAAAAAATCGCCAAATGGAAATCAAGACTAAGTAGTACTAAAACTTAAAACGGTTAGTGATTACATCAATAGAAGGACTCATCTCTATGACTAGATATAAAGCGGATTTCCTGTCTTGTCGAAATGCAACTCGAAAGAAAATAAATCTCATTAAAAAATAAAAACAGAGGCATTGATTCAATCTTCTACCGGATGACAGAAGATTGTAAAACTCGTGGATTTTGACCTTTTGATGTGGTTACATGACACTCAACAATTATTTCCCAATGTAAATTGTAAGGAAAGGCTTCATTTTTTGGCAAAAACAAACAATTCAACTGAAAACTGCGTAGGAACAAAAAAAATCCTGTTCTTGAAGAGTAAAAGTATATAGAAAAGGCAAAATTGTGCAAGCTCTGGTAAAACGAACTACATTTCCGGCATATGTTTTGAAACCGAACCGTCTTTCCATCCACCCATTTGAAAAATGTCTCCAGATGGCTAAGGCCGTCATAAACACTCTTAAGTTTTCTTGATTACTGATAAACATCACAACCATAATCTAAATGTTCAAGTAATGAACATTTACTACCATTCTCTATAAAAAGCATAGGTAAAATGAGAAAATCTAGTAATCCCGTAATGTAGCTTAAATGATCCCCTTTTTCATCATATCTGGCTAGGTTTATTTTAAATTAGGTGCAATTACTCCCACAATCAAAGCTAACATTGTACATTTGCTAGCAGTCAACAACTATGGCACAGCTAAGACTGGATAGATATAGTTGCCACCGTTTCAGTTAAAATTATATCCCCTGGCAAATCTAGTAAGATAGATTCGATAAGTCGTCTAGAATTGTAACTGGATATATATATATATATATATATATATATATATATATATATATATATATATATATTATATATATATATATATATATATATATGAGCTTCTATTGCAAAGATCCAAAGTAGTTGCTAAAAAATTGGTAAGTTGAGACAAAAACGGACTATTTGGTGCTCAAAGTAGATAAGTTCCGGTGCAACAACTCGAGGGGTAAGGGCAATTGCCAAATCCTATATTTAATTTTTTTTTTTTTTTTGGTATATTCATTGAAGAAAATAGAAAAAATAATCCCACTTCAGATTATAAAATAACTTTAAGTACATCTTTATTCTGAAAAATGGAAAAAATTCTTGCCCCCCCCCCAACAAAAAAAAATGAATACAATTGGCAACCCTGGATGAGAAGAGAGAGGTAAACACAGAGCTGTATGCGTTTTATTTTTGGCCAAAGTGGTATGATTTTATGTGCATAGAATTCTAATTAAGTGTATCCTTCTTGTCATATTGTGTTATTTTTTCATGCATGCTTCTGGGCTCTTTTCCAAGTAACAAAAATACAATGTTAATATCCTTTTCATTGTTATCCCATAATTTTTCAGGAAAGTCAGAGCTGTCATAAGCTTAGCAGATGCCGATCCAGGAGGTAAAGATCTACCAAAGCATCTGCAGCACTCAGTTACATCAAGGAACAGAACTGCGATATTCACACGTGAAGATATAAAGCCTAAACTGCAAAGAAGAGATGAACTGTGACAACATTTAAGAAGAAGCCTTAATACAAAAAATAGTAAAAATAAAAATCCCAGGTTAAATTTTGTCTGAGTTTTCCGTGTTTCTGATATTGATTCCAAATATTCTTTGCTGAAATTACAAAAAAATTAGATTGAATATCAAAGCGAAGACAGGAAAAAGAATAAACCTATGTGAAGAGAAAAAAACATTTCAAATCAATGCAGCAGAGGGCAATATAAAATTTTATATTCAATGAAAAATCTTGCATTTTAAGATTATTGTTCGTTTCACCCTTGGTCCCCATGCCACAATGATGAAATTATGCAGCTTGTAGAGACAGTGTTGCTTCTTTGCACAAAACTTTTCCGTTTCGGTGCAAATCTCAGATTCAATACTTTCTACTTTCTTCTGTGATTTTTCAAAATACATAGTCATTTTTCCCAATTATGAGCAACACCTATATTTATGAAGCCCAAACGATTGGGCAGCGTCAAAATGATTAAAAGTTGATTGTTTTCCAAGTTCACCCCAGCTTTAGTACATTGTCCTTTCTTATTCAATTTTCTCGTGTGGATTCTCTCTCTGGTTACACATTTTTTTTTTAACATGCTTTACGGTACACATCTAAAGTACCTTGTATTCCGCTAGTCTTCTGTTCAACTTGACAATTATATTTTATGCCTCTGCAGAACCTTCGTTTAAGGGAGTCACCAGTTGGGCTCTATCGAACCACATCCACAGGGAGAGTTCCAGATGGATGTGCAAGGGCAAAAAGAGCAATTTTCGAAAACTTTTTCCTAGTCCTCTGAAACTGCAAAGCATTTTTCCCCCTTGGAGACAGAGAATATTTAAGTTTATTGTGTTATAGCAAGATGGCAAATAGTCAATATTTCCCAAATATATAGCCTATACGTGCTAAATAGCCAATACATCCAAACAGCACATATTCTCTAAATATTTTTTTTTTCTTTTTAGGAGTTAGGATCACAAAAATTATGTGAGCATACAAAGCAAAAATAAAACAATTACTGCCAAAAAAACAACAAATTACCAACAGTCTAATGTTCAATCAATTACATGAAAACAACTAGCTAAATATTATGATTTTTAACTGTTAAATACCAATTTATACTTCTCAGATACCTTTCAACATAGCGGAGGCCATGACTACCCTCATTAGAATATTCAGTTAAGAAAGGCAGCTTCAGTAGTTCAGGATGGCAGTCTACTAAAAAGTATGTCCAGCATAACAAATTACCATCATCCGTTGCAATACTTATTTCTTCTCTTCGATAAAAAGTTGGATGCTGTTCAAGCACATCAAGATTGGATAGCATTTTCTCATCCACATCAAATACTTCTCCAATTATGTTCTGGAAAAAAAATTACAGAAAACGTGAGGATAAGAGAATTTAGATATCTTAAGCAGCATTAATTATTAAGGAAAACATTTAAGAAAAAGTTTTCCAAGAATGAACACGTTTTACTTTTCAAAGAAAAGTAAGGTATCATAATATTATAAAATATAAAACAAGCAGAAATAAAGTCATGTAATAGTTTTCAAACTTAAACCAAACAGAAATTACAATCAATAAATAAATGATCCTCAAAATGAACAGATATAAAAACGGAGAATTATATCAAAGATAAAGTTAACAGATACTGTAACAGATGAATAAATAATTACTACTACTGTACGAACAACTCACTGTAGCAGCCAACCGCCTAAGGCCAACTCAGCTGCTGATGCTCCTGCTTCAGCCTGATCTATTCAAAGCTTTCCTATATAAACCCTCCCAAGAAGTCCTAATTTCCTTTAAATCTTTTCTTACGACACGTTCCCATCCTCATTTGGGGACAACCTGGTTTACTTTTAGTCCAAGATGGTTGGCCAAAAAGGAAGATCGTTTGCAATCTTGTCATCCTTCATTGGCAGAATGTGTCCTAGCCATCTAAGCCTTTCTCTCATTATAGCCCCAAACACCAGGATAGAGTCCCAATTTTCGTAGAGCTTGCTGTTTGAACTAAGGTCAGTAAAAAGGGTGCCTCAGAAAACCAAACACAAAGCCTCTGGAAAAGGTCTAACAAATCCTCCTGTCTTTTTCAAAGCACCCACGTTTCTTAGCCATACTTGACCACTGTCATCACTGTAGCTTCAAATATTCTGATCTTAGTTAGCAGACTTACCTTCCTATTATTCCAAACTGTTTTCAGTTGGGAAAAAAACACCCCATGCGTTAGCTATTGTACTTTTAACATCTTCACTTCATCCACAATCGTTACAAATAATACTACCCAGGTAAGTGAAACTGTCCACTTGATCAATCTTCTTGTTACCCAACTTCACCTCTTCACCTTCCTTTATTCCCAGTCTAATCAGTTTAGTGTTCTTAACATTAATTCTGATATCTATTCTTGCACCATGAACTCTCAAAACCTCCGAAAAAATCCATCATTTTGCTAACATTTTCACCTAAGACACTCACTCAAATTATCTGCATAATCTAGGTCTAGGAGAGTTTTATTTTACCATTTTATTCCATACTCTCCCATAGCCTTTGCTGTTCTTCATGACAAAGTCCATCAAAAGGATCCAGACAAATAGAGACACAATTCTAACCTACTTAAATCCTGATTCAACGCAAAACCAGACACTAACCTCATTATCTATCTTAACTGTAGCAATGTTGCTCTTTTACATAGCAGTGCTATGTATAGGGTCGTATAAAGGGCAATTGAAGCGATTGTGCTCAATCTGGAACCGTATTTGAAACGGCCCCACGTTACCATCAAATTGAACAAAAAAAAATCGAAATTTAAAGCAAATTGCTTTCGACTAATAATGGATAAAAGATAAATTATGAATTATTTAAATAATTAAAATTTAGGCTACTTTTCTTAAGTTTGCAATGCTGGATGATATTTATTAATGTGTTTATTATTATATAGTATATACTTTATAATATAGAAAACTGATACCCATAAAAGTTCATGTCAAATGTGTTGAATTTAATCAGGATAGTCCCGTATTAGAGAGATTTTACACTGTGTACGTGAACTAATTTAGGTATGTGAACCACTATGCAGGTAGACCCCGGCGCCGCGCCGGCAGATCGACCCAACGCCGCCGACGAGAGGCCCGGTCGAACGCCGCCGAAGTGTCGTAACGCCGCCGGCGCACCGCAGGCACGCCGCCGCCAGCAGAGGCGGCGGCGTCCGGTCGACTTTAAATTATTTTTACGGCAATTCTTTATTGCGTCAACCGCAAAGTCGGAGCTTTTCCTTCTCGTGTGGTTTAGTATTTCGATTTTCCTGATTAGAAATCAAGCAGAGCTTGCACCATCCCCGAATTTTCGGGTATTTCCCCGAAAATCTATGCGTCACCCCGAAAAAAAATTTGGTTCCCCGAATCCCCGAAAATCACGCAATCACGGTGCCACCCCTAGTGGTTTATCACCAGTGACTTTCCCTGCCAAATATTACTTTGTATACCATAATTCTTCACTGCTCCCTTGTTCATTAATTTTCGTCTCTTTTGTTACTTTGCATAAAAACCAGACAGATGCAATATGCTATTGCAAATATTGCAATATACACAGTTCTTCATATGTTGACAAAAAAAGTATCGTCTTTATGAAATGAGTTTAAATCATTTCAAATGCAGTTTCCCAATCGCTATTTCTTACATCATTCGTAGTCAAAAATTTTATTTTCAAGTTGAATAGAATTATAGAACGCATTCACTACTATACAGCTTCAGGCTTTTGTTGGATTTTGAAATTGACAGCCAACAGATTGTTTCTACAGCTGAATTGTAAGTTTGCAGATTTTTTTTTTGCTGTTTTTAGATAAGCTTTTCTTAATGTTTATTACTCAATTATTGAACACCTGATAGAAAATACAATCTTCTTTCTGGAACATTTTTACCCCCCCCCCCCCAAAAAAAAACAGCCTTCGGTAGAGACAAAATTTAGCTATAGACTAAGCTATGTACAAGGTTGGGGAATTAAAGATTGAACCGGAAGTTACCCCAAAAACATGATTCATAAATAAATTGTAAATTATTGCCTATAGGGGAGGGGGATAGGGGGCTATCATTTTTAAATGATAATACCTCTTTTTTTATTGAAAGCAGGGATGCCTAAAAGATAATTATTTTTTTCATTTAAAGTGGAGATAGAAGAAAATGATATCAAATTCCCTGGGAAACTATTGAAATATTTTGATAGACCCAGGGCCCTCCATTAGGACTTGTTCATTGTCTTGGGTATTTTGCGATTTCTCATAGGCTACTGGCCTAATTTGGTTTCTGTGTGTTCTCCCTTTTAATTCGATTCTTTGGATCTTATGGAATGCCATGGCGTATCTGTCACTCAGTTTTCCAATAATTTGAGGTATATCTGAATAATTTCGACATTTTTGTTGTTGTCTTTGTACCCCTTTACTCATACCCTCAATTTTTTTTTCAAGGAACACTAAGCTGTTTAACGTTATTTTGCGTTTTTTTTTAACCATATAGTGACCTTGTTAATTATTCAGTAAATTATTTTTCTAATGAATGCTGAGACGGTATCCTATCAAGGTGGTATCCAGAGGGGTAGGGGGGGGGGGTAGGGAGGTATTATAGAGGGGGGGGGGAGGTGACGAACTAGGATGAACATTTCCAACATCTTCCTGGAGCTACTTCAGTGTGCATATTATTTCATTTAATTACACTTAAAACGGATGAGCTTTTCATTTTTTTACCTAAGAAAATAGCTGGCACTTCATTTTCCTTCATAGCGAATAAACTATTAAGTGTTTTTTGTGTCATCGTAATTGAAGTGTTCATCGTGTATTTTTCAATTTGATAAATTTACTCCTTTTAGATACAGTTTATAATTTTACTGATATTAGGTATTTATCAGTGTATAATTTGGAATGAATCCCCAAAAGAAAAAATGAATAATATCCAAAAGAGCAGCCAAAAGCGATAAAAAAAGCAGCAGTTCAGCCTTAGCCTACATGACATATATTCTATAAAGAAGCCAAAAAAACTTTTAAATGCATTTTTTTTAAATTGTAATTAAAAAGCAGTTTTTAATACAAGAAGGCTTCTTAGGAATCCAAAAGAGATAAAAAAAAAACAATCAATATCAAACTCGCCCATTTCAACTGTTTTAAATGTGACAAAACAGATATAGGCAAAGGGCATTATGAAAAAATTAAGCTTTTAAGTTCAAAGTTATATTCAAAGTTTTTACCCAGATAACTTACGAATTTTGTGATACTGTATTTTGAAGTTTTATATGTAGTAATGCTCGATGAAAAAAACTACTAATTTTGATAATTATTTATGTTAAGAATACATAGCTAATAGATACTTCAACTACTCGTATTATGCAAGGGTTCTGAAACGCCACAGCCATTTCGTTTCTACCAGATTTCTACTTCGCTTGATGAATAACGAAGAAGACCAATTTCCAGCCAGCGACTTGTGAATTTTTGAACTCATGAATAGACTCGAATCTGTTGTAAATTTAAGCTGTGATTTGAGAAAGACTGATGAAAACATTAATGTTTGCGGTCAACATTGATCCCGCCGGCGGCGCGCCGCCGACATCTTACCGGCGCCGCGCCGCCGGCGTCTTACAGGCGGCGTGGCGCGGCGTGCTGTTTTTTGCCCCGCCGCCGCCGGTCTTCCCTCATCGGCGCGGCGCCGGGGTCTATATGCAGGTATATGCACGCGCAAATAGTTGCGAAACTCTATCAGTCAGCAATCTCTATAATTATTAGATTTGTATTCTGTGACTACAATTACTAATTGTTCAATAAGTTAAGTATTAATTATATTACAAAATCTTTACTAACAAACACACACACAAAACAAACAATTATTTTTAAATTAAAATTTAAGTATATTAGGTGATTAAAAATGGATACTTCACCAACAATTTTATCGTTAGATGTCGAATCCACTGAAACGAGAAAGAGATACGGAAAGAAAATATAAAATTGGTATTTTAAAAAGGAAATTAAGGGCAAAAAGGAAAACGGAAAGTGAAAAACTCAGAGGTGCTTTAAACAAATTTTAAAAAATAGATAATGATGACAAAGGTAAAGAAGACACTAATGACGGAGTTGCAGAAGTAATTACTGACAGACATGAAGAAGAAAATGACAAAAATGAAGAAGTCGATGATAAAAATGATTAACATCAAGAAGAACAAGTAAAATTGAACAAGACACACAATCACACAGACCAGAGCCAGAACAGGAAAAAAGAAAATATTAAAATTAAAATGGAATCACAGAATATGATGATCCTGCGTCTTGGCCCGAGGTTATTACCAAACAAATAAGAGATTATCATAGGCAGCGCAATAGCGCTGCCTAAGTAAAGAACACCAGGGCACTTCGTATCAAAGAATTTGTCGTAGAAACTTCGAAAAGGGCTCATTCGATTGAAAATTGGAAGAGCTTGTACCCTTTTTAATGGTCGAAAGTGATTGGAAGACAACTAACACCCCTTTCAAGCCCACTATTTCCCCAAACACATCCAAAGAAAATTTTGAGATAGTCATTTTGTTCAATATAGTTGAAAGGTCTGAAAATTATGTCTTTGAGGATGATAAACCCCCTAAGCCCTCAGGGCAAGGGTTGTAAGTTATGCCCTGGGGGCATATAAGGCTCTTATAGAAAGCGCTGTCGTAGAAACTTCCAAAAGGGCTCATTCGTTGGAAATTGAAACGACTAGTGCCCTTTTTAATAGCCGTAAGTAATTGGCGGGCAACTAACCTCACCCCGACGCCAACTTTTTCCCCAAAAACATTCAATCGAAATTTTGAGACAGCCATTGTGTTCAACACAGTTGAAAGGTCTGAAAATTATGTTTTTGAGGATGACAGCCCCTCTCCCCCACAGCCCTAAGGGCGAAGGTTGTAAGTTATGGCCTGGGGCATATAAGGTTTTAATAGAAAGTGTTGTTGTAGAAACTTCAAAAAGGGCTCAACCAATTGGAAATTGAGAGGGCTAGTGCCCCTTTTGATAGTTGAAAGTAATCAGAGGGTGAATGCCCTCCACACCCTTCATTTCTTCAAACCCTTCCAATCAATATTTTGATGCAGCCATTTTGTTCAACATAGGTGGAAAGACTGGAAATTATGTCTTTGAATATGGTAACCCCCTGGAGCCCTCAGGACAAGGGTTGTAAGTTATGCCCTTGGGGTATATAAGGTTTTTATAGAAAGCGTTGTTGTAGAAACTTCAAAAAGGGCTGATTTGATTGGAAATTGAGAGGACTAGTGCCTTTTTTATCAGTTGTAAGTGATTGGAGGGCAGTTGTCCCCTCCCCACCACGCCCATCATTCCCTAAAACACATACAATCAAAATTTTGAGATAGTCATTTTGTTCAACGTAGTTGAAAGTTCCGGAAATTATGTCTTTTAGGATGACAGATCCCCCCCCCCCCCCCAGCCCTTAGGGCAAGGGTTGTAAGTTATGCCCTGGGAGCATATAAAGTATTTATAGAAAGCATAGTCATGGTCATATAAACTTCGGAGGGAGCTCATTGGATTGGTAATGAGAAGGTCTAGTGCCATTTTTAAGAGTCAACATGATCAGAGGGCAGCTACCCCCCTCACATACACACACACTTAGCATTGTCCCAAAATGCATTTAATAAAAAAAAATTTTGCATGCTACTACCACCACAACTACTGCGGCTTCAACAGCTACCAAAAGTACTATTACTACTACCACCAGTATCACTAAAACTAATACTTCTGAAGCGAGTAAGCCTAAGGATACTGAAAACAATATCATAGGCAGCACAATCAAGCTACCTAGGTAAAGAACGATGTCGGCACAATGTATTATTTATTTTTGGTCTTAGACCAGGGCAATTCGTATCGAAAGAGTTGTCATAGAAACTTCGGAAAGGGCTCATTCGATTGGAAATTGGAGTGGCTTGTGCCCTTATTAACAGCCGAAAGTGATTGGAAGGCAACTAACATCCCTTCCACGCCCACCATTTCCCCAAACACATCCAATCAAAATTTTGAAATAGCCATTTTATTCAGCCTAGTTGATTTCTGGATAGAAATTACGTTTTTGAGGAGGACACTCCCCCACAGCTCTCAGGGCAAGGGTTTGTAAGTTATGCCCTGGGGCAATATAAGGTTTTTATAGAAAGCGTTGTCGTAGAAACTTCAAAAATGGCTCATTCGATTAGAAATTCAAAGGGCTAGTGCCCGTTTTCATAGCTGAAAGTGATCAGAGGGCAACTAACCCCCTGTCACGCCCACCTTTTCCCAAAACACTTCCAATCAAAATTTTGAGATAGCCACATTGTTTAACGTAGTTAAAAGTTCTGGAAACTAGGTTTTTGAGGATGACAACCCTCCTACAGCCCTCAGGGCAAGGGTTGTAACTTATGCCCTGGAGGCATTTAAGGTTTTTATAGAAAGCGTTGTCGTAGAAACTTCAAAAAGGGCTCATTCGATTGGAAATTGAAATGGCTAGTGCCCTATTTAATAGTCGAAAGTGATATGGAAGGCAACTAACAACTCTTCCACACCCACCATTTCCCCAAACACATCCAATCAAAATTTTGAGATAGCCATTTTGTTTAACGTAGTTGAAAGTTCTGGAAATTAGGTCTTTGAGGATGACAACCCTCCTCACAGCCTTTAGGGTAAGGGTTTTAATTTATGCCCTGGGGGCATATAAGGTGTTTATAGAAAGCGTTGTCGTAGAAACTCAAAAAAGGGCTCATTCGATTGGAAATCGAAAGGCATAGTGCCCCTTTTAATAGTCGAAAGTGATTAGAAGGCTTGACATTCTTCATAGGCAGCGCAATAGCGCTGACTAAGTAAAGAACGATGTTGGCACAATGTGTTATTTTTTTTTGTTTTGTTTCCATACCCGGGCACTTCGTATCGAAGGAGTTGTCGTAGAAACTTTGAAAAGGGCTAATTCGATTGGAAATTGGAGTGGCTAGTGCCCTTTTTAATAGTCGAAAGTGATTGGAGGGCAACTAGCCCCACCCACGCCCGTCGTCCCCCCAAACACATCCAATCATTTTTTTGAGATAGCCATTTTGTTCAGCGTAGTTGATTTCCAGATAGAAAATCTGGAATTGGAAAATTGTTTCCATACCCAGGCACTTTGTATTGAAGGAGTGGTCGTAGAAACTTTGAAAAGGGCTAATTCGATTGGAAATTGGAGTGGCTAGTGCCCTTTTTAATAGTCGAAAGTGATTGGAGGGCAACTAGCCCCCACCCACGCCCATCGTCCCCCCAAACACATCCAATCATTTTTTTGAGATAGCCATTTTGTTCAGCGTAGTTGATTTCCAGATAGGACACTCCCCCACAACCCTCGGGGCAAGGGTGTTAAGTTATGCCCTGAGGGCATGTAAGAACGATGTTGACACAACGTATTATTTATTATTTTTTCCTTTAAAGCAGGGCACTTCGTATCGAAGAAGTTGTCGTAGAAACTTCGAAAAGGGCTCATTCAATTGGAAATTGGAGTGGCTTGTGCCCTTTTTAATAGTTGAAAGTGATTGGAAGGCAACTAACACCTCTTCCACACCCACCATTTCCCCAAACACACCCAATAAAAATTTTGAGATAGCTATTTTGTTCCACGCAATTGAAAGCTCTGGAAATTATACCTTTGAGCAGGACACTCCCCCAACGGTCTTCAGGGTAAGGGGTATAAATTATACCCTGGGGGCATATACAAATTTCATTAAAATCTTTGTCGCAGAAAATTGAAAAAGGTCAAATTCGATTGGAAATTCAAAGGGCTAGTGCCCTTTTTAATAGTCAAAAGTGATTTGAGGGCAACTAACCCCCCTCTCACGCCCACCTTTTCCCCAAACACGTCCAATCAAAATTGTTAGATAGCCATTTTATTCAACGTAGTTGAAAGTTTTGAAAATTAGGTCTTTAAGGATGACAGCCTCTCCCCCCTCCACATCCCTCAGGGCAAGGGTGGTAAGTTATGCCCTGGGGGCATATAAGGTTTTTTTTTATAGAAAGCGATGTTGTAGAAACTTCAAAAAGGGTTCATTCAATTGGAAATTTAAAGGGCTACTGCCCTTTTTAATAGTCTAAAGTGATTGAAGGGCAACTAACCCTCCTCTAACGCCCACCATTTCTCCAAACACGTTCGATCAAAATTTTGAGATATCCATTTTGTTCAACATAGTTGAAAGTTCTGGAAATTACGTCTTTTTGGATGATAACCCCCTCAGAGCCCTCAGTGCAAGGGTTGTAAGTTTTGCCCTGGGGGCATATAAGGTTTATATAGAAAGTTGTTGTAGAAGTTTCAAAAAGGGCTCATTTGATTGGAAATTGAAAGGGCTAGTGCCCTTTTGAATAGTCGAAAGTGAGAGGAGAGTAATTAACCCCCCTCACACGCCCACCATTTCCCCAAGAACATTCAATCAAAGTTTAGAGATAGCCATTTTCTTCAACGTAGTTGAAAGTTCTGGAAATTATGTATTTAAGGATGATAAACCCCCCAGAGCCCCCAGGGCAAAGTTTGTAAGTTATGACCTGGGGGCATATAAGGTTTTTATAGATAACGTTGTCGTAAAAACTTCAAAAGGGGCTCATTCAATTGGAAATCGAGAGGGCTAGTGCCCTTTTCAATAGTCGAAAGTAATTGGAGGGTAACTAACACCCCTCTCACGCCCACCATTCTCAAAAACACATCCAATCAAAATTTTCAGATAGCCATTTTGTTGAACGCAGTAGAAAGTTCCGGAAATTAGGTCTTTGAGGATGACAACCCCCAGCCCTCAGGGCAAGGGTTGTAAGTTATGCCCTGGGGGCATATAAGGTTTTTATTGAAAGCATTGTCGTTCGAAATTCAAAAGGACTAGTTTGATTGGAAATTGGAAGGTAATTGGAGAGCAACTAACGCCCCTCTCACGCCCACCATTTCCCCAAACACATCCAATAAAAAATTTGAGATAGCCATTTTGTTTAAAGTAGTTGAAAGTTCTGGAAATTAGGTCTTTGAGGATGACACCCCCCCCTCACAGCCCTTAGGGTAGGGGTTGTAATTTATTTAAGGTGTTTATAGAAAGCGTTGTCGTAGAAACTCAAAAAGGGTTCATTCGGTTGGAAATCGAAAGGCCTAGTGACCTTTTTAATAGTCGAAAGTGATTGGAACGCTAGTATAAGCTAATCATATATCCTTGTTTTCCCCATTTTGATGTGTTTTGAATCAATTTAATCTTTTTTTTTACATAGCATAGGACTATATGAGACTATGAGAGGGGGCTAGGGTTGAATTGTCAGAAACATAAATAAAACAATGAAAATGACATAAAATTAGCAATCTGGAGTGTCTCTCTTTTTGTTCTAGCATGTCTCCTTCTGAAAAGCTGCTGTTCTAGACCTTTCCCTCTTTTCATCTGGGATAATCACTACTGTTGTAATTGTATATGGTAAATATCTAATGGTTAGCCTCTGCTGAAGGAAACAGGCTATACCAATAAAAGTAATACCATAAGATTTCTTATTGTGTGCTATTTCCAAATATCATGATTGCTTATCTGACAATCCTCCCTCCCTCTTAGGGTCTAAGGTATAGCCCTAGGAATATACTGAAACAATACAACTCTTGCTCTCTATATGCATCACGTTTTCTTCATTTCTTATCCACTTTTGGAAATTATTTTATTCCAAGCTGTATTTTTCTCACTCAAGCAAAACTAGATTTTATCAGAGTTGAGGACTCAGGAATCAATTTTAACCAAAAAGTATGTTGTCATCACAATACTTAATGCAACAAGGAAATATGTTATCTATGCCATATCTGGGACCATCAGAGAGAAAGTTTGCTGGGGTGCATTACCAGAAAAGCAACCTTGGTATTTGGAAAAAGCATAACATAAGGAATTTAATGGGGCTATTTTTATTTGATTAACAGGTTTCTTTTAGAAGAGGCTAGCCACCAATTATTTTTTGGGGGCCACAGACAAGATAAGTAAGGTTGATGCCATTCAAACTAGACACCTGCATTAAGTTGAGTACTTCAAATGGTATGACAAGATCCACAGCACTGAGGTCCTGATCTTCAAGCTTGCAAGTTTTTCTGCTCAAGTAGAAACCTACTCCTTATGGAAGAATGGATACCTATCCTATTTTCCACAAAGAAACCACACAAGGATCTGGGACCATCAGAGAGAAAGGTTGCTAGGGTGCATTACTAGAAAAGCAACCTTGGTGTCTGGAAAAATCCCATATTTTATTCCCTTGGAAAATGGCTGGCAGCATCTTTGAGGGTGACCATCTGTGGGGACAATTTGCCAATCTTTGGGGATTGAGCAGAACCTATTAGAGTGCTGAGAGAAGGGGTGGCAGGCAAGGGGACTTCCATATTTTATGTTTACAGACTAACTGGTGTACACTGGGATCGTCCATATTGCTAGCAAGTGCGATTTAAGGTAATTTTAAGGTAAGAGTAGGGGCCATAAAATGTGTTTTCAGGATAATCCAGTTCCTGACAATCAAAGAGCTATTTCAAGAGAGACAACTAGGAGCTACCTATAATAGTACGACTCGCCTCATAAACAGACACAAAAGAAAGAGGGCTAAATAGTCTTGACTGAAAGGCCCTTTTTGCCAAGCTGAATGAGAAGCCTCTAATCTTTTCAAATTTTTGGCATTATTAGAACCAGTAAAACTTGAATCTGTTCACAATAAAGTAGTGAGGTAAATTAAAAGACAAAACATTTGTCCTGGCTAACAGAATGCTACTACTACTACTACTAACAACTCACCGCAGCACCAAGCCGCCTGAGGCCAACACAGCTACGCACGCTCCTCCTCCACCCCAATCTATTCAAAGCCTCTCTTTTTAAACCCGCCCACGAAGTTCCCATTTCCTTTAAATCTTTCTTTATGACGTCCTCCCACCCCAGACGGGGACGACCTGCTTTCCGTTTAGCTCTAGATGGTTGGCCGAAAAGAAAAATCTTCGGCAATCTGTCATCCTTCATCTGCACAACGTGCCCTAACGACCTCAACCTTTCTTTCATTATAGCCCTAGAGAGCGGTATTGAACCACATTTTTCGTATAGCCTATTGTTTGAAATACGGTCAATCAGCCGGGTACCCAGAACAATCCTTAAGCAATTTCTCTGGAAAACATCTAGCAAATCTTCATCCGCTTTTCGGAGCGTCCATGCTTCAGAGCCATATTTGACCACTGTCATCACTGTAGCTTCTAATATTCTAATCTTGGTTTGCAGACTTATCTTCCTATTTTTGCAGACTTTTTTTTAACTGTGAAAAAACACCCTGAGCCTTGGCTATTCTATTTTTAACATCTTGACTACTCCCACCATCTTTACTAATAATACTACCAAGGTAAGTGAAGCTGCCCACCTGATCAATCTTTTCATTACCCAACGTCACCTTTTCATCTTCACTTATTCCTAGCCTTAGTGACTTAGTCTTCCTAACATTAATTTTCAAACTAATTCTAGCACCCTGAACTCGCAAAACCTCTAAAACTTCATTAATTTTGCTCACACTTTCATCTAGGATGCTTAAATCATCAGCATAATTCAAGTCCAGGAGACTTTTTCCTTCCCATTTGATTCTGTGGTCTCCCATTGCCTTTCCTGTGCTCCTTAAAACAAAGTCCATCAAAATAATCCATATAAAGGGGGATAGAACACAACCCTGCTTAACTCCTGATTTAATACAAAACCAGCTGCTAACCTCATTTCCTACATTAACCGCAGCAGTGTTATTCTCGTACATAGCACTAATCACTTTAATGTATTTGTCTGGTATACCATACAAGGATAAAACCTTTACTTAAGCTCTTCTATCAACAGAATCGAACGCTTGCTCATAATCTATAAAACTGAGGACCAAAGGTGTTTGAAAACTCAGGCACTTCTCAATTATTAGCCTAAGAGTGAAAATTTGGTCGACACATCCTGTACCTTTTCTAAAACCGCACTGCTCTTCTCTTAAAACTTTGTCTACGGCATCTCTCAGTCTAAAAAGTATCATATTACTAAGTAATTTGCTACCTACAGAGACCAGACTAATGCCTCGATAATTACCACACTCACTTTTATCACTTTTCTTATGAAGTGGCTTAATTAAGGTTTTCCTAAAATCGTTAGGTACTTCCCCTTTTTCAAAAATCATATTCATAATCTTCAATAACTTATTTCTAACCTCAGAGCCACCATATTTAAGAAACTCATTTACCACCCTATCAGCACCTGGAGCCTTATTATTCTTTAATCCTTTTAGTACTGTTGCTAATTCCTCCTCACAAAACAAATCTTCCTTCACATCCAAGGTATCACAAACTTTTTCATTTTTCTCTATATTTTTTCCTGCAACTCTATCTCGGTTAAGCAAGTTCTCAAAATGTTCGGCCCATCTCTCTTTAGTTTTTTCCTTATCGCTAATTGCGACCCCATTCCTTTCTTTAACTGGGACAAGTCCGGATTGACTACTCCCTCTCAATTTGTTAACGTGCCAGTACAATATTTTACTATTATGCCGTCTAGCTGCATCTTCCAGATCCTCGGCAATTTTATCCATGGCCTCCACTTTACACCTCCTTAGTTCATATTTTAATGCTTTCTCCACTTTCTTTACATTTCTTTTGTTTTCATACGATCTATCACTCAGATAATTCTTGTACAAGTCCTTTCTCCTTTCTATTAAACATAAAGCTTTTTCACTAATATTCTTAACTGCAGTTCTAGCTTTCTTCCCTAATACACCTTCAGCAACTTCACAAATTATTTTTCTAAAATTATTCCAACCATCTTCCACATTATCAAATTTTAAACTCTCAAGTTTAGTATTCAACTGTTCCTGGAAAGTTTCTCTCAAATTCTCATCCTGGAGTCTACCAACATCATAACTTCCCGGGAGGTAGTTACCCTTCCGATATTTCAGCTTTAAAATTAACCCTTGGCACTACAAGATGGTGATCTTTACTTTTAACATCAATAACAGCACTCCTATATACACTAGTATCTTTTATTGATCCTGCCAGTCTTCGGTTTCCTATAACATAATCAATAAGGTTTGCTGTCTTACCATCACGTGAATACCATGTTAACTTATGAACCATTTTATGACCAAACAACGTATTGGTTATAGCTAGATTGTTATACCTACAAAATTGCAAAAGTCTGTATCCATTACTGTTTTCTTTTCCTACACCAAATTTACCTAGGCTGGGATACCATCTATCCCTATTTCTACCAACCTGGGCGTTAAAGTCTCCCAGTAATAACATCATATTTCTACCTCGGACCTTGTCTATTTGCTCCTGTAATTGTAAGTAAAATTCATCTGAGTCACTAGTATCTCCGTCAGTCGGTTCTACAGGGGCGTATACTACTATAACTGATACCCTGAACTTTCTAGTCATAAAATGAGCAATTAGTATTCTATTATTAATACCTTCCCAGCCTAAACAAGACTTAGCAGCTTCCTTATTCATCATGAGCCCTACTCCCTGTCTATGTACCCCATCCTTCCTGCCTGAGTAAACAAATTCTATATCACCTAATTTCATGCTTCCTACCCCTGGGATATGAGTTTCTGAAACTCCTAATAAATCCAGTTCGAATCGTCTGAATTCGTCAGTCAAAATGTCGATACGATAGTCATTTTTTAATGTCGTAACATTCCAAGTTCCAATTTTCATGTTCTTTAAATCATTGAAATTATTTTCGCCTCAGGAAAAGCAATGATCCCGGATACCAGTGCAGGACGGGGATCACATATCTTCTCAAGTCTACACCGAAGTCCTTAAACCGACTTAGAACCAGACAGCAAGAAGTCCCTGGGACCTCCATGAATGGAGGCTTTGTGCAATCCTGGGCCCATCTTGGTCACAACATGGTTTTCAGCACTTGGCGATGCTCTTCTATCAACAAGAGTCGAAATCCTGCACAGACAGTCTCAAGCCTATTACCTCCGCTTCATTATATATTCATGCCTACAAATATTATGCTACTACGAGGAGGCAACCCATAATAGATTAATTAGCTAGGAAGAGGTTTTTCAGCCCAAAGACGCCCATCAAAACATACCAAGCCCAGAAGAATTGTCCATTAGTCAGAATCCCGTTTGAATGCTGTGTCGTTTACTAGGCTATAATTTCCTCGAGAGGTGCCACTCCTCAAATGGGAATAGAGTTGACCACAAGGTCCCCAGTCTTGCAGGTACCCCGAAAAGGTCGAGGCAGCCCTTTGCAGAGGCCATTGTCCATAGATCTGGATCTTACGCCCTGCCACAGTTGTCCTCCTATAGAGGATCCTCCCGCGATGGTGCTCTGCATCACCATGCAATTTAACCCATTACTGGGAGAAGGTTTGCAACTCATGGTACTTGTAGACAAACCAGTGTGCCCTTTTGAGTGTATATTTGAGGGGCCTTCTTCCTCCTCCGCCTGTATTTATGACCCCGGGCAAGGGTGCCCCAGATTCTATTATGGACCCCCAGGGACAAGGTCCCCCTTGGTCCGTGCCTCCTATGGAGGTACCCTACATATCTGTAGGGCGTTCCTCTATCACCGCCTGGGGACACGCTGAATGGCCTGGGGGAGGCCAGATAAACTGACAAGTCTCCTAAAACTTATTCTACATTTTTCAACACAGGCTTGGGCCAGAATTCGGTTTGTATATTTACCAAACTTCTATTCATTGCGGGTTCGAATCCTATTAATTCCCAAAACTAGCTAGATTTTGAACAAAATCCAAAGTTTCAGTATTTTGTTATGTCCGTTAAGAATGAATCAACCTACATTCAATCATGATTCTATCTAATCATGAGTCTATTTACTTTATATAAATTATCTAGTTAAAAACTAACACAAAAATGAAGCAAAGCAACTAAAATATTCAGTAAAATAATAGTTTTACAAGTGATTGGAGAAAGACTAACGCCCCTCTCACGCCCACCATTTTCCCAGACACATCCAATCAAAATTTTGAGATAGCCATTTTGTTTAACGTAGTTGAAAGTTTTGGAAATTAGGTCTTAGATGATGACAACCACCCCCACAGCCCTTAGGGTAAGAGTTGTAATTTATGCCCTGGGGGCATATAAGGTGTTTATAGGAAGTGTTGTCGTAGAAACTCAAAAAGGGCTCATAATAAAAAAAATAATAAAAAAAAAAAAAAAAACCTCAGGGGTATACACCCCGCCTAGCAGGCGTGTGAAAACGTTGGCTAAGGCAATTTTTGATGAACTCCTTTGGGGTTCATTAATTTTTTTGCGGACTGTAAGGAAACTGAAACTTGTAGCCGCTGTGGAGAAACTGGCCACATAAGCTCCCTTGAGAACCCTTGTCAACATCCTACTCGGTGCCTGAATTGCAATTCGACTAGGCACACATGTTATCACTATGCCTGTCCTGATAACAGAAAAAACTTGAAAGATGGATCACGCTCCCAAAATGTGTAATATTCTGTCTTGGAATATAAATGGGAAAGCACTTGAGAAAACAGTTCTGCTTGATACTATGAGCCTAACAAATGAAGTAATTTGTATACAAGAGCACCTGCTTTCCGAAGACAATACTAACCTGCTCAAGTTCTCAAGTTCACTCCAGTGTTTTATTCGGCCAGCTGAACGTGTGAAATCCAGAGGTCGGCCATCTGGTGGTTTAGCCACTTTGGTGAGAAAGTCTCTTCAGGCTGAACTTTTAGCATCAAGTAAACACTTCCTCGCTGTTAAAGTTCGCGATACTGTGATAATAAACGTATATCTTCCTACTAATTACAGATCTAGCCTCTCGGACAGCAAGTTCACGGGTGCATGTACTCAGTTAAGCCGTTTCGTGAAGGCTCAAATTCCTGGGAATACAAAAGTTCTATTAATAGGGGACTTCAACTGTGACGTACTTAATACCGAATCTGAAAGGACTCAAATCGTTATAGGCTCCCTTCCTGATCAGTTTAGTGTCGTTGATAAGGACAAAGCTTACACTTTTATCAGTGTTGCCAACACCGTCTCAAATCTTGATCATGTGTTAACGAACTTTCCGGTGAGTGACGAAGTAAAAGTTGCAGCTGATGGTTCTTACTCTGACCATTTGCCTTTGTCATTGTCAATAACACTGGACTGTCCAAAGTTGTCGGGTCCGTGCAAATCCCAATGGAGAGTATACAGTGACTGGAAACAAGTGTCAAATGATCTCTTTGCGGCTACTTCTGGGGATATCCTGAGTAAAATAAAAGTTCCCTTCCATCTGCTGCAGAGAAATGCAAACTCGTATTGCAGTGAAAGTGAAATACGTCTGCAGATAAACATGTACTGTGCAGAAATATCGCATGCTCTGAGGATCGTGGAGAGTGTAGCAGTTCCTCTGAAGCGTATCCGTAATAGATCACAGGTGAAAGGGTGGTCTAGAAATCTGGAGCTAGAGGCGGCTTGTGCGTCAGCGAAGCTATGGCTGAAAGTTTGGCATGATAGCGGGAAGCCACGAAGTGGAATAGTGAACGAGATTCGAATCCATACTAAACGAAAGTTCAATAAAGTGTTAGATGCCCACCGTGTAACCCTCAAAGAAAATTTTGTGCAAAAGCTCAGTAAGAATCCGAACCTTATTTGGTCGCTTCGGTCTAAGCCTGAAGAAGCCAAGCCTACGTCTAATATTTCTGCTAATGAGTGGAGTGCTTACTTTGAGTCCGAGTTCAAAGCGCCTGATCCAGTTCTGCAGTCGAATTACGAGAATGAGCTGAATTCTATGCTTACCGACACCTTCGACGATTTCTCAGTGTCACCGGTCACAATTTGCCAGGCCGTTAAAAAGCTAAAAAAGGTATACTCAAAAGGCTGCGATAGTATTTGTGCTCTACATATTTCTTTAGGAGGTTATGTTCTTTACCATCATATTGCCCTCCTGTTTCAGATGATTTTGACACAAGGGATAGTCCCGAGTTGCTTTAGTCTGGGTATGGTTATACCGATATTAAAGAAGGGGAAGCCAGCCGAACAGCCTTCTTCGTATCGGCCAGTAACGATATCTTCAGTATTTTGTAAACTATTCGAGATTGTTTTGTTTGATGATATTTATGATAAGTGTGAGATGCCTCCACACCAGTTTGGTTTTCGAAAAGGCCTCGGGTGCACCCATGTACTTTATCTTCTTGCTAACATATTACTTGATGCTCATCTCTCGCGAGAAACTTTGATCTTAGGTCAGTATGATGTCAGGAGAGCTTTTGACTCTGGGATTCATGCCCAGATTTTGTTTGAGCTGTGTAAGCGAGGCGTGCGTTCTTCTATTGTAAGGTCACTACGTGATATGTATAGGAACCTCAAGCTTCGTGTTCGTTTGCAAGATGGTGAGCTTAGTGGGGAGATATCCGTACATAAGGGAATTAAGCAAGGGGCTATAACGTCTCCTACTTTGTATAATAACAGTGTTAATGATGCACAACAGGTTATCTCTCCGAGTTATATTTGCAAGCATATTGACTTGTCACTTCTGGGTTTTGCAGATGATCTTTTAAATCTGTCTCGGTTGCTTTCTTCATTAGAAAATAATTTCTCGCGTCATGAAAAAAGTTATGCTGATATTGGTTTGCAGTTTAATGTAGAAAAGTCTGCTGTTTTGTTTTTTAATTGCCCTGAAGATAATGCTACAGTCAGGCTTGGTGGAATTACCGTAACACCGTCTAGTCACATTACGTACCTTGGCCTCCCGATTGGTCGTAATCTTCGAGAGACCCAGTCTTTGCTTATTGAACACCTTTCTAAAAAAGTGCGCATTGCCTATGCGGGTGTTGTCACTAGCCGTCGCAATTCAAGCCGTAAATATTTGGCTCGTCTTTATAATGCAGTAGCTTTGCCTCATGTCTTGTACCTGTCTCCTTTTTGGAAGCTCCTGAGTGCACGAAACAAGAAAGACATAAGGTCGGTATTTTTCAAGTATGCCCGATATCTTCTTCAAGTACCGCCTTTTGTTAGAAACCGCCATATTGCTGTGAAATATGGAATTGTTGAGCCTCTTAGTGCCGTGGAGGAGGTAATTCAGAATTACGTAAAAAAACTAGAGCTCCTGGATCACGAGTGGGCCCACCTTCTCAAATAGTTGTGTTATTATGTAGTTCTTTCTGTTTGTATTTGTTTTTCTTGCCAGTTTTTGCTTTTTCTTTCTTTTCTAGTTCGTGCTCTGTCTTTTTCTGTTTATTGTAAGACAGGTTATTAATAAATTCACTCATTCATTCATTATTGGAAATCGAAAGGCCTAGTGCCCTTTTTAATAGTCAAAAGTGATTGGAAGGCTTGACATTTTTATAGTAAAGATCGATGTGGGTATAATGTATTATTTTTTTTTGTTGTTGTTGTTGTTTAGACCAGTGCACTTTGTATCGAAGGAGTTATCGTAGGAACTTCAAAAAGGGCTCATTCGATTGAAAATAGAAAGGGCTAATGCCCCTTTTAATAGTCAAAGTGATTGGATGAAAACTAATCCCCCTCCCACGCCCACCCTCCGATTTGACTTTATGTTTAAAAACTAAATTTTGCCATAACAGAATAGCATACATTTAACAGAACAGAATAGCATACATTTAATATCTTGGGAATAAATAGGGTATTAAGGTAATACTTTTAGAGAGTGTTTGGGAAGTACAAGGAGACTCAAAATATCATGTTTAAGAAAAAGTACCAAAACATTTTTGTCTAATTAATATTGGTTTGTTTAAAGAAGGACTGATAATTTTCCTCAAGTACTTGAAACTTATAGCCATAAGCTATTTGGTTAAAGGGCTCTTATGCACAGAATTGATGACCTTTTATGAAGTCAAATCTACGAAAAAACTGAATTGTTGATGCACAAAACAGGACCAAATTTGTTTTTTATTTTCAGTCACCTAGCAACTTACTGCAGGTGTATACTGGGCTAAGCAAAAATAACAGGGAAAAAATGGGCTGTAAAAACTTATGATAGGCCTTCCTCAAACTGGGCAAACATTGCTTTTCTCTGATGATCAGGGAACTTTCGGGGTAAGTGGATAGAGCCAAGGGCACCTTAACAATGCCAATGAATTCTGGAAGAAAAATGTTCTTATATATATTCTTAGCACCAAAAAATTCAATTTTTTAAACTAATTGGCTTTAAAATTAACAAACATATTCTCTTGTTAAAATAGTGGATTAAGATGTGTACATATCCAAGGATGCCTACAGGTTGAGGGATAGTTTTAGCCCTATAGAAGACCAGTTATTATGCAGATTTTCAGATCATATTAATAATAATCTTCCTCTTCATCCACACAAAATTTCATTACAAGTCTATTATTAAAAATCCGTTGCACAGAACTACTGCTGATTGAAAATTTTGGCTGAATGTTCAAATTTTAAGATTTTTTTTTTAAATATCATGGGAATGAAGTTAAGAGATAAATTACTGAAGATTATAATATGATTTTGAAAAAGCAGAAGTACCTAGCAATTTCAGGATAACTTTAATTAAACCTCTCTATAAGGTAGGTGATAAGAGTGAGTGTGGTAATTATAAGAGCATTGGCTTGGTTTTTATAGTAAGCAAATTACTTAATACAATGAATTTTTTTTAGACTTGCATATGCTATAGACAAAGCTAAAGAGAAGAACATTGTGGTTTTACAATGAGGAGAGGATGTTTTGACCAAGTTTTCACTCTTAGATTAATAATCGAGAAGTGCCTCGATCATCAGACCCCTTTACTCTTCAGTTTTATAGCATATAAACAAGTGCTTGATTCAGCTGATGGAAGAACTTTAGCAAAGATCCTATTCTTGTATGGTATACCAGATAAATACATTAAAGTGATGAGTGATATGCAGGCTGGGATCAAATAGGTGTGGGGCATGATTGGATTTTTTTTTTGCAGAGCTCTCTATATATTACATAAAATTCAAATTCAGTATATATAGATGTTAAAAATATAAAAGAGCTTATTGAATATAAATTTACATCACCAAATATGAATACATGAACTTACATATTTCTAAGTTTTTCTTCTATAGCCTAAACCTAAAATAGTTTGAAAATCAAATATCCTTACATCTTCACTTTCAATTGACATAATTGCTAGACAATTTAATCTATCCGGATTCATAGTCAATCACAGACCGTTTTTTTTTTTTTATTATTTTTGGCTGGAAAATGATCTTTCTTCAGAAGCTCACGGAAAAAAAATGAATGTGAATTGTCAGTTTAATATATATATACTGATATTTATTAATCAAAATGTTAATAATATTTTATTTATTAAAGTTATGAAAGTAAAAACATTTGAATTTTATTCAGTAAAGGGCAAATTATGTTCTGGCCTTGGGAAGGCATAGGGGTTTTGAGCCCTACTCATGTTAATGTCTGTTCGTTTTGAGTTTAACTCAGTTATTTATTGTAATTTCTGTTCGTTTTGGGTTTGATTTATTTATCAATGCTGACTTGTGGTAGTTTTACAGTTGGTAGATTATTTGATTTCATTTTTGATTTAATTGAGTTCTTTACTTTTCTTTGAAAAACTTATTTTGTGGAAAAAGTTTTATGATTAATTTTTGTTTGTTTTATTTTGACATAGTCTTTTCAGGGAAAAAGCAAATAATGGTTTAAATCTTTTCGTTTTTATTAGACTTTATAGTTTGACCCTCTATTTATATGCTGGAGAAAATCTTTCAGTAATTTTTAACAACATATACCCTTTTAAAAATCTGAACCCAAATAGTAGTGTTTAATTGAGTTTCATACCTCCTCTAGTTTACCTGAAATATAAAACTTGATACCGTTTGCAAAAAAATCTATCTGCGCTCTTTGACACACTACAGTATTTGGATTTGGCAAAATTTTAAGAGCAGAAGTAGTAATAGAAGTTAGCCCCAAAAGTTTGAACATTTTACCCTCAATTGTTCTTGGGATACTGCTGAGATGCTTTATTGGGAATTAGCATTAACACAATGAATTTTGAATTAATCTTAAGCCAACATTTACAAACAGTAACCTATCGACCGATCAGGGATGAACAAATCCCCGCCTTCAAGGGAAAGCTAACATTGCAGAACCGGACCCCTATTTACAGACTACCGTCCGCTGAAGACATGACAAATGCCTTCTGCGACCAACTTCAGAAAATGTTCGAAGAGCATTTTCCAGAAAAGAAACGGGTAGTAGGAAATGAAACGAAACCCTGGATCACGCCAGATATAAAAGAGCTTATCCTAAGGTGGGATAACTTGCACAACTCTAACAGAGCAGAGTCCAACAAGTTGCGAAATATAGTGGTGAGAAAGATAAAGTATGCAAGGAAGCAGCACGGCCGCTTGACTGTACAGAAGCTTCTAACTTCCGATTCTAAAAAGTTTCATAGCACGGTTCAGAACATTCTTGGCCGAAAGCAGAAAAACGTTGAACTAAGAAACGAAAAAGGGGAGAAACTTACCGCTAACGCGATTAACGACCACTTTGCTACAATCTGTACAAAGTACCCTGGTCTTACATCACTTCCCAACCTTCCAAGCATTACTGAAATCCCTGTCATTGAAGCAGAAACCATCCAGACCGCTTTCTTAAAACTGGACGCATCCAAGGCCTCATTTCCTGGAGAACTGCCGATCAAACTGATCAAAGCATGCAGCAACGAGCTTGCGGTACCGTTTACTGCCGTAGTAAACCAATGCCTGAGTGAGGGCACCTTCCCGACACGATTCAAAACTGCTGTGGTCATTCCTATACCGAAAAAATCATCCGTCGAATCTGCAAATGACTTAAGACCCATCTCAAAGACATCGATTTTCTCAAAAGTCCTGGAAAGAATTGTCTTCAAATGGCTTTTCGAAGATATTAGTGAAAATCTTGATCCTCGGCAGTACGGCCTTCGTCCAGGTCATAGTACTGTGCATTACCTGATCCGCCTCATCAGAGACATCCTGGAGCATTTGGAGATTGACGGTGCTTATATTGACTGCATCATCACGGACTTCGTGAAAGCGTTCGACTTACTCGACCACTCAGTTGTTATCGACGAGGCAACTTACCTTGGATCAAGACGAATTGTCTTGCGAATGGTTGGCAGTTTCCTGACGAACCGCAAACAGAAAGTACAACATCCCAAAAGCGAAACGTCAAACATCAGGGAGCTGAACTGCGGTGCAGCACAAGGGTCGAAGTTAGGCCCTTTAGCCTTCCTTATTGTGATCAACAAACTTTTGCGCGAAATTATGGAACGCTACAAATTCGCTGACGATCTCTCCACCCTCCTCCTCAGACTTCTCTCACAGAGCACACAGCCAAGCCCAATCCTAACAGTAATGCGAAAAATCGAGGATGAAGCAAACCAAGTGAAACTTACACTCAGCCAGGAAAAAACAGTCCTATTTAGGGTTAATTTCCTTAAACGGCCAGTTTCAGACCCGCCATGCGGTGGGCCGAAGGTTGCAAAAATGGCGAAGATCCTGGGTGTCCACCTGGATGCCGATCTGAAATGGAATACCCACGTATCGTCAATCGTCTCGAAGACCGCCTTCCTCCTAAGATCTTTTGCCTACCTTCGCCACTTTGGGATGAAAACTGAGATCATGGTTGTATGCTACAAATGCTACATTTGACCGCTCTCTGAATATGCCTGCCCAGTGTGGCATAGCGCACTGACCATAGATCAAAGCGACAATATTGAAGGATTGCAGAAAAGGGCATGCAAAATAATACTGGGGAGTAGTTACGTTGACTATGAGATGAGCCTCAAAGTTCTGAAGTTGGAGTCCCTCAAAGAGAGAAGGCACACACTGGTCATGGACTTTGGTCGAAAAATCCTCGACTCTGAAACACACCGCGATCTACTTTCGGATTTTGAGGCGCGCCAAACTCGGCATTCTACGAGGCTCAGAGAAATAACGAAAAACGCAGCAAAGCTGGAACGACCGTCGATCTACTCATCCGAGCGCTACCTGAAGTCATTTGGTCTATACTTCGTAAAACACTACAATGGTGACCCAGAAAAATTGTAAATAAATCAAGTTTGAATAATTTAATTTCGTAAGTGTTTTTAAATTGTTTGACTTCCGCTGTTATTTTTGTTGTTAACAAGAATATTAAGGGAAAAATAAAGTGAATTTGAATTTGAAAAAAACCAGCTGCTAACCTCATTTCCTACCTTAATTGCAGCATTGTTTTTCTCGTACATAGCACTAATCACTTTGATGTATTTTTCTGGTATACCATACAAGGATTAAACTTTGCTAAAGCTCTTCTATCAACAGAATCGAACCCTTGCTCATAATCTATAAAACTAAGGACCAAGGGTGTTTGACAACTCAGGCACTTCTCAATTATTAACCTAAGAGTGAAAATTGGCCGACACATCCTCTACCTTTTCTAAAACTGCACTGTTCTTCTCTTAAAACTTTGTCTACGGCATCTCCCAGTATAAAAAGTATCATATTACTAAGTAATTTGCTACCTACAGAGACCAGACTAATGCCTTGATAATTATCACACTCACTTTTATCACCTTTTACATTATTAAGTTAGACCTTTCAGGGTAAGTTGTGACAGATTCTTAACTAGCCAGAAGACACTATGTGCATACTTTCGATACTACTTCTACGGTTACTGTGAGTACTGGCACTTAAGGAAATTAAGTTGAAACGTTTAGGGGGAGCTTCAATTAAACCAAAAAACTATACACATGCACGGAGTAAACGGGCATATAAGCAATATCACAGGCAGCACTGCTCTATCATAGCAAGTATTATCATTGATATTTTAAAGTAGCTAATTTGGTTGGAAATTCAAAGTTCTAGTACCTTTTTTAAGAGTCAAAAGTGGTTGGAGGGTAATCAGCCCTCCTCTTTAGCTCATAATTTTCCAAACACTTCCAATCAAAATTTAAGATATCTATTTTGTTTAGTATAGCTGAACGGTCTTGTAACTGTATCTCTTGGGCTATAGCGTAGGTCAACCCCCCACAGTTATGCAATTTGCCCATTATGTTTCAAAACTAAATGTTGGCTTAAGATTAATTCAAAATTCATTGTGTTAATGCTAATTCCCAATAAAGCATCTCAGCAGTATCCCAAGAACAATTGAGGGTAAAATGTTCAAACTTTTGGGGCTAACTTCTATTACTACTTCTGCTCTTAAAATTTTGCCAATTCCAAATAGTGTAATGTGTCAAAGAGCGCAGATAGATTTTTTGCAAATGGTATCAAGTTTTCTATTTCAGGTAAACTAGAGGAGGTATGAAACTCAATTAAACACTACTACTTGGGTTCAGATTTTTAAAAGGGTGTATGTTGTTAAAAATTACTGAAAGATTTTCTCCAGCATATAAATAGAGGGTCAAACTATAAAGTCTAATAAAAACGAAAAGATTTAAACCATTATTTGCTTTTTCCCTGAAAAGACTATGTCAAAATAAAACAAACAAAAATTAATTATAAAACTTTTTCCACAAAATAAGTTTTTCAAAGAAAAGTAAAGAACTCAATTAAATCAAAAATGAAATCAAATAATCTACCAACTGTAAAACTACCACAAGTCAGCATTGATAAATAAATCAAACCCAAAACGAACAGAAATTACAATAAATAACTGAGTTAAACTCAAAACGAGCAGACATTAACATGAGTAGGGCTCAAAACCCCTATGCCTTCCCAAGGCCAGAACATAATTTGCCCTTTACTGAATAAAATTCAAATGTTTTTACTTTCATAACTTTAATAAATAAAATATTATTAACATTTTGATTAATAAATATCAGTATATATATATTAAACTGACAATTCACATTCATTTTTTTTTCCGTGAGCTTCTGAAGAAAGATCATTTTCCAGCCTAAAAATAATAATAAAAAAAAAACGGTCTGTGATTGACTATGAATCCGGATAGATTAAATTGTCTAGCAATTATGTCAATTGAAAGTGAAGATGTAAGGATATTTGATTTTCAAACTATTTTAGGTTTAGGCTATAGAAGAAAAACTTAGAAATATGTAAGTTCATGTATTCATATTTGGTGATGCAAATTTATATTCAATAAGCTCTTTTATATTTTTAACATCTATATATACTGAATTTGAATTTTATGTAATATATAGAGAGCTCTGCAAAAAAAAAAAATCCAATCATGCCCCACACCTATTTGATCCCAGCCTGCATATCACTCATCACTTTAATGTATTTATCTGGTATACCATACAAGAATAGGATCTTTGCTAAAGTTCTTCCATCGGCTGAATCAAGCACTTGTTTATATGCTATAAAACTGAAGAGTAAAGGGGTCTGATGATCGAGGCACTTCTCGATTATTAATCTAAGAGTGAAAACTTGGTCAAAACATCCTCTCCTCATTGTAAAACCACAATGTTCTTCTCTTTAGCTTTGTCTATAGCATATGCAAGTCTAAAAAAAATTCATTGTATTAAGTAATTTGCTTACTATAAAAACCAAGCCAATGCTCTTATAATTACCACACTCACTCTTATCACCTACCTTATAGAGAGGTTTAATTAAAGTTATCCTGAAATTGCTAGGTACTTCTGCTTTTTCAAAATCATATTATAATCTTCAGTAATTTATCTCTTAACTTCATACCATGATATTTAAAAAAAAACTTAAAATTTGGACAAAATTTTCAATCAGCAGTAGTTCTGTGCAACGGATTTTTAATAATAGACTTGTAATGAAATTTTGTGTGGATGAAGAGGAAGATTATTATTAATATGATCTGAAAATCTGCATAATAACTGGTCTTCTATAGGGCTAAAACCATCCCTCAACCTGTAGGCATCCTTGGATATGTACACATCTTAATCCACTATTTTAACAAGAGAATATGTTTGTTAATTCTAAAGCCAATTAGTTTAAAAAATTGAATTTTTTGGTGCTAAGAATATATATATAAAAACATTTTTCTTCCAGAATTCATTGGCATTGTTAAGGTGCCCTTGGCTCTATCCACTTACCCCGAAAGTTCCCTGATCATCAGAGAAAAGCAATGTTTGCCCAGTTTGAGGAAGGCCTATCATAAGTTTCTACAGCCCATTTTTTCCCTGTTATTTTTGCTTAGCCCAGTATACATCTGCAGTAAGTAACAAACAAATTTGGTCCTGTTTTGTGCATCAACAATTTAGTTTTTTCATAGATTTGACTTCATAAAAGGTCAACAATTCTGTGCATAAAAGCCCTTTAACCAAATAGCTTATGGCTATAAGTTTCAAGTACTTGAGGAAAATTATCAGTCCTTCTTTAAACAAACCAATATTAATTAGACAAAAATGTTTTGGTACTTTTTCTTAAACATGATATTTTGAGTCTCCTTGTACTTCCCAAACACTCTCTAAAAGTATTACCTTAATACCCTATTTATTCCCAAGATATTAAATGTATGCTATTCTGTTCTGTTAAATGTATGCTATTCTGTTATGGCAAAATTTAGTTTTTAAACATAAAGTCAAATCGGAGGGTGGGCGTGGGAGGGGGATTAGTTTTAATCCAATCACTTTGACTATTAAAAAGGGCATCAGCCCTTTCTATTTTCAATCGAAGGAGCCCTTTTTGAAGTTCCTACGATAACTCCTTCGATACAAAGTGCACTGGTCTAAACAACAACAACAACAAAAAAATAATACATTATACCCACATCGATCTTTACTATAAAAATGTCAAGCCTTCCAATCACTTTCGACTATTAAAAAGGGCACTAGGCCTTTCGATTTCCAATCAAATGAGCCCTTTTTGAGTTTCTACGACAACACTTCCTATTAACACCTTATATGCCCCCAGAGCATAAATTACAACTCTTACCCTAAGGGCTGTGGGGGTGGTTGTCATCATCTAAGACCTAATTTCCAAAACTTTCAACTACGTTAAACAAAATGGCTATCTCAAAATTTTGATTGGATGTGTCTGGGAAAGTGGTGGGCGTGAGAGGGGCGTTAGTCTTTCTCCAATCACTTGTAAAACTATTATTTTACTGAATATTTTAGTTGCTTTGCTTCATTTTTGTGTTAGTTTTTAACTAGATAATTTTTATAAAGTAAATAGACTCATGATTAGATAGAATCATGATTGAATGTAGGTTGATTCATTCTTAACGGACATAACAAAATACTGAAACTTTGGATTTTGTTCAAAATCCAGCTAGTTTTGGGAATTAATAGGATTCGAACCCGCAATGAATAGAAGTTTGGTAAATATACAAACCAAATTCTGGCCCAAGCCTGTGTTGAAAAATGTAGAATAAGTTTTAGGAGACTTGTCAGTTTATCTGGCCTCCCCCAGGCCATTCAGCGTGTCCCCAGGTGGTGATAGAGGAACACCCTACAGATATGTAGGGTACCTCCAAAGGAGGCACGGACCAAGGGGGACCTTGTCCCTGGGGGTCCATAATAGAATCTGGGGCACCCTTGCCCGGGGTCATAAATACAGGTGGAGGAGGAAGAAGGCCCCTCAAATGTACACTCAAAAGGGCACACTGGTTTGTCCACAAGTCCCATGAGTTGCAAACCTTCTCCCAGTAATGGGTTAAATTGCATGGTGGTGCAGAACACCATCGCGGGAGGATCCTCTATAGGAGGACAACTGTGGCAGGGCGTAAGATCCAGATCTATGGACTATGGCCTCTGCAAAGGGCTGCCTCGACCTTTTCGGGGTACCTGCAAGACTGGGGACCTTGCGGTCAACTCTATTCCCATTTGAGGAGTGGCACCTCTCGAGGAAATTATAGCCTAGTAAACGACACAGCATTCGCACGGGATTCTGACTAATGGACAATTCTTCTGGGCTTGGTATGTTTTGATGGGCGTCTTTGGGCTGAAAAACCTCTTCCTAGCTAATTAATCTATTATGGGTTGCCTCCCCGTAGTAGCATAATATTTGTAGGCATGAATATATAATGAAGCGGAGGTAATAGGCTTGAGACTGTCTGTGCAGGATTTCGACTCTTGTTGATAGAAGAGCATCGCCAAAAGCTGAAAACCATGTTGTGACCAAGATGGGCCCAGGATTGCACAAAGCCTCCATTCATGGAGGTCCCAGGGACTTCTTGCTGTCCGGTTCTAAGCCGGCTTAAGCACTTCGGTGTAGACTTGAGAAGATATGTGATCCCCGTCCTGCACTGGTATCCGGGATCATTGCTTTTCCTGAGGCGAAAATAATTTCAATGATTTAAAGAACATGAAAATTGGAACTTGGAATGTTACGACATTAAAAAATGACTATCGTATCGACATTTTGACTGACGAATTCAGACGATTCGAACTGGATGAAGCATGAAATTAGGTGATATAGAATTTGTTTACTCAGGCAGGAAGGATGGGGTACATAGACAGGGAGTAGGGCTCATGATGAATAAGGAAGCTGCTAAGTCTTGTTTAGGCTGGGAAGGTATTAATAATAGAATACTAATTGCTCATTTTATGACTAGAAAGTTCAGGGTATCAGTTATAGTAGTATACGCCCCTGTAGAACCGACTGACGGAGATACTAGTGACTCAGATGAATTTTAATTACAATTACAGGAGCAAATAGACAAGGTCCAAGGTAGAAATATGATGTTATTACTGGGAGATTTTAACGCCCAGGTTGGTAGAAATAGGGATAGATGGTATCCCAGCCTAGGTAAATTTGGTGTAGGAAAAGAAAACAGTAATGGATACAGACTTTTGCAATTTTGTAGGTATAACAATCTAGTTATAACCAATACGGTGTTTGGTCATAAAATGGTTCTTAAGTTAACATGGTATTCACGTGATGGTAAGACAGCAAACCTTATTGATTATGTTATAGGAAACCGAAGACTGGCAGGATCAATACAAGATACTAGGGTATATAGGAGTGCTGTTATTGATGTTAAAAGTAAAGATCACCATCTAGTAGTGTCAAAGGTTAATTTTAAAGCTGAAATATCAGCTTTAAAATTTTTAAAGCTTTTAAAGCAAGGGTTAATATAAAGCTGAATTAATTTTAAAGCTGATGGTTGGAATAATTTTAGAAAAATAATTTGTGAAGTTGCTGAAGGTGTATTAGGGAAGAAAGCTAGAACTGCAGCTAAGAATATTAGTGAAAAAGCTTTATGTTTAATAGAAAGGAGAAAGGACTTGTACAAGAATTATCTGAGTGATAGATCGTATGAAAACAAAAGAAATGTAAAGAAAGTGGAGAAAGCATTAAAATATGAACTAAGGAGGTGTAAAGTGGAGGCCATGGATAAAATTGCCGAGGATCTGGAAGATGCAGCTAGACGGCATAATAGTAAAATATTGTACTGGCACGTTACCAAATTGAGAGGGAGTAGTCAATCCGGACTTGTCCCAGTTAAAGAAAGCAATGGGGTCGCAATTAGCGATAAGGAAAAAACTAAAGAGAGATGGGCCGAACATTTTGAGAACTTGCTTAACCGAGATAGAGTTGCAGGAAAAAATATAGAGAAAAATGAAAAAGTTTGTGATACCTTGGATGTGAAGGAAGATTTGTTTTGTGAGGAGGAATTAGCAACAGTACTAAAAGGATTAAAGAATAATAAGGCTCCAGGTGCTGATAGGGTGGTAAATGAGTTTCTTAAATATGGTGGCTCTGAGGTTAGAAATAAGTTATTGAAGATTATGAATATGATTTTTGAAAAAGGGGAAGTACCTAACGATTTTAGGAAAACCTTAATTAAGCCACTTCATAAGAAAAGTGATAAAAGTGAGTGTGGTAATTATCGAGGCATTAGTCTGGTCTCTGTAGGTAGCAAATTACTAAGTAATATGATACTTTTTAGACTGAGAGATGCCGTAGACAAAGTTTTAAGAGAAGAGCAGTGCGGTTTTAGAAAAGGTACAGGATGTGTCGACCAAATTTTCACTCTTAGGCTAATAATTGAGAAGTGCCTGAGTTTTCAAACATCTTTGGTCCTCAGTTTTATAGATTATGAGCAAGCGTTCGATTCTGTTGATAGAAGAGCTTAAGTAAAGGTTTTATCCTTGTATGGTATACCAGGCAAATACATTAAAGTGATTAGTGCTATGTACGAGAATAACACTGCTGCGGTTAATGTAGGAAATGAGGTTAGCAGCTGGTTTTGTATTAAATCAGGAGTTAAGCAGGGTTGTGTTCTATCCCCCTTTATATGGATTATTTTGATAGACTTTGTTTTAAGGAGCACAGGAAAGGCAATGGGAGACCACAGAATCAAATGGGAAGGAAAAAGTCTCCTGGATTTGAATTATGCTGATGATTTAAGCATCCTAGATGAAAGTGTGAGCAAAATTAATGAAGTTTTAGAGGTTTTGCGAGTTCAGGGTGCTAGAATTGGTTTAAAAATTAATGTTAGGAAGACTAAGTCACTAAGGCTAGGAATAAGTGAAGATGAAAAGGTGACGTTGGGTAACGAAAAGATTGATCAGGTGGGCAGCTTCAATTACCTTGGTAGTATTATTAGTAAAGATGGTGGGAATAGTCAAGATGTTAAAAATAGAATAGCCAAGGCTCAGGGTGTTTTTTCACAGTTAAAAAAAAGTCTGCAAAAATAGGAAGATAAGTCTGCAAACCAAGATTAGAATATTAGAAGCTACAGTGATGACAGTGGTCAAATATGGCTCTGAAGCATGGACGCTCCGAAAAGCGGATGAAGATTTGCTAGATATTTTCCAGAGAAATTGCTTAAGGATTGTTCTGGGTACCCGGCTGATTGACCGTATTTCAAACAATAGGCTATACGAAAAATGTGGTTCAATACCGCTCTCTAGGGCTATAATGAAAGAAAGGTTGAGGTCGTTAGGGCACGTTGTGCAGATGAAGGATGACAGATTGCCGAGGATTGTTCTTTTCGGCCAACCATCTAGAGCTAAACGGAAAGCAGGTCGTCCCCGTCTGGGGTGGGAGGACGTCATAAAGAAAGATTTAAAGGAAATGGGAACTTCGTGGGCGGGTTTAAAAAGAGAGGCTTTGAATAGATTGGGGTGGAGGAGGAGCGTGCGTAGCTGTGAGGGCCTCAGGCGGCTTGGTGCTGCGGTGAGTTGTTAGTAGTAGTAGCAGTAGCATTCTGTTAGCCAGGACAAATGTTTTGTCTTTTAATTTACCTCACTACTTTATTGTGAACAGATTCAAGTTTTAGTGGTTCTAATAATGCCAAAAATTTGAACAGATTAGAGGCTTCTCCTTCAGCTAGGCAAAAAAGGGCCTTTCAGTCAAGACCATTTAGCCCTCTTTCTTTTGTGTCTGTTTATGAGGCGAGTCGTACTTTTATAGGTAGCTCCTAGTTGTCTCTCTTGAAATAGCTCTTTGATTGTCAGGAACTGGATTATCCTGAAAACACATTTTATGGCCCCTACTCTTACCTTAAAATTACCTTAAATCGCACTTGCTAGCGATATGGACGATCCCAGTGTACACCAGTTAGTCTGTAAACATAAAATATGGAAGTCCCCTTGCCTGCCACCCCTGCTCTCAGCACTCTAATAGGTTCTGCTCAATCCCCAAAGATTGGCAAATTGTCCCCACAGATGGTCACCCTCAAAGATGCTGCCAGCCATTTTCCAAGGGAATAAAATATGGGATTTTTCCAGACACCAAGGTTGCTTTTCTAGTAATGCACCCTAGCAACATTTCTCTCTGATGGTCCCAGATCCTTGTGTGGTTTCTTTGTGGAAAATAGGATAGGTATCCATTCTTCCATAAGGAGTAGGTTTCTACTTGAGCAGAAAAACTTGCAAGCTTGAAGATCAGGACCTCAGTGCTGTGGATCTTGTCATACCATTTGAAGTACTCAACTTAATGCAGATGTCTTGTTTGAATGGCATCAACCTTACTTATCTTGTCTGTGGCCCCCAAATATAATTGGTGGCTAGCCTCTTCTAAAAGAAACCTGCTAAACAAATAAAAATAGCCCCATTAAATTCCTTATGATATGCTTTTTCCAAATACCAAGGTTGCTTTTCTGGTAATGCACCCCAGCAAACTTTCTCTCTGATGGTCCCAGATATGGCATAGATAACATATTTCCTTGTTGCATTAAGTATTGTGATGACAACATACTTTTTGGTTAAAATTGATTCCTGAGTCCTCAACTCTGATAAAATCTAGTTTTGCTTGAGTGAGAAAAATACAGCTTGGAATAAAATAATTTTCAAAAGTGGATAAGAAATGAAGAAAACGTGATGCATATAGAGAGCAAGAGTTGTATTGTTTCAGTATATTCCTAGGGCTACACCTTAGACCCTAAGAGGGAGGGAGGATTGTCAGATAAGCAATCATGATATTTGGAAATAGCACACAATAAGAAATCTTATGGTATTACTTTTATTGGTATAGCCTGTTTCCTTCAGCAGAGGCTAACCATTAGATATTTACCATATACACAATTACAACAGTAGTGATTATCCCAGATGAAAAGAGGGAAAGGTCTAGAACAGCAGCTTTTCAGAAGGAGACATGCTAGAACAAAAAGAGAGACACTCCAGATTTCTAATTTTATGTCATTTTCATTGTTTTATTTATGTTTCTGACAATTCAACCCTAGCCCCCTCTCATAGTCTCATATAGTCCTATGTTATGTAAAAAAAAAAAGATTAAATTGATTCAAAACACATCAAAATGGGGAAAACAAGGATATATGATTAGCTTATACTGGGTGCATGTTATCATAGGCAGCGCGCTAGCGCTGCCTAAGTAAAGAACGATGTGGGCACAATGCGTGTTTTTTTTTTGTTTTTTTCTCCATACCTGGGCACTTCGTATCGAAGGAGTTGTCGTAGAAACTTCGAAAAGGGCTCATTCGATTAGAGATTGGAGTGGCTAGTGTCCTTTTTAATAGTCAAAAGTGATTGGGGGACAACTAGCCCCCCCCACGCCCATCATTCCCCCCAAACATATCCAATCAAAATTTGGAGATAGCCATTTTGTTCAGCATAGTTGATTTCCATATAGAAAATATGTTTTTGAGGAGAACACTCCCCCACAACCCTAAGAGCAAGGGTTTTAAGTTATGACCTGGGGGCATATAAGGTTTTTATAGAAGGCGTTGTTGTAGAAACTTCAAAAAATGTTCATTCGATTGGAAATTCCAAGAGCTACTGCCCTTTTAAATAGTCAAATGTGATTGGAGGGCAACTACCCCCCCCCCCCTCACGCCCATCATTTCCCCAAACACATCCAATCAAAATTTTGAAATAGCCCTTTTGCTTTGCGTAGTTGATTTCCAAATAGAAATATGTTTTAGAGGAGGACACTCCCCCACAGCCCTTAGGGCAAGGGTTTTAAGTTATATCCTGGGGGCAAATAAGGATTTTAAAGAAGGCGTTGTTGTAGAAACTTCAAAAAAAGCTCACTCAATTGGAAATTCAAAGGGTTAATGCCCTTTTTAATAGTCGAAAGTGATTGGAGGGCAACTACCCCCCCCCCCCCCGCTCCCCCCATTTGTTCAGCCATTTCATCATTCCCCCAAACACATCCAATCAAAATTTTGAGATAGCCATTTTGTTCAGCGTAGTTGATTTCCAGATAGAAAACATATTTTTGAGGAGGACACTCCCCCACAACCCTCAGGGCAAGGATTAAATGTTATGCCCTGGGGGCATATAAGGTTTTTATTGAAATCTTTGGCGTAGAAACTTGAAAAAGGGCTCATTCGATTTGAAATTCAAAGGGCTAGTACCCATTTTAATAGTCAAAAGTGATTTGAGGGCAACTAACACCCCTCTCAAGCCCACTTTTTCCCAAAACACATCCAATCAAAATTTTTAGATAGCCATTTTATTCAACGTAGTTGAAAGTTTTGGAAATTAGGTCTTTAAGGATGACAACACCTCCCCCCAAAGCCCTCAGGGCAAGGGTGGTAAGTAATGCCCTGAGGGCATATAAAGTTTTTATTGAAAGCGTTGTCATAGAAACTTCAAAAGGGCTCATTCAATTGGAAATTGAAAGGGCTAGTGCCTTTTTTAATAGTTGAAAGTGATTGGATAGCAACTAACACCCCTCTCACGCCAACCATTTTCCCAAACACATTGAATTAAAATTCAAAATTAAAAATTGAATTAAAATTTCAAAGTAGTTGAAAGTTCTGGAAATTAGGTCTTTTAGGATGATCACCCCCTCAGAGCCCTCAGTGCAAGGGTTGTAAGTTATGCCCTGGGGCATATAAAGTTTTTATTGAAAGCGTTGTCATAGAAACTTCAAAAGGGCTCATTCAATTGGAAATTGAAAGGGCTAGTGCCTTTTTTAATAGTTGAAAGTGATTGGATAGCGACTAACGCCCCTCTCATGCCCACCATTTTCTGAAACACATCCAATCAAAATTTTAAGATATCCATTTTGTTCAACTCAGTTGAACGTTCTGGAAATTAGGTCTTTTAGGATGATAACCCCCTCAGAGCCCTCAATGCAAGGGTTGTAAGTTATGCCCTGGGGGTATATAAGATTTATATAGAAGGTTGTTGAATAAACCATGGGCAGTGCGATCAGGCTGCCTAAGTAAAGAACGGGGACACTTGAGAACAAGACAAGAAACGGGGACTAAGTAAAGAGGAGGACACTCCCCCACAGTCCTCAGGGCGAGGGTTTTAAGTTATGCCCTGGGGGCATATAAGAACGATTTTGGCACAATGTATTATTTATTAATTTTTTCCTTTAGAGCAGGGCACTTTACATCAAAGAAGTTGCAGTAGAAACTTCAAAAAGCACTCATTCAATTGGAAATTGGAGTGGCTTGTGCCCTTTTTAATAGTCGAAAGTGATTGGAAGTTGACTAACACCCCTTCCACGCCCACCATTTCCCGAAACACATCCAATCAAAATTTTGAGATAGCCATTTTGTTCAGCATAGTTGATTTCCAGATAGAAATTATGTTTTTGAGGACAGTCCCCCTTAGGACAAGCCCTTAGGGCAAGGGTTGTAAGTTATGCCCTGGGGGCATATAAGGTTCTTTTATAGAAGGCGTTGTTGTAGAAACTTTAAAAAAGGCTCATTCGATTGGAAATTCAAAGGGCTAGTGTGCTTTTAAATGGTCAAAAGTGATTAGAGGGCAACTAACCTGCCTCTCATGCCCACCTTTTCCCCAAACACATCTAATCAAAACTTTGAGATAGCCATTATATTCAACGTAGTTTTAAATTCTGGAAATTAGGTCTTTGAGGATGACAACCCCCCCCACACAGCCCTCAGGGCAAGGGTTGTAAATTATGCCCAGGGGGCATATAAGGTTTTTATATAACGCGTTGTTGTAGAAACTTCAAAAAGGGCTCATTCGATTGGAAATTAAAATGGCTAGTGCCCTTTTTAATAGTCGAAAGTGATTGGAAAGCAACTAACACCCCTTCCACGCCCACCATTTCCCCAAACACATCCAATAAAGATTTTGAGATAGCCATTTTGTTCCACGCAGTTCAAAGTTCAGGAAATTATACCTTTGAGAAGGACACTCTCCCCACAGTCTTCAGGGCAAGGGTTATAAGTTATGCCCTGGGGTTATATAAGGTTTTCATTGAAATCTTTGTCATAGAAACTTGAAAAAGGCCTCATTCAATTGGAAATTCAAAGGGCTAGTGCCCTTTTTAATAGTAGAAAGTGATTTGAAGGCAACTAACCCTCCTCTCACGCCCATCTTTTCTCCAAACACATCCAATCAATATTTGAGATAGCCATTTTGTTCAGCGTAGTTGATTTCCAGATAGAAAATATGTTTTGGAGGAGGACACTCCCCCTCAACACTCAGGATAAGGGTTTTAAAGTTTGTATAGAAGGCATTGTTGTATAAACTTCAAAACAGGCTCATTCAATTGGAAATTCAAAGGGCTAGTGCCCTTTTTAATAGTCAAAAGTTATTTGGAGGCAACTAACCCCCCTCTCACGCCCATCTTTTCTCCAAACATATCCAATCAATCCTAGGCAGCGCGCTAGCACTGCCTAAGTAAAGAATGCTGTGGGCACAATGTGTTTTTTTTTCTCCATACCTGGGCACTTTGTATCAAAGGAGTTGTCATAGAAACTTCAAAAAGGACTCATTCGATTGGAAATTGGAGTGGCTAGGGCCCTTTTTAATAGTCGAAAGTGATTGGAGGGCAACTAGCCCCTCCCCCCATGCCCATCATTCCCCCAAACATATCCAATCAAAATTTTGAGATAGCCATTTTGTTCAGTGTAGTTGATTTCCAGATTGAAAATATACTTTTGAGGAGGACACTCTCCCATAACCCTCAGGGCAAGGGTTTTAAGTTATGCCCCGGGAGCATATAAGGTTTTTATACAAGGCATTGTCATAGAAACTTCAAAAAATGCTCATTTGATTGGAAATTCAACGAGCTAGTGCCCTTCTTGATAGTTGAAAGTGATTGGAGGGCAACTAGCCCCCATCCACGCCCATCATTCCCCCAAACACATCCAATCAATATTTTGAGATAGCCATTTTGTTCAGCATAGTTGATTTCCAGATAGAAAACCTATTTTGAGGAGGACACTCCCCCACAGCCCTCAGGGCAAGGATTATAAGTTATGCCCTGGGGGCATATAAGGTTTTTGTTGAAATCTTTGTTTTAGAAACTTGAAAAAGGGCACATTTGATTTGAAATTCAAAGGGCTAGTACCTTTTTTAATAGTCAAAAGTGATTTGAGGGCAACTAAACCCCCTAACCTAACCTAACACAAACCAGAGACAACACACACACACAGAGACGACACACACACAGAGACAACACACACACAGAGACGACACACACACAGAGTTAACAAACACACGGAGACAACACAAACACACACAGACAACAAACGCACAGAAAGACAACACACACGCAGAGACAAAACACACACAGAGACAACAAACACATATTGACAACACACACAAGAGATAATACACATAGATACACATAGAGATAAGGTTTTTACTGAAATCTTGGTTGTAGAAGCTTGAAAAAGGGTTCATTTGATTTGAAATTCAAAAGGCTAGTGAACTTTTTAATAGTCGAAAGTGATTAGAAAGCAACTAACACCCCTTCCACGCCCACCATTTCCCCAAACACATCCAATAAAGATTTTGAGATAGCCATTTTGTTCCATGCAGTTCAAAGTTCAGGAAATTATACCTTTGAGAAGGACGCTCTCCCCACAGTCTTCAGGGCAAGGGTTATAAGTTATTCCCTGGGGTTATATAAGGTTTTCATTGAAATCTTTGTCGTAGAAAAGGGCTAGTGCCCTTTTTAATAGTTGAAAGTGATTTGAAGGCAACTAACCCCCCTCTCACGCCCATCTTTTCTCCAAACACATCCAATCAATATTTGAGATAGCCATTTTGTTCAGCGTAGTTGATTTCCAGATAGAAAATATGTTTTGGAGGAGGACACTCCCCCTCAAAACTCAGGATAAGGGTTTTAAGGTTTGTATAGAAGACGTTGTTGTATAAATTTCAAAACAGGCTCATTCAATTGGAAATTCAAAGGGCTAGTGCCCTTTTTAATAGTCAAAAGTGATTTGGAGGCAACTAACCCCCCTCTCACGCCCATCTTTTCTCCAAACATATCCAGTCAATCCTAGGCAGCGCGCTGGCGCTGCCTAAGTAAAGATCAATGTGGCCACAGTGTGTGTGTTTTTTTTTTTTTTTTTTTCCATACCTGGGCACTTTGTATCAAAGGAGTTGTCATAGAAACTTCAAAAAGGACTCATTCGATTGGAAATTGGAGTGGCTAGTGCCCTTTTTAATAGTCGAAAGTGATTGGAGGGCAACTAGCCCCCCTCCCCCTCCATGCCCATCATTCCCCCAAACACATCCAATCAAAATTTTGAGATAGCCATTTTGTTCAGTGTAGTTGATTTCCAGATTGAAAATATATTTTTGAGGAGGACACTCCCCAACAACCCTCAGGGCAAGGGTTTTAAGTTATGTCCCGGGGGCATATAAGGTTTTTATACAAGGCGTTGTCATAGAAACTTCAAAAATGCTCATTTGATTGGAAATTCAATGAGCTAGTGCCCTTCTTAATAGTCGAAAGTGATTTGAGGGCAACTAGCCCCCATCCACGCCCATCATTCCCCCAAACACATCCAATCAATATTTTGAGATAGCCATTTTGTTCAGCATAGTTGATTTCCAGATAGAAAACATATTTTGAGGAGGACACACAGAGAGACAACACACACACAGAGACAAAACACACACAGAGACAACACAGAGACAACACACTCACAGAGACAACACACACACAGAGACAACAAACAAACAAAGACAACACACACACAGAGAGACAACACACACAGAGAGACAACACACACACAGAGACAACACACACACAGAGACAACACACACACAGAGACAACACACACACAGAGACAACACACATATATTGACAACACACACAACAGATAATACACATAGATACACATAGAGATAAAGTTTTTACTGAAATCTTGGTTATAGAAGCTTGAAAAAGAGCTCATTTGATTTGAAATTCAAAGGGATAGTACCCTTTTTAATAGTCGAAAGTGATTTGAGGGTAACTAACCCCCCTCTCACGCCCACCTTTTCCCTAGACACTCCCCCACAACCCCCAGTGCAAGAATTATAAGCTATGCCCTGGGAGCATATAAGGTTTTTATTGAAATCTTTGTTGTAGAAACTTGAAAAAGGGCTCATTCAATTTGAAATTCAAAGGGCTAGTACCCTTTAAAAGTCGAAAGTGATTTGAGGGCAAAAACCCCCCTTTCACGCCCACCTTTTCCCCAAACACATACAATCAAAATTTTAGATAACCATTTTATTCGACGTAGTTGAAAGTTTTGGAAATTAGGTCTTTAAGGATGATAACCCCTCCCCCCACAGCCCTCAGGGCAAGGGCCGTAAGTTATGCCCTGGGGGCATATAAAGTTTTTACTGAAAGCGTTGTCATAGAAACTTCAAAAGGGCTCATTCAATTGGAAATTGTAAGGGCTATTGCCTTTTTTAATAGTTGAAATTGATTGGATAGCAACTAACGCCCCTCTCACACCCACCATTTTCCCAAACACATCCAATCAGAATTTTGAGATATCCATGTTGTTCAACATAGTTGAAAGTTCTGAAAATTAGGTCTTTTAGGATGATAACCCCCTCAGAGCCCTCAGTGCAAGGGTTGTAAGATATGCCCTGGGGGCATTAAAGTTTATATCAAAAGTTGTTCTAGAAATTTCAAAAAGGGCTCATTTGATTGGAAATTGAAATTGCCCTTTTTAATAGTCAAAAGTGAGTGGAGAGTAATTAACCCTCCTCTTAAGCCCACCATTTCCCAAAAAACATTCAATCAAAGTTTAGAGATATCTATTTTGTTCAACATAGTTGAAAGTTCTGGAAATGATGTATTTAAGGATGACAAACCCCCAAAAGCCCCAAGGACAAAGGTTGTAGTTTATGCCCTGGGGGCATATAAGATTTTATAGATAGAATTGTTAAAAAACTTCAAAAGGGGCTTGTTCAATTTGAAATTGAGAGGGCTAGTGCCCTTTGTAATAGTTGAAAGTGATTGGAGTGTAACTAACCTCCCTCTCACACCCACCATTCCTCCAAACACATCCAATCAAAATTTTCAGATAGTCATTTTGTTCAACATAGTAGAAAGTTCTGGAAATTAGGTCTTTGAGAATGACCTTAGGGTAAGGGTTGCAATAAATAACCAAGTCAAACTCAAAACGAGCAGAAATTAAAATAAGTTGGGTGCAAAAACCCTATGCCTTCCCAAGGCCAGAACAAAATTTGCACTCTACTGAAAAAATACAAATGAATGTGCATTGTCAGTATAATATACATATACTGATATTTAGTAATAAAAATGTTAATATTATTTGATTTATTAAAGTTATAAAAGTAAAAACATTTATATTTTTTCAGTAAAGTGCAAATTTTGTTCTGGCCTTGGGAAGGCATAGGGATTTTGCACCCAACTTATGTTAATTTCCGTTCATTTTGAGTTTGACTTGGTTATTCATTGTAATTTCTGTTTGTTTTGGGTTTCATTTATTTATTGATGTTGATTTGTGGTTATTGTGGCTGATTTGACTTTATTTTTGCTCTTATTTTGTTTAATGGAGTTCTTTACTTTTCTTTGAAAAACTTATTTTGTAGAAAAAGTTTGTTTAATTAATAAAGAAAAAACACCATAATATTTTTGGTTAGTTTTTTTTATATAGCCTAGGAATATATGAGACCACTAGAGGAGTGATGGGGATAAATTGTGAAAAACATGAACAAAACTATAAAAAATAACATAAAAATAGCATAAAAATAATACTTAAAATAAAAATAACCTAATAACATAAAATTAACTTAAAACTATCTCTTTTTTTCTAGCATGTATTCTTCTGGAGAGCTTTAACTCTAAACCTTGGCATATATGGAGCAGTTTAATTACTAACCTAGGAATAAGTTGAACATACCAGTCAATACCCTTTTTATGTTCTTCTAAATATAACAATTGCTTTACTTGCAAATTCAAATTTAAGCCCTTTATGGACCCTCAAAGATGATACTTTTTTTTTATTTTAGATAGCATTAAAGTTTCACTCCTGTTTACACCAGTTTACCTGTAAATTGAACTAACTGTAATGAAATTGAAGACTAGAAAAAGCATGGGGAATATATAACTTGGATATATATTTGCACATGAGCAGGGGGGGAAGGGCTGTGCAAGGAAGTTTTAATTTGTTAAACTAATAGAAAAATATTAAATGTTTAAGACCAGGCTATTTCTGATGGCTCAAGATCAGAAAAGCTGTTCAAAGCTCCCACCCATTTCAGGAAAAAATGGGGTTACTTTGAACACATGGTGGTGCATGTGTAAGTTTCCCCACATGTGTTCAGTGTTGTCATTGCCAAAATTTTCAGCTGTAACTTTGATTTTTTGCAGTGGCAGTTCTGGCCTTTCTTGCACCCAGGGCAAAATCTTGATCAACACCCTTTTCCCATGTCTCCCAAAAATTTTCAGGCCAAATTTTAACAAAATTTTATTTTTTTAGCAAAATCTTCATTTATTAGCAACATCTGCAAAATTATTGAGTATCTAGTCTTAACTGATTGCTTCCAATTCTTTAATTTGATCTACTAACTTTTTACAAGCTGATCAAGGTCTGCAAAACAGAATATATTGCTTTAGTTTGTTTACCAGCAAATTGCAACCAAGTCTTGCTATCCCTTGATGTGGAATTTTTGGGCAAACTAAATAAATCTAGAGAAGAACCCTTGAAAAATACCAGATGCAAAATTCTGTCACTACTGGTACTATATCAGGAAAGCAAACAAAACTTAACAAGGCTCCTATAAAATCACTAGCTGAATCAAGCAACAAAGAAGATTAAGACATTGGGGATTCAGGGATGAGTAAAGAGAAATCTGGCAAAGCTAAAATGAAGCTGAATAAAGGAAAGGGAGCTGGAAAAAAGTTGCAAGAACCCTTGAATCTAGACAAAGCATCTGATCCCACATCAGACAAACTGCCAGAAAAACTGTGTGATAAATTCTAGTGATCTTAGCTGGGATGAAGGCCAGAATAGTGAACATGAGGACAATGACAATTTTAATTGTAAGAACACCACAGGTCCCCTAATTAAACTGTCTGACTTCTATGCTGTGTTCTATGAGAAAGATTTCTTCATTGGGTAAGCAGAATACTATCAAGATTAGGGAATGGCAAGGTTCAAATTTTGGAACATGTGGGCAATACTGACTTTAGTTACAACTGTCCCAAGAAAACAGATGTCAGTATTACTGAAAAAAAGATATGTTTTTCACTGGATCACTTGTTTGAAAAGAACATGATCCCTTCCAAATTGCAGGGCACTGTGAAGTTAAAAAGTTGTACAAAAAACTTAAAAAAAAAAATAAAAGTATTTGAAATAGGTCAATAGTTAATGAATCTGGCATACTGGAGGAAACATGGTGACATGATAATGACCCACAAAATAATTTCCAAAAATGTTCTCCCTTGTCTCCTTACCCCCCCCCCCAGAATGTTCTGTGACTAGAGGTCATTCCAAAAAGATCTTCAAGCAATGCTCCTTAGTCTGAGAAAGAAGCCATTTTTTCAGCCAACAAGTAACAAACTTGTGGAATCTACTCTCTGAAAATACAGTGGCTGCTGCTTCAACAGGTACATTCAAGAAAAATATTGACTAAGAATGGCTACAGCAAGAGTTCCTGTACAACTGGGAAGCTGTTGAGTCCTCAACTCAAATTTAGCAAACAACCCATAGAAGTCATAACAGAGCATTACAGGGATGAAAATTGTTACTTTTGCTCCAAGCTGCAATTTAAGGTAACATCAGGGGCTTTATCAATAGACATATTCTGTATAATCTTTTCAACATGTTCAGGTGCAATGTCCAAATCATCAAACTTGAACTCATTTTTACCTTAAATTACCTTAAATCGCACTTGCTAGTGATAGGACAAATCCTGTGTCTGCCTGTGTCCATTTTGCAGTTAAGGAGCTACCAGCATGGATTAGGTTGCACATGAGCAGCAGGATTTACAAAAAAATGATGAAAAAATGTCATTAAATATGGCTGCCTTTCTCCTGTCATCATCAACAGATTCACCAGTGACTAGATCACTGAAGATTGTAGATGAAGGTGATTTATCATTGTTTCCCATATTTACATACTTCTATACCTCTTTGGACAACTTTGCAGGGAATCAATGATAGCCTAGATGACTCTACGGTATTTGTTTAGCCTTATGTCACCTGATAAAAAAACATCTTAAGAAAACAATTCTTACTTTAAAATATGTATAATGATCCTAGTTCTCATATTATCCAAGGGGAGAACCTTTATCATCAAGTCTTTCCTCTAAAAATCCTTCTTTTTCCAGTTTAAAAGAAAAATTTTCCAAAACCCACGCTGCTGAGATTCAATGCTTAGGTCTTTTTAAATTGCTGCTATAAATTGCCGCCTAATAAGTTCTTTTATAGATAGCATTCATGCCGGTCTTTAGCATTCATATTTTGATATTTGCCCTTCACCACTGCTCTTTTAAAAAAAAAGTATTAAAAAGACTGGCATGAACACTGTCTATAAAAGAACTTATTAGGCAGCAATTTATAGGGAAATTTAAAAAGACTTAAGCATTGAATCTCAGCAGCATGGGTTTTGGAAACATTTTCTTTTAATCTGGAAAAAGAAGGATTTTTAGTGGAAAGACTTGATGATAAAGGTTCTCTCATTGGATAATATAAGAACTAGGATCATTATACATATTTTAAAGTAAGAATTGTTTTCTTAACATGTTTTTTTATCAGGTGACATAAGGCTAAACAAATACCAACTCTACTGATTCAGTGTGCAAGTAAAGCAATTATTATATTTGGAAAGAGCATAAAAAAGGCATTGAGTGGTGTGTTCATCTTATTCCTAGGTCAGTAGTTTAAACTGTTCTATATTTACCTAAGCCTTTACCAATAAAAGCATTAAATTGAGAACTAAACTATTGTTTTTCTTCATTCTGATTTGTGTTAGGTAGCCTAGCCTATTGTAAATTTACAAACCACTCAGGTGAATTGGGTTCTTATGCTGGGGGACTTGGTCTCTGAAATGCTAAGGTGAAAACATAAGGGTGCTGAGAAATGAAAACTCAAGAGGAGGATTGATTGGCAGCAATGTAAAAATAATCCTATTTTATATCTTAACTTACATGTCCAATGGCAAAATCATCACAAGATTTTAATAGAAAAGGAATGTTGTATTCACTTCCAATAACAAGAGGATATTTAGAAGCAGTTTTTCCACTCTGTAAAAATCTTGCACGGCCATTTTTATCATCTGTGAGCCAGAAATGGTTTGGCTCTCCTCTTTTCAAGGTTCCATAGACAAAAACCAGCATTCCTGAAATTTGAATTAATCGATTAAATTAGCTGCGTTCGTCGTTCTTAGTACTAAAAAGATTTTCTCGGTTTTCTCGGTTTTACTCTTAAATTGCGTTTTATTTCGCCGTTCTAAGAACTTCGTTTTAACTGAAAAAACGGCTTATAAGAGCTTTCCTTAGCCAGATAAAATTTCAAAGTCACAGATAAAATTTCAATCAACCAGCACAACAAAAATGGTAAATATACTTGTGAATGTAGCAAAACAAGCAATAGAGTTGCTAGAGGAAAGTGACTGTTGCAACCGTTCTATACAGTGCAAATGGGCACTCTTGCTTTTGAATGCTTATGAATGGGCATAGACATTAGATTAGTTGAAATGGGGTGCAATCCTAAATAGTGGACTCCACATAGGGACACATGTTAAGAAAATATTTTTTACTCTATAATATGGACAATACTCATAGTTGTGGCACTTAGCCTAACACTTAATCAGCCAAATGTCCTTTCTAAATTTTTAGCTTAAGACGTTTGAACAATTGAACATATTCCTAAGGGTATTGAAACCTGGGGTAAGCTGGAGTTTCTTAGTATTAGTTGTAATCTAAGATATCTAGAAATTCCTCCCATGATTTTTCCAAGTGACCCCTAAGGAATTTTTGAAAGTTTGGAAAGCAATTTATCCCAAAAATGCTTCCAGAACTTTCTGAACATTTCAAAACTGTGCCACATAAACGAAAAACAAATCACTACCATTGTTTAGATGAAAGACCCCATCAACAAAATCCACAAAATTAAATATCAATAAACTTGTTTTCTGTCATGTTTTTTTTATTTTAAAACTTGGTGCCCAAAAGTAAAACTAAAGTTGTTGAACGGAGTATGAGGCTCAGTTCGTCGTTCTAAGAAGGACGGTACTAAGAACGAAGAACGGCATTTCAAAGAACGGCTTATAAGCGAAACATTTCATAGAACGGCGAAAACGAACGGCTTAATTGCAAAACCGAGGATTTGATTTCCTTAGAACGACGAAAACGAACGCAGCTATTATTATGTCGTAAAATCACCAGGCGTGGCGCCTATTTCCATAAGGATGGGATTGGGATTCTAGCTCCCGTTCCCCTCTCTTCCTCGTAGACGCAACCATTTAAAAAAAGCTAGATAAACTTAGGCGTCCCCCATTTGCATTTTTTTGTCCCTCTACTCTTGTAATTAGATTAACTTTTGATCATCTGGGAGGTGCACATCCTCAGAAAACTACCCTAAGGATCCTCTACTCAAAAGCAGATCAAGGGGGTGGACGGTGGTTTTATTAGAAGGGTGACTTTTTCGCTTGAATGACTCCTCTTCCTATATTTTATGGTCATTGGTTTGACATGATCATCCCTGAGAAAGAAAAAGCCCAGTAAATTAACATTCATCTTTGATCATCCTTCTCTGAAAATATACAAAATTTGGATTTTTATAGAAAGGGATTTAGAACTTATGCAATAAAGCACTCTGATATGATGAATTTGGTGTTGTGATTTTTGTGTAATATCACTCTCATTCTTCTGGCTGTTTTTCTCCTTTTTAAAATTAGCTAAGTTTTCTCAGTCTTATAACTATTTTCAGGCAACTTTAATTTTAATGTTTTTTATGTGTTTAAATTACCATAAAAAGTCGGTTCTTTAACAGATCATTGTTAGAAAGACTCTTCTTTTTGGCTAATATTAGCACGAGTCACTTTTTATTTACAGCTTCCTAACTTAAAATGTTTGTGGAATTAAAAATGTATAAATAATATTTTTATTTTATGTCTCTTTTTATATTGTGTTTTATATCTTATGATGGTTTGGTGGATGTGGTCACTTATATGGCATTTTGCGGTATATTGCCTAAGTTTCAAGGGAAACATTGGAAAACTTTCCCATTATACCGCATACCACAGTTTTATCACCAAATGGCTTTTATTACTGTGTTCATATTGAGTAATGTGTGGGGAAAAGGGGCAAATTTCTACTCCTAACTTCTAATGATAGATGGTAATGTACTACGGAACGGGCTATTAATTCAAACTAGTAAGAAATGTGGGTCTTGAAAATTTAGCTAGGTCTCTATGCACTCAGCATCCAACCAAACCGGCTGCTTGAAGATGCGCAGTTTGGCCAAGATTCTTCAGTTGTGTTTGTCCTTTGGTGACATAGTGGGTTTTATTTCAGCTTCGTAATAGGGGACCCACAGTTCAAAGCAAGGACCTTAATAGTCAGTAAGCGTCAGTAATCTAAAAATATATTCTTGAAAACTTAGAAGACTTGAGGTTTGCCAAAAAATTAAATAACATAAAAATAATTAAGAAAACCAAGAAAACGAAGCTGACTCTCAGCCAGTTAAAAAGCCAAACGAAAAGACAAAACATATATTTCACCAAGGACCTCCACCAAGCTGTCCTCAGTGCTCAACTCATACACACACACACACACATAAAGCTAAGGTAACCTTTTGAAGTGAAAATAACAACACAGAAGACATGCAGGAAAAAACAAACCAAGCCAGATCAAAGAAAAAACTATTCAAAGTTATATTGTGTAAGAATTCTGTCCCTTGCGATTAACTTTGCCTGCGTACTGTAACACAGTCAAAAGATCTTTGTTTAACTTGAAAAGGAATATTGCTCGCTTCTCTTTGCATTGGGTCTATAGGAATATCCTTCGCATCTTTTTTTAAAACGAGATGCTTATGTATGTGTTTTTTGTCTAAATTTCAACTGCCTCTCTAAGAGATTGCGGCAAATCATTTACTGTGGAAATTAAAATTGTATTCAATGATCTGGATATTCAAAAACGAGAAGGGCCGAGGAGAAGTAAAACTCTTTCTTTTTTCTTTTAGATTAGAAGTTTATTTGTTGGAAGCTTATGTTGGTGAAGTCTTTCTCCACACCCTTGACGGTTTCTGCCAACGTAAGGCTTCCTACAAGGATGTGTGTCTCTATAAACACTATTACCTACCATAGGATTAGTTTTGTCTACCATAGGATTACCTACCATAGGATTACCATAGGATTAGTGTGCCAATGTGGTTTAAGAAATTATCTATTTAAACAGAACCACATGCAATCTTTTCAAGCCTAGGCCTCCCGTCTAAAAACATCTTCATCATTTGGTTTTGATACACACTTCAATCATTTTAGCTGAATATCCTCCCGGTAGTGGAGTTAGGCTTCAGAAAAGTTGAGAGGAGAATCCATTAAAAAAAAACTTTGTCTAGTGTGTTCTTATTTGAAGACAAGGGCGTCATTGGCTTTTTCCTTTGGGGACGGGAGTATATATATGGACATATTCGAAATTCAAACCAATGCTGATGATTATTTTTTGGAGAAATCTAATAACATACTCCCGCGAAACAGTAAAAATTGACGAAAACTATCACTACAAATTCCTTTATTCTTTATGTACGCCTCCAGGAATGCAAGTAGTAGAAAATATTAGTGTGAAGTGAAGGGCCTAAAATTAAAAAAAAAGTCCTGAGGATTTTTTTTCATATTTGCTGAGACGGGAAAAACTTTTTATTAATATTAATAAAAAAAAAACTTTTTGCACAAAATAAGTTTTTCAAAAAAAAGTAAAGAACTCCATTAAACCAAAAATGAACAAAAATAGAATCAAATAATCTACAAAGCATACAACTATCAAAAATCAGTATTAATAAATAAATGAAACCCAAAACAAACAGAAATTAATATAAATCAAACTCAAAGCGAGCAAAAATTAATCTAAGTAGGGTTCTAAACCCTCTGCTTTCTAAAATCCAGAATATAATTTGTAATTCACTGAAAAAAAAATTCAAATGAATTTACTGAAAAAAATATAATGCATAATGCTGATATTTATTCCTTAAAATATTAATTAATTTTTGATTACTTAAAGCTTCGAAAGTGAAAACATCAAAAGAATTTTTAAAGTAAAGTAAAAATTATATTCTTCAAATGGGGGGTTTGTCATCCTCAAATACATAATTTCAAGAACTTTCAACTACATTGCTCAAAATAGCTATCTTAAAACATTGATTGAATGTGTTTGGGGAAATGGTGGGCGTGAGAGGAGGGTTAGCTGCTCTCCGTTCACTTTGGACTATGAAAAAGGGCACTAGCCCTTTCAATTTCCAATCAAATGAGCTCTTTTTGAAGTTTCTACGATATAACTTTCTATAAAGCCATATATGCCACCAGGGCATAACTTACAACCCTTGCCCTGAGGGCTATGGGGGGTTGTCATCCTCAAAGACCTAATTTCCATAACTTTCTACTATGTAAAAAAAATAAGGCTATCTCAAAATTTTGATTATACATTTGGGGAAATGGTGGACGTGAGAGGGGGGTTAGTTGCCCTCCAATTACTTTCGACTATTAAAAACGGCACTAGCCATTTCAACATCCAATCGAATAAGCCGTTTTTGAAGTTTCTACTGCAACGTTTTCTATAAAAAAAACCCTTATATGCCCCCAGGGCATAACTTACAACCCTTGCCCTGAGGGCTGGGGGGGAGGTTTTATCCTTAAAGACCTAATTTTTAAAACTTTGAACTATGTTGAGCAAAATGGCTCTCTCAAATGTTTGATTAAATGTGTATGGGGAAAAGGTGGGCACAAGAGGGGGATTAGTTGCCCTCCAATCACTTTCAACTATTAAAAAGAGCAGTAGCCCTTTGGATTTCCAATCGCATGAGCCCTTTTTGACGTTTCTACGACAAAGTTTTCAATAAAAACCTTATATGCCCACAGGGCATAACTTATAACCCTTGAACTGAAGACTCTGGGGGGAGTTTCATGCTCAAAGATATAATTTCCAAAACTTTCAACTACAGTGAACAAAATGGATATCTCAAAATTTTGATTGGATGTGTATGGGGAAATGGTGTGCGTGGAAGGGGTGTTAGTTGCCTTCCAATCATTTTCGACTATTAAAAAGGGCACTATCCCTTTCGATTTCCAATCGAATGAGCCCATTTTGAAGTTTCTACGATAACACTTTCTATGAAAACCTTATATGCCCCCAGGGCATAGCTTATAACCCTTGCCCTGAGGGCTGTGGGGGGGGGTGTCATCCTCTAAGACCTAATTTCCAGAACTTTCAACTACGTTGAACAAAATGGCTATCTCAAAATTTTGATTAGATGTGTTTGGGGAAAAGGTGGGCATGAGAGGGGGGTTAGTTGCCCTCCAATCACTTTCGACTATTAAAAAGAGCACTAGCCCTTTGAATTTCCAATCGAATGAGCTCTTTTTGAAGTTACTACGACAATGCTTTCTATAAAAATCTTATATGCCCCCAGGGCATAAATTACAAACCTTGCCCTGAGGGTGGTGGGGGAGTGTCTTCCTCAAAAACGAATTTTCTATCTGGAAATCAACTACGCTGAACAAAATGGCTATCTCAAAATTTTCATTGGATGTGTTTGGGGAAATGGTGGGCGTGGAAGGGGTGTTAGTTGCCTTCCAATTACTGTCGACTAATAAAAACGGCACTAGCCACTACAATTTCCAATCGAATGAGCCCTTTCGAAGTTTATACGATTGCTCCTTCGATACGAAGTGCCCTGGTCTAAGACCAAGAAACTAATAATATAATACTACATTGTGCCCACATAGTTCTTTACTTGGGCAGCGAGATTGCGCTGCCAATGATAGCATCCTCATCCTGTAGATCACTTCCATGCTATTTACTTTATTAGAAAATGGAGAGGAAAATTGGATAATCCTACACACACCATTTTTCTTTCCGGCGGTGAATAACTGCGCCAAAGGTGTACTCAGCAGTACGCTGAGACACACCGGCAAAAAATTTTGCTTACCACCCATTTTTATCCTGTGGCGTACTGACAGTTGACGGCCGATTTTCCTATCAGGAAGTAGTTTCAAATCTGAAAAAAGCACCCCGAGTGGTATATTGTTCAAATCCAACTAAACTGAAGAGTCGATTAATTTCCTTTAGAACTCCGAGGGAACGGTTTGCATATGGCACACATAAATTCAAGAACATGACACAAGTAACAGCACTCAGCAATCTGTAGAATCGAGAGTATTTTTTTCGGACTTTGTGATCTCTCCCTTCTCAATAAATAGTAGCACTCAATTCCCTCCCTGTCCGTTTTTCATGGTACCTGTCGTTGTACTCAACGAAACCCATTTTCAGTAGCCCATGTGTTATGCGCAATGGACGTTACGTATCTTTCGTTTTTGGGATGTATTTTTGAGGGGAAAGCTCAAACGTTAGAAAGCTTTTTAAAAATTAGAAATTAAAAACTCGTTACAGATGAAAAAAGTCTGGTCAAGACGTCTGCTCTGATTTCCTAATTTTTTTTTTTCTAAGCCCTTTAACCCGATATTACGTCCATTTTTTTCTGCCAAATTTAAGATTCGTGCCAAAAGTAAAAAAAAAAATAAAAACACCGCATATTGATGCACCTCCTACTTGGTCCTAGTTATAGACCGCTGAGTCCTCAATTGACCCATGTTAAGACAAAGCAGAACAAGGCGACGAAAACGTGTTTTAATGGAACACATGCATGTCACCTGACTAGCGCGCTGCCAAAAACTTTTTTTTTAATGAATTGGATATGGATGTATAATATGAATACAATCTAGTTAGTATTAAGAGAAAAGAGAACAAAATGAAAAATCTTTCGGTCCGGTCGTTTTTCTATCTGGACTAGATCCTACATCAGCTTTTAGTTGTTATGGACAAACTGTAGCTAGTTGATTCTCACCGGAGCAATTGAGGATCTTTAAGCAATGACAACCCGACCTGCCGGTGAGAAGACATGCTCGATTGTTGCACTCAGGGTCAGTGGGCCAAAAACCACTCGTGTAAAGGCCTCCACCCCTTGGATAGGCTCTCTTTGATCCTTCCAGAACCCAATGCATGGGTTTTCATTTGAGGACAGCTTAGTTGCGAAACTAAATTATACACTACTATTTGTGTTCAGATTTTTAAAAGGGTGTATGTTGTAAAAATTGCTGAAAATTTTGATCCAGCATACAAATAGCAGGCCGAACTATAAAGTTTTAAAAAAACGAAAAGATTTAAAGTATTATTTTCTTTTCCTGAAAAGACTATGTCAATATAAAACGAACAGAAATTAATTAAAAAACTTTTTCTCAAAATAAGTTTTTCAAAGAATCGTAAAGAACTTCATTAAACAAAAAAATGAGCAAAACTAAAATCAAATAATCTACCAAGCGTGAAAGTACCACAAATCAGCATCGATAAATAAATGAAACCCAAAACGAACAGAAATTACAATAAATAACCGAGTCAAACTCAAAACGAGCAAAAATTAACATAAGTTGGGCTCAAAACCCTTATGCCTTCTCAAGGCCAGAACATAATTTGCTTTTTACTGAAAAAATCCAAATGAATCTGCATTGTCAGTTTAATAATTTAAGATTAAATATTAATATATTTATTACCACTTGAAGAGTGGCGCCCCTCGAGGAAATTATAGCCTAGTAAACGACACAGCATTCGCACGGGATTCTGACTAATGGACAATTCTTCTGGGCTTGGTATGTTTTGATGGGCGTCTTTGGGCTGAAAAACCTCTTCCTAGCTAATTTATCTATTATGAGTTGCCTCCCCGTAGTAGCATAATATTTGTAGGCATGAATATATAATGAGTCGGAGGTAATAGGCTTGAGACTGTCTGTGCAGGATTTCGAAACTTCTTGATAGAAGAGCATCGCCAAGTGCTGAAAACCATGTTGTGACCAAGACGGGCCCAGGATTGCACAAAGCCTCCATTCATGGAGGTCCCAGGGACTTGTTGCTGTCCGGTTCTAAGCCGGGTTAAGCACTTCGGTGTAGACTTGAGAAGATATGTGATCCCCGTCCTGCACTGGTATCCGGGATCATTGCTTTTCCTGAGGCGAAAATAATTTCAATGATTTAAAGAACATGAAAATTGGAACTTGAAATGTTACGACATTAAAAAATGACTATCGTATCGACATTTTGACGGACGAATTCAGACGATTCGAACTGGATTTATTAGGAATTTCAGAAACTCATATTCCAGAGGTAGGAAGCATGAAATTAGGTGATATAGAATTTGTTTACTCAGGGAGGAAGGATGGGGTACATAGACAGGGAGTAGGGCTCATGATGAATAAGGAAGCTGCTAAGTCTTGTTTAGGCTGGGAAGGTATTAATAATAGAATACTAATTGCTCATTTTATGACTAGAAAGTTCAGGGTATCAGTATATAGTAGTATACGCCCCTGTAGAACCGACTGACGGAGATACTAGTGACTCAGATGAATTTTACTTACAGTTACAGGAGCAAATAGACAGGGTCCCAGGTAGAAATATTATGTTATTAGTGGGAGATTTTAACGCCCAGGTTGGTAGAAATAAGGATAGATGGTATCCCAGCCTAGGTAAATTTGGTGTAGGAAAAGAAAACAGTAATGGATACGGATTTTTGCAATTTTGTAAGTATAACAATCTAGTTATAACCAATACGGTGTTTGGTCATAAAATGGCTCATAAGTTAACTTGGTATTCACGTGATGGTAAGACAGCAAACCTTATTGATTATGTTATAGTAAACCGAAGACTGGCAGGATCAATACAAGATACTAGGGTATTTAGGAGTGCTGTTATTGATGTTAAAAGTAAAGATCACCATCTAGTAGTGTCAAGGGTTAATTTAAAGCTGAAATATCGGAAGGGTAACTACCTCCCGGGAAGTTATGATGTTAGTAGACTTCAGGATCAGAAATTGAGAGAAACTTTCCAGGAACAGTTGAATACTAAACTTGAGAGTTTAAAATTTGATAATGTGGAAGATGGTTGGAATAATTTTAGAAAAATAATTTGTGAAGTTGCTGAAGGTGTATTAAGGAAGAAAGCTAGAACTGCAGCTAAGCATATTAGTGAAAAAGCTTTATGTTTAATAGAAAGGAGAAAGGACTTGTACAAGAATTATCTGAGTGATAGATCGTATGAAAACAAAAGAAATGTAAAGAAAGTGGAGAAAGCATTAAAATATGAACTAAGGAGGTGTGAAGTGGAGGCTATGGATAAAATTGCCGAGGATCTGGAAGATGCAGCTAGACGGCAAAATAGTAAAATATTGTACTGGCACGTTAACAAATTGCGAGGGAGTAGTCAATCCGGACTTGGCCCAATTAAAGATAGGAATGGGGTCGCAATTAGCGATAAGGAAAAAACTAAAAAGAGATGGGCCGAACATTTTGAGAACTTGCTTAACCGAGATAGAGTTGCAGGAAAAAATACAGAGGAAAATGGAAAAGCTTGTGATACCTTGGATGTGAAGGAAGATTTGTTTTGTGAGGAGGAATTAGCAACAGTACTAAAAGGATTAAAGATAATAAGGCTCCAGGTGCTGATAGGGTTGTAATTGAGTTTCTTAAATATGGTGGCTCTGAGGTTAGAAATAAGTTACTGAAGATTATGAATATGATTTTTGAAAAAGGGGAAGTACCTAACGATTTTAGGAAAACCTTAATTAAGCCACTTTATAAGAAAGGTGATAAAAGTGAGTGTGGTAATTATTGAGGCATTACTCTGGTCTCTGTAGGTAGTAATTTACTTAGTAATATGATACTTTTTAGACTGAGAGATGCTGTAGACAAAGTTTTAAGAGAAGAGCAGTGCGGTTTTAGAAAAGGTAGAGGATGTGTCGACCAAATTTTCACTCTTAGGCTAATAATTGAGAAGTGCCTGAGTTTTCAAACACCTTTGGTCCTCAGTTTTATAGATTATGAGCAAGCGTTCGATTCTGTTGATAGAAGAGCTTTAGTAAAGGTTTTATCCTTGTATGGTATACCAGACGAATACATTAAAGTGATTAGTGCTATGTATGAGAATAACACAACTGCGGTTAAGGTAGGAAATGAGGTTAGCAGCTGGTTTTGTATTAAATCAGGATTTAAGCAGGGTTGTGTTCTATCCCCCTTTGTATGGATTATTTTGATGGACTTTGTTTTAAGGAGCACAGGAAAGGCAATGAGAGACCACGGAATCAAAAGGGGAGGAAAAAGTCTTCTGGACTTGGATTATGCTGATGATTTAAGCATCCTAGATGAAAGTGTGAGCAAAATGAATGAAGTTTTAGAGGTTTTGCGAGTTCAGGGTGCTAGAATTGGTTTGAAAATTAATGTTAGGAAGATTAAGTCACTAAGGCTAGGAATAAGTGAAGATGAAAAGGTGATGTTGGGTAATGAAAAGATTGATCAGGTGGGCAGCTTTACTTACCTTGGTAGTATTATAAGTAAAGATGGTGGGAGCTGTGAAGATGTTAAATATAGAATAGCCAAGGCTCAGGGTGTTTTTTCACAGTTAAAAAGTCTGGAAGAATAGGAAGATAAGTTTGCAAACTAAGATTAGAATATTAGAAGCTATAGTGATGACAGTGGTCAAATATGGCTCTGAAGCATGGACGCTCCGAAAAGCGGACGAAGATTTGCTAGATGTTTTCCAGAAAAATTGCTTAAGGATTGTTCTTGGTACCCGGCTGACTGACCGTATTTCAAACAATAGACTATACGAAAAATGTGGTTCAACACCGCTCTCTAGGGCACGTTATAATGAAAGAAAGGTTGAGGTGGCTAGGGCACGTTGTGCGGATGAAGGATGACAGATTGCCGAAGGTTGTTCTTTTCGGCCAACCATATAGGGCTAAACGGAAAGCAGGTCGACCCCGTCTGGGGTGGGAGGATGTCATAAAGAAAGATTTAAAGGAAATGGAAACTTCGTGGGCGGGTGTAAAAAGGGAGGCTTTGAATAGCTTGGGGTGGAGGAGGAGCGTGCGTAGCTGTGTTGGCCTCAGGCGGCTTGGTGCTGCGGTGAATTGTTAGTAGTAGTAGTAGTATATTTAATATGATTTGATTTATTAAAGTTATAAAAGTAAAAAATTATATTTTTTCCGTGGAGGGTAAATAATGTTCTGGCCTTGGGAAAGCATAGGAGTTTTGGGCCCAACTCATGTTAATTTCTGCTCATTTTTAGTTTGACTCGGTTATTTATTGTAATTTCTGTTCGTTTTGGGTTTCATTTATTTATCGATGCTGATTTGTGGTATTTTCACGCTTGGTAGATTATTTGATTTTATTTTTGCTTATTTTTTGTTTAATGGCGTTCTTGATTTTTCCTTGAAAAACTTATTTCGTGGAAAAAGTTTTTTTAATTAATATGCTAGAAAACACAATGTCTGGTAAAATTATTAGTGCTAAACGTCAAATATGAGGGCCGAAAAGTCATTAAAAGACCATTAATTTATCACTAAGGACTTCATCTTCCCCCTTCATATGGGGGAGGGAGTCTAGGAGGGGTCTCACTCTTCCTGGGCCTTTTTCTACCTTTCTTGTGCAAATTTCAGGATAAAATCTACCGCTGAAAAAAAAACAGACTTTAGCATCCATTTATAAGAAAATTTAAGAGAAATTAATTGCTTTAAAATATATTAGTTTTTTGTCAAAACTAGTGGCGACGCATTAGTATTATGGGCACCAAAACATGCTGCAAATTATACTGCATTTCAGTAGGAAGGATACAGTAAAAAGAAAACACCACTTTTTCACCCAATTGGCATTGTTTATTGATAATGGTCACATGGCAACACTGGGCTATTATACAAAATGGCTGAGGTTTAAAAAAAGAAATGTGACATCACTATTTTTCTTTTACCTTTGCAAAATGAAAATATAATATTTTGAGATTCGTTGGTAAATTTCTATTGGGTGATATAATTTTGCTAAGATCAAAGTGAAAATGTCATTTCATGCTTTTTTTTATGGTCTTTTAAAATTCAAGAATTACTTCTGGGGCTAATTGCATCTTGAGCCCTTAAAGGGGCCCTAAAGTTATTTCATTTTTGTAACCATGCAAAGAAGTTGTCAACAATGTTTAAGTTATTGAAAAGTGGTTAAAAACATCACTAGCTTATTGGCTAAATAAGTTGTTCAAGAATAATATATTCCAAAAATACTTATTTGTAACAATTCAAACCTCATTTATAGGCCTATAATAAGGTAAAAAACCAGGATCCATTTGAACAAAATTATGTAAAACCAAAACCCTCACATCTTGTTACCTAAGAGGAATTGAGAAGGATTGTATATATTAATGAATAGCTAAAAATCTAAGCTATGCATCAATATGGTTATTATTAAAATTATTTAAGATCAAACACTTGAAATTATTAGTTTATTGACTTACCTACTGGGACCTCTTTTTGGAAATAGCCTACCAATTAGGCTATCCTATTTTGATATATGTATTCTTTTAGTTTTTCAGTTTTATTTAGGCCTACATAGGCCTAGGCTAAGCTAATTTTCTTCTGATTCTAGAAATGTAATTTTTATTGCTTGATATTTATTCTATAAATCACAAATATTAAATATAATTTTTCTTTTCAATTGCTATTCAAAACAACAACCACATTTTTGATTTATGCTGACAAATTTGACCAAGAAGGCAGGTTCTTGTTACTGCCCTCACATTGCATCATGCTGTAGTAAAAAGAGGTGGTCTAAAAACCCATTACTATTTTTCTCAAATGCCAAAGAAAAGTAGTCTTTCCCAAAAAGGGGTCTTTTACCCTACCTTAATATATAAATACCTTTTTTGGACTGATGGCTGTGCAAAGCACCAAACTCAAAAGAGTTCAGAAAAGAGGTCTAACAATAGTATCAAAGCAGGCAGAAATGCAGTATGAACAGCTGCTGACAAAGTTAAAAATATAAACTCTGGAAAAAGAAGAGAGAAACTCTGCATGGAATAAAATAAAGTAAATCAAACATGGCTCTAGTTTACTTTTTAGTGCATACTCCTATTTTGTGTATTCAATCCCAATCTAAACCAGTTCAAACTAAGATTTTTTAGTTATGGCTTATTTTAAAGCTATTCTAGTATATGCAACTAGAACATTGTAGTTTTGAGAAAAAAGTTATATAAATGACTTTGACTCTACTCAGGCTAAATCAGGAAATATCCTGGAAGAAAATCTCTGATTTGCCCAATCCACAAACCCTTTTCCCCCCTCAATCCACAACAAAACAACTCCTGTGCAGTGTTGCAGTGCCTGTTGAGAAACTTCAGCTGGTATGCTGTTCCCATCAGCAGTTAGCAAAAAGTTTTATACCTAGTTTTGTAAAAATGTGTACTTTTTAATGTGACTATACCAAAGAAATTTGGCATTGCCATGAAAATTTTGGTGAAGATTAAAGTTTATCTATCTATCTAATATCTTCAGGGCCCCTTTAAGGGCTCAAGATGCAATTAGACCCAGAAGCATTACTTGAATTATGAAAGAGCATAAGAAAGACATCAAATGGCATTTTCACTTTTGGCTTAGTTAAATTATATGACCCACTAGAAATTTCCCAATTTTTCAATGAATTTCATAGGAAGGGTTTCATGCTAATGATGCCTTTCAAGTTGAGTTTGGTAAATGAAACTTCCCAGAATGAATCTAGCACAGGGCATATATTTGAAACTCAAATATGATACCTCTTTTGCTTATTTTGGATCCCACTTATATATATATTGGTGTTAGGATCACTCTTGTTTAAACTGCTTTACCTGTAAATTGAATCAACTGTAACAAAATTGAGAACCAAAAAAAACATAGGAAGTATAAAAATTGGGCTATATGTTTGCACATGAGGGGGTGGTATGGTATAATGAAGCTGCAGTTGAAGCATGTTAAATACAATTGTTCTGCATAGGCTATAATGGAATAAGAATTTTTGTTTTTAACCCTTTTATATAGCCAAAAACAAGAGAAAACGCTTTCATCTGTGAAGGTCTATAATGGGCTTAAATTTGAATTTCCTATTAAAGTGATTATTATTTTTAAAAAGAGCATAAAACAGGCATTAAGCAGTATGTTCCCTTTATATGTAGTTGAATAATATAAGGTGCCCCATAATTTAATGCTACTTTTACTACTACAACTACTGTTATCAGGCTAAGGGTATGAAGATGAAACTCAGGGAATTTTTAGGGAGATATTGAACTAAGGATGATATTGAGCTGTGTACTTGCAAGTTATCAAAAGAGTATATCAGCAATATCTGAGGAATAGTTTAGGGTATTAAGTTGATTTTTTTAGGGCATGTTCAACTAACCAAGTGGCACTATTCATAGGCTACTACTAGTACTACAATAACTGGTACTACTACTGTTCATACTACTACAAGGACTACTGCTACTACTAATGGATACTACTAGCTGTATGACAGCAGCTAAGAGTATTATGATGACACTTTCAGCAAATGCTGAGGCAGATTTCCAACTAAATCTAAACACACTATGCCAATACAAGGTTTTAAAGTGTGTAACAGCTATTTCCCTAGTACAGCATAGAGTATTAAGTTTAAACTTTCAGTACATTTTAAGGGGGATGTTGAAACAATAAAAATGGTACCATGTACATACTACTACCATTACTGTTGATACTACTACTAAGGCAACTTTCAGAGTATGGTGATGGCAGTGTTTATCTAAATACGCTACCATAGTACAGCACTTCCCTAGTACAGCATAGAGTATTAAGTTTAAACTTTCAGTACATTTTAAGGGAGATGTTGAAACAATAAAAATGGTACCATGTACATACTACTACCATTACTGTTGATACTACTACTAAGGCAACTTTCAGATTATGGTGATGGCAGTGTTTATCTAAATAGGCTACTACTAGTACTACAATAACTGGTACTACTACTGTTCATACTACTACAAGGACTACTGCTACTACTAATGGATACTACTAGCTGTATGACAGCAGCTAAGAGTATTGTGATGACACTTTCAGCAAATGCTGAGGCAGATTTCCAACTAAATCTAAACACACTATGCCAATACAAGGTTTTTAAAAGTGCCATAGTACAGCACTTCCCTAGTACAGCATAGAGTATTAAGTTTAAACTTTCAGTACATTTTAAGGGAGATGTTGAAACAATAAAAATGGTACCATGTACATACTACTACCATTACTGTTGATACTACTACTAAGGCAACTTTCAGAGTATGGTGATGGCAGTGTTTATCTAAATCAAAACACACTGTGTACATGTAGGTTATCAAAGGGATATTTTAGCAACATCTCAACAATGCCTTAGGGTATAAGCTGAAACTTCTGGGGCTGCCAATAATATATGTACTTATAAGTTATATAATAAACATTCAATAATTTTTATTGCAAATGATGTGAACATGACACAAGAAACTGGTCAAGCAACTTCCACCAGAATATTAGCTTTGGCTGGGTTAGAAAATAAATTGTGGCTATATTTTATTTAAGTATTTAGTTGGTATTTTGGTTAGGTTAGGTTAGAATAGGTTTGTTTAGGTTACATATTTAATATATGCTATGCTTAACCTCCCCCCCCCAATGTGCAAATATATAGCCAAAATTTGCTTCAAACTATTATATTTTAATCATAATTTTGTTTTATTTCATTAGCATTAACCAAACTTCACTTTTCATGTGTTTATTATGTAACCAATAAGTACCATAATGTGTACCAATTTTGTTACTAATGCTACCATTGAACAAAATCAAAGCAGTTTAAATGCATTCAGAATTTCAAAATATATAGAGTTGTCAAGATATCCAGGCCGGATATCTTAGGACTAGGATAGAGTATAAATATGAAACTTTCAGGGAAAGTATACATTGCTTTAAAACTAAATCAAAAATTTATTAGTATAAGGCTTTTATATTTTAAACATTTAATGCTATGAGAAGTATGCAAGTTCACCTTCTTCTGTGAATTTTTCTGTCTTGAAGTTTAGTTCTGAGAATTCCCTGCATTTTGTCAAAGGATTTCCCTACATTTTGTCATACTAAAATGCCCTAGTTTTGAAGCTTAATTTCTTAGAAACATAACCCAAGCAAAATATCTGTATTTCTCATAATTTTTGGGAAATAATACCAAAAATCCTGATTTCCAAACAGAAGTTCTGTTTTTTTTTCTTCAGAAATCTCTAATTTTGATGCTTATTGTAGTGTTGACATTTATTGCCATGCATAGCAATCAATTGGAGGTGCACTCTTTTGTAGCCAAAAATAAACTGCATGTTTGGAAATAGTTTCTAAAGTTATCATTGTTCTTTGATTTCCTTGGCATCCAAGAGGTAGCTTTTTTTCTAGACTGGGTAGAACTTTTTTTTCTTATGCAATTAGATACATATCATAAGAACTAGAGATCACATTGGTTTTCCAGAAACAAGATTCTATCCATGGCTTTTTCTGTTTTGATCCTGTAAATTCAATATAGGTTGCCTAAGTAAAATGTCATAGCTTAAAAGCTTAACTTCCTGATTCTGGAACAGTTTTTGAAGAACATCCTGAATTTTTTAAGCTGTCAATTTTGATGTTTGCTATGTTTTAGGTGTTCAATGTCATGGAAAGTAAGCAAGAAAACATGAACTCTTATGCATTCGAAAATAAACCATACCATACACTAGGAAACAATTATTCACACAATGACCTGTTTGATGGATGTTCATTAACCACAGTAAATGGTACATAGTCATATTGTTAATATTAATTAAAAAAAACTTTTTCCACAAAATCAGTTTTTCAAAGAAAAGTAAAGAACTCCATTAAACCAAAAATGAGCAAAAGTAAAATCAAATAATCTACCAAGCATGAAACTACTGCAAATCAGCATCAATAAATAAATGAAACCCAAAATGAACAGAAATTACAATAATTAACCAAGTCAATCTCAAAAGAAGCAGAAATTAACATAAGTTGAACTCAAAACCCCTATGCCTTCCCAAGGCCAGAACACAATTTGCACTTTACTGAAAAATTATAAATGTTTTTACTTTTATAACTTTAATAAATCAAATAATACTAACATTTTGATTACTAAATATCAGTATATGTGTATTTAACTGACAATGCACATTCATTTGTATTTTTTGACAAAAACATATTTTGAGGAAAAACTTTTTTTTAAATTAATATTAACAATATGACTGTGTACCATTTACTGTGGTTAATGAACATCCATCAAATAGGTCATTGTGTTAATAATTGTTTCCTAGTGTATGGTTTATTTTCGAATGTATAAGAGTTCATGTTTTCTTGCTTACTTTCCATGACATTGAACAACTAAAACCTAAAAGACCTAATTTCCCAAACTTTTGACTACATTGAACAAAATGCATGTCTCAAAATTTTGATTGGATGTGTTTGGGGAAATGTTGGGCATGAAAAGGGGGTCAGTTGCCCTTCAATCACTTTTGACTATTAAAAGGGCACTAACCCTTTCAATTTCCAATTGAATGAGCCCTTTTTGATGTTTTTACAACATTGTTTTCTATAGAAACCTTACCTGCACCCAGGGCATAAGTTACAAACCTTGCCCTAAGGGTTGTGGGGAGGAGGGGTTGTCATCCTTAAAGACCTAATTTCCAAAACTTTCAAATACATTGAATAAAATAGCTATCTAAAAATTTTGATTTGATATGTTTGGGGAAAAGGTGGTCGTGAGAGGAGGGTTAGTTGCCCTCAAATCACTTTTGACTATTAAAAAGGGCACTAGCCCTTTGAATTTCCAATCAAAAGAGCTCTTTTTCAAGTTTCTACAACAAAAATTTCAATAAAAACTTATATGCCCTCAGGGCATAACTTATAACTCTTGCCCTGAAGACTATGGTGGGAGTGTCCTGCTCAAAGGTATAATTTCCTGAACTTTAAACTGCGTGGAACAAAATGGCTATCTAAAAATTTTGATTGGATGTGTTTGGGGAAAAGGTGGGCGTGAGAGGGGAGTTAGTTGCCCTCAAATCACTTTCTACTGTTAAGAAGGGCACTAGCCCTTTGAATTTCCAATCGAATGAGCCCTTTTTCAAGTTTCTACTACAAAGATTTCAATAAAGACCTTATATGCCCCCAGGGCATAACTTATAACCCTTAACCTGGAGACTCTGGGGGGAGTGTCCTGCTCAAAGGTATAATTTCCTGAATTTTAAATTGCGTGGAACAAGATGGCTATCTCAAAATTTGAGTGTTTGGGGAAATGGTGGGCATGGAAGGGGTGTTAGTTGCCTTCCAATCACTTTTGACTATTAAAAAGGGCACTAGCCATTTCAATTTCCAATCAAATGAGCCCTTTTTGAAGTTTCCAAGACAATGTGTTCTATAAAAACCTTATATGCCCCAGGGCATACCTTACAATCCTTGCCCTTAGGGCAGTGGGGGAGTGTCCTCATCAAGAACATTTCTATCCGGAAATGAACTATGCTGAACAAAATGGCTTTCTCAAAATTTTGATTGGATGTGTATTGGGAAAAGGTGGGTGTGAGAGGGGGTTAGTTGCCCTCAAATCACTTTTGACTATTAGAACGGGCACTAGCCCTTTGAATTTCCAATCAAATGAGCCCTTTTTCAAGTTTCTACTACAAAGATTTCAATAAAAACCTTATATGCCCCCAGGGCATAACTTATAACCCTTGCCCCAAAGACCTTGGGGGGAGTGTCCTGCTCAAATGTATAATTTTCTGAACTTTAAACTGCATGGAACAAAATGGCAATCTCAAAATTTTGATTGGATATGTTTGGGGAAATGGTGGGTGTGGAAGGGGTGTTAGTTGCCTTCCAATCACTTTTGATTATTAAAAAGGGCACTAGCCATTTCAATTTCCAATTGAATGAGACCTTTTTAAAGTTTCTATGACAACACGTTCTATAAGAACCTTATATGCCCCCAGGGCATAACTTACAACCCTTGCCCTGAGGGCTGTGGTAGGGTTGTCATCCTCAAAAACCTAATTTCCAGAACTTAAAACTACATTGAATAAGATGGCTATCTCAAAATTTTGATTGGATCTGTTTGGAGAAAAGGTGGGCATGAGAGGGATGGTAGTTGCCCTCAAATCACTTTCAACTATTAAAAAGGACACTAGCCCTTTGAATTTCCAATCAAATGAGCCTTTTTTGAAGTTTCTACAACAACCCCTTCTATAAAAACCTTATATGCCCCCAGGGCATAACTTACAACCCTTGCCCAGAAGGGTGTGGGGGACTGTCCTCCTCAAAAACATAATTTCTATCTGGAAATCAGCTATGCTGAACAAAATGGCTATCTCAAAATTTTGATTGGATGCCCTTTTTGAAGTTTCTACAACAACTCCTTTGATACAAAGTGCCCTGGTATGGAGAAAAGAAAAAAATAATACATTAGTGGTATAAGAAATACAGGAGCTGCCTCACCTATCTCATCCCTTCAATTTACCCCCTTTTTCTATTGAATTCACCACATTTTAAATGAAAATCTGCAACATTTTAACAATTTCCCATCATGACCTTTAACATCAAAAAAGGTCTTCTGAAATAAGAATTTTTGATGTAATTTGAAAAAATATTCCATTTTTCTTATACTACTGATAAAATGTAATATTTTAATATTTATTAGATAGTTCGATATACTACTAATTAAGTTCAATATCAATATCTAGATAATCATTATCATCTTTCCCTTTTCTTTCAATAACCTTTAAAATCAGACCTTTATCTTTTTCTATTTTTTTAAATTTCTTTTCAAAATCAGCTGCTTTAGAATCAAATCGTTTTGGTGCAAAGATATCAACTATTTCACCCTCAAAATTAATAATAATAACAAGTTTATTACCATATTTATTTACTACGTTTTTCATTGCTTTAATTGTGTATTCTATTCCAATGTCTAAGTCTTCTTTCTTAATGGTTTGATTGTATTTATTTTCCACTTTCATTTCTCTTAAAAGTTTCTCCATTAATCTATAAATTATTTTATTAAACAAATTTTCTGAATCGAAAATAATTTATAGATTAACATATAATTTATGATCAATGACATCCATGTTTGCTTTTCTTTCTGAAAATATAACGCAGTAAATGTTGTATGAATCAGCAGGTTCTTGATCTAACAAAAGTTTAATTTCTATATCAACATTTGATCCAGATGCATAAATATTAGGTTCATGTTTTGAAACGTCAAAACAAAATAATGGATATACCGTTTTAAAGTCATTATAGCTAACAATAGTTCCACTATCAACGTTTCAAAGTTTGTATCCTAAATGTAAAAATCTTTGATAAGCATTAGAATAATCCTCATTGTCATTACTAAAATCACATTTTAATTCTTCTTTTTGATATTTATAGCCATTCACTCTCACTTCAATTTTTTCAATATTCATATGATCAAATACCATATTATTTTGTAAAGCATTACTATTTTTTTCTGTTTTCTGTAATACTACAATTTTAGTTGTATTGCATCTTTCACTGACGACTCTCCATGTCAATTCTTTGTCATTTCTATTATCACTTCTATAAGTATTACACGCCTCCCATCTTAATTCAAATGAAAATTAAGAGAAAATGGTTATACTGTTTCAAAAGCTAAAATAAAAGAAATATTGCAAAAACAAAATATTTATTCTTTACATCATCCCTCTTATCACACATTTGAAAGAAGGCGAGTTTATGTACATAGTATTGATGAACAGTGGCAAGCTGATTTAGTTGATATGCAACAGTATAAAAAGGAAAATAATAATTTTAATTACATTCTTACAGTGATTGATTGTTTTAGTAAATATGCTTGGTGTATCCCTTTAAAAAATAAAATGGGTAAGGAAATTATTAATGTTTTCACAGATTTATTTAGAAATAGAAAACCTAAAAAGTTACAAACAGATAAAGGTAAAGAATTTGTTATGAAAAGGTTCAAGTATTTTTAAAAGTCATGAAATTCATTGGTTTTCATCTGAAAGTGAATTGAAAGCTCAAATAGTGGAACGATTTAATAGAACTATTAAAGAGAAATTATGGAAACATTTTACTTACAACAATACTAAACGTTGGATAGATGTATTACCGTTATTAGTTGACAATTATAACAAGTCATATCATAGATCAATCAATATGAAACCAATAGATGCTAGTAGAAAAGAAAATGAAAACAGGGTGTATAAAAATCTGTTTCCAGACATAGATTCTCAAACAACGTAGATTCCCTTAACCTGAAGACTCTGGGGGGAGTGTATACTGCTCAAAGGTATAATTTCCTGAACTTTAAACTGCATGGAACAAAATGGCTATATCAAAATTTGGACTGGATGTGTTTGGGGAAATAGTGGGCGTGGAAGGGGTGTTAGTTGTCTTCCAATCACTTTTGACTATTAAAAAGGGCACTAGCCATTTTAATTTCCAATCGAATGAGCCCTTTTTGAAGTTTCTACAATAACGCCTTCTATAAAAACCTTATATGCCCCCAGGGCATAACTTACAACCCTTGCCCTGAAGGCTGTGGGGGAGTGTCCTCCTCAAAAACATATTTTCTATTTGGAAATCAACTATGCTGAACAAAATGGCTATCTCAAAATTTTGATTGGATGTGATTGGGGGAGTGATGGGTCTGGGTGCTAGTTCCCCTCCAATCACTTTTGACTATTAAAAAGGGCACTAGCCACTCCAATTTCCAATCGAATGAGCCCTTTTCAATGTTTCCACGACAGCTCCTTTGATATGAAGTGCCCTGGTATGGAAAAAATAGTACATTGTTCCAACATCGTTCTTTACTTAGGCAGCGCGATTGCACTGCCTATGATAACTTAAAGTAATCATACTACATCTGCAAACATGATACCAGAGTATACATATTTTTTACCTATGAATTATAGTTGATTTGGTTGCTCCACAGCTGTGACTCATGGGTCACATTTGCTGGAACACTCTTATGATGCCTTGGCACCAAAGGTCTTGTTAATTCTGTAATTGAAATTACTTTACAAGCCAAATGTACCACAAACAAGCATATCATAGGCAGCGCAATCGCACTGCCTAAGTAAAGAACAATGTTGGCACAATGTATTGTTTATTTTTTTTTCTATTGACCAGGGCACTTCATATCAAAGAAGTTGTCATAGAAACTTCAAAAAGCGCTCATTTGATTGGAAATTGAAATGGCTAGTGCCCTTTTTAATAGTCGAAAGTGATTGGAAGGCAACTAACACCCCTTTCACGCCCACCATTTATCCAAACACATCCAATCAAAATTTTTAGATAGCCATTTTGTTCAAAGTAGTTGAAAGGTCCGAAAATTATATCTTTGAGGATGACACTCCCCCCACAGCCCTCAGGGTAAGGGTTGTAAGTTATGCCCTGGGGCATATAAGGTTTTTATTGAAAGCTTTGTCATAGAAACTTGAAAAAGTGTTCATTCAATTGTAAATTCAAAGGGCTAGTGCCCTTTTTAATAGTCAAAGTGATTTGAGGGCAACTAACCCCCCTATCACGCCCACCTTTTCTCTAAACACATCCAATCAAAATTTTTAGATAGCCATTTTGTTCAACGTAGTTAAAAGTTTTAGAAATCAGGTCTTTGAGGATAATAACCCCCTCAGAACCCCCGGGCAAGGATTGTAAGTTGGGCCCTGGGGGCATATAAGGTTTTTTTTTTATAAATAGTGATGTTGTAGAAACTTCAAAAAGGGCTCATTCGATTGGAAATTAGAACGGCTTGTGCCCTTTTTAATAGTCGAAAGTGATTGGAGGATAACTAACATCCCTCTCAAATCCATCATTTCCCCAAACACATCCAATCAAAATTTTGAGATAGTCATTTTGTTTGATGCAGTGAAAAAGTCCAGAATTTATTTTTTTTGAGGATGACACTCCCTTCAAAGCCCTCAGGTTAAGGGTTGTAAGTTATCCCCAGGGGGCATATAAGTTTTTTTTTTTTAAAGAAAGCGTTGTCATAGAAACTTCAAAAAGGAATCATTCGATTTGAACTTGAAATGGCTAGTGCCCTTTTTAATAGTCGAAAGTGATTGGAGGGCAAGTAACCCCCCTCTCACGCCCACCATTTTCTCAAACATATCCAATCAAAATTTTGAGGTAACCATTTTGTTCAACGTAGTTGAAAGGTCCGGAACTTATGTCTTTGAGGATGACAACCCCCTCACAAACCTCAGGCATATAAGGTTTTTATAGAAAGCGTTGTCGTAGAAACTTCAAAAAGGGCTTATTCGATTGGAAATTGAAAGGGCTAGTGCTCTTTTTAAGAGTCAGAAGGGATTGGAGGGTAACTAACCCCCCTCTCACGCCCACCATTTCCCAAACACATCTAATCAAATTTTGAGATAGCAATTTTCTTCAACGTAGTTGAAAATTCTGGAAATTTGGTCTTTGATAATGACAACCCAGCCCTCAGGGCAAGGGTTGTAAGTTATGCTCTGGGGGCATATAAGGTTTTTATTGAAAGCGTTGTTGTAGAAACTTCAAAAGGGCTCATTCAATTGGAAATTGAAAGGGATAGTGCCTTTTCTAATAGTTAAAAGTGATTGGAGAGCAACTACCGCCTCTCTTGCACCTACCATTCCCCCAAACACAACCAATCAAAATTTTGAGATAACCATTTTGTTTAACGTAGTTGAAAGTTCTGGAAATTAGGCCTTTGAGGATGACAACCCCCTCACAGCCCTCAGGGCAAGTGTTGTAATTTATGCCCTGGGGACATATAAGGTGTTTATAGAAAGCATTGTTGTAGAAATTCAAAAAGGGCTCATCAATTGGAAATTGAAAGGGCTAGTGCCCTTTTTACTAGTCAAAATACCCCTCCCATTTGCTCATTATGTTTAAAACTAATGTTGCCTTAAGATTAAATCAAAATCCACTGTTTTAATGTTAATTCCCAATAAGGCATCTCAGCAGTATCCCAAGAACGACTGAGGGTATTATGTTCAAACTTTCGGGTTACTTCTGCTCTTAAAATTTAGCCAAATCAAAATAGTGTAAGTGTATCCAAGCTATCAAAGAAAGTAAACAGATTTTTTTGCAAATGGTATCAAGTTTTTTATTTCAGGTCAACTAGAGGAGGTATGAAACTAAATTAAACACTAATATTTGTGTCCAGATTTTTAAAAGGGTGTATGGTATTAAAAATTGCAGAAAATCTTTCTCCAGCATACATATAGCAGGCCAAACTAAAGTCTTAAAAAACGAAAAATAAAACAAACAGAAATTAATTAAAAAAACTTTCCCCAAAATAAGTTTTTCAAAGAAAAGTAAAGAACTCCATTAAACCAAAAATGAACAAAAGTAAAATCAAATAGTCAACCAAGCATGAAACTACCACAAATCAGCATTGATAAATAAATTAAACCCAAAACAAACAGAAATTACAATAAATAACCGAGTCAAACTCAAAACGAGCATAAATTAACATGAGTTGGGCTCAAAACCCCTATGCCTTCCCAAGGCGAGAACATAATTTGCACTTTACTGAAAAAAATACAAATGAATGTGCATTGTCAGTTTATTATATGCTAAATATACTGATATTTGTTTATCAAAATGTTAATATTATTTTATTTATTGAAGTTATAAAAGTAAAAACATTCATGTTTTTAACTTTCTTTAATGTTTATAACTTTCCTCATTAAGAAACCATCTGCTACTTTCCAAACTTTAAAAAAAATGTCCCATTCATCTTCTACTTAGTCATAATGTTTTTTTGTCAAAATGAGTAACTAGAATTTTACTATTAATACCTTGCCAGTCTAACTAAGATTTCGAAGCTTTCTTGCCATGAGCCCTTCTCCCAGCCTATGCACTCCATCCTTTCTGCATGAATAAATAGCTTCTATATCACCTAATTTCATGTTACTTACCCCGAAGATATGAGTTCCTGACAAATACAACTCTTACAAAGTACATTTCAAAAAGTCTAAATTTGTCAGTCAAAATGTCAGTACAATAATTGTCTTTTAACATTGTAACATTCCCAATTGCAATTTTCATGTCTTAGATCATTCAAGTTGTTATAGCCTAAAAAAAGCAATGGGTCCCAGTAGTGCATGTCAGGGACAAACATATCCTCTCAAGTCTGAACAAAGTGCTTAATCTGACTAAGAACTGGACAGCAAACAGTCCTTGGGACCTCCAATTTAATGGATCCTTTCAGGAATCTTAGTCACTACATGATTTTCCACACTTGGTGATGCTCTTCTATCAACAAGAGTCAACATCCTGTACAAGCAAAATTGAGTTTATTACCTCGAACTCATTACATATTCATGCCTAAAAGTATTACACTACAATGGACAGGCATCCCATAATAAATAACTTAACTAGAAAGACGTTTTTCACCCCCAAAAAGAAGAAAATCCAGAGAATTATCTGTTGATCAGAGTCCAGTGCATTGCTGTGTTGTTTACAAGGCTGTAATTTCCTTGAAGGGCGCCACTCCTCAAGGACACACTGCACTGCTGTCTACAGTTATGGTTCTGGTTAGGAAAACTTGTTAAAGGTCCACCCTGGTGCCACTATAAGGCTATGCAAAAATGGACCCTTTCAGGGATGGTGAATATTGCTTGACTTCCTGGCTTTGCCCAATTATTATGGCTATGCCTAGGCTATTCTAGGAATATTCGTGGAAATGCTTTAGGCTTTGTAGAAAACAGGAGGGGTTTGTGCAAGTAATATTTGAGTGATAATCTATCTGAGAATAAAAGGAATATAAGGAAAGTACAGAAAGCATTAATATGAATTAAGAAGGTGTTGAATTCGATAGAACTGATAAAACTGCCCAAGCAGGATCAGGAACATGCAGCCAGGCTACATTTTAGTAAATTGTATTAGTATATTAAAAAAAATGAGAGGGAGCCGATATTCCAGACTTTTCCCAGTTAAAGATAGGAATGGGGCCTCAAATAGAGATAAGGAAGTGTTACAGAGTGATGGGTAGAACATTTTTATAATGCGCTAAACCATGATAAATTTACAGGAAATGATGAAAACAATGAAAAAGTTTACAACAATTTGGAAGTGAAGGAAGATTATTGTGGGAAGAAGAGTTAAAGACAGTGCTAAAAGGATTAAAAATAATAAGGCCTCAGGTGCTGGTGATTGTGAAGTTAGAGATGAACTACTGAAATAAGGGGGGACGTGTTGAAAAAATTTTCACTCTTAGATTGATTATTGAGAAGTGTCGGAATCATCAGACTCTTTCAGTACTCAGTTTTATTGATTATGAACAAGCTATTGATTCAGTTGATAGAAGATTTTTAGTAAAAGTCCTATTCCTCTATGGTGCACCAGATAAATACATTAAGGCGACTAGTGCTATGTACAAGAAAAATATGCTAGTAGCTTGTTTACTATTGGATCAGGAGTTAATCAAGGTTGTCTTCTACCCCCCATTTATCTGGATTATTTTGATTGACTTTGTCCTAAGGAACACAGCAAGTGGGAGAATATGGGAGAGTATGGAATATAATGGGAAGATAAAACTCTCCTAGACTTAGATTATGGTGATGATTTAAGTGTCCTAGATGAAAATGTCAGTAAGGTGAATGATTTTTTGAAGTTTTGAGGATTCAGGGTGCAAGAATAGATTTGAAATCAATGTTAAGAATTTCAAGTCTATTAGAATAGGAATAAATGACGGTGAATACGGGATGCTGGGTAACAAGCTCATTGATCAAGTGGATAGCTTCACTTGCCTGGGTAGTATTAGATAGCCAGATAGCCATGGTTGCTAGGGCATAAGAATGCCCTTGAGAGTATTTACTCTACACCCTAAATCGGGTTCCGGTTTTGTTCTCCTTTAGATATATAAATAATGACCTATATTGAGTTAATCTAAGATCTAAGAATTGAATTAAATTCTGAATTGATTCTAAACAAGTTTCATAGCAGTTCTTAAAGACAAAACAAAAATAAGAAATTCTTTTTCTTTGATTAGTTGTTACACTTCTATTTTCTTCCTACTCCGATCTAAATTCCAGGGGGGGGGGATGGCCCCCCCCCCTGAGGGTGCCCATGAAGATAGCAGATGTTGTGAAGATGTTAAAAGTAGAATAATGAAGGCCAAATGTATTTTTTCACAGTTGAAAATAGTTTGAAAGGATAGGAAGATGTCTGCTAATCAAGATTATAATATTGGAAGCCACAGTGATTACAGTGGCCAAGTAAGGTTCTGAAACGTGAGTGCATTAGAAGACAAACGAGAATTTGTTACATGTTTTCCAGAGGAATTGCCTTCGGATTATTTTTGGCAATCATCTGACTGACTGTATTTCAAACAGTGAACTGCAAGGGAAATCTGGCTCTATCCTGCTTTATGGGGCTATAATAAGATAAATGTTGAGATGGCTAGGACAGGTTTTACAGATGAAGGATGACAGATTGCTAAAGATCATCCTTTTTGTCATCCACCTAGGGTCAAATGAAAAGCAGGTCCTCTCTAAATGCAGTGGGAAGATGTGGTATGAAAGGATTTAAAGGAAATTATAATTTAGTGGAAAGGTGTAAATAGGGAAGGTTTGAATAGATTGGGTTGAAGGAGGAGCGTGTGTAGCTTTGTTGGCTGCAGGCGGCTTGGTCCTGCAGTTAGTTCTTAGTAATAGTAGTATCACCTTACTTTGATAAGAATATTTTGCCTAAAGTTTGAAGAATTGCTCATTTTTCTAATTTTTACTGTGGAAGAACAAGAAGACTGAATGAAATAAATTTAGGGATATATTTTTAATATGAAGATTAAATAAATTGAATAGAAAAAAGCCAGTGTGACTTGACTCTCCTTTTTCAGAATAAAACAGAGGAATGAGACACAAGGATAGCTGAAACAACTTAAAATCATTATGTTTTTGTCTTTGGATAAACTACTCTGTCCTGGAATATTGATTTTACATTTGCTGGCAAACATGGAATGTGCAGAGTCTAATGAAGCAACACATGTAACTCCAGATCTTACTTATTCAACTCTGCTTGAAGATTTTTCTGAATGCATTAATAATTCTGCAAAAGCATCAAATGAGACTGAAATTCATCTTATGACAATCTTTGATGGAGAGCAGGTTTGTAGCCATTATTAATGAATCTAACTAGTCTACCATATATGCAAGATTGTTCTCTTTTTTGTTTGGGTGGGGGGGGGTTATAAAAAAATATATTCTGAAAATTTGAATAAGAAGGGCACAGAAATTCAGTAAAATTTAGGGTTTTAGGGGGGGGGGTAGAGTTGGACCCTGATATCAATCAAGGCCATAAGCAAAGAAGTAAAGATATGATTCAAACAAAACACAACTCAATCAACAAACGTTTGGCTGCTAGAAGAAGAATCTTAACTTTCACCCTTACAATTTAAATGAATCCATTTTAAAGGCTCTAACTCTATATAGGTTTCCTTTTGTTTTTTTTTTGGGTGTAATTTTGTTAGCATTAATCTGGACAAACTAAATATTGGCATAGTTTATTGCAAAAATATATTTGGATATTTTTTAAAATGTCCAATGGTTTTGCTCTAATTTCTTATAGAAAAATATAATGCACAAATTATGAACAGTAGAAAATTCATGATTACATTTCAAAACTTGCCTGAAAAGTTGTATTAAGTGAACTTACTAACCAATATTTATGAATTTTCTTTCTGAGTAATGAAATTCAAAATAAAAAATGGTTATGCAAAAGCTGTGGGTGATGTACAGGTTCCCTCCCCTCCACAGTGTCCAGACACTAAGAATTACTACTAGGAGACTGGCCCTTAATTACCCCCAAGTTTAGTTGGGATCTTACTTCCATTTCTGGTAGATATTCTAAAAAGAAATTTTGGAATTGGTATTTAAGAAATCCAACAGAGGTTACCGTCATAGGTAATCAGAAGAAAAAGAACAGAAAATCAACTCTCGCTTTCCAAAACTTGATCTTTTTTTCTTTGACATAAGATGGGCTCCTTTATACGTTCCCTTTCTGCGGTTGATTGATTTAATTTTCAGGACCAGTCTTGTTTTACTTGTACTTCTGGTCTAAAAACCATTAAATTTAAATACTACTATAGCTGGTAGATAAATAGTTATCTTATTAACCTTAGGGCTTTGCAAAGGCACCCACTGAGGAGAGAGCAAGAAGTTATATACAGCGTGCGGTGTTACTAATGAACAAAAAGTAAAAGATGCATATATTAAGAAAAATTGGGATGAATTTAGGATGAATTCTTTTGTCAAACCTTGGTTCTGGAAACATTTTTGGAGCCTTCCCCCACTCTTCTATTTGTACAAGCTGCACATATGTTCAGAGACGAATAGCCATCACATGCTAATTTGTCCTCAGAAACGGGGAGATTTTATAAGTAGCTTTTTTAATAATGAGAAAATGACTGGTTATTTCATAGTTTTTGCTCTATACCATTTTGGCTCTATTCGAACCAATAATTTTATTTTGCGGTATAATATCTCTTTTGTTACCGAAAAGGGACACTATAAGTTTGAATACTGATTCATTGAGATGACGTCTGATAAAAAATAAAAAGAAGAAGCAAATAAATGCTGCCTTTGACCATCCTTCGTGGGCAAAACACTAAGCATTGCATTTTGTTTCTAATAGCATACCTTTAGCTATCGCTTGTGTCGAATTTAACGTTAAAATTTTTGTTCAGCATTTTTAATCACGACTGCACCCATTTTGAGGGACGTTCTCCACTTTTTTTAAGACTGCGCAAGTTTTTTTTTAATGTGAACCTGCAGTGACTTTTGATCTGCAACTCCAAATTTAAAGAACTCAATATATTCGGAATCAAAATACACATTTTGTTCTTCTGATGTGTATATTGCAGTAAAATTTTGATTTCTCTTTACTTGCCTGTCATTACACTACCGGGAATGGTTTGAAACATGTGTTTTTCTAGATCAATCTAGCAAAACATGGAGTATAAATATGTAGCAAATTCTCTTTCTGGTAATATACAAATAAATAAGCCTTTTTGTCTCAATGTAGTTATTTTTATTGTTCTTTGAGAAAATATTTTGTTCTGCTGCACCAAACACTGGAAAAACTTCAACTAAATTGAAGATGTAAACAAGCAAACAATCAGTAAGATAAGAATCAGTAAGGGCCTGATTCTTTGTCTTTTTTTGCCTATAAAATTGTTTTGTTGTTCTTTGATAAATTAAGAACCCGCATTTTTCTAAATCAAACATTGAAAATACTTTCAAAAATTCATTTGGATTTAACTTTGCTTGAATATAATTTTGGCTGATTTCGTTTTGAATGCGTTTAATCTTTCAGATTGAGCTATAAAAAGATGAATTTTGCATGTAGGCTATTTATTTCTACAAGAATTGAATTTTATGTAACTTGAGTTTTGTTTTTGCCCGTATACAAAACCATAGAGAGGGCTTTCTATGCAATCCATCGGCAATTTCTGGCACATTTTTGCATGGAGATGCATATATGTTTTCCATTTATTCCCCTAGGCGGTATCAGTATTTGAAAAGGATCTCCCGTACTGTCTGGATCTACCTAGCGACTGCGTCACCTGTTTACATTCCTATCAATGTGTATACGGAGAAATTACTGACGCTACCTGTACGGCACTTGAAGGATGCCACTGCCAAGTAAGAACAGAGAAAAAAGTTACCAAGTTAAAAATTGTTTGCCCTTTTTGCTCTGGCTGTTAATATTTATTTTAGACCACACTGTCTTTCATGACTAATTCTTCCTATCTGTCCCATTTCATTTCAATTTTGTTTTCGTAATGGTATCTTCTCCAAGTTTGTTTTCTACAACTAATTTTTCTTTGGGATGTTTTTGCTTATTATTAACGATCGCAGAATACCAAACACAAGTAACTTTTAAGTTTTAGTTTTCTTCAAATGTATACATCTCGTATTCATATGTTTCTACCTTAGTTTAGTAGCATTTTTTATCATGTGCAAACCTATTCTGTAAGTTTTGTATGTCTATAATAGTGGTCCAAGTCAATGTTTCACCTGACCAAGAAGGTTGTATTACCTCTCCTGTAAGATGAGTCCTTCTTTTGTCGACAGTTTTATTAAAGGCTTCCTATAAATATAAGTAAATATCTTCAAATAAAATGCACACGAACCATGGATTTGCTACCAAGTATATTACCTATTTTGGTTTCCAAAAACTTTGCCATTTTTCGACAAGCCCTAAAATCCTTTGTTCACTGGCAGGTTTGTCTTTATTCGCTGAATACTGAATAGTTGTACCGCAGATTAAATAAGTAGCCATTTCTTGTGCTATAAGGTGCCGTTCCTGTTTATGCTATTTAGTAGGCTAGAAACCAAACCAGTTGTATTTTACAGAGACAAAATTCTTGAACCTTCATCTATTATCATTACAGAGCAACAACTCACTAATCACTTTTCACGAAAAAAAGAAGAAAACTTCAAAAGCAGTTGTGTTTCTCCACAGCGCAATTGCTCTACAACACCAGCATCACATCCCAAAAAATCAATGTAAACACGGTAAAAGATTTATAATGAATGGGACCAAACAAAGATTGTAGGTGATAAGATCGTCAAGTAGAATTAGAATTGTTAAAAAAAAAATGGTCAGTCATCTAGTGCTGCTTTTGAATATCAAATGTGTGCAAGATCAAACTAGGTATTATAGGAAAATAAAATAAATAAGCTGAGACAGTAGTAAATAATCGTGTTTTTCTGGTCTTTGGTTCTTGGATAAAAAAAATACTATTTTTTGAACATTTGTAGTTAAACTTTACAATCCATGTATTATTTTATGCTAATGTTGCTAGATAACATTTCTAAGAACTGGGTGTCGAGTTTGGAGATGTTCAGCCAGAGGCGGACTGGGAGCTAAAAACTAAGGGGGCATTTGCGCTAGGTGGCCCTAACTATGGCCCTCCATATAGAAGGAATTTGTTTTTTTTTTGTTTAATCAGAAAGGGCTATGAAAGATGAATGGAAATTGCGGTCCGCGTCATTAGCGCCAAAATTTGCGCCGCCAGGCAAATTAGTACTACCCGCTAAGTAAGAAGTAGGCTTACGGTAGGAAGAGGACAGATACCGCTAATATTTTTTTGTGCCAAATCTCCCTGATGCTCGGTTGGAATCGGTGTTGCTCAGGTTTTCTGCAAAGCGAGAGTGACATCGTATATTGAGCTGTGTAAATTTTCAGTTTTCGTCCTGCACCATGGAAATCTTGACCAAAAACATTCACGGTTTTTGTCCTCTTCAGAACGTTGTTCATCAACACTAAAAGGTTTTTGACTTTCCATTGAAAAACAAAATATATATTTTGATCAGATACAAAGCAAAATAACTGGATTAAAACAGGAAAACACTACTGCACTGATAAAAGTGATATAAAGTCTTCGAGTGTCTTTTCCCGTCTTCTAAAAGATCTTCAAACTGCACTGAATCAAGCAGCTCCTGTTGACATGATATCAACATGAATGCTTCCAAGAGGTCATATGATATTACAATTCTTAATTTTGTCTTAATGAGCTTCAGTTTGCCGAAGAATCTTTCACAGCTGACCTGAGAAAACGAAAGCGTCAGCAGATATTCGTAGACCAGAAAAACTGAAGTGTAAGCCGATGAGCATAGACTGAGCCTTAATAGCAGCCAATACGCGCAAAATTTTGTCTTAATGAGCTTCAGTTTGCTGAAGAATCTTTCACAGCTGACTTGAGAAAACGAAAGCGTCAGCAGATATTCGTAGACCGAAGAAGAGTAAGCCGATGAACACAGACTGAGCCTTAATAGCCGCCAATACGCGCAAATTATGCAGTTGTTTCACGAACTGCAGTAACTTGATTATCGCAAATCAGCCGCTCCAAATTCAGCTCCAAGTTCAAGTCCATCTTCATATTCTGCACTAGGCTTATCCCGGCTATTTTTACTGCCTGTACTAATAATTTTGTCGTAAACTCAGGCAAATATTTTCAGCTCTGACTTCAGCTCGTCATGAGAAGCCTTCGCCATCTCTGCAACGTTTTCAAGGGCCGAGAGAAAAAACTCAAACAACGAAAATAGGCAAATTATACGAAAAACATAGAATAATATACAAAAATCCTTTCACCTTGACGCACAAGGCTGAACGTGATGGGCTGCAAAAAATAAATGTTGGAAATAAGCTGTTTGTTGTCTGAAAATCTTTCTTTCGGGCTGGTTGTTATTTGGTGAATTATTAACCTGACCAATTCGACTCGAAACCGTTGTTCCGGATCTTCAGGTTGAGAATATTTTTCTGTTTCTCGCTGCATGCACTTTTTCTTGGAAACGCGACAAGCTGGTAGCTCTGATCTAATTTCAAGGTGCATTGAAGTGGTCTCTAGAAGGCTCTGGATTTTTGACGTGAACTTGAGGTGTTTTCATTGACACTTTCTAAGAAAATTCTTTCTAGATCCTTTCTTGCCTTATCAACCATGTTCTAGGCCGTCGAAGGTACAACCCTTCAGTCTGGAGATACTTTGAATTAGGGTCAATGACTTCAAATACAGCAAGAAACAAGTGAGTGGTTAGGATTTTTTTTTTTTTTTTTACTCTGTAAGCTTACTCAGCAGCGAGTCGGCTTCAGATGAAGTTATTGAGTCGACTGAGTGCTGAGTTATTGAGTGCTGTTTTCCACTGAGGACAAAACGTGTACTGCATCTACGTACAGGCAATTGTCACCGAAAAACATCTAAACAAGCGACTTCTCTTTTGCCAGCCAACGAGTTCTGCCGATTTTCTGTAACATTTTCAACTTCGACAGTCCTTCTTTGTGCTCCCTACTTATTTTCGGCACTGGTCCATTCGTTTAAACGACTTAGCAAAGAAACATTTAATTATGTTCATCGTGCCGAAGAGATCCCTCGCGTCTGTTGCAGTGCAACAATCAATCAACGACGCAAAGGCTTAGAACGTGACTGTAGCACCAGACATAACCGAATCTGGTATGCGATTTTTAGTTTGGGAACGAAGTCCATTAAACTCGCCCCTCGTATTGGAAGCACCGTCAAATGATTCCCCAGCAATCTTTTCGTAATTAAGTTAATGCTCTTCGATCTTGGCTTTTAGAAGTTCATCCATTCCCTTGCCACTGGAATCTTGGACACGTACGACAGCAAAGAGGCGTTTGTAAATTTCTTCGTCTTTCACATATACTAACACGAAGCCTTTTAGAAGTCTGGTCCAAAACCCAGCGTTCTGAGTTCTAATTATTTTAATGCTGTATCGTTTTTCACTGATTTAGTTCACTATAGCTATCCACATGTGTTTCAAAATGCTGCTTATCACTTGCTGGACCGCCATCTTAAAAAGAAAATAGACGATTTAGCCACGACCCTTAGCTGTGTCTTCGGATTTTCCACTTGTATCTCTGCTCGATTTCGTTATTCCGCTATCCTCTATTGCTTTTTCCAAATGTTCCTAAAGAAAGACGTCATATTTCAAGAACAACAGTATGACCTCAAGGGAGTTTCCGTTATTTATTTCCAGCTCGATTAGAACCTCAAGGATCTCCTGGTCGGCCTATGCTCTAAAGGCAACCCTTGTCTCCCTAACAGCTTCACGACCTTGAAAACGCGATTAAGCTCTAGAGTGTTTTGCAAGATCTGTTATTTTCGTTTACTGGCCAAAGCGCTGTTTAAGTATCATCCAATGTCGATAAATAAAAGTTCAAATAGGGATAAAATCCTTTAAGAGACAGTGATAACTTTCACTTACAGTTATAAAATTTCACAAAAAATACAAGATATTTCGGTCACATATGCAGTGACCGTCATCAGTAGTAAAACTAAACTAAAACAATTAAAAACAATAGTTTATATACGTAATAAAATAAAACTACATATTGTTTAATAATCTAATTCTTTTCAAAGCAAAGGCTAGTCTCTTTGATGTTCTTGGATCCGGTTCATTAGCGTTGAATGAATTAACACTTGGACAGAGGTTGACTACATTGGGTGAATTGAACTTTACTCTATCAGATTTTAATAAATTATCGTATATAGAGTTCAAACCAAATTCACCTGTGTCACGATTTAAAGCTGTATTCTTGAATAAAATTTTCTTAATTTCCAAACTTTTGCGAAAATTTTGCTTTGAACCCCGGTCCCTAGAAATCAAAGAGACATTGTCGAACAAAATAAAATGGTCTGAAAAATTAAAAATATGTTTCGAAAGAGCTGAAGTGAAATCTTCAGACTTAGAATCTTGCTTTAAAGCCGATGAAATAGAGTCTTTATGCTGTAATAATCTCATTTCCAAATTCTGGTTAGTACGTCCCACATATGAGCTTCCGCAAGTACATGGGATCTGATAGACCCCACTTTGTTACCCCGATGAAGTTAGATCCTTCCCAGAATTTAGAAAACTACCCAAAGTATTATTACCTCTTCAAAACTGCCTTTAGACCACTACTCTGTAAAATTCTTTTAAGTTTTTTACTTAGCCCGGGTACATATGGTAAGGAACAAAAATCATCCTTCTCTCGAGTTGTCTCCGGGACTACCTTAGAAATCTCTTGAAACTTTTTCCTTCTTTTTGAAAAAGTCTGGTGATTAACCACTCTGGATACATGTTACTTATTAGTATTTTTCTTAGAAAAGGCAGCTCCTCCTCAAAAATTTTGGAGAGCAAATATTAATGATCAGGTCAGTTAAAGAAATGATCAAACCAACTTTTACTTGGCGAGCGTGACCGGAGCTATAAGACAAAAATCTATTGTTATATGTCGGTTTTCTGTAAATTTTAAAATCCAGACTATTTTCAATTTTTAAAAGAAGAACATCAAGAAAAGGAAGTTTCCCATTCTCTTCTAATATAATTTTTTAAACCACATTGGCCTGACATAACATAAAGAAAGAAAACCGGGCAAAAATGGGGTTTTTATAGGCCAAATGAAAATGCTGAAAAACACAACAAAGCGAATATTTCGAGAGGACAAACGCCTCTCTTCTTCAGCGCGAAATGAAATAATGTATCCAAGGAAAGTGCCGAAGAAAAAAACAACAAAAAACAAACGCGGAAAGTCAATGTGAAAAGAACCAAAAAACCAAAAACTTAAAGATGAATAAGATTCAATAAAAGCCAAAAATTATAAGAATTAAAACCAAATACCTAACAAAATTCTTATAATTTTTATAATTTTTGGCTTTTATTGAATTTTATTCATCTTTTAAGTTTTTGGTTTTTTCTTGGGTTTTTTGGGTCTTTTCACATTGTATTTCCGCGTTTGTTTTTTGTTGTTTTTTCTTCAGCACTTTCCTTGGATACATTATTTCGTTTCGCACTGAAGAAGAGAGGCGTTTATCCTCTCGAAATATTCGCTTTGTTGTGTTTTTTCAGTATTTTCATTTGGCGTATAAAAACCCTATTTTTGCTCCTTTTTTCTTTCTTTATGTTCCCTTCTAATTCAACAGTAAACTTTAACCTCACCCCCAAACAATTAAGATGTTCCAAAAATCCTTTTAATTCCTCCTCCCCGTAATCCCATATTGAGATTATGTCATCCATATACCGGCCCCCAAAAAATATGTTTTAAAGAATATGAATCTAACGCAATTGTTTCAATATTTTCTACAAAAACATTAGCTAATAATGGAGATAAAGGGGCCCCCATCGGTAAACCATTTACCTGTTCGAAAAATTCCCTTCTGAATTGAAAAAAATAAGAGAACTTATTGCACAACGTTACTAAATACATAATTACAGAAACTTCCAAATCTGTTTTGCCACTAATCAAGTCCAAATTTCTTAGCAGCTTTCTTTCTAAAAGAGTTTCGGCTGCTTCTACATCAATATTTGTGTACATTGATACATTGTTGAAGCTTGAAAGCAAAGAACTTGAAGAGTGTTCTACTTTTTTCAGTTTTTCAACCAAATTCGAAGAATTCTTAATAAACGAAATTTGTGTAGACAAAAGTGGTTTACAGATTGACACTAACCACTTGCCCAAAAAACTCGTTGGTGACCTTGTACTTGACACAATTGGTCGTAATGGTAGGTTAGGCTTATGGATCCAATGTCTTGGCAGTTTTCAGCTTCAGCGTCTGCTTGACCCGCAGCAATATGACCTTTCGACTTATCATGTGCCTGTATTTTCTCACGGGCGGGCCTAAAATTGGTGAATCCAGAAACAAACTGCGACTTTCTGTCGGAAAACGTGATGTATATGCTGCAAAGTTGTAAGTTTCCGGTAGTAAATCGAAGCCAAATCAAACCTAGGCTTTTCTATTGGATGTGGAGTCGGCTGGAACGGATGTAACCTCATTAAATTAATTTCTGAGCTAGCGTCGAATTTGGCAGTAAAGATAGAAACATAGACACGCTCACTGAAAAGGGGGTTCAGCATCATCTAGCTTTGCGTCCTAGTCACCCCTTCTAGTTTTGTTTGGATACGGTGTAGAACTCTCTGCTACTGGCTCCACTGGTCTGGAAGGCGTCTAAGTATTTGACGATGTTGGCCACCTTCTGATGAAACTGGGTCGATGTCTTGTGCTTCTTCGATGTGATTCTAAACAATGGAATATAAGCATAAGAACACCCAAGCACACATGTAGCCAAGGTAGGGTTAGGTTCTCAAGGCTTCTGTAAAATGTTGCTAGCATTGAAGCCAAGACGCAGAATCTTGGTTCAAGTTCACTTTCGACCATACGCCAACAAAAAAAAAGGTTTTTTTATCAAGGTTCAATGATCCGACAGGATTTTTTCACAATCCAAGGACTGTGAAAAAATTTGATCCGAACCTTTGATTTTATGTAAGCAAAACCTGAAAAAATCGCCGAAGAAAAAAACGCTACCTTTTTAAGCGTCGTATGGCTAGGCCTAATCTCCCGAGACTGGAAAAAAAAAACACCATAAGAACACAAAAGTTAAACTGAGGCAACAATTACTCATAGGGTCGACTCAAGAGACCTCAGATGGTTGGGGATCTGTCCGAGCTGTGGTCACCTAAGCACCTATTTTGATCAATAATCGTGTAATTAGAAATGGTATAACGGACGCAGCCTCAATAGATTAACAAGTTTTTTTAGATCAAGACCTGCTCGTAAATAAACAACAGAGACAGTCATGCGAAAAAATACTTACAATCCAAGACCAAATTAGAAAAAAACTTGAATCCTTATCCACAAGTTGAAAAAAAGCGGCAAAGAGTTATACTGACCCTAGTTTTCCGTATAAATAATAACCTTCTCTGTTTTGGGTCTTTTTCGGCATTGGAAATTCCTTTTCTTCGCTCCAGTCTCAGTTTTTCGCACCAACCTTAACTTTTCCATCAGTCACCTCGTCCATCTTCCCACAAGTTTAAAACTGATAGAAAACGAGAAAAATTTATCATTTAACACTTTCTAACAGAACACCTTGACGCCCCAGTATATACTGACTCTCCTACTAGCTTGTAACCGAATCGGGAACACAGTGACACACTAAAATCCAACTTCTGAATCAAGTGACAACCTCCGTGTTATATTTATCAGATTTCAGCCCACGAACGAACCTGTTTGAAAGCAGCATCCGTCCCTTCCCAGGGCAGGATGCTAGTATCTACGCTAAACCTGTACGTAGGCCTAAAACAACACAACTGAAAAATTTTCAAGGGGAATTTTTTTGTTGAACGTTATGTCGACTTTACTTCTGTACGTAGGAAAAAAAGACCGGCCCGAAGTATCAGTATTGATTCAGACTTCGTTGTGTTAACACCAAAATTCTTTCGGATATAACCCTGCTAAAGCTGTGAAATTTCCCTGTGGACTTTCAGTTTGGATTTATTTACATAATCGGATTATCGTTTTGCTGGCTATATCAAATTCCCTTGGGACAGTAAATTTTCATTGCCAGTCTTCAGAGTGTAAGCACCTGTTTTTAGACTTATTATTTCACTAACAAGAACTTAATTAATTCAGTGACGTTCAGCAATTATAAAAGTTCACAATTAAGATCAAATTGGATCAAACTGGACATACGATATTTGTAGGCAATTACGCTGAGATTGAGTTGGGGGAAGAAATGTAAGCAGAAGAGGGATGGAGAGTTGTTAGCAAGAGCCGTGGTACCCGCTGGGATTGCCCCTTAAATTGCAGGGACAAGGTAGACAGCCTCCAACACTTCACTTAATTCTCTCGCAGGGAAACCACCAGAAAAATATCATTCAGCACTCCTGCGGTGAAGTTGTTTTCCAGGAGAGATTACACTTTCGCATTCCGCATAAGGATTAATTGTTTGGATATTGACCTAGCTATATCTATGGACTACTTTTGACCTTGAATTGGCATTGCAGTTATTATTGCTGTAACGTGAGCAAGATGTTAGTGGAATACGCATATTAGCCTGTTCTGAATTTTCTCCAATCAAATTTTCGTGAAGGAATCGATGACGTGACGATAATTAATCATGCACTTGAATTTTTTGATGATAAAGTCATTAAAGATGCCAAAGCGGAGTTTTGGGGAATAGCAGATCCGAATAAAGCTGTTCCAAAGCGACAGGGTGACCTAGCTTCGCAGAGAAATTTGAAAGATATTCTGGACTTGTTGCGTGAATGTGACTCTGATAATTCCCTGCTGCCAATTTTTGTCATTTTTTCACCTACTGAAGCGCCGGTTATCCCCGCAGTAGCTTACTCCAGGTTGGTCAGTAAGATTAGCTCCCTAGACCGAGCCCTTAAACAGATAAACGAAAAAGTGGCATCTTATGATCTGAATTTTCCCTCCTTGCCCGGTGCCTCGTTTAAGCCAAATGTAAACACATCCACTACTACTGTAGTGATCTCTGGAATTTCTCCCAAGCTTAACAATCCTGTGAAACGTTGCGATGCCATTGACCAAATAAAGGGACACCAAGCCATTCATTCTATAAAGCCGTCGGGCAATAAACTTTTAGTGCCGATTGACCCAGTTGCTGCAAAGGAATTTGTGATGCGGTACCTAATGTTCTGAAGTGCGATGCAAAACTTCAAGAGCGAAAACTCGTTGGAATAGTTAAAGGCATACCGCTAGATTATGACGTCAGTTTGTTCGTGGGGCGTGAAGGAGTTAGACTTTAAGCGCATCGGGCAGTCCTTGACTGTTAAGGTATTCTTCTACGATGCTGTTGGACTTTCAAATGCACCTCGTCTCGGACTTAAGGTAGAATATGAAATTTTCCGAGTATTTGAGTGTCTCCGTCCTTCCCGTTGCTGTTATAATTGCCAATCACCTGATCATGTGAAGGCCAATTGCACCAGCCCTCCCCGCTGTTTGAAAAGTTGACAAAAATTAACAAGATTTTCATGTTCCCGCTGCAGTGGTATGCATTTATCGACAAAGATGCACCATGCTTGGTTGAACCGAAGTGTGCGCTATGTGGTGAAGGCCATGTTGCATTCAGTCTAAAGTGCCGCGTAATCCGCAGTACCATAGCTAAGGGTGCCTCGAACAAGAAATGACTGGAACAGTAACGTTTTCTGTGTGTTCTTTCAACATAACTGGCACCAAAGACAAAGATTATTCAATAAATCAGAAAATGAACGATTTTGACATCGTGTTGCTACAGGAACATCTTTTGCCGGCTGTAAGTGTCAGCTCACTAAACAGAAGTGACGAACATGTAGTTTATACAACCAGTGCCAGACGTACGAGGGGCAGACCTTCCGGAGGGCTTGCATGTCTTGTGAGTAATAGACTTTTGTGCTTTTTTCCCCAGTGCATACACTCTTGCAATAACTTTATTGCTCTTCGAATTGCAGATCTAGTTATTATCAGCACTTGTCTACCTCATGATAAAAAAAACAGTTTTGTCACTTAATAAAGTCACAAAAATTGTGTCTTCTCTGAAGAATTTCCTTCTGGATATTGAAAGTCATAGCTATAAGTGGATCATAGTGGGAGACCTAAATTGTAACATAATAGAGAGTCAACTCGGTCTGATCTTGTGCTTCAGTCTTTGCCAGATGGATATCTGATAGTAGCTAAGAGTGCAGATTTTTCGTATATTCATAATAGTGGATGTGTGTCTGATATAGACCACTGTGTTTGCTCGGCTGGTGTGATATGCTCGAGTGTCGAGGTTCGTGCTGAAGAAAGAGGTTATGATCACCACCCCCTATCTTTTACCGTCTCTGTTTCGCATTCTTCTGGCCCGAATCAGTATATATATATATATATATATATATATATATATATATATAGACCCTGGTGCCGCTCCGGTGGATCGACCGAACGCCGCCGACGAGAGGCCCTGTCGGCCGCCGCCGAAGTGTCGCAACGCCACCGGCGCGCCTCAGGCGCGCCGCCGCCTTTAAAGTCGACTTTAAATTAATTTGCGGCAATTCTTTATTGCGTCAACCGCAAAGTTGGAGCTTTTCCTTCTCGTGTGGTTTAGTATTTCGATTTTCCTGATTAGAAATAAAGCAGGGCTTGCACTATTCCCGAATTTTCGGGTATTTCCCCGAAAATCTATGCGTATTTCCCCGAAAATCTACCCCGAAAAAAATTTGGTTCCCCGAATCCCCGAAAATCACGCAATCACGGTGCCACCCCTAGCGACTTATCACCAGTGACTTTCCCTGCCAAATATTACTTTGCATACCATAATTCTTCACTACTCTCTTGTTCGTTAATTTTCGTCTCTTTTTTTACTTTGCATAAAAACTAGACAGGTGCAATATGCAATTGCAAATATTGCAGTATACACAGTTCTTCATATGTTAACAAAAAAAGTATCGTCTTTATGAAATGAGTTTTAAATCATTTCGAATGTAGTTTCCCAATCGCTATTTCTTACATCATTTGTAGTCAAGAATTTTATTTTCAAGTTGAACAGAAATATAGAACGTATTCACTACTATACAGCTTCAGCCTTCAGTTGGATTTTGAGATTGACAGCCGACAGATTGTTTCTACAGCTGAATTGAAAGTTTGCAGAATTTTTTTTCTTTTGCAGTTTTTAGATAAGATTTTCCTAATGTTTAATACTCAATTGTTGAACGACTGATAGAAAATGCAATCTTCATTCTGAAACATTCCCCCCCCCCCAAAAAAAAAACCTTCTATTGAGGCAAAATTTAGCTATAGACTAAGCTATGTACAAGGTTGGGGAATTGAAGATCGAAACGGAAGTTACCCCAAAAATAGGATTCATTTTTAAATGATAATACCTCTTTTTTTTTACCGAAAGCGGGGATGCCAAAAAGAAAATTAGTTTTTTCATTTAAAGTGGAGACAGAAGAAAATGATATCAAATTTGCTGGGAAACTATTGAAACATTTTGATAGACCCAGGGCCCGGGACTTATTCATTGTCTTGGGTATTTTGCGATTTCTCATAGGCTACTGGCCTAATTTGTCTTTTGTGTGTGCTCCCTCTTAATTAGATTCTTTGGATCTTATTGAATGCCACTGCGAATCTATGACTCAGTTTTCCAATAATTTGAGGTATATCTGAATAATTTCGACATTTTGTTGTTGTCTATGTACCCCTTTACTCATACCCTCAATTTTTTTTTTCAAGGAACACTAAGCTGTTTAACTTTATTTTGCGTATTTATTTGAACCATATAGTGACATTGTTAATTATTAAGTAAATTATTTTTCTAATGTAAAGCTAAGACGGTATCCTATGAAGGTGGTATCCAGAGGGGGGGGGGGGGGTAGGGAGGTATTACATTTAAATGGTAATATTTCGAAATTTTTTTATTGAAAGCAGGGATGCCAAAAAGTTAATTTTCTTTTTAATTTAAAGCAGAGATGGCATCCCATCAAGGTGGTATCCAAAGGGGGGGGGGGGTGTAGTGAGCTATCATATTTAAATGATAATACCTCAATTTTTTTTAAGCAGGGATGCCAATAAGTTTATTTGAAGCAGAGACGGTATCCTATCAAGATGGTATTCAGAGGGGGGCATAGGTATTTATTATATTTAAGTGATAGTACCTTTATTTTTTGTATTGAAAGCAGGGATATCAAAAAGTTGAAAAGTTGACAAAAATTAACAAGATTTTCATGTTCCCGCTGCAGTGGTATGCATTTATCGACAAAAGATGCACCATGCTTGGTTGAACCGAAGTGTGCGCTATGTGGTGAAGGCCATGTTGCATTCAGTCTAAAGTGCCGCGTAATCCGCAGTACCATAGCTAAGGGTGCCTCGAACAAGAAATGACTGGAACAGTAACGTTTTCTGTGTGTTCTTTCAACATAACTGGCACCAAAGACAAAGATTATTCAATAAATCAGAAAATGAACGATTTTGACATCGTGTTGCTACAGGAACATCTTTTGCCGGCTGTAAGTGTCAGCTCACTAAACAGAAGTGACGAACATGTAGTTTATACAACCAGTGCCAGACGTACGAGGGGCAGACCTTCCGGAGGGCTTGCATGTCTTGTGAGTAATAGACTTTTGTGCTTTTTTCCCCAGTGCATACACTCTTGCAATAACTTTATTGCTCTTCGAATTGCAGATCTAGTTATTATCAGCACTTGTCTACCTCATGATAAAAAAAACAGTTTTGTCACTTAATAAATTCACAAAAATTGTGTCTTCTCTGAAGAATTTCCTTCTGGATATTGAAAGTCATAGCTATAAGTGGATCATAGTGGGAGACCTAAATTGTAACATAATAGAGAGTCAACTCGGTCTGATCTTGTGCTTCAGTCTTTGCCAGATGGATATCTGATAGTAGCTAAGAGTGCAGATTTTTCGTATATTCATAATAGTGGATGTGTGTCTGATATAGACCACTGTGTTTGCTCGGCTGGTGTGATATGCTCGAGTGTCGAGGTTCGTGCTGAAGAAAGAGGTTATGATCACCACCCCCTATCTTTTACCGTCTCTGTTTCGCATTCTTCTGGCCCGAATCAGTGGGAATCTTCTGTACGGGGCACGAAATGGTATACTAAGCGTGAATGGAATAAAGCTAACTGGACATTATATATCTGTACTTTGGCAACTCTGCTCTCATCTGTGACAGTTCCTTACCATTTACTTTGTACCAGTGTCCTCTCGCCTAATGCTGGATCACAACTTAATTCTTACTATTCTCAGATTGTTGCCTGCCTCAAAAAAGCCGAGGCCATTGCTGTCCCTGTTCCGCGTATTCGTTCGAGAACTAGAAGTTCTTTTTGGAAAGAGGACCCTCAGTGAAAAATTGTTAAAAATCGGGCAAAAATGTGGCTTCGGATATGGAATGCGTGCTGCCGCCGCACTTCGGGTCATGTATTTAATATTAAAAGAAAAACTAAATCTGAATTCAAATCTTACTTGCGAAGCGTCCGATATAAGGGTAAGGAATTTCCAAAAAGTCCTCGGCAATGGAGTGGTGAATTCTAGTTAGCTAAACCCGAATGTTTCGTCCAGTTTAATTCCTGGTGATTCATGGGTTAGTCATTATTCGACAATTTTCAGTATAGTAAATTATGCAGTCCATTCCGGGTTTTGTAGACTGCTTGATTTAGTTATTCCGCGTAGACTACGCCAGAAAGATATTATCCCTATTAGTGCTGAGTCTGTTGTGAAAAGCATTAAAAGACTAAAATCTAAGTCGGTTGATTTGGATGGAATTTGTGTTGAACATTTAAGAGTTGATTCTCCCGAGTTAATTAGCCATATGCAACTACTTTTTCAGATGTGTGTTAGTAGCTCACTAGTGCCTGATTCTTTCCTGTGTGGTACTGTTACCTCTGTTCTGAAGCGAGGGAAGGATCCGCTTAATTGTGGATCCTACCGCCCTATCACTGTAGCGTGTAATTTAAGCAAACTATTTGAATATGTATTGCTCCTATTTAATCAAGATAAGGTGGATTATGACGCAAATCAGTTCGGTTTTAAGTCGCGTATAGGATGCCAGCATGCCCACCGTATACTTGCAATAGTGTTACAAGAAGCACATCGTTTAAAAACGGAAGTTCACTTTTGTGTGTTAGACCTATCTAAAGCTTTCGATACTGTTTGTCACTCTCAGGCATGGTTTTCTCTGGCACGTTTGGGTGTGAATAGTTCAGTTATTTGTCTACTTCGGTTTTGGTACCGGAATTCATTTATTCAGTTGAGGCAGGGTTCCCGGGCCTTTGGCAAAATCCCAGTTAGATCTGAGGTCCTTCAGGGCGGTGTGCTTTCACCTCATATTTTTAAAGCTTGTTTATTGAATGTTCTTAATATGTTACCGCTTTCTTACTCTTCAGGGTTGTCAAACGTCTCCTATATTGCATATGCGGATGATCTTCTGCTTGTTAGCAGGTCAAAGTTTACTTTAACGAAGTCTGTGCTACTAGTATCACGGCTGTATGGGGAAATCGGATTAAGCCTCAACACTGATAAATGCGAATATTTAGTGTTTAATTCAAAATCTTCAGCAACGCCGCTTGGTTGCGGCTTATTTTCTGTAAAAAGTGTTGAATCTTTCCGATGGCTTGGGATCAATATTTGCAAATCGCTTACGTTATTTCGTTTCCGGGCATTGAGTAATATTAAAGAGAAGCTGAAACTGGGATACGCGAAAATTGTCTCAACAGGGGAAGATATAACAGAAAGGCATTGGCTAAATTGTACTCAAGCTTTTGTGACCATGCGGTTTTGTTCCCACCTGGCCTTTACATCCTGTTTCGACCAGGGGATATTAGCGATATTAGAATTATGTATTTCAGATATTGCAAGTTAATATTGTATCTGCCTCGCAGATACAGTTATAGAAAGATGATGCAGATTTTTGGCGCTCCGGATATTGTAAATTGTTTTGTCAGACAAAGTAGCCGTCTTCAAGAGAACATTTATGCTACTTTGGGTGTTAACCACCCACTTATCCGGGTAGCCACATCGCATTGAGTGTAATATTTATTTATTGTGTTGTTGTTAGATGTATTTTTGTGTTTTTTTTTTTTTTCTTTTCTTGTGTTACTCCACTTCATTTTCTGTATAGTGGGTCAAAATAAATTATTATTTGAAGCGGCCCAAAACCGACCGGTCCAGGAGGCAATTACCCCTTTTCCCTCTGGCCCAACCTACCTCTGTGTTCTGGTGCTCAAAGAAATGAATTCGGTTTTAAAGTTTCGTTTTTTTTTTCAGCAAGATTTGTATTAATTTTTGAACTTTATATTTTGTAATTATTTGCTGCCAAGTCTTTGTAGTTTGCAACTAAATAGTTATGGAAACTAAGACGGGATCGTATTTTTTCTTCTTTTTTTTTACTTTCAGGCATGTGTGTCTTTATATTTTTCTATATTGATATAAATCTTACATTTCGTTATTATGTGTGTGTTATTATATGTATATTTATATTGTATATACATATATATATATATATATATATATATATATATATATATATATATATATATATATATATATATATATATATATATATATATACATATATATATATATATATATATATATATATATATATATATATATATATATATATATATATATATATATATATATATATATATATATATATATATAGACCCTGGTGCCGCTCCGGCGGATCGACCGAACGCCGCCGACGAGAGGCGGTGGCGTTCGGTCGACTTTAAATTAATTTGCGGCAATTCTTTATTGCGTCAACCGCAAAGTTGGAGCTTTTCCTTCTCGTGTGGTTTAGTATTTCGATTTTCCTGATTAGAAATAAAGCAGGGCTTGCACTATTCCCGAATTTTCGGGTATTTCCCCGAAAATCTATGCGTATTTCCCCGAAAATCTACCCCGAAAAAAATTTGGTTCCCCGAATCCCCGAAAATCACGCAATCACGGTGCCACCCCTAGCGATTTATCACCAGTGACTTTCCCTGCCAAATATTACTTTGCATACCATAATTCTTCACTACTCTCTTGTTCGTTAATTTTCGTCTCTTTTTTTACTTTGCATAAAAACTAGACAGGTGCAATATGCAATTGCAAATATTGCAGTATACACAGTTCTTCATATGTTAACAAAAAAAGTATCGTCTTTATGAAATGAGTTTTAAATCGTTTCGAATGTAGTTTCCCAATCGCTATTTCTTACATCATTTGTAGTCAAGAATTTTATTTTCAAGTTGAACAGAATTATAGAACGTATTCACTACTATACAGCTTCAGCCTTCAGTTGGATTTTGAGATTGACAGCCGACAGATTGTTTCTACAGCTGAATTGAAAGTTTGCAGAATTTTTTTTCTTTTACAGTTTTTAGATAAGATTTTCCTAATGTTTAATACTCAATTGTTGAACGACTGATAGAAAATGCAATCTTCATTCTGAAACATTCCCCCCCCCCAAAAAAAAACCTTCTATTGAGGCAAAAGTTAGCTATAGACTAAGCTATGTACAAGGTTGGGGAATTGAAGATCGAAACGGAAGTTACCCCAAAAATAGGATTCATTTTTAAATGATAATACCTCTTTTTTTTTATCGAAAGCGGGGATGCCAAAAAGAAAATTAGTTTTTTCATTTAAAGTGGAGACAGAAGAAAATCATATCAAATTTGCTGGGAAACTATTGAAACATTTTGATAGACCCAGGGCCCGGGACTTATTCATTGTCTTGGGTATTTTGCGATTTCTCATAGGCTACTGGCCTAATTTGGCTTTTGTGTGTGCTCCCTTTTAATTAGATTCTTTGGATCTTATTGAATGCCCCTGCGAATCTATGACTCAGTTTTCCAATAATTTGAGGTATATCTGAATAATTTCGACATTTTGTTGTTGTCTATGTACCCCTTTACTCATACCCTCAATTTTTTTTTTTCAAGGAACACTAAGCTGTTTAACTTTATTTTGCGTATTTATTTGAACCATATAGTGACATTGTTAATTATTAAGTAAATTATTTTTCTAATGTAAAGCTAAGACGGTATCCTATGAAGGTGGTATCCAGAGGGGGGGGGGGGGGTAGGGAGGTATTACATTTAAATGGTAATATTTCGAAATTTTTTTATTGAAAGCAGGGATGCCAAAAAGTTAATTTTCTTTTTAATTTAAAGCAGAGATGGCATCCCATCAAGGTGGTATCCAAAGGGGGGGGGGTGTAGTAAGCTATCATATTTAAATGATAATACCTCAATTTTTTTAAGCAGGGATGCCAATAAGTTAATTATTTTTTTTTATTTAAAGCAGAGACGGTATCCTATCAAGATGGTATTCAGAGGGGGGCATAGGTATTTATTATATTTAAGTGATAGTACCTTTATTTTTTGTATTGAAAGCAGGGATATCAAAAAGTTGAAAAGTTGACAAAAATTAACAAGATTTTCATGAGTTATACTTGATACAGCACTTGTATAGTTTTATCGTCCAAAGGGAAAGGGACATATGCGTTCAACCCGTTTTTTTTTCTTATTGATGAAACGGGTTTACTTTGAAAACATTCATTCATAAGTACCAGGCAGATTCACGCTAAAACGAATTGGTGTGACGAAAGCCATATCGACATCCCCACCTAACGTTGCGCTCGAATGACAATGGCGCCCTTCGTCCAGTGCCCAAGTTACATTAAAAGGCCAGGTCATAATAAAAGCTTTCAATTTGGGAGGTTCAAGGAGGAGTCTTTGACAGTCTTATGACCTCAGGGTACTAGATGTTGCAACGTTCTTACGTATCTACAATGGTTTAATAAATTCGATCACCCCGCAAATGATTACCAAATATATGCACAAATATAACAAATGTAACATTTGGAATATTATAACACTTCTTTCAAAGCTTTGAAGAAAAGCAAAAAAGGCTAAATACCCCTAACTACGCTTGAAAGCTATTTTAAAAAGCAACTCTTTGGAGATTTCCATGGATATGATCATAGCAGAAGCTTTAAGCCTGGGTGAGGATCAAAGAGGAGTCTTTGAGTATTTTGACCACAGGTGACTTATTGTTGCGACTTTCTTAAATTTGGTAATTTTTGTGAGCATTTGGAAATTAAAGCTTAAACTCAATAGCTGATACTAAGTGTCCCAATATTTTGCTTGGATTAAAAGTGACGAACTAGGAAGAAAATCTCAACATGTTCCTGGAGCTACTTCCGTCTGCATATTATTTCATTTAATTACATTTAAAACGGATGAGCTTTTCATTTTTTACCTAAGAAAGTAGCTGGCATTTCATTTTTCTCCATACCGAATAAACCATCAAGTGTTTTTTTGTTTCATTGTAACTGAAGTGTTCTCATGTGAAGTGTTCATCATGTATTTTTCAATTTGATAAATTTCCTTATTTTAGATGCAGTTTATAATTTGACTGATATTACATATTTATGAGTTTATAATTTGGAATGAATCCCCAAAAGAAAAAATGAATAATAACCAAAAGAGCAGCCAAAAGCAATAAAAAAGCAACAGTTCAGCCTTAGCCTACATGACATCTATTCTATAAAGAAGCCAAAAAAACTTTAAAATGTATTTTTTTAAAATTGTTATTAAAAACCAGTTTTTAATACAAGAAGGCGTTTTAGGAATCCAAAAGAGCAAAAAAAAAAAAAAATATCAATATCAAAGTCCCCCATTTCAACTGTTTTAAAGGTGACAAAACAGATAGAGGCATAGGGCATTATGAAAAAATTAAGCTTCTAATTTCAAAGTTATATTCAAAGTTTTTACCCAGATAACTGACAAATTTTGTGATACGGTATTTGAAGTTTTGTATGCAGTAATGCTCGATGAAAAAAAATTTACTAATTTTGACAATCATTTATGTTAAGAATACATAGCTAATAGATACTTCCACTACTCGTATTATGCAAGGGTTCTGAAACGCCACATCCATTTCGTTTCTACCAGATTTCTACTTCTCTTGATGAATAAAGAATAAGACCTGTTTCCAGCCAGCGACTTGTGAATTTTTGAACTCATGAATAGGCTCAAATCTGTCGTAAATTTCAGCGGTTATTTGAGAAAGACTGATGAAAACATTAATGTTTGCGGTCAACATTGATCGCACCGGCGGCGCGCTGTTTTGGCCCCGCCGTTCTTCCGTTATCGGCGCCGGGGTCTATATACATTATATATATATATATATATATATATATATATATATATATATATATATATATATATATATATATATATATATATATAATATATATATATATATATATATATATATATATATATATATATATATATATATATATATATATAATATAATATAATATATATATATACATATACATATATATATATATACATATACATATATATATATATATATATATATATATATATATATATATATATATATATATATATATATATATATATATATATATATATATATATATGTATATATATATATATATATATATATATATATATATATATATATTATATATATATATATATATATATATATATATATATATATATACATATATATATATATATATATATATATATATATATATATATATATATATATATATATATATACATATATATATATATATACATATATATATATATATATATATATATATATATATATATATATATATAATATATATATATATATAATATATATATATATATATATATATATATATATATATATATATATATATTATATATATATATATATATATATATATATATATATATATATATATACATGTGTGTGTGTGTCTGTGTGGAGGGAGAGTAGAATCATGTACTTTTAAGGCTCTGTACTTTTCCTAAATTGTATTGATTGCTAATTCAACAGGAAATTAAATCGGGAGATATATATTGACTAGATCTAATTGACAGAAATTAAGCAAACAAATCGAAGAAAAAAAAAAACATGACAAAATTATGGGATGACTGTATTATTACACTGTTATTTAAAATATAAATCATACCCTGTCTCAATGGGTTTGCCTCCCCACCTTTTTTCACGCCTATAGAAATGCTATTGGCGAAAAGGGATGAAAAAAGAACTGTTACTATTACTACTACTAACAACTCAGTGCAGCACTAACTGGCATCATGCTAACACAACTGCAAACACTCCTCTTCTGTCTCAATATATTCAAGGTTTCCCTCTTTACACCCTCCCAAGAAGTTCCATTTTCCTTTAAATCCTTGCTTACGAACTCTTCCCGTCCAATTCACGGACGACCATCTTTTCGTTTCGCCATGGATGGATGGCCGAAAAGGACGATCTTTGGCAATCCGTCATCCTTCATTCGAAAGATGTATCCTAGAAATCTTAATCTTTCTCTTATTTTCTCTCATTTCTCTTATTCTCTCTCGTTATAGCCCTAGAAAGTGCGTTTTGGGCAGCTTACTGTTTGATATATGGTCAGTCCGACGACTGCCCAAAACAGTCTTTAAACAGTTCTTCCAGAAAACATCTAATAAATCCTCCTCTATCCTCCAAAGCGCCTACGTTTCAGAACCATACTTGACAGCCGTTATCACTGTAGCTTCTAATATTCTAATCTTGGTTCGCAGACTTATCTTACAGTATTTCCAACTTTTTAATCCTTTTAAAAAATACCCTGGGTTTTGGGTATTCTACTTTGAACGTCTTCTGTGCACCCACCATCTTATTACTAATATACGGGTAAGTGAAGCTATCTACTTGATCTATCTTCTCGTTACCCAACATCACTTTTCGAACCTATTATTGCATGCTGAATTCCTAAGACCTCCAAAAAACCATTGAATTTGTTAAAATTTTTCATCCAGGCCACTCAAATCATCAGTAAATTAAACCTGGGAGAGTTTTACTTTCTCATTGGATCCATTCTCCTCTATAGCCCTTGTCGTGTTCCTGAGGACAAAACCCACCAAAATGATTAATAAATTTCCTACCTTAACAGAAGAATGTTCTTCTCTTGAAATAGTACTTATCATTTTAATGTATTTATCTGGTGTACTTTACAAGGATAGGACCTTCACTGAAGCTATCCTATGGGCCGAATCAAATGCTTGTTCAAAATGTATAAAACAGAGGGTTGAAGGAATCTGATGACTCGGGTATTTCTTAATCAACCTACGAGTAAATATATGGCCGACGCATCCTCTCCTTCTAAAACCACACTGTTCATCTTTTAGTTTTATTTGCAGCTTTAGTCTAGAATCTTCAACTGTGTTCAGCACTATAGATTATGGCAGTTTCTTCAGTTTTCTTAGTAGATGAAGTGTTTTTCAGAAATGCTAGGTGTGATTTAGTTGTCAATTATTGATGGTTATTTGTTAACTTTTATTACATTCAAGATGAGATACGGGACACATCGACAAATTCAGCAATAATTCTTCTCAGAATTAGGTGTGGAATCAATTTTCCTTCTGTGCTTACAATATGTATAATTGATCAAATTGGTTTGTCTTACCTTACGGTTTGGAACAAAAACAATAACGTGTAAATTATTTTCATCAGCGGTAATTGGCTTTTGTAAAGTACCAGCCCTCATCATAGACTGGATTATTCCTGTTCGTTCAAAGTATTACGGTTGCTGTTTCTATTTAATTTGGGTTCTGGAAAGCACCGACTGTTAGAATAAAAATAAATGTGATTTTAAGAGAAAACGTTGAAGTTTGATTTTCAGAGTATCTCATTAGGCTGCCTATGTTGAACCGGTAAAATACTATATTGACATTGTAATAGATTGACAATTTTTTTTTTTTAATTTTATGGCCATCGAAAGTTCAACAAAACATTTGAGTGCCGATATTGTTATCAAACATTGCCATCAGAACATACCTGCTCAGGAGCTGCGTTTTGCAAATCGAGTTCCATTTATAAGCAAGCGTACACGTAAGTCTTTATATGTTTTCAACCTCTTCTTTTTTTGCTTTTAGTATTTGTGACTAGAGGGATTTTTCATTGACGATTAGACTCTAAAATTTTTGTTTTCAACTTGACAGAAAATCTAATTGAAAATTTTAAGTCATTGGAAGTTCGACTTTGAAAATAAGGTTTCTATTGAAAATCTTATAATGAGACTCGGATTTTGATTCTCAAATCAACGATCTTACTATGGGACAAAATTATCAGAGTGAGTTAAATATCGAAAATACGTTCTTCAAACTTTGCAAAAACAATATATGCCGCAAAAATGAAATATGAAATTAAACTGAAGATTATAGAGGTTTAACTCAGCTATTTTGACTAATCAATAGCTCGTCAGTTATCAATAATAAATTAAGTTATTAATTTTTTTGCAAAAGTTATTTACAATTGGAAAATTCATTACCAATTAGATAATTGAATGCTGGGTTAAAATCCAGCATTATTTTGGACCACTGCTTTCAATTTTGCATCACTACTCTCATGAAATGTGGATGTTGGTAATTATATATAGCTTTTCTTCGTATTCTCTGCCAGTCCTTTATACTTTTTAATTATTTAATGGTGTCAGGTAGATTCCCTCACTTGTTGCATAGCATCAGGAAAACTTGCGCGAAAGCGCAGCTTATATCGTGTTTGTCTTTCTGAAATTGCTATACAAACTTTCATCAAAATCACGCACTCCAGTCCTTCCAAAAAATGTCTAATTGTACTATTTTTTGGAGAGACATAAGTTCTTTATCAGGCAGATACAGATGGGGAAAAGCACATTTTTCAAACTGGCAATAAAAAGCAAGCATAGTTTACAAAATAGCAAAAAGGAACAAAAGACCGGTCTCCATACGCACTTTGGCCCTTTACTGAACAATAATATAAAAAACTACAACAACTAAAAGCAAGGAAATGCTAATTAAAAGAAACACAATCTTTTCCTTAATTGAAGCAAAGAGCAAATTTGAAACTTAAAATGAACAAAAACCATCGCTTCGGAGCGTATGCAACACTTTATCTATAAAACTAGTTGAAATACACCAACTGCTGATGTTTTCCTGTTTGTAGGGCTATGAAAAACCAGTGCTTTACTAAAAACACTAGATTCGCGTATAAAAAGCAAGAATGCTTTATTTTTATATTGTAAAATGTATCCTTAAGCGGTTTATGTTTCTAAAGTGCAATCAATTCTGTATTGTTATGGTTCTCAGTAAACCTCCTTAATTTCAGCCCTTTATGACTCAAAATTGATGTTTCATGGTAGTTAGTGACAGAAAATAGCACTTTGGCATGATCTCCGTTATTACTTAAAGAAAAGCATTAAATGCTCTATTTTCGCGTTCAACTGATTTTCCCTACGGTGTTTTGTGACTACCGTTTTGATACGATCACCTTTGCTAAAGAAAAAAAGCGGAAAAAAGGAGACACGTCAGTGCTCTCATGCAAAGAATATGATTTTTATTGCTGTTTAAGATGGACGACTGCAAATCTCAAATCAGGAGTTTTTGACAGTGGTGATTTCATTAGTTTCCTTTTGTGTCAATTCGACTTAATTTTCTAGGGTTTTTAGTCTCTTTCTTGAATTTCCCTAAAATTCCTTCACGTAATTACAAAGTACTGTTCAATGAAATCTAAATGATAATTATCACTTTAAAAAAATATTAAATTGAATATGTTTGTCATTGGAGTATCTTTAAAAACCTGTTTTGTATTGTGGTTATCATAGGCGATGGTTCGCTCTTTGCTTGGTTGTAGCTTCTGATTCAGTCATAATTAATTGTACGACAAACCGTGTTTGCATTTCCTTTATATGACATCACTTCTTACATTGTCAGTAACTTTGGTCACCAAATATTTGTCTGTTTTCTTTAAAGTATAGAAATGAAACATTACTCCTGCCAATTCAAAACTACAACTTCTCTTTTTGTTCCTGAATGGGGATTATATACCTCTCTAGAAGGGCAATCCGCAATGCCATTCCAACAGTATAGTTTTATTTCCATTTAACTTCGTTTTAAGGAGCTTTGAACTGCTTTCAAAAATCTTATAATTTATCCTCGCACTTAAAAATTACTGTTAAGTTGAAGCTTGACTGGAAAGTATTGCTTTCAAATGCTGCTAACATGGAACATATGCCCACGGTATTTGTCACTAGACATTACCTTCAAATACTGGTTTTTAAATTTTGGCTGCAATGGGCCATGGTTTACTTTTTGCTAGGCTAATATTATTATTATTCCTATTATTACAAGTGTACTCACCGAATTGAATTAAGGCTCTGTCTACCAAGGCTCATTGCGTCATTCCTCAATTTTCTAAATTTACACTCCTCCCTCCAAGCTTCCCAAAAAATGTTCTCTGTCTATGCTAACTTAGTGTAAAAAAAAAAAATATTTTGGATACACTTCAGACAATCATATATTATAAAAAAATCCACATTAGTGTCATCACTAAGCTAAGTTACGAGGCTAGAAACACTTTGTTCCTATTCTCTGCAAAGAAACCTATCAGCTTTGTCTTAATCTGTCTATTAGTTTTATTATTTAAGTAAGAAAAAATATTATGTTTTCTTGTGAGATAAACTATTAGAGGTTTCAAATATGCACAATATTTATCCATAGGTGAGTATCACCGAATACAAAGAATATATTAGAACTGATACATATTTTGAAAATAATCTCGGTTTCGTAGATATCTGAACTCTGCTTAAAACGATGAAGCACGTAAGTTTTTTCCTATTTTACTTTGCGAATTTTAAATAAAATGTGTACAATTACATTTTTTTTATTGTTCGATCAACAATAGTCAATGAATAGTTGCTTTATGTCTCCCTTTTATAGCTTTTTAACTTATCCAATTTCTTTTCTCTTTGTTTCAGGGCAAACTGTACAGTATTTTCAAATGTGACTTGTCTTGGTCATCGAAACTTTTCAAAGAAACTATCTTGCAATTGGACATCTGGCTATAGATGGGGCACGGCCATGCTATTAAGTATTGTGGCCGGTGGGTTCGGTGCAGATCGCTTTTACTTAGGTTATTGGCAGGAAGGCATTGGAAAGCTATTTAGTTTTGGTGGCCTTGGGATATGGACACTAGTTGACACCATATTAATTGCAGCTGGATTTCTAGGCCCTGCAGATGGATCTTTATATGTTGATTAGACCTTGAAATCGGTTAAATATCAATAGTTGTAATGTGAAAGTTATGACTAAGACTTCCTGAAGGATTAGTTATTTGGACCGTGGAATTAATATCCTGGAACTGTGAAACTAACCATTAAATCCCGCTGTGTAAATAGTGAAAGAAAGGTCTAAATGAAAGCCGTTTTGACTTGTTTGTACGTTTCTCTGGTGAAATCAAATATTACTAAATCCATGGCAAGCTATGAAAATGCTTCAGTTTTGCATAAATATTGAAAGCAGAAGTAATCTACTTTTATTCTAAAAAATTTAAGAATGTGGCTATCTACTTTAAGTTTAATATTGAAATAAATAAGTAATTATTGTATCAAGTCTCGCAGCATTAAATGTTTGTCGTTCTTTATATTTGGTATTGGAAAAAAGTTAGGAGCAGCTTAGAAGCTTTTTTTCTGGGGGGGGGGGCGAGAGGAGACTGTGAGTCTCATATCCAGGTCTCTTAGAAATTCTTGACGTTTTAGATCAGAAATATGAATAAACTAGTATAAAGAATATGAATGAAACTGCTTAAAGAGATGGCAGGATGACAAGCGTAAAAAAAGAGATAAAATCCTGATTTAAACACTTCTCTGAGAACCAAAAATATGTTTTTTCTTGCTTCTCTGAAACGGAAAATTTTAAGTCACCGCACCTCCTTCCCTCCCTCCCGGTAAAGGTATTGCTAGAAGTTCCAAATAAATCCTCCAGCTGTGAGACAAAACAGTAGACGCATCAAAATATAAAATGTGTCGCCTATTAATGACATTTGGCTCTATGAAATTTTTGCAATAAGAAATCCTTATGTGCCTTTAGCGTAATAAAAGCAAAAGGGAAAAAATATATATTCTGGTGATTATCAGAATCATGATGACGCTTCACGTTATGATTTTGTGTCTTCGAAGATGCCAGTGCAAATTCATTGCAAAATCTCGCCATCTGAGACTGATACACTGGAGAACACTGCTTTTACGCCACTCCTTCTAACCTTTTATTTGACCTCTTGAAAAATCCTCAACAACAATCAGCTGTGTTTCTGAGTTATTTTTTTTAAGTGCTTCTCAGTTGATGACTTTCAAGAAATTCACTTTGTGAATTGCTGGTGTATTAGTCGCGACTGTGGATAACTGTAAAATTTCACGCGGCTATAGTATTTGTATTTAGAATATGCTCAACTTACTAACGTAGATGGTTGACCAATTAGGGTCAAGATTGGTCTGGAAGCCTACATGCTATTAAGACAAAGGGTCTAGTTGTGATATAAAACGATAGGAGGTGAAGAGTTTGGTTCTTGTTTGAAATAATAAAATAAAACAGAAGGAAAAGCAAGGGAGGACATCTTTGTTGGCTGTCGGGCCCCAGAAGCAATCCAGCAAACCAAAAATAAAAAGTTACATGTCGTCTTCCCGCAAATGCTGAAGTATCTTCTTTTTCATCTCATCTCTTGTGTTTCAAACTTGAGGAGCTAGGGAAGAATTTTTCATATTAAGTATACTAAAAAAAAGGCTGGATACAACCTTTCAATTTTTTTTTTATTACTCTGTTAGAGTCTCATGGACGTTCCTTGACATGAAAACAGTTTTTTTTAATCACTTCAAATACTTAGACATCCAAATAATTCGTCTGGTCCTAAAATATAAAGAATTTTATAAGAGGAAAAAATAAGTAAAATCAGAGTGACACAAAATTTTTTGCCTACCGGAAGCTGAGTGTAAAAGATTGAAGTAATATAATATGTTTCGTTTTAAAGATGTCACTATGCTTTATGAGCGTTTTGAAGGCAACAGAATAAATTGTCGGGTCAAGAATGTGGTGATAGAAAAATGAAACACAGGGTTCTCGTAAGTTTCAGTGGATGACAGAAGCTGAGTTTGTACAGTACGGTAAAACAATACTATAACCAATCATAATCTTAGATCCGTGAAGTCTGTAAATTGCAGAGCACTATCAGTTCTGACTGCTAGATAATCATGCGTTCTAATTGCACATTTATTACCTGAATATATGGCAGATAATATAGAAAACGATTCCAACACGCAAACTAGTTTTGTCTGCTTCAAACAGCTAAGGAAACTTGCTGGTGACTTTATTATCATATGTATTTTTTTTACTATTATCAAACAAAATGTCTAGAGCATACTTAACACCATGACACCCTTCTTGGCTGTCCAAAGGGGTAATCCAGTGCGCATTGAAAAACAAATATACCCTCATCGAAATTTTTCAAGTCTAATTTCACTTATCAACGTAACAACTAACAGTAAAGTTGCCCAATTACCTACAACCAAAACAACCAAATACCAGTCCGTCATCCTTATCCAGCTCCACTACCACACAAGAAAAACAACCGAAGCTGTATTTATAACTTCATATGTATTTATGTTTTGTATAATTTAAAACCTATATTTATCATATGCTTTATCCTTTAAGAAAAACTTAAAATTATTCAAATTCTCATTATTCTTATCTTCACTATCCATTTCATTCTGCAAACTAACACCTCTGTGGACCAAAGTCTCTTCGCTCGAGTGTCGTGACAATAAAAGTTTAATTCATTTGAAAATATTCCCGATACAACTTGGCAGCAGATGGGATTGACCTTTATGGTCAATCCCATGGGATTGACCTTTAGTTTGTTAACTCACATCCAGGTTGACATTTCTTCAAGAAATTAACTGCATTTCTGCATCAAAAGGCTTTCAGTTTTAATCAGGTACAAAAGCGGTGTGACGTGTGGAAACGAAGGAATCGTAAAGGAACGATTAATGAAAAACGGGGGACGGTTTCAACACTACTACTACTAAAAACTCGGTGCAGCACCAAGCCGCCTACGACCAACTCAGATACGCACGCTTCTCCTCCATCCAGATCTATTCAAAGGCTCCCTCTTTACACTCTCCTAACTCCCTTAAATCTTTCATTGCGGCATCCTCCCACCACATTCGAGGGCAACCTGCTTTTCGTCTGGGCCCTAGACGGTTGGCAGATAAGCACAATAGCTGGCAATCTGTCATCCGCAGAACGTGTCCCAGTCATCTCACCTTTTCTCTTATTGCCCCGGAAAGCGAGATTGAACCACATTGTTTGCAAAGCTTATGGTTTGAGATACGATCATTCAGTCGGGTACCCAAAGCAACCTGTAGGCAATTTCTCTGAAAAACAGTTAACAAAACCTCTTCCGTTTTTTGGAGCGCCCACGGTTCGGAACCATACTTGACCATTTTCATCACTGTAGCTTCCAATGCTCTTATCTTGGTTCGCAAACTTATCTTCCTATTCTTCCAAACTTTTTTCAACTGTGAAAGTCACCCTAGGCCTTGGCAATTCTACTTTTAACATCTTCACTGTACCCACCGACTTTACTGATATTACTACCTAAGTAAGTGAAGCTATCCACTTGATCGATCTTCTTGTTAGGCGTTTACTCAACTTCACTTCTTCAGTGTCACCTATTCCTAGTCTTAACGACTTTGTCTTCTTAACGTTAATTTATAAACCTATTCTTGTACCCCGAAATCGCAAAACCCCAAACAATTAATTCATTATTCAAACGTTTTCATATAAGATACTTAAGTCGTCAGTGTAATCTAGGTATCGTCATGCTAAGTAATTTGCTTTCTAAAGAAATCACTTTAATGTGTTTATCTAGTAAACCAGACAAGGATAGGACCTTCGCTAAAGCTCTTCTATCTGCGGAATCAATGCTTGCTCATAATCTATAAAACTGAGAAATAAAGGTGTTTGATGAAGTACTTCGCAAATATTAATCTCTTAAAACTCTTAAAAGCTTTAATCTCTTAAAACTTTATCTATAGCATCTCTAAATCTAAAAAGTATCGTCATGCTAAGTAATTAGCTTTTTACAGAAAAAAGGCAAATGCCTCTATAATTATCAAACTCACTCGTATCACCTTTCCTATCTAGGGTTTTAGTTAGTTTTCCTAAAATCGCTAGGTACTTCCCGGTTTTCAAAAATCATATTCATAATCTTCAGTAACCTCGAAAACCATATTTAAGAAACTAATTTACCAAATTCAGTACCTGGAGTCTTGTTATTCTGCAAAACATTTAGTACTGTCACTAATTCTTCCTCGGAAAATAAAGCATCCTTCATATCCAAAGTATCACAAACTTCAATTCTTTCCTATATCTTTTCCTGTAACTCTATCACAGTTTAGCACTTTCAAAAATGTTCTGCCTATCTTAAATTTTAATGCTTTTCCTTGTCACTAAATGTGGCCTCGTTCCTATCTTTAACTGGGACAAGTCCAGATTGACTATTGCCTCTCAATTTATTTACGTTACAGTACGATATTTTGCTATTGTGCCGTCTGGCCGCATTTTCCAGCTCTTTGGCAATTTTTTCCATTGCCTCCACTTCACACTTTCTTCATTGAAATTTTAATGCTTTTTCTACTTTATTTACATTTGTCTTATTTTCATATGATCTATCACCCAAATAATGCTTGTATAAGCCTCTTCTCCTCTCTGTCAAACATAAGCCAGTTTGACTAATATTCCTAGCTGCTTTTCTAACTTTCTTCCCTAAGATGCCATCAACAAATTCAGGAACTACTTTCCTAAAATTAGTCCCTCTATCTTCTACATAGTCGAATTTTAAATTCTCTGGTTTAGTACTCAACTATTCTTGGAAAGTCTCTCTCAAATTCTCATCCTGGAGTCCACCAGCGTCATAGCTTTCCAGAAGGTAGTTACCTTTACTAACTTTCAGCTTTAAATTAACCCTAGACAATGACTAGATGGTGGTTTTTACTTTTAGCAATAACATGGTTACCTTTAACAATAACAATATGTATGGCCTTTACTTTAACAATAATAGCACTCCCGAATACCTTTTATTGATACTACTAAATTGTTGTGCCTACAAAATTGCAACAGTCTGTAAGCAATACCACTTCCTTTCCTACAGCAAATTTACCCCGGCTAGGATACCATCTATACCTACTTCTACCAACCCGGGCATTAGAATCCCCTTGTAAAAATGTCATGTTTCTTCCTGGGACCTCTGTCTATTTTTTCCTGCAGCTGTAAAAATCTATCTAGTCACTACTATCTCAATGGGTTGATTCTAAAGGGGCTTATACTACTATGACTGATGCCCTGCACTATTTAGTGTTAAAATGAGCGACTAACAAGGTCAAAATTTTGTTTGAAATGTGATAAAGTCCCCCTGGAAGATATTATCTCTTCAATCGAAACATCTTTACGTAAAAATGCAAGCCAAATAAAACATATTAGCTTAATAAGAGCTTCTACTGTGAAAACCCTTTCAAATTTTATATTGAAACCGGAATTTCCTAGTACGATCATCAAAGACATAAAGACTCTTAAAAAAAAAGAAAAAAAAAGTAGCGTTCAATTATGATCACAAAAGCAGACAAGGGTATCACCTTAGTAGTGATGGATACTCAGGACTACGATTCAAAATTGACGATTTTATTAAAGGATGAAAAAACCTACGAAAAGCTTTTGTATAATCCGACAGACTCTTATAAAAACAAATTTAAGAACGAATGAAAGTGTTTGAAGGACGAAAGAAAAATTACACCTCAACTTTATCAAAAATGTTTGCCATGCAGTTCCTTGTGTCCTAAATTATGTGGACTTCCAAAGGTCCATAAGCCGAACCTAGCATTACGACCAGTTGTGTCGAGTACACGGTCAGCGACAAGTCATTTGAGCAAGTGGTTAGTGTTGGTCTTGAAACCAGTTTTGTCTACCCAAATTTATTATATTAATAACTTTTCAGATTTTATTTCAAAAAGTGGAAATCTCTTCAAGTTCTTTGATGTCAAGCTTCGATATTGTATCAACGTACACAAATATTGATGTAAAAGCAGCCGAAATTCTCCTTGAAAGAAAGTTATTAAGAAATTTGGACTTTGATTAGTGGTAAAACAGACTTGGACGTCTGCGTAATTGTGTACTTAGCAAGGTTGTGCAATAAGTTCTCTTATTTTTTTTCTTCAATTCAGAAAAGAATTTTTTACCAAGTAAACGATTTACCTATGAGGGTCCCTTTAAGCCCATTATTAGCAAACATTTTTGTGGAAAATATTGAATCAATTGCGTTAGATTCGTATTTTTTAAAACGCAATTTTTGGGGACAGTATATGGATGACATAATTTCAGCATGGAATTACGAGGAGGAGGAATTAAAAGGTTTTTTGGAACATCTTAATTGTCTGGGGGTAATTTAAAGTTTACTGTTGAATTAGAAGAGGATGGAGAAACTTTTTCTTGGTGTTCTTCTTTTAAAAAATGAAAATAGTTTCGATTTTAAAATTTACAGAAAACTGACTAATAACAATATCTTTTTGTCTTTTAGCTCTGGTCACGGTCGCCAAGTAAAAGTTGGTTTGATCCTTTCTCTAACTGACCGTATCTTTAGTATTTGCTCTCCAAAATTTTGAAGAGTTGTCTTTCCAAAGAAAAATACTTATAAGTAACATATATCCAGGGTGGTTAATCAACCAGAGTTTCTCAAAAAGAAGAAAAGAGTTCCCAGAGATTTCTAAGGAAGTCTTGGAGACAACTCAGGAGAAGGATGTTTTTTGTTCTTTACCATATGTGCCAGAGCTAAGTGAAAAACATAAAGAATTTTACAGGGTAATGCTTTAGAAAATAGTAATACTTTAGGTAGTTTTCTAAATTCTGGGAAGGATCCAACTACATTGGGGAAGCAAAGTGGGGTCTATCAGATCCCATGTACTTGCGGAAGCTCATATGTGTGACATACTAACCAGAATTTGGAAGCGAGATTATTACAGCATCAAGACTCTATTTCGTCGGCCTTTAAAGCAAAATTCTAAGCTGGAAAATTTCATTTCAGCTCTATCAGTGCATACATTTGATTTTTCAGACCTTTTTATCTTGTTCGATAATGTCTCTGATTTCTAGGGACAGGGTTTTAAAGCAAAATCTTTGGGAAATTATTGAAATCACAAAAATGTTATTCAAGAACATGGCTTTAAATGGAGACAAAGGTGAATTTGGGTTGAACCCATTTACGATATGTATTAAAGCCATATAGAGTAAGGTTCATTTCACCCAATGCGATTAACCTCTGTCCATCTGTTAGTTCAAATAATGCTAACGAACCGGAGCCAGGAAGGTCAAGGAGACTCGCCTCCGGTATTTTGTATAAAAATTATTGTTTTTAATTGTTTTATTTTAGTATTTCTGTTGATGACGGTCACTGCACAGGTGACCGGAATATCCAATATTTTTTTGTGATCTATCACTGTCTATTAAAAGGATTAATCCCTATTTGAACTTTCATTTATCTTATTGTTCTTTTACACTTGATTTTTCCCTTTATCTTTAGATGACTTAGGATCTTGTTAAAAAATAAGCTTTGAATTTATTCCCACAATATTATTATTAAAATATAACATAAGTATTTTTCTTCTTGTTCTTTTATTTGTGTTCTATTGTAACAATTTTTTTATAGGCTGCTGTACGATTAGCAAAAATGATTGACTATTGTAGCATTTGAATCGTTGAATATTTGTATAAAAAGCCTGGCAGCCTTTTCTTCTTGGAGTTTAACACTAGACTTCAAGGTTAAGCATCCTTGTAGAGAAATGATAGCTGATGTTAACCTATCTGCAGCTCAACGTCAGGTAACAATTTTATCCGTACATTTTCAGCTTTTTAGCATAGATGGGGATAGAAGATTTTCCTTCTGAAAAGGGATAGAGACAAGGGCGTATCTGGATTTTTTGTTGGGGCATAGGGTATTTTTTACAGAAAAAAGCTTTAAAAACGCATCAAAAATTTTGTTTGTATGCATTTTGTTAAGTTTTTATGAGTTGGACCAATTTTTTTTTCTTGGGGGGGGACCAACTCTTTTGAGGTTAAATCCTAATTTGGAACTGTATCCTTTTTAGGTACCATATAAATTCCTATGAAAAAACCCTTTGTCTCATTTCATGTATTGATTTTAATTTTTCAGGTTTCTCCGGGTAACATAGAAAAAGATACTTCAATTTAATATAAATAATTTATAAGTTATTTAAAGAGAAAAAACAATTTTGCTTTAGCATATGATTAATAATTGATATTTCTCTTTTTCAGATTCAGTTTTGGGACAACATGGAGGAAAAAACTTCATTTTATGTAAGTAATTTCTGAATTCTTAAAGATCAAAAACAAATGTGCTTTAATATACAACTCATAATTGATATTTATCTTTTTCAGGTTCCCTTTCGGGCAACATAGAGGAACAAAAAATTCAGTTTCATACATGCAATTTTTAAATTATTTAAAGAAAAAAAAAACAAATGCGCTTTAGCATGTGACTTATAATTGATATTTATCTTTTTCAGGTTCCGTTTCACAGCAACATAGAGGACAAAAATTGAATTTCATGTCAGTAATTTATGTATTATTTAAAGAAAAAAACAGTTATGCTTTAGCAGATTGCTAACAATTGACATTTTGGTTTTTCAGGCTCCCTTTTAGGCAACATCGCATATCTAGTACAACAATAATGGTACCTGCTCTTTAACTAAATTAACTATTATGATTTTAGAAAATCTGGATTTAAATAATTTAAATAAAGAAGAGAAAAATATAAAATTATGTAAACATGAAGATTATTGGATCCATGCCCTCGGTACTGCTTATCCTTTCGGGTTGAATGATCGAGTGGCTAAATATGGAGACATGTCTAATGTGGTTGTTAATTGTATAAATGGTTTAATGGATCATCCTTCTTTTAGTCATCCCATTAAACGTAAAAATCGATCAAGAGGGCATAGGAAAAATAATAGAAAAAAGAATATAGATTTAGATATCTATTTGAAGGCTTTGTGCCAGATATTTGGGTCTATTGATATGGCGAGTATAATAAAATGCTTAAATAAATTATCAAAAAATAATTTAATAAAATTTTTTTGGAATACAAATAATAATACACCATGTAATTCAAATATTAAACTAATTTATGATACGGTATGTATTTTAGCTAGAACTAAATATATTTCAAAGGATAAAAAGTCTGATAAGACTGTTAATAAGGAGAAGAGATTATATTTATCTATAAATTTTAGAAGTAAACAAATAGAGGATATAAATTTACCTGGAATTTTAAACCAGCGTGAAGTGAAACAGGCCCTTCCTAGTAATCTAAACTAGAAAAATAATCTGATTATAACATATAAGTTCTCAAAAACAATAGGACAAATGATTTTTAATTATAATTTAATACTTAAGAATTCTGACACGGATAATAATTGGAAACCGGTTTGTAAGTGTGAGCAATTTTTATCATTTGTAAATCCAACTTAGGAACATATTATAACAGGTGATTTAGCAATAATAAAACAAATGGATCTGCAGAGTATAATGAAAATGGGGGCTAAGTTCTGTCTTTCAAATCATCTAAAACCATTGAATGTGCTTAGTGGGTTAAATAATTATCTAGATTTATTTATCGGTAATTGGTGCAAAAAAGAGAAAATTAATAAAAATAGTTTTCAGAATTGGAAAAATTTAATTATTGATAGGGTTAGAAATAAGATATATAATATGAAAAATAATCATAATAATGAGGTAATTTTTCACAATGATAAGATAAAGCAAGCGATTGCTACTATAAAGAAGGATTTTGTAATTGTACCTATTGATAAAGTGAATAATAATTTTGCAATAATATGTCAGAAGATATATTGTGATGTTTTAGCAAAGGAGCTTAGTACAACGAATACATATAAAATGGTTCAAGATGTTAATAATAGTCTATTGAATGGAATAGAGGATATACTTCTTAAAAAATTTAATATTAATGTTAATGAGAACGAAAAAATTTTTACTTTTTTATATTGGACAGCAAAATTTAATAACATTCCCCAAAACCACGCTTTATTGTGGGTGCAGCAAGATGCCCTACCAGAGTTGCTGCGAATGACCTGTCATGTATTTTGGGAGAAACTAAAAATAAATTTAAGTCATATTGCTCGAGAATTGAAAAATTTTCTAAGTTTAATCCATATTGGAATGTTAATAATTCATTGCAAGTAATAGATTCTCTGGCTTTAGTTTCAGCCAAAAGAGTAGACTCATTTGATTTCACTACATTATATACAAATCTACCAATTAATTTAGTATTTGTAAATTTAAAAGTGATTATTAAGAAAGCTTTTCTTTTGTCTAATTTGGCTTTTTTTAAAATTAATACATACAATAAGAAGGCGAGATTGACTAATTACTTTAACGGTACCACTAGTTCAAGAAGTTATAGCTTAGATATGATTTATGATCTACTAGAATTTATTTTATTCAATATTTTTATAAAATTTAATGGTAATCTATATAATCAAAGTATTGGAATTCTAATGGGGGGTAATGCTAGTCCATTTATAGCGGACCTGTTTTTAAGCTATTTAGAATATGAATAAGAATAGAATAAGAATATTAAAAGTAATATACATTCAAATATAAGATATTCATCATATTTTTTCCAGCTATTTAGATATGCGAGAATTTGTACTAATTACATCGATTTTAAAGATAGGAGTCAAATACTTAGCAATAAGCTAATCGTAAGAGGTTTTTCTGCCAATAAACTTGCTTGGCAATTTAAAAAGCTTAGTTTTCAATATAATCAACTTTTAAATAAGTATAATAAAAATTATCAAGATATTTTTGAATGATATTTTGAGGTAGCTTGTGGGATGATTATTTTTTCTCTTCCCTTTATAATTTTGGATTTTAGGGTTTGTTTCAACTCTTGTAGTTAATGAATAAGGCAAGTTATTTTGAAATCAGTTTGTAGAAATTGAGCGAAAGTGAAAACTTTTGGCTGACAGTTAGGATTATGCAATTAGGGGAGGTAAACTGGCTGAAGGATATTCTTTCAGAGTTGGTATTTGGTTATTTTGATTTAGTGCTAGGTGAATGATGGTTAAGGAAGCTTGGAAAATTTTTCAGGTATATTTTTGGGTATTGTTTTGTTTATAGATATTCCACAGGTGTCACTACATAGGGGTATGCCATATGGTTTTATGGCATGGCGTGCTCATTTTGCCTGGGTAATGAAATTTAAGCACTGAAACCTATATAGGCAATGAGTTTTCATCTGAGAAGCCCTGACATGTGGGGATTACCTGGGGAATATTAAAATTTTGTCGACTTATGGTGCAATAGCTTGGTTTTGGGACAATGACTTATACTTATTAATGCTGATTTTGCTCTATGTTGGGCTTGATTTTCAGATTATTGGGTTGGATATACTGTTTTTCCTAGGTGATTGGATGGATGAATAAGGTCTAGACCTTGTTCAAGTGCTCATTTATCTCAGTTACTAAATTAGGAAGACAGTTTTTTTTTTTTTTTTTTTTTTTTTTTTTTTTTTTTTTTTTTTTTTTTTTTTTTTTTTTACCAAGGAATTACCTGTAATACATTATAGCATATGACTAATAATTACTCAATCTTTTTTTCAGGTTCCATTTCGGTGCTACATAGAGGAAAAAACTTACAAATTTATGTAACTAATTTATGAATTATTTAAAGAAAGAAAGACAATTGTGATCTACCATATGACTAATAATTGATATTTTCTTTTTTCAGGTTCCTTTTTGGGGCAAGACAGAGAAAAAAAACTTCAAATTCAAAGCCTTGAGAAGGCATAGGATGAGGAGGCACTTTTTCATTGTTGATCAACAAACCCATGTGTTATTGTGAAATTTAAATTGTGGATTATTGCCTCAAATCGTGAGTTAAAGACATTTTTCCAAACCTAGTGTGTTATTTTCCTTATTAATAGACCCCAAAGTGTTATATTATACTTACTTACCTTGGAGTTTTATTGTGTTTAATGCGTTTTTAATCGGTAATATATAAGTGTAATTCCCTAGAGACTTCAACGTTTCCTGATTTCGAATTTTCTTTGTCGCTATTGCCGCTGCAAAGTTGCCTATATAATTTTATTTTGGATGATTCCGAGAATTCAACCAAAAAGTCGGTGAATTTGCATCCTAGTGTCGATTCACTGACTAAGCAAGCAGAAGAGGGGTGGTCACCTGCCGCAAGCGACGGTGTACCAGCCGGGAGTAAAATCCCTTAAACTGAGGGGGTCAGGTGAGCAGGGATCACCGCTTCCCTTGCTGAGTAAGCTTCGAAGATGCTGTGACCTCCTCCAAAATAAAACCAAAAGCACCAGCGAGCCTCAAAAGAAGCAAAAGCAAACCAAGGAAAAGTACCCGTGAAATCAACCCCAAGAAATTCTAGAATTCAAAAACTGAGTCGCCAGCAAGAAAAAGAAAAATTTCAGAGCTTCCACCGTCCCCAACTGTCCCAAATTATCATATTGTATCAATTAAAAGGGAAAACGGAACACCTTTTGAAACAGACGATCATGTATTAATCATAAAATCAATTTTTAAAGTAGCCAGAGTTAACTTTGAGCTTAATGTCCAAAAATCAGGCACAGCAGAACTTTATTTCCAAGATGCTGTAGGAGCTGATAAAGTAATTCAAAACTCTAGTTTAATTCAGCTTACTACCTCAGGAATTGAAGCCACAAAACTCATCAGACAAAAAAATTCCAACACGTATTTTATGGGATTGATCTTTCTTTGGAAACACAAGAAATCAAATCTGAGCTATTAGACTCTTCAGGAAGAACTCTTACAATCACAAATATGACTAGGCTTAACAAAAGAAATGGAGAAAGCCTGACGCTGAGTAAGTCAATCTTGGTTGCAATAAAAACTTAGCTCAAGCATGATGTATATCTTTATGGGCAAAAAATCCCTCTCAAGCCCTACAAGGCCAAGCCTTTATACTGTATCAAATATAGTGTACATGGCCACACTAAAAACAATTGCCAGCAAATAAATCCTTCCTGCTCCAAATGTGGAAAAGACAACCATAACTCCACATCCTGTCCTGCTCCTGAGCCGTACTGCAAAAACTGTAAGACCATAGGGTACAGTGCATTTTAAAAAGATCTATGCCCCACCCACCATCAACGAGCAGAAATTCTCCGAATCTCAACTGAGCAAAATATTTCTTTCTCAATTGTTGCAGCAAAAATACCTAATACTCCGAAACCAAGTGCTGTCCTCACCCAAATTAAGGAGGGGCAGAAAGACCCCAACATCCAAGATTATCATTATGCAAGCACTTCTTATTCAAACTCCCTCAAGGGTAATAACAGTAGCGCAGATGTTCCAGGAATCCAAAGGTAAGTTAGCCAAAGGTAAGACCTGGCAAAATCAAAACACAGCTCCAACACTTGAAGCGACTGATCAGATGAACAGTTCCGAATTCCAAAAGCTGGGCACATTTTTTACTCTAAATCACCTCATCTCGACCTCTGGGTAATCAGAGCAAGTCAAAGCTATTCTAACAAGGCCAAGAAGTACACTTCTACACTTCTACACTTCTAGGCCAAGAAGTTTGGAGACAAGCTAACACTGAATTTGAGAAACTTAGGAATGAAGTGGTCTTTCCTCTTGGTTCTCAAGAAGTAGTAATACAAGTCCAGACAGGACAAAAAACCAAAGCCTTCTCAATTCATCATTCCTCTGGTCTTAAGGAAGAGACATCGAAAAAGACAAACAAACTACAGAGGGACAATGCTCCCTCAGTGACAAGTAATGATAACTCAGAATTTTTGTCTTCAGAAGAAAACATGGAGGATATATTTACCAGCCATGAATAGTTTCAAGATTTTGCAATGGAACATCGTGTCTCTAAATAGTTTAAAACTAAATGAACTAATCGAATACATTATTAGGCATAATATTCATCTTGTTTGCCTCCAGGAAACAAATTTACACAGTCTGAGGCAAGTAGTTACACCTGGATTCCATCTTTATAGAAAAGATAGATCAACCGGAAGGAAAGAAGGGGGAGTGGCAATCCTCATAAAAAAGGATATTCCGCATTCGGCAATAGCCCCGAGAGAGTACCGGAATGAGATTGATGTGGTCAGCGTGAATTTAAACCTCCAAGATAGACATCCCTTAAAAGTCCCATCCTTTTACAATCCCAATGGCAGCAATGATATTAAAATCGTGCTTGAAGAAGAAACAAGAGATAAAAATTGTTATTTTAGGTGACTTTAATGCTCATAGCCCTATATGGGAAAATTGTGTACACTCCAACATTGCGGGTAATAATATAGAAGAATTTATCCTCACCTCTAACAATTTCACAGTTCTAACTCCCCATGGCCTCCCCACCCACTACAATATCAGGAATAATACCTCATCAACGATTGATTTGCAGATTGGCACAACATAGCCTGAGTATCAAATCCAGATTTCTCTTGTCCCAGATCTTCAGACCGACCATACTGCAACCCTTATCGAAATTCATGCAGCAAACTACACTCCTGTTCCACCAACAATGAGATTCAATCTAAAGACAGCAAACTGGACCCTATTCAAAAACATATTAGATAGCACTGATTACTCTACTATCAGGCTAGGAGAAGATATTGATATTAAAGCCAAAAAACCAAGTGACACTCTCTTAACAGCAGCAGGAAACTCAACCAAGAAATTCTCTGACCAAATGCCTATTTCTTCGTTAAAGAAGTCTAACAAAATCTGATGGAGTCAAGACTGCAGAAATGCAGTTCTAAGTAAAAAGAAAGCAAGAAAGAATTTCCAGAGGCATCCAAGCCAAGAAGCTTTCGTTGCTCTTAGGAAGGCTGAAGCTTTAGTGAAGAAAACAGTTTTGAAGGCCAAGCGCTCAGCCTGGAATGACTTTTCCTCCGAAATTGACCATAATGTTCCTACAAGTAAAATTCATTCGTTCATAAATCGAATGGCTGGCAATAATAAAACCTACAATTCAAAAATCCCCCGTCTTACAACAACAGAAACCACTTTAAAGACCGACAAAGACATTACTGAAGCATTTGCTATTCACTTCAAGAAAGAGGTCTTCACAGTGCATAGAGGAAGGCATAGAGTATGCAAGTTGCATGAGAAGACAAATTTCAAAAAGGAACTTGTATATATGTTTACCAAATCCGAGTTAAAGGAGGCTATAAGGTCGCCTAACTCCTCTTCAGCACCAGGAGAAGACGAAATAAGTATCCAATGGATCCTAAATGCAGGAGAAATTTTTCATGATGCCTTACTTCATGTATATAACTACTCATGGACTGCAAAAACATTCCCAAGGATGTGAAAGCAGGCCATTATAATCCCAATTAGAAAAAAGGCAAACCTCCAAATTTAATCAATTCCTACAGGCCTATCTCACTACTATGAGTGCTTGGAAAACTTTTTGAAAAGATGCTACATAGGAGGTTAGAATGGTTTGTGGAAATTAATAGAATTCTACCTGATTCCCAGGCTGGCTTTCGTAAGGGGCGTAAAACTGTAGACAATGTATTCCAGCTTGAAGTAGCTGCAAGAAACGCCATAGATAGCGGTGAGATCATGATAGCAGTCTGAGTTGACTTTGAATCAGCTTTGGACCACGTTTGCATGTATCTCATGTGTCAAGTTCTAAAAGGGATGGATTTCCCGGATGGAGTCATTAAGTTCCTCTTCAATTATCTATCTGATAGAAGCTACAAAGTCCGGGTGCAAAATGAGCTATCCAGTATTTCAACACTACATGTTGGACTCCCTCAGGGGTCCATACTCAGTCTTCTTCTTTTCTTAGTAGTTTTAAGTGAGCTTCAGTTTAGCAGTGATTCAATATCCAAGCTTGAATTTGCAGATGACTTAGTTCTTTGGTCAGCAGGTAGAGATGTAAACGTTATTCCCAATAGTGTTAACTTTGCATTATATGAATTAGCAACTTTTTCTGCTGCATTTTCCCTACCTATCTCCAAGTCTAAGACAAATGTAATCATATTCCACAACAAAAAGTCTGTCATACCACCAAAATTATTTGTCAATAATGCGGAAATAGAGTATGCCGTAGCCCTTAAATTTCTAGGAGTATGCATGGATCCAAGACTTACTTGGCAAAATCAAGTCAACTGTGTAAAAAATTCATGCACGCAAAGGTTACTCATCCTTAAGCGCCTGGCAGGGTCAAAGTGGGCTAATTCCCCAAAAATACTCTTTTATTTTTACAAGAGGTTTATTCGTTCAAAGATTGAATATGCCACTGAAGCATATGGAGAATGTAGTAAGACTAATCTTGCCAAATTAGAAACAATCCAAAATATGGCTAGCAAAATTGCCCTAGGGCTTCATGCTCAGTGCCCCTCTAACAAAGTGAAACACTTAACCGACCTGCCCTCTATTTTAGAAAGACGGAATACGCTGATCATCAAATATTACAGCAAGATACAAGCTATAGGTGATGAGCATGATATTTTTAAGCTCACTTTTGCCAAAGATGGTATCTCCCATAGTTTGACATTTATAAGGTCATGAAAACATTTAACGAGCTTGTCCCATCTTAGAAACTTGGCTCACCCTGTTTCAATCATTTTCTTGTCCCCTCAGGATGACAAATATCACCTCCAAGTGTTTCACTAGAGTTGATACCCTTGCAAAAGACAAATTACCTGCCAATTCAAATACAGACACTTTTTCATGAGAAAATGGCCACTTTGTATCCATATTCTCTCCAAGTTTACACTAATGGCTCGGTTAAAGGCAGGAAATGTGGCTCTGCATCTGTTATCCTAAGTTATACACTGAACATAAAAACCAGACTTCCAGACATTGCTTCCATCCTCACTGCAGAGCTATCGGCAATAAAAGAGGCTTTAAAGGTCATCAATATTAACCCACCAGCTTCCAAAAGAGTAGTATTGCTCTCAGACTCCAAAGGCGCCCTTCAGCTCGTTGATGATATCCATTGGAGTGCTAAGGATACAGACCTGAGGACGATCAGAGATCAATTAATCAGTCTCCAAAATAGTCTTATTGAAGTCAAGTTCCAGGATATCCTCAGCCACCAAGGCATCAAATATAATGAGGTAGCAGACCAGCTAGCTAGTAGCTCCTTGAATAATCCAATTAACCCCAATTTGAAGGCACAGACCTTCAGAGACATACTCAGAAGAAGAGTTCCTTCAAAAACAAAAATGCCCATTCTATCCTTATTTTCATCACCGGCAGATAACATTCTTTATTTTAGAGTCAAAACCAACTCTTTGATCCTGAGGAAAGAGGGGTTTATTTGGCATAAGCGAACCGACCCATATTCTAGATTTTGCAGCTCATTTCCAGAATCCTTGAATCACCTGATTTTTGAATGTCAGTGCATCCAGCAAGAAGTAATCAACATTAGGAGAATCTTCAGTAAGGCAAAGCTCCAGCCTGACATGAACGTGTTGCTGCTCTCAAACCTACCAGCTAACACTGAAAGACATCTATACAAAAGTATTTTCGATTTCTTAAGACATACGTAACAATATCTGCGAGTAGTTCACATAGATGGTAGCAAGACTTATTCCTGACCCATCATCCCCTATAGATTGAAAATCATCGTGAAGCCAAAAGGAGACAGAAGTGGACTCCAGAAGGCTTGGCATTTTAAGAAGAAGAAGATAGGAGTTGTAAGCCCTGCTCATGTTATTTTCTACTCGTTTTGTGTTTGACTCGGTTATTTTCTGTAATTTCTTTAAGTTTTGGGTTTCATTTATCTATTGTCGCTGATTTGTGATAGTTTTACGCTTGGTAGATTATTTGACTCTATTTTTGCTCATATTTGGTTGAAGCAGTAAAAAATTACTGATACGTCCTCTTGACAACCTATGTGGGCATAGTGTGCTTCGATTTAGTTCAATACAGTTTCAATATTGCCAAAAATGGAGAAAACATTCAATTCAATTCAATGGGTTTAATTGCAAAGACGAAAGATATCGCACATAATACAAAATACTCAGTCCATTTCTGGACGCTGAGAACCACAATCAATATCAATTCAACATGATACGCAGAGTGGTCACCGCTCATGCTCCAAGACACAACATTGCCTCTCAATAATAAAAAAACAAACAACCATTACCTTCCTGCTCCTTTCCCCAGGGGAAGCCACCCCATCATAAACAAAAAAAAAAATCATACTTTAGTTATTTACATTTTAATCTTAAATTTTTTAAGATTATAAAATTTAAGTTCAATAAAGTATGAAGTAAGGAGGTTTGAAGTGGAGGCCATGGATAAAATTGCCGAGGATCTGAAAGATGCAGCTAGACGGCATAATAGTAAAATATTGTACTGGCATGTTAATTAATTGAGAGGGAGTAGTCAATCTAGACTTGTCCCAGTTAAAGATAAGAACGGGGCCACAATTAGTGGTAAGGAAAGAGTTAAAGAGAGATGGGCAGAACATTTTGAGAATATGCTAAACCGAGATAGAGATGCAGGAAAAGATATATAGAAAAATGTAAAAGTTTGTGATTCCTTGAATGTGATGGAAGATTTGTTCTGTGAGAAAGAATTAGTGACAGTACTAAAAGTATTAAAAACTAACAAGGCTCCAGGTGCTGATAGTGTCGTAAATGAGTTTCTTAAATATGATGGCTCTGGGATTATAAGTTACTGAAGATTATGAATATGATTTTTGAAAAAGGGGAAGTACCTAGAGATTTCAGGAAAACCTTAATTAAACCACTGTATAAGAAAGGTGATAAGAGTGAGTGTAGTAATTATCGAGGTATTAGTCTTGTCTTTGTAGGTAGAAAATTACTTAGTAATATGATACTTTTTAGACTGAGAGATGCTGTAGATAAAGTTTTAAGAGAAGAACAATGTGGTTTTAGAAAAAGTAGAGGATGTGTTGACCAAATTTTCACTCTTAGGTTAATAATTGAGAAGTGCCTGAGTTAGGTAAAAAGTGAGATTAGCAGATGGTTTCGTATTAAATCAGGAGTTTAGTAGGGTTGTGTTCTATCCCACTTTATATGGAACATTTTGATGGATTTTGTCTTATGAAGCACAGGCAAGGCAATGGGAGACCATGGAATCAATTAGGGAGGAAAACTCTCTTGGAATTTTATACTGATGATTTAAGCATCCTAGATGAAAGAGTGAACAAAGTGGATGAACTTTTAGAGGATTTGCATGTTCAAAGTGCTAGAATAGACTTGAGAATAAATGTTGAGGAGACTAAGTCACTAAGGCTAGGAATAAGTGAAGATGAAAAGGTGACGTTGGGTAATGAAAAGATTGATCAGGTGGACAGCTTCACTTACCTTGGTAGTTTTATTAGTTTTTATTATTAGTTAAAAAAAAAGTTTGGAAGAATAGGAAGATAAGTCTGCAAACCAAGATTAGAATATTGGAAGCTACAATGATGACAGTGGTCAAATATGGATCTGAAGCATGGGGGCTCCGAAAAGCGGATGAAGATTTGCTAAATTTTTCCAGAGAAATTGCCTGTGGATTGTTCTGGGTACCCGGCTGACTGACCGTATTTCAAACAGTAAGCTGTGCAAAAAGTGTGGTTCAATCCCGCTTTCTAGGGCTATAATGAATGAACAGTTGAGATGGCTAAGGAACGTTCTGCGGATGAAGGATGACAGATTGCCAAAGATTGGCCTTTTTGGCCAACCGTCTAGGGCTAAACGGAAAGCAGGTCGTCCACGGTCGGGGTAGGAGGATGTCATAAAGGAAGATTTAAAGGAAATGGGAACTTCCTGGGAGGGCTTAAAGAGGGAGGCTTTGAATAGATTGGGATGGAGGGGGAGCATACGTAGCTGTGTTGGTCTCAGGCGGCTTGGTACTGCGGTGAGTTGTTAGTAGTAGTAGCATTGCCGAAAATGTTCACCTTAATACCCTTAGATTTAGTAACAGTAGCACCAGTAGTGACAGAAGTAGCAAAGCTGTCCGGTTCTAAGCCGGCTTAAGCGCTTCGGTGTAGACTTGAGAAGATGTGTTGGTCCCCGTCCTGTACAGGTATCCGGGACCATTGCTTTTCCTGAGGCCAAAATAGTTTCAATGATGTAAAGAACATGAAAATTGCAACTTGGAATGTTACGACGTTAAAAAGTAACTATCGTATCGACATTTTGACTGACGAATTCAGATGATTGGATCTGGACTTATTGGGAGTTTCAGAAACACATATCCCAGCGGTAGGAAGCATGAAATTAGGTGACATAGAGCTTGTTTACTCAGACAGGAAGGATAGGGTACATAGAAAGGGAGTAGGGCTCACGATGAATAAGGAAGCTGCTAAGTCTTGTTAAGGCTGGGAAGGTATTAATAATAGAATACTAATCGCTCATTTTATGACTAAAATGTTCAGTTATAGTAGTATATGCCCCTGAAGAACCGACTGAGGAGATACTAGAGACTCAGATGAATTTTACTTACAATTACAGGAGCAAATAGACAAAAATATGGTGTTTTTATTAGGATATTTTAACGCACAGGTCAGTAGAAATAGGGATGGATGGTATCCTAGCCTAGGTAAATTTGGTGTTGGAAAAGAATAACAGTAATGGCTACAGACTGTTGCAATTTTTTAGGTATAACAATCTTTTTATAACCGATACGGTGTTTGGTCATAACATGGGCCATACGTTAACATGGTATTCACGTGATGGTAAGACAGCAAACCTTTTTGATTATGTTATTATAAACCGAAGACTGGCAGGATTGATGCTAGAAGAAAAGATCACCATCTGGTAGTTTCTAGGGTTAATTTAAAGCTGAAATTTCGGAAGGGTAACTACCTCCTGGGAAGTTTTGACATTGATCGACTCCAGGATGAGAATTTGAGAGAAACTTTCCAGGAACAGTTGAATACTAAACTTGGGAGTTTAAAATTTGACAATGTGGAAGGTGGATGGAATAATCTTAGGGAAAAAATTTGTGAAGTTGCTGATGATGTCTTAGGGAATAAAGTTAGGACCACAGCTAGGAATATGACCACAGCTAGGAATATAAGTGAAAAAGCTTTATGTTTCATAGAGAGAAGGGGCTTGTACAAGAATTATCTGAGCGACAGATAATACGAATACAAAAGGAATGTAAAGAAAGTGGAGAAAGCATTAAAATATGAACTAAGGAGATGCGTTGTGGAGGCCTTGAATAAAATTGCCGAGGGTCTTGAAGATGGCATAATAGTAAAATATTGTACTGGCATGTTAATAAATTGAGAGGGAGTAGTTCATCTGGACTTGTTCCAGTTAAAGATACGAATTGGGCCACAACTAGTGATAAGGAAAGAGTTAAAGAGAGATGGGCAGAAGATTTTGGAAATATACTAAAGCAAGATAGAGTTGCAATAAAAGATGTAGAGGAAAATGAAAAAGTTTGTGATACCTTGGATGTGAAGGAAGATTTGTCTTGTGAGGAAGAATTGGCAACAGTACTAAAAGGATTAAAAAAAATAATAAGGCTCCAGATGCTGATGGTGTGGTAAATGAGTTTCTTAAATATGGCAGTTCTGAGGTTAGAAATAAGTTACTAAAAATTATGAAGTCAGTGTGGTAATTATCGAGGAATTAGTCTGGTCTCTGTAGGTAGCAAATTCCTTCGTAATTTGATACTTTTTAGACTGAGAGATGCTATAGACAAAGTTTCAAGAAGAGAACAGTGCAGTTTTAGAAAAGGTAGAGGATGTGTCCACCAAATTTTCACTCTTAGGTTAATAATTCATAAGTACCTGAGTTGTCAAACACCTCTAGTCCTCAGTCTTATAGATTATGGGCAAGCGTTCGATTCTATTAATAGAAGAGCTTTAGCAAAGGTTTTATCCTTGTATGGTATACCAGTCAAATACATTAAAGTGATTAGTGCTATGCACGAGAAAAACTCTGCTGCGGTTAAGGTTGAAAATGAGGTTAGCAGTCGGTTTCAGATTAAATCAGGAGTTAGCAGGGTTTGTGTTCTATCCCCACTTTATATGGATGATTTTGATGGATTTTGTCGTAAGAAGCGCAGGAAAGGCAATGGGAGACCGCGGAATCAAATGGGGAGGAAAAACGCTCCTGGACTTAGATTATGCTGGTGATTTAAGCATCCTAGATGAAAGTCTCAGCAAAATGAATGAACTTTTAGAGGTTTTCAAGTTTAGGGTGCTAGAATAGGTTTGAAAATAAATGTTAAGAAGACTAAGTCACAAAGGCTAGGAATAAGTGAAGATAAAAAGGTGACGTTGGGTAACGAAAAGATTAATCAGGTGGACAGCTTCACTCACCTTGGTAGTATTATTAGTAAAGACGGTGGTAGCTGTGAAGATGTTAAAGATAGAATAGCCAAGGCTCAGGTTTTTTTTCACAGTTAAAAAAAGTTTGGAAGAATAGGAAGATAAGTCTACAAACCAAGATTAAATTATTAAAAGCTACAGTGATGACAGTGGTCAAATATGGCTCTGGAGCTTGGGCGCTCTAGAAAGCAGATGAAGATTTACTAGATATTTTCCAGAGAAATTGCCTACGGATTGTTCTGGGTACCCGGCGGGCTGACCGTATTTCTAACAGTAGATGGTACGAAAAGTGTGGTTCAATTTCGCATTCTAGGGGTAAAATGAGGAAAAAATTGAGATCGCTAGGGCACGTTCTGCGGATGAAGGATGACACATTGCCAAAGATTGTCCTTTTCGGCCAGCCATCTAGGGCTAAACGGAAAGCAGGTCGTCCGCGGTTGAAGTGGGAGGACGTTATAAAGAAAGATTTAAAGGAAATGGTAGCTTCCTGGGAGGTTGTAATGAGGGGGGTTTTGAATTGATTGGGCTGGAGGAGGAGCGTGCGTAGCTGTGTTGGCCTCAGGCGGCTTGGTGCTGCGGTGAGCTGTTAGTAGTATTAGTTGTAGGAGTAGAGGCAGTAGCATTATGATGCAAATATTGTCATTTGGTTGGTCCAACATAACCCCCCCCCCCACAACAAGCCTTGTAAGTTTTAATTTCACACACCAAACTGTTCCTAAGATATGGCTGATATGCCCTTTTGACAACCTGCATACAGATGGCGTGTTATGATTCAGTTTACCTTCCTCCCTAAAACTTCTCTGAGAATTTAACCTTCATACACCTAGGTATATTCATATACTTCTTGAAATTTCATCTGAATGCTCCTAGCCTTACAAGTAGTTGCAATATAAGTAGCAGTTGGAGCAATAGTAATAATAGAACAGGAAAATGTAGCAGTGGCAGTAGTATTAGTAGTAGTGTGCACATATTGCCTTTCGGTCAATTGATATTCCCCTTTAAGCATTCTCTGAGAATTCCAACTTAATACACAGACCAATTCTGAAGAAACGCTCTTTTGACAATCTATATGAACATAGTGTCTTTTATTAGCTCGAATTTACCATCAATATTCTTTCAAATTTGACCTTAATAGACTTAGCTTTGACAGTACTAGTATCAAAGTAGTTGCTGCGTTAGTAGGAGTAGTAGTTGCAGTGTTAATGTTGTCTTAGTAGTAGTAGTAACAATAGTAGCAGAAGTATTAATAGCGGTAGTAGCATGTACATCTTGCCTTTTGGTTAGTTGAACATCCCTTTCATGATGCCCCGAAAGTTTCACCTTGACACGGTAACCCGGTCCTAAAATATTGCTGATGTATGCTTTTGACCCCCTGATGACGCTCTTTTCATCTTAATACTTTAAACCTTACATGTTGTTGCAATTGAAGTAGTAGTCGGAGTAGTTTAGTTGCAGTAGTAGTAAAAGTAGCAGCAGTAGTAGCGTTAGTAGTGACATGCGTATTTTACCTTTTTGTCAAATAATCTTTTCCTTTAAGTATTCTCTCAAAGCTCCAACTTAATACCAAAATCCATTATTGAGATGCGCCTTTTGTCAATCTGCATGCAATAGTGTGTTCTGATTTAGTTCAAATTCCCCTCAATATTCTCCTGAAGCCCCAATATTCTCATGATGCCCCTGAAGTTTCCTTTTGATAGGATAATCCGTTCCAAAAATATTGATGATACGCCCGTATCAGCAATCTGTAAGCACATAGTATGCTTCGATTTAGTTCAACTTTCCCCTCAACGTTTCCCCAGATGTTTATTTCAATATCCTCAGCCTTAGTAGTACTCGCTACAGAAGTAGCAGTTTTAGTTATAATAGTGGTAGAAGTAGTAGTTATGGTTGCAGTACAAGCAGTGGTAGTTGTAGTAGTAGTAGCGTCCAAATATTGCCTTTTTGGTCAATTGGTCATCTCCCTTATCCTTTCCTGAAAGTTCCATATTAATATACTCAGTCATTCCTGAGTTACACCCTTTTGACAACCCATATAAACATAATATGTTTTAATTTATTTCAACACTCCCCTCAACATTCCCTGAAAGACTCACCTTAATGCCCTTAGTATTTTTGAGAAGTAGAAGTCAAACATGCATACCTTTTCTCAATAACAAATACTATATATAAACAATGAACAAATTACCTAACTTAAAGCCTTTGCCCTGAGGCCTCGGAGGGGGGGGGGACATCCCCAAACGCGTAACTACTGAACCTTTCAACAATGCTGAAAAAATTATATGTCTCAAAACTTTGTTTGGATGTTTGTTTTGTTTTGGCACTGGGGAGTAGGGGGGGGGGCTGGTTGCTCTTAAATCACTTTTGACTCTTAAAAGGGGCACTATAACTTCCAATTTCAAATCAAATGAGCCCCATCTAAAGTTTATATGACCTCCCATTCCACAAAAAGCTGATATGCCCTCAGGGCATAACTTACAGCCCTTGCCCCAGGAATCTGGGGGGTAGTGTCAATTTTATATGTTCTTTGGACTATTTTGAACAAAATGGCTGTCTTACAATTTCAGTCAGATGCATCTATTGAAAAAAGGGGCGTCTGGGAGACGGGCTAGAACCCCTCCATCACTTTTGACTCTTAAAAGAGAATTAGAACTTCCAATTTTCAACCAAATGAGCCACCTCTAAAGTTTATACAACCATCCCTTCCACAACAACCTAAAACGCTGCTGGGGCATAACTTACAGCCATTGCCTCTAGGTCATGATGATTGTATCGACCCCAAAAGGCTTGTTCTTTGACTATTTTGAATAAAATGGCAATATCAAAATTTCTATTGGATGCATTTCGGGAAAACACGACGTGTGTAGAGGGGAGTTGGCTGCCCTTTGATCACTTTGACTCTTAAAAAGGACACTAGAATTTTTGATTACCAATCCAGTCTAAAGCCCCCTCCAAAGCACATATTTTCCAGCCTCTTTACAAAAACCTTATATGCCCCAGGGCACAACTTACAGCCCTTGCCCCAGGGCTGTGGGGGGTTATGTCAATCCTGGGGGCATTTACATTTGTTCTTGGCACTAATTTTAACAAAATGGCTATCTCACAATTTCCATAAGATGTGTTAGGTGAAAAGAGAGGTAGTCGGGGGGGGGGGGCTAGTTACGATCCATCACTGTTGACTCTTGACTCTGTTGACTCATAAAATGGAACTAGAAGTTCTAATTTTCAACCAAATGAACCTTCTCTAAAGTCTATACAACCTGCCCTTCTATAAAAACCTTAAATGCCCCCAGGGCATAACTTACAACTCTTGCCCCTAAGCTTTGGGGGTTTTGTGTCATCTCTAAAAGCCTTGTTATGTGATCTTTGGACTATTTAGAAATAAAATGGCTATCTCAACGTTTCTATCAGATGCATTTCAGAAAAATACGACGTATGGGGAGGAGGGAGGGGGTTGCTGCCCTCCGATCACTTTGACTCTTAAAAAGGCACTAAAACTTCTGATTACCAATCCAATGGGCCCCCTATGAAGTTTATACGACCATACTTTCTATAAGAACCTTATATTCCTCAAGGGCATAACTTACAGTCCCTGCCCTGAGGGCTGTGGGGATTGTCTCCACTCTTAAGCCATTGTCATATAATCTTTGGAATATTGTGAACAAAATGGCTATCTAACAATTTTGATCGGATGCGTTTGAGGAGAAGAGGGTGTCAGAGAGGGGGAGGGTGCTAGTTGCCCACCATTTATTTTGACGCTTAAACCGGAACTAGAACTATACATTTCCAATCAAATGAGCCTCCTCACACAACCACCCCTTCCATAAAAAGCTTATATGCCCCCGATCATAACTAAAAACCTTTGCCCATAGGGCGATGGGGGAGGGGGTATGTCATCTTCAGATACACAATTTATGGACCTTTCAACTATGCTGAACAAAATGGCTATCTCAAAGTTTATTGGATGTGTTTGGGGGAGTGATGGGCGTGGGAGGGGGGGGGGGTAGCTGCCCTCTGATCACTTTGAATCTTAAAAAGGGTACTAGAACTTCTGATTACCAATCCAATAAGCTTCCTACGAAGCTTATACGACCACCCTTTCTATAAAAAAAACCTTATATGCCCCCAAGGCTTAACTTGCAACCCTTACACTGAGGGCTGAAAAAAATGGCTAACTCAAAATTTCGATTGGATGTGTTTGGGGTAAAGATGGGTGTGGGAGGGGGGCTATTTGTCCTCCAATCCCTTTCGACTATTAAAAAGGTCACTAGCCCTCTAATTCCCAACCGAATGAGCCCTTTTCGAAGTTTCTGCGACAACTCCTTCTATACGAAGTGTCTTGGTCTAAAAAAAAAAAAAAAAAAATAAATAATACATTGTGCCATCATCGTTCTTTACTTAGGCAGCGCTATTGGACTGCCTATGATTATTATTTTTCTTTCCAGAGGCATTTCATATGGAAGGGATGGTCGTATAAACTTAGGAGGGGGGAATTGTATAAACTCAGAGAATTGTCGTACATTCTCTGTGCCAAATTTCTTATATGGATATGTTCCGGGGGGATTATCCGGGGGCTTTTTTCCTCGTGTTATGTTTCCTGGGAAATAATTTCCCGGAAAGGGGCATTTCTGGAGTGACCGAGAAACCGATTATAGATTAAAGTCTTATTCCAATGAAAAACAGCTAAGGAGAATTTTTCAGGGTTGATCGTCCACAAACAATTTTACAGAGAGGGGGGATTCTCAGCGAGGAAGGAACTGTCTGGAGGGGATTTTTACGGGGGGTGCATTTGAAAAACGAACAGAAATTATGCCATATATGAAGGGTTCTCCCTCCTCAATACCGTATTCTTTACGTTAAAATTTGACTGTTTACTAAAATTGAAACACAGGGGCTGTTTAATTAGAATTAGAAACTTTTTTTAAAGTGCTAACAGCTTTAGCGTAAAGAGCAAGGTATTGAGGAGGGGTGACCCTTCATATCCGGAATAAATCTGACAAAACTAATATGCAAATTGTGTTTTAATTTTTCATGCAAGATTAGTTGAAAAACGTTCAGAAATTAAATAAAAAACAAGTTTTTTTTAACTGAAAGAAAGGAGCGACATTAAAACTTAAAATTAACGGCAATTATTCCGTTTATGAAAGGGGCTGTCCCCTCCTCAATGCCTCGCTCTTTACGCTAAAGTTTGACTCTTTGTCACCGCTACTTTTTAAAACAATAAATAAACTTTAGCATAAAGAGCGAGGCATAGAGGAGGGGACAGCCCCTTTCATATACGGAATAATTGCTGTTCGTTTTAAGTTTTAATGTTGCTCCTTACTTTCAGAAAACTTGTTTTTTTTTTTATTTAATTTCATGAAGACGATACTTTTGCCAACATATGAAGAACCGTGTATATTGCAATCACATCTCTCTGGTTTATATGCAAAGTAACTTAGGAGACAAAAATGAACAAACAAGGTAGTAGTGAAGATTTACGGAATACAAAGTAATATTTGGCAGGGATAGTTACTAGTGATAAATCACTAGGGGTGGCACCGTGATTGGGGGATTTTAGGGGATTTGGGGAACCAAATTTTTTTTCGGGGTAACACATAGATTTTCGAGGAAATCCCTGAATTCGGGGATAGTGCAAGCCCTGTTTGATTTCTAATCAGGAAAATCGAAACACCTAACCACACGAGAAATGAAAAGCTCCGACTTTGCGGTTGACGCAATAAAGAATTGCCGCAAAATTATTTCAAAGTCAACCAAACGCCACCGCCTCTGCCGGCGCGCGTGGCGCGCCGGCAGCGTTGCGACACTTCGGCGGTGGTCAACCGGACCTCTCGTTGGTGGCGTTCGGTCGATGCGCCGGCGTGGCGCCGGGATCTAGCTGGGACAAGGGTTGTTAGTTATGCCCCGGGGGCATATAAGGTTTTTATGTAAAGTATGGCCGTATAAATTTTCGAGGAGGCTCATTTGATTGGAAATTGGAAGGTCTATTTCCCTTTTAAAGAGTCAAAAGTGGTCGGAGGGCAAACAGCCCCCTCCCGCTGTCTTTTCCAAAAAAGCATCCGATCGAACTTTTGAGATAGATATTTTGTTCAAAGTAGTCCAATAATCATATAACAATGCCTTCGCGGTTGACACAGTCCCCCGAGCCCGGGACATGGGTTGTATGTAAGTTATGCCTCAGGATTGGGCATGCCATTCACTACTATTATAGTTAATTAGGAACAGACAAAGAATCAGATTGACATTTTAAGGAGACATAAATGAAATAACAGACCAAACAAAGAGATATTAAATAAACATTTTTCAAAACTTGTTTATTCAATAAGAACACAGCAGCTTTAACATAACTGCATTTGATGTCAATGTAAAATCAAACAAACATCAGTAGTTGATTTCTATCTGTTTATTTTTCTGCAGCTAGTAAAGAGAAAAGTTCCGACCCCTCCAACAATCCATACAAATTAAACTGATTCTAGCTTTTGATTATGAAGACAGTTTTTTTATGAATGCTCGTAACTTATCATCATCCAAGACACCAACAAACATATCCTGAACTTTCCCATCTTTCATCGCGAGGACTGTAGGTACTGCTTTCACCTGAAAAAAAAACAACTATTAACCACTATTAAAAATACTGGAGAATAAGTTAAGATATTGAGATTTCTTATATAGATAGAATCAATGAAGAAGACTGTTTCTTCCAAAATCTGGAATGATGAAAATCTGAAGTAGCTATTAAACATAAGGTGTTACAGTCTTATTTAGCTTAACAGTCGTGGTCAGAAGGAAGATCATTACTTCTAATTTATTTATATATTTTTATTCATCAGAATTGTATATTCGGGTTGTACCAGTGGCTAGCAACCTAGTAAGGGATGATCACGTCCCATACTAAGAAATAAAACAGCCAATAACTTTTAAAAATAGAGTCAGATCGAAACACAAATCATACTATTAAAACCACCTTGTCCCAAATCCTTATAAAGAAAACTTACAGTCCCTTGGCTTGAACAACAAGGAAAATCCATTGGCATGAAAAACTACAAAAGTTGCTGTAGCCACGATATTTCGCATCGACAGCATCCTTCTTTTTTCTTTCCGTTTTTTTTCCTTTCTCCGCAGCTAGCGGGGCACTAGAGCCTCAGAGAGCTATTTAATGGCTCATTTGAAAGGAAATTGATGTATTTAAATACCTTTCGTAATTAACAAAAATAATTTTCAAAATAAAATCAATTTTTGACGAGAAACTACATATTTGTATAATACTGGAGTAGCTAATGTTATAAACATCATCTTGCATACGAAGATCAAAATAGGATTTTTAACATTGTTAAAAGCATGAAGATATAGCTATATAAATTATAATAAAGAACGAACGCTAGGTTATAGTAACTGAAAGAATCATTAATAATAGTAATTTTAGCTTTAGTGGCAGTATTATGATCAATAAACTTTTCTAGAGTATGGTGCCATATTTTACATACTTAGATGCTTTGTTCTCTGAGGGTTGTCTCTTACTAAGAAAGCACCGTAGTCTTTTTCCTGTTTGTAATTTATCTTTGATTACATAAGGCAGCGGTCAGGGAACCGGGGTAAATTACCCCAAATGGAGTAAAAATGAAATTTTTGGCGGTAAAAATGAAACTTTTGTAAGTAAAAAGTATATATTTTTAATTTGCTATTTTATAAACCTGTTAGTATTTTTTTTCAACTAAAACAATTTAGCGACATATAAGGGCTACGTCATCTCACTCCCCACCACTAGTGTTCTCGAGTTAAATCTTTGCGCAGTAAAACACAGCCCCGGCTACCTGCTCAATCTGTGCCATGCCGTCGAGATACAAACACATTGACGAGTCAGAGCGCCAGTTTTTCTGGTTAGTTGCTGACAAGACCACTATTTTATCATCAATCATCAATATATCGATAAAGTTCAGCCGCAATCTGAAAATTTAATTCGAGTATTTTAATTATTATTTCTGTCTCCCTTCAGACGGCTGCAAATAGAAAAAGGGCATACCAAGACGAATTCCTTAATTACGGTTTTACACAAATAGAAGACAATTGTACAATGACACCACAGTGTGTGTATGAAGGGATGTATGAAGATACTGAATTTAGAATCTTTCAAAAAAAGTTAGTTGAAGAAACATTTAGATAATTTGCATTCCCACCTGTCTTCCAAACCGTGAGAATACGCTGCAAATTTAGAAATATCTATTAAAAGACAAAGGTTGAATAGCAACTTGTTTGGTACATTTGATCAGCGTTCAGCATCAAGGGCTAGCTTTGAAGTAGCCTGGTTGATTGCTCGAAATAAGAAACCATACACTATTTGTGAAGATTTGGTTAAACCAGCTGCTGTAAAAATGGCAGAGATTATGTGTGATCAAAAAGAACCGAAGAAACTGAATTCAGTGCCCTTGTCTGCGAGAATTGCGAAAGAACGAATTTCTATATTAGCAGAAAATGTGAGGGAACAGGTTATTTTCGCATTAAAACAGACTAAATATTTTGCTATTCAGCTTGATGAGACAACTTATTTTAGTAGCAATTCACAGCTAATATGTCCGCTACAAAGGTGCAGATAATTTTGAAGAGGAATTGCTGTTTTGTTCTCCTCTCGAGTTGAGATCTCGTGGAATTGATGTATATAATAAAGTAAATGAATATTTCAATGCACAAAGTTTAAAATGGGAAAATTGTATTTCTGTATCTTTGGATGGAGCTCCAGCTATGCTGGGTCATATAAATGGTTTTTCAGCTTTCGTAAAAAAAAAAAAAAAAAAAAAAAAAAAAAAAAAAAAAAAAAAAAAAAAAAAAAAAAAAATTAAGTTACTCACTGTATGATCAGTCGCCAGGCCCTTATGGTCAAATATTTAGAACCTACAAAGGAAGCCGTCATGCATGATGTCATGAAGATTGTAAATTTTATCAAGGGACAGGCACTAAACACGCGGCTATTTTGTGAATTATGTCCAGACGGTGAAGCTGAATATACAGACCTATTTTATTTTACAGAAGTAAGGTGGCTCTCTTGTGAAAATGTATTAAATCGAGTATGGACTCTCAAAACGGAAGTCAAAATTTTTATAATTGATCAAAAAACTATTCTCGCAGATAAGTTTAAAAACTCTTCCTGGGTTGCATACCTCGCATATTTAGCGGACATTTTTGAGGGTATAAATATATTAAACAAAGAATTGCAAGGAAAGAATATTAATATCATTTCAGCGAGAGAAAAGGTGTCAGTGTTTGGATTAAAGCTGCAATATTGGAGACAGAAAGTAGAACAGAACAAGATAGCTTCTTTTTCAAGGTTAGCTTTGTTTTTGGATGATTGCGAAAATATTACTTTTGCTGACATCATGGATACTGTTGTAAGACATCTTATCGAACTCAGAAAGCGGTTTTCAGATCACTTTCCAGATCTTGATAAACGTACCGTCAGTTGGATTGTAGATCCTTTCAAATGTTAAATTGCTATGGTACCAAAAGAACCTTCAGGTTTGGCAAAAGCAATTCTTGAACCTCGATCTAATACTGAAGTACGTATTCAATTTGAGAGTAAACCAAACCTGTCACCTTTTTGGATGTCAAAAGCTGCAGAGGCTTTCAAAATTGCACATGAAGAGGCGGTTAAAAAATTCCTGCCAACATTTGTATGAACAAGGCTTTTCCACCCTAATGAACATAAAAACGAAGAAAAGAAATCGATTAAATGCCGAGGACTGTATTCAAATCGCTCTTACATCAATAACTCCCAATTTTCAAGCAATCGTATCGAACATGAAAAAAGCACCATTTCTCCAAAACGTGAAGGAAAAATGTTTTCAATTATTCTTTTTTTTTAATTTTTTCAATCCTAATTTTGTTTGTGCCACCATTATAATTATCATAATTTGTTACAGTACCTCAAAATGTCAACCCTCGATTGTACCCCAATAGGTTTCAATTGGTTACATATATTACTTATATTACTATTATTACCGTTATGTATTACTAGTACCAGGTATTACATTGATAAATTGAATAAATGATGTTTAAATTAATTTTTAGTTATTGTTTTATTTTCAAAATTGTCATAAGGGGATATAATATGAAAGATGCTAAAAAGAGGCGATTTTGTTTTTTTGCTCTTCGCCATGGGGTAATATCAACTTACACAAAAATATATCGGGGTAATGATTAAAAAAGTACCCCGACCGCTGGCATAAAGGATCGGCATAGTTCGAGATAAATGTGGATTATGTAAGTTTCATCGGTATAATGGTTGTAGGGATATAGCTGAAAACTAGTACAGAACAAAACAAGACATATAGTAATTATAGTAAAGGACGAACTCTAGTCCATAGTAAGTGAAATACTATAATAAATCATTATGTGCATGATGATGTAACACACTTATCTATTAATATGATAGCATAATCATGGTTGCTGCAACCTAGTATAAGGCGAATCACAGCCCATAGTAACCAAAATTCGGAAAAAAGATGTTTTCAATAAAACTGCCAGATGAGAAAAAATTGCCATTTAACACGGATTCAGGAATGGCAACTATTATTTCGGTTAATTATTGAAATTAAAAGTTTATTGCAAAACCTAATTCACGGTAATTTCAAAGAAAAGCCGGAAATCCCTTACAAATGGCGTCATATCGAAATAAAAAGTGAGTATTATCCCCATTTTGGATTCGGGCCGACGCACACCCTGGATTCTTAAGACAGCCCTGTATTTCTATGACACCCCTGGATTTGGACAGACACATAGCGATGGATTCCGACGACACCTCCTTGGTTTAAAGTCAGCCCTGCTTATTAAAGACATCCCTATCCTATAATACAAGCGGTGCCCGTTATTCCATGAGAGCAGGTGTTTGTTACGTCATAGGGAATGTTTAGTCATGCAAATATTACGTAATAGGAGGCGCTAGAGACGGTTTATCATTCACACGTGACTTGTTTCTTCAGGTCCCCATGGGGAATCCCCGCTTTTAACTGTGGAGGACACACACACAGGATGTTAAATAATACTTTTTGAGGTTTCATTTTTCTTTCAATACGTTATTTCTCAGGGGACCTTTATATTCTAATGATTTTTGCCCTCATTAGAATTTGAAAGGACATTTTCATCCAATGGAGCTGTGCCTTAATCATCTGGACTATGATACTCCTTTCCAATATTCTGTTTCGGCTAATACATTCTAAGAAAGAGCCAATTCCCCGCAATAAGAACCCCCTGTTTCGATGACTGGCTCGATTAAATGATTTCCAACCCTTTTACACATGAGAGCGCAAAGCATCCCAATCATATTGGTTTTTTGAACCATTATATACACCTGCCTATTACAGGGTTATTAGTGTTCTAACAGGACCTAGACAACATTGGCGTTAGATCTTTCATTGCATTAGTGAAATATATAGAAGTTTTATCCAAGATCAATAACTCTAAAAAACACAGACTTTTGTAAATAAAATTTTTATTAATAAAAACAAATTTACAAACGTTGAAAAAAGCAGTTAAAACACGACAAACGAAAAACAAAACGTTAAAAAAGCTTATAAAGGATAAAATATAAGAAAAAAGAACCATGTATTAAAGAAAGCTAGGAACCTTGGGAATCATTTCCAGGGAGTGAGTTGATATTAGAGGTAAATTTAAGCCCTGGTAATAGCTATTTCTGAGAGCTTTCAATGAAAATGATACGTTTCTTTGAGCCAAGACTATGCATATTTCACACTACTGTGACAACATGTGGCTAATCCACCCTAGCAAGTAATTCAAGAGGGAGAGGGGGGATGTTATTATGGGTTAAGTTTTATTTACGCTTTAGTTCACGTTTTACAAAGCTCCTATAAGCAAAAATAACGAATTTTGGATTCCTTTTGGTTAGAACTGCTGTTTTGCACCATGAAATGACTGAAAACAACGCTTTGCTGAGGGACAGACTTTTTGGCTACCATAAATGTCTATGTTAACCCTTGTTTTATAGGACTACCTGCAACTTTAGAAACGAATGCGCTACCGTACGGCATTACTGCCTCTGAAAATCGGGGCTCAAGATGGACATAGATTTTCGAATCAACTAACTATCTCATAATTTTCACGCAATAGCTTTTTTGACTTTTTTGGCTAGAATTCTCATTTTGCACCACGAAATAACCGTAAACGCCGCTATGCTGGGGGATAGACTTTTTGGCTAAAAGAAATGTCTATGTTAACCCTTATTTTGTAGGGATACATGCAGCATTAGAAACAAATGTCCTACCGTACGGCATTACTGCCTCTGAAACTCGAGGCTCAATATGCGTATAGATTTTCGATAATTCTAAATCAATTAACTATTTCAGAATTTTACGCAATAGCTTTTTGATCTTCTTTTATAGCTAAAATTTCTCGTTTTGTACCGCGAAATGACTGAAAACACCGCTTTGCTGGGGGACAGACCTTTTGGCTAAAATAAATGTTTATCTTAACCATTATTTTATAGGGCTATATGAACCTTTAAAAGCCAATGCACTACCGTACGATATTAATGCCTCTGAAACTCGAGGCTCAATATGGGTATAGATTTTCGAATCAATTAACTATCTCAGAATTTTCACACAAGAGCTGTTTGGCTTTCTTTTAGCTAGAATTCTCGTTTTGCACCACGAAACGACTAAAACGCCGCTTTGCTATGGGTTAGTCTTTCTGATAAAATAAATGTCTATATTAGCCGTTTATTTTGTAGGACTACCTGTACCTTTAGAAACCAATGTGCTACCGTACGGCATTGCTGCCTCTGAAACTGGAGGCTAAATATGTGTATAGTTTGTCGATAATTATAAGTGAATTAACTATCTCAGAATTTTCAAACAAATAGCTTTTGGCCTTCTTTTGGCTAAAATTCTCGTTTTCGCACCACAAAATGGCTGAAAACGCCGCATTGCTGTGGAACAGTGTTTTTTTGATAAAATAAATGTCAATTTTAACCGGTATTTTATAGGAGTACTTGCACCTTTAGAAACGGATGCGCTACCGTACGGCATTACTTCCTCTGAAACTCGAGGCTCAATATCTGTATAAAGTTTGTCGAATCAATTGACTATGTCAGAATCTTCAAACAAAACCAAATTATGTCGATTTTTTTTCCTCGTGAAACTTATTGTATACTAATTATTTCCTCATGAAACTTGTTGTTTTTATATTTTTTCTCTTCGTGACACTTGTTCTACTTTTATTTTTTTTCTTTTCCTTAAACTAGTTACATACTGATCTTTATTGGTCATAAAACATGTTATATGTTGATGATTTCTTCGTGAAACCTGCTGCATGTCAATTTTTTCCTCGTGAATGTTCTTGTACTTTTAGTTTCTCATCGTGAAACTCGTTGTACGTTGATTTTTTCTTTCGTGAAACTTATTTTATCTTGATGTTTTTTTTTCGTGAAACATGTTGCATGTTGTTTTTTTTTTGTTCGTGAAACTTGTTGCTTGCTGATTTACTGTTGGTGAAACATAACGTACATTGATTTTTTCTTCGTGAAACTTATTGAAAGCTGATTTATTTCAAATTTGTTGCATATTATGTTTTTCTTCTTCGTGAAATATGATGCATCTGGTTTGTTCGTTGAACTTGTTGCGTGCTGATTATTGTTCGTTAAACTTAATTTATCTTGATATTTTTTTTCGTGAAACTTGTGGTATGATGACTTATTCTTTCGTAAAAACTTAATTTATCATCCTATTTTTCTTCGTGAAACTTGCTGCATGTTGTTTTTTTCTCCGCGGACCTTGATGCATGTTGATTTTTTTCGTGAAACTTCTTGCGTGTGGGTTATTTCTTCAAGCAACTTAATGTATCTTGATTTATGTCTTCGAGAAACTTGTTATTTTCGTATTTCTTCTTCGTGAAAATTGCTACATGTTAATTTTTCTCTTCGTGAAACTTCTACGCCTTTTTCCTACGTGCTAGTTGGTAGGTTAACCTAACGACTTAACCTAAACACGCTAGACTAGATGGCGTGCCATCTAACCTAATCTACCGTGATTTCTTAAAGAATGTTTCTTGAAGCAACAACCCACACACAACAAGTTTCACGAAGAAAATATTAAGATAAATGAAGTTTCACGAATAAAAATCAGCAAGCAATAAGTTCCTGGAACCAAACCAGTTTCACGAGAGGAAAAAATCAACATGCAACTTTCGTGAAACATGTTGCATATTATATTTTTTCTCTTCGTGACGCATGTTCTACGTTATTTTTTTTTCTCTTAGTGAAACTAGTTACATATTGATTTTTATTGGTCATGAAATATGTTATATGTTGATGATTTCTTCGTGAAACCTGTTGCATGTTAATCTTTTCCTCATGAAACTTCTTGTACTTTTAGTTTCTCTTCGTCAAACTCGTTGTAGCTTGATTTGTTCTTTCATGAAACTTATTTTATCACGATATTTTTCTTCGTGAAACATGTTGCATGTTCAGTTTTTTGTTCGTAAAACTTGTTGCATGCTGATTTACTGTTCATGAAACATAACGTATGTTGATTTTTTCTTCGTGAAACATGATTCATGCTGATTTTTATTCGTGATACTTTTTGCATATGGATTATTTCTTTTAGAAACTTAATGTATCTTAATTTATGTCTTCGAGAATAGTGATATACTTTTATTTCTCCTCAATGAAACTTGTTTCATGAGGATTTTTTCCTCGTGAAACCAGTTTTTGTTCTTGGAAAATGTTGCGTGCTGAGTTTTGTTCGTGAAATTTAATTTATCTAGATATGTTTCTTCGTGAAACTAGTCGTATATTGTACGATTCTTTCGTGAAACTTAATTTATCATGATATTTTTCTTCGTGCAACTTGTTACATGGTGATTTTAGCTTCGTGAGCCATAATGCATGCTGATTTTTGTTCGTGAAACTTGTGGCTTATGGATTATTTCTTCAAGGAACTTAATGTATCGTGATTTATGTCTTCGAGAAACTTACTACATTTTTTCATGAACTTGTTGCACGTTGATTTTTTCTCTTCGTGAAACTTGCATATTGATTTTTTTTCCTCGTGATAGCGATTTTGCTCATGGAGTTTGTTGCGTGCTTGTTTTCGTTCGTGAAACTTAATTTATCGCGATATTTTTCTTCGTGAAACATGTCGTATGTTGATACATTCTTTCGTGAATCATTATTTATCATGATATTTCTCTTCGTAAAATTAATTACATGTTGGTTTCTTTTCTTCATGAAACATGATGCATGCGGATTTTTGTTTGTGACACTTCTTGCATGTGGATTAATTCTTCAAGAAACTTAATGTATCTTGATTTATTTCTTCGAGTAAACTGTTATATTTTCATTTCTTTTTCGTGAAACTTTTTGCATGCTGATTTTTCACTTCGTGAAACTTGTACATTAATTTTCCCCCTTCTGATACCGGTTTTGTTCGTGGAGCTTGATGCTTGCTAATCTTTATTCGTGAAACTTAATTTATCTTAATATTTTTCTTCGTAAAACTTGTTGTATGCTGATTCATTTATTCTCTCATGAAACTTAATTTATCACGATGTTTTTCTTCGTGAAACTTGTTGCATGAAGAAAAATATCAAGATAAATTAAGTTTCATGAAAGAATAAATCATCATACAACAATTTTCACGAAGAAAAATATTCAGATAAATTAATTTTCAAGAATAAAAATCAGCAAGCAACATGTTCCACGACAAAACCGGTTTCACGAGGGGAAAAATCAATGTACAAGTTTCACGAAGAGAAAAATCAACATGCAACACGTTTAATGAAAAAGAAATAAAAATATAACAATTTTCACGAAGAAATAAATGAAGATACAATAAGTTTCTTGAAGAAATAATCCACATGCAAGAAGTTAAACAAAAAAAATCAGCATGCATCATGTTCCACAAAGAAAAAAAAACAACATGGAATAGGTTTTACGATGAAAAACATTATGATAAACTATGTTTCTCTAAAGAATATATTAACGCACGACAATTTTCACGAAGAAAAAAAGTCAAGATAAATTAAGTTTCACGAACAAAAATCAGCACGCAACAAGCTCCATGAACAAGATCGCTTTCACGAGGAGAAAAATCAATATACAAGTTTCACGAAGAGAAAAATCAACGTGCAACAAGTTTCATTAAGAAAAAAAAAACATATAATCAGTTTCTCGGAGACATAAATCAAGATATATTAAGTTTCTTAAAGAAATAATCCATAAGCAACAAGTTTAAAAAATAAATACCAGCATGCATCATGTTTCACGAAGAAAAAATCACCATGCAATAAGTTTCACGAAGAAAAATAACATGATAAATTAAGTTCCACAAAAGAATGAAACAACATATGACAAGTTTCACGAAGAAAAATATCAGGATAAATTAAGTTTCACCAACAAAAATCAGCAGGTAACAAGTTCCAGGAACAAAACCGGTTTCAAGAGAAAAAAATCAATGTATGTTTCACGAAGAGAAAAAATCATCATACAATAATTTTCATGAAGAAGAAATAAAAATATATCAGTATTCTCGAAGACATAAATCAAGATATATTAAGTTTCTTAAAGAAATAATCCATATCCAAAAAGTTTCACGAATAAAAATCAGCCAGCAACATGTTCCACGACAAAACCGGTTTCACGAGGGGAAAAATTAATGTACAAGTTCACGAAGAGAAAAATCGACATGCAAAACGTTTCATGAAAAAGAAATAAAAACATAACAATTTTCACGAAGAAATAAACGAAGATACATTAAGTTTCTTGAAGAAATAATCCACATGCAAGAAGTTTCACAATACCAAGATCAGCATGCATCATGTTTCACAAAGAAAAAAAACAACATGCAATAAGTTTTACGATGAAAAACATGATAAATTATGTTTCATGAAAGAATAAATTAACATACGACAAGTTTCACGAAGAAAAAACGTCAAGATAAATTAAGTTTCCGGAAAAAAATCAGCATACAACAAGCTCCATGAACAAAATCGCTTTCCCAAGGAGAAAAATCATACAAGTCTCAAGAATATAAAAAATCAACGTGCAACAAGTTTCATGAAGAAGACATAAAAATATAATCAGTTTCTTGGAGACATAAATCAAGATAAATTAAGTTTTTTAAAGAAATAATCCATAAGCAACAAGTTTCACAAATGAATACCAGCATGCATCAAGTTTCACGAAGAAAAAATCAACATGCAATAAGTTTCACGAAGAAACATAACATCATAAATTAAGTTTCACGAACAAAAATCAATGTATATGTTTCACGAAGAGAAAAAATCATCATACAATAATTTTCATGAAGAAGAAATAAAAATATATCAGTATTCTCGAAGACATAAATCAAGATATATTAAGTTACTTGAAGAAATAATCCATATGCATAAGGTTTCACGAAATGTAAATCAGCGTGCAACAAGTTTCACGAACAAAAAAAAACAATATGCAAGATGTTTCACGAAGAAAAAATCAAGATAAATTAATTTTCATAAAAAAAAATCAACATACAACGAGTTTCACGAAGTGAAACTAAAAGTAAAAGAAGTTTCATGAGAAAAAATTGACATGAAACAGGTTTCACGAAGAGATCATCAACATATAACATGTTTCATGACCAATAAAAATCAAAATGTAACTAGTTTTACGAAGAGAAAGAAAATTCACGTAGAACAAGTGTCAAGAAGAGAATAAATATAATATGCAACATGTTGCACGAAGGTTGCATGTTGATTTTTCTCTTTGTAAAAACTAGCACCTTGATTTTCCCCCTCGTGAAACCAGTTTTGTTCGTGGAACTTGTTGCTTTCTGATTTTTATTCGTGAAACTTATATTATATTATTATTTTCTTCGTGAAACTTGTTGTATGTTGATTTATTCTTTCAAGGAACCTAATTTATTATGATATTTTTCTACATGAAACTTGTTGCATGTTAGTTTTTTCTTCGTGAAACATGATGTATGCTGATATTTGTTCGTGAAACTTGATGTATGTGGATTATTTCTTCAAGAAACGGTAGGCTTCTTGAAGAAATCACGGTAGGTTAGTTAGATGGCGAACCATCTAACCTAACCTAATCTAGCGTGTGTAGGTTATGTCGGTGAGGTTAGGTTAACTTAACCTCCTAGTACGTAGGAAAAAGGCGTAGAAGTTTCACGAAGAGAAAAACTAACATGCAACAAGTTTCGTGAAGAAAAAATAAAAAAAATAACAAGATCCTTGAAGACATAAATCAAGATGCATTAAGTTTCTTGAAGAAGTAATCCACATGCAACAACTTTCACAAGCAAAAGCATCATGTTCCACGGAGAAAAAACCACCAAAAAGCAAGTTTCAAGAAGAAATATATTGTGATAAATTAAATTTCACGAAAGAATAAATTCATCATATAAAAATTTTCACGAAGAAAATATCACGAACAATAATCAGCGAGGACTTCGAGTTTCAAGAGGAGAAAAATAATGTAAACGTTTCACGAAGAGAAAAATCATCATACAAGTTTCATGAAGAAGAAATAAAAGTATAGCAAGTTTCTCGAAGGCATAAATCAGGATACATTAAGTTTTTTGAAGAAATAATCCACATGCAGCAAGTTTCACGAACAAAAAATCAGCATGCATCATGTTTCACAAGAAAAAAACCCAACATGCAACAAGTTTCACGAAGAAAAACGTCATGGTAAATTAAGTTTCACGAAAAAATAAATCAACATACAATAAGTTTCACGAAGAAAAATATCAATATAAATTGAGTTTCACGAACAAAAAAACCCGCCTACAACAAGTTCCATGAACAAAACCGGTTTCGCTAGGATAGAAATTAATGTACAAGTCTCATGAAGAAAAAAATCAACATGCAACAAGTTATGAAGAAGAAATAAAAATATAACTAGTTTCTGGAAGACATAAATCAAGATACATTAAATTTCCCGAAGAAATAATCCACATGCATTATATTTCACGAAGAAAAAAAACAATATGCAACAAATTTGAATTAAATCAGCATGCAACACGTTTCACGAAGAAAAAAATCAACACACATTATGTTCCACAAACAGTAAATCAGCATGCATCAAGTTTCCCGAAAAAAAATGCAACATGTTTCACGAGGCAAAATATCAAGATGTACCGTGAAGAAAATGTACTTAAAATATGAAAAATTTATTTCGTTCTAAATATACTTCCGATGTAAATTAAACTTCCCCTAATTGAGTTTAAATTCCATTTCAAACTTTCGCCTATATTCATAAACAGAGAAAGAAAAACCGCATTTATTTCCTCAACCAAATATCCCTTTTATATGATTAATATACCAGCTTGAGGAATTTCAAGAATACTCTGTTGTACTCTGTAAAATTTCACATTCTTTGTTCTAAAAAACAAAAGAAGCTTAAACATTTCCAAACGCTATTGACAAATTTGAAAAGCACAAAAACTACGGGATTTTTTGCAAGTACAATGCTAATGAGATGGATTTGAATTTCGCAGAAGTATTTTGATAAACATAGTGGGACATTGTCTGAAACTTAGTTTGAAGTTTCTCTTAGGAATGTCGGCATTTAATGATTTAAATATTGCGAAAAAACTATTGGGTAGTTTGCCAGCATAATGGTCTAATTTTGTCAGCATAAGAGTAAAGTGGGGAATCCTCCAAAAGGTGTTGGGCCAATTGTGAAATAGTGATTAATGCTCAGAATCAGAACCTATGATATGTGGTAGTGAAAAAGTATTTTTGATTCATTCATTTCATGGCATTCATTTTTCGATATTCGGCATTACTACTATTGACATTACGGAAGTTTGTCTTATATGCGTACGTTGCTGTATAACTAAAAATGTAAGTCTAATAAACCTATTACTTTTCTATTTGTGTTTATTTTATTTATATGCCTGTATCTATCTCCATAGTAGGTAACTAGTTCGATTGTACTCCATCGGTAGCGTTCCCAAAGAGAATCTGATTTCCAATTCAAACCCAGTGTTTTAATCTATTTTTATTTTCTCCCATAGGGAGTGGCGCGGTCACCCATTTACCTTACCCTCCGTTATAAGTGGTGCCGTCTTTAGCGGCACAAGGTAATCTTAGCGACATAAGTTTATTTCAATTCAGTGACAAGTTAATAATCTTAATGGCACAAGTTTCATAAATGGCACAAGCTTAAAATATTAACGGCGCAATTAAACTTAATGGTATAAGTAGCGCAAGTAAAAATTCCCCCGGTAGAAGTGGCGTAATTAATAGCGTTACAAGTGGCCAACCAAGAGCGTTACAAGTGGCGCGATCCTAAATGGTACAAGTGGCGCGGTCGTAAAAATTGGAGAAAATCATGCGAACTAGTTATGCTACAAACTTCTTAATTTAAATTTAAATCATTGGATAGATACAGCCTTATAAGAAAAAGTGTCTAAGCCTATAACCGCTAAGCTATAGTAAAGAAACCCTTTTAGAATATCTCATAGGAGATAAGGCTCCCCCAAATAGGTTAAGTGAAAATAAGTTTATTGTGAGTGTATAATATTTAAACCAACTTCGCAATTTAAATATTTCAAACGCAAAAAATGTCAGAAGAATTAAGTGAATTATTAATTGCGCAAAAATTGGTCGCGAGAAACGTAGAAATAACAAAGTCTATTCCGCGATATGATGGGCAATCAGACATCGATGAATTTAATATACAATTGGCCCAATTCTCAGAATTAACAAAAACAGAGCTAAAACCCTTAGTAAGTATGCTCCTCCTGAGATTAAGAGGGCAGGCTTTAATCTTCCTAAAGCAAATTGAAAATACTATAGGAGATGATGACAGATTGTCAATAAATAAAATAGACAGATTGTCAATAAATAAAATAGACAGATTGTTAACGGCATTCAAAGATAGATTCATCGAAACTATTTCAACTAATAAATTAAAACACGGATTGGTATGCTTTGACCATACACAGAATGTAAGAGAATATCTTCACAATATACGAATTTCAATAGAAGCAAAATTCGGAAAAGGTTCAGGAAACTTGTATGAAAAAATCATACTACATACCTTTTTGCAAGGGCTTCCCCCAAAATTATATAGGATGGTAATATCCAAAAATATTCAGACGTTGGATCTTGCAGTTCAGGAGGTGGGACGAATGATTGAAATTGACACGATTGTCGCAAACCACAATAAAACAAAGATAAATAGCCTAGGCGAATCGACCTCAAGGCTAGCCTCCCTTGAAGGTCAGGCTTCTCCAAATTTCTTTTCAAGGGATAATTCCCCAGTGCCACAAAGAAATAAAACGAAAGAACCCGCTAGGCAGAAAACAGTACGTTTTCAGCCTGTCAAACCAATTAGTTATGAAAATAACCCTACAATAATAAGATGCTATATTTGTAATCGCGTTGGGCATATCGCGAAAGAGTGCCGCTTTAGGATTAGAAATATAACGGCACCAAGAAATGCCGTCGGTAATACACAATATTATGGCAACCGTTTGTTCGGGAGAACAAACCTTAGCGCCAGTGGTGCACAAGGCTATAGCCAAGGAAGACTGCGCCCACCAGTACCTTACAATACATACCAACAGAATTTGTATAACCCTCCCCCTAATAGACAAAGTAATTATCGATTTGAAAACCCAAATACTCGCCAAAGCCAATATAATGCGAGAATTGTATATAGAAATCACGAAAATTTGCCGACGGGAAATGCAAATTTTTCAAGCCGACGGCATTTGCAGTCGACGCCAGCACCAGGCAACGTCGCAAGACATCCAAACTACCGTAATAATACATGGCAAAATCGGCAAACAAATGTAAATCAATTAGCTAGAGATCCCATGGACATATCTGAATCTCTAATGCAGACACCGACGTAGGAAATAAATCCGCAGGGAAACGTGTCAGGCCCCTCAGAAGAATAAATTGGACCCAGAATATTTTATAGGTCCAAACCAATAGTAGTACCGTCTTGTAAGTGATTGTAATAATAAGTTACCAATATTCAAATATTTTTGTGCGGCAAATGTTTACTTTAAGGCCCTAATTGACTCTGGTGCAACGGTTAATATCATTAACTCACACGTATTTAATAAATTGCCTCCGCATATTAGACGACGGAAAAATGTTAATAATCCAAATTTAACTAGTGTGACAGGGCATAAATTGGACGCAAGAGGTTCAATTCGCCTAGACGTAATAAGGGATAATAGAATTTTTCCGACAAACTTTATAATATGCAACAATTTTCCGTATGAAGCCATCATAGGCGCAAATTTTTTAAGGTCTAATATAGTATTATTAGACGTAGCGAACGAAAGGCTTGTGTACCCGGCAAAAACCCCTTCCCCTACTCTAAGAAATCGTAACAGAGGTTACGAAGAGAATGTAACAGTAAATAACATTTCTGGCGGCATAATGCCACAATCTTTTGAACCTCATGTCTCGTTACAAAGAGGACGTGGCATAGCCAGAAATTCGCTTTCTTATTCCGAGCGATATTGGAGAAGTGAACTAAATATAAATAATAAATGTGGTGAATCTGCAAAAATAAAAATAGGAGATATGCGACAGTATAGGTCGAACGAAATCAAGGAAATAGTGGAATTATGGAAAAAAGTAGTGAACCCCAATGCGGTTCAGGCGCAGCCAATGTTATTGGCGGATAGCGCCAGTCTAAATTTAATAGACAATGAAAATAAAGACAAATATTATGGATTCGCGATACGGAAAACAAAAATCCCTCCCAAAACAATGCAAAGAATTCAAATATCACAGATGATTGAACCAGTGGATAGCAAATCTGAAATATGGCTTGCGATACCATCGAATGAAATTCCTGAAAATCTGTTATGCGAAGAAAAGATTATATCTTACGACAAAGGAGAAGGTTTTATTTGGGTAACTAATAACCATGAAAATGATACAATTACAATAAAAAGGGAACATGTTTAGTTCAAATCCAAGTTATATCGGAGAATGATTTGAATAGGTGGGAACATTCCAAAAGAAACCTAGTTAATGGCATTAAAACCTCAAAAAACAGATACCCCCTAACCAAATCGCAATTCTAAAACAAATTTAATATGGATCATATTACTGACTGGGAACTTAAGAGAAAATTATGCGAATTATTATGGAATTTTAAAGATGTATTTTCCGCATCTGAAGACGACATAGGACTAATACCGTTTTATGAACATTCAATTTTAACGACAGGTAATCCCGCCGCGAAACAGCCATATCGTATACCGTATAAGCACAAAGAGTGGTTAAAAAATAAAATTCATGAATTAGAAAAAAATGAGATTATACGCCCCAGTATAAGTCGGTATTCCGCACCAGTGATCTTAGTCCCAAAAAAGAATGGTTACCTGAGACTTGTAGTAGATTATAGAGCCCTTAACAAACAAGTAGTCAGTGATAAATTTCCCCTGCCAAGAATAGACGAAATCCTTGACTCTATCTCAAGCAAAAACAAAATTTTTACTTCTTTAGATCTTACCCAAGGTTACCACCAGGTGAAAATAGCCGAAAAAGACGTCTATAAAACTGCATTTTCTACAACCGAGTGCGGCTCATATGAATACTTGAGAGTACCTTTTGGTCTTAAGACAAGTTCAAGCGCGCTATGTAGACCCTTATTGCATCTATTAAGAGGATTAAAGAATATCATTCATTTTGTTGATGATGTTATATGTGTAGGAGAAAATGCTGAACAACACTTAGCAACATTAGCTAAAGTGTTCCAGAAATTCACAGAGGGCAATTTAAAATGCCGGCCTGAAAAAGTTAATTTATTTCAACCTAAAATTAAATTTTTAGGAGTAGTGGTGACGCAAGGAGAGATATCCCTAGACCCAGACAAAATAAAATGTGTTGAAAACCTCAAACCCCCTAGAACTATGAAAGAATTAAGAGGAATTTTAGGCCTTACCGGTTACTTTAGAAAATTCGTGCGCAATTACGCCCAAATTGCGAAACCCCTCACAGAGTTAACTAAAGGGAACTCCCAAAATGTTACCTGGTCCCAGGAAGCTCAAACTTCCCTAGACCGTCTCAAAAAGGCACTCACTTCAGAACCCATATTATCGTTGCCTGACTTCGAGAATGGACAGTTTGTAGTTACAACTGATGCCAGTTCAAAGGGCATTGGAGCTATCTTATCCCAAATAATTCTGGTAGAAAACCCTAATCCTCTAGAGGAAACGCATAAACATGAAGTAATAGAAAAAGTTATATGTTATTCAAGCAGAACCTTATCAAAAGGCGAAAGTAGTTATTCTGCCACAAACTTAGAATTATTATCTATAATCCACCACTTGGAAAAATTTAGACACTATTTAATTGGTAGAAAATTTATACTACTATCAGACCATAAAAGCTTGCAGTACCTGCGCACTTTTAAAAACCCCACGGGAATTCTAGCTGGATTATGAAAATCCAAGACCTAGATTACGAATTGGAACATTTAAAAGGCAAACAAAATGCAGCTTGTGATTTCTTGAGTAGATTCCCAGAAAATATGCCGTCGGAAGCCGAGCAGAACGAAATTAACGCTATCAATACTAAGAATAAATATAAGAGAAACAAATTCAAAGACACAGTAAAAAAAATAAGGATAAGTATTGTCCCTTGACCTTAGAAAATATAAAAAGAAATAAAAAAAGAACGAAATGTGTTTAGCACTTATTAATTATTTTGTGAATGACGATGCGTTACCAGATAAATTCAAGATTCTTAGAAAAGAAACAGATAATTTTTACTATGATCTTGATGAAGAAAATATTATGTAGAATTGTGACTACTGAGGCAAATAGAAACCAAACTTCAATAATACCTGTATTACCCCAAAACTTAATAATACCTGCCTTTGAATATTTTCATTCAGATATAGGTGGACATTTAGGAATAACGAAAACCTTCCATAAGTTAGAACAATATTTTTATGTGCCTTCGGCATTAACAAAACTTAAAGAATTTGTAAGTACATGTAAACCGTGTAACTTAAGAAAAAACCCCCAAGCCTATCCTAACCCCCCAATGGGAAGAGTCCCGGTAGCGAGGTTCCCCTTCGATATTGTCTCATTTGACTTATATGGAACCAGTGGAGGCTTACCTGTTTCCAACAGGGGCCACACTTGTATTCTTTCAGTTATAAATCACTTTTCTGGATTTACTTTCGCTAAAGCATTAAAGAATCAAGGCGCGTACGTTACGAGTAAGGCGTTAGCGAAATTATTTTTAAAGTTTGGCATTCCAAACAAGGTTATAAGTGATCCACGGAAGCAATTTTGTTTCAAAAGTAACAAAGGATTTAATGAGTTTTCTTAACATAGAGAAATTGGTAACGTCCCCTTATCATCCATAAGCTAATGGTAAAATAGAAAATAGGCATGAAATATTGTCGAATGTATTAAGCATTTATACAAAAGACAACAGGAACGACTGGGATCAATTCTTTCCTTATTTAACTAACATAATCAATACTGCTTATTCAGAAACAACCAAAGAAAACCCTTTTTATTTACTATTTGGTCGCGACTTCAGAATACCGTATCATGATATTGTTGAATCCCGACAATATTATAATAACTCGGAGGATTACAAACAAGAGTTCATAAATAGGATGAAGAAAACTTATAAAATAGTTAGGCAAGAGTTGGAAAAATGTAAAATAAGTCAAGAGCTAAGAAACCTACCCAAAGTCAAAGGGAACATAGATTTTAAGATAGGAGATTGCGTCTACCTAAAAAATGAGGCAAAAGCAGAAGGCAAGAAACTTTCCAATAAATATTCTGGACCGTACAGAATAGTCAAAAAGTACGATAACGATTTTACTTTGAAAATGGTGAACCCCGATAATGGAAGAACTTACAAGGCACATGTTAGCCGAAAAAAAAGAGCCAAATTCCCGGAAAGATGGGTATCGCGTCCCCCGTCTACCGATTCGTCAGACGCAGAAGACGAGCCCCCTAAATCAAAATTGGCAGAGCTAAAACCCTTTAATTTCAAACAAGATTATTTTGATAATGAGAGTGATTAGGAAAACTTTGAAGAATTTTTAGCTATGAAAAACCTATTTATTCCCAAAAGAAAATCCCTAGTACAAGCGAGAATAAAACCGCCAAAAATTCCAGAAAGCTCATCATCAGAGAGCGCAGGAGAATTAGATTATACAATATCTCCAAAAACCCAATTTTTTCCTGATAGAATTTCGACCCCTTGTCCCCCCAAAAGATTTCCAGACGATATGGTTTCCCCAGCAACCCCAATTGAGAGACCCCTGTCATTGCAGGAGGAATTGAACAGAGCGGTAGAAACTCCGGGTATTATTGTAAAGAAAACTCCTCCCAAAGATTCAATTAAAACAAATCTGCGAGAAACGATGGATTTAATAAATTTCCCCATAAAAACGAGGCAAAGTACATTGCCTTGGAATCAAACTCCCGAGGATGGCCAGCAAGGGCAGTTTCATGGTATAACCGTATTCAAGATCAAGCCTAAGCAATGGACTTCATGGAGAGAAACACTAGTGCAAAAAATGTCCCATCCCCCTGAAGACATGCCATTTAAACAGTGGAGGAACCCCGCAAAAACTTTTGATTCCTCTCAGAGCTCTCAAGAGTCTTTCAAATCTCCCGAGTTGAAAACTCGAAGCGAGGACTTAGAGAATAAACCCTCTACTTCCAGAGGAGTAGAAATTTACGAAGGAAGGGCAGGTGATACCTCAAGAACGCGAAGTGCCACCTCTAAAAGTGCTAATGCGGAAACATCGGAAACCAGTTCCGAAGAGTCTAGCGGCGAAACAGACCATAGGGTAATTAAAGAAATAGAGAAATCAAAACCGACTTCAGCGGCCGCGCACGCAAAAGAAACAAAATTAAAAGGGCAAGAATTTTTGAAAAAACAATACAAAAAATTTGATCTTATTTCGCTAACAAAACCGCAAGAAACAGAAGAAAAAGTAACGACACAGTCAAGTAGAACGGTTAAGAAACCTGACAGATTGAAATATTCCTAATTAATGTAAAGTCGAATGTTCTTGTCGTAGGGAGATTGTGCCCACAACCATCGACTAGTAGTATGTTTTTTTTAATTAGTTGATGGAGATGGATTTCAAATTCCTTATGAAAAATCAGCTTATAATCCATAGTAATAAATTTAAAGGTATGCGAAAGAATTAACCAAGTCAATATCAGTAAAATAAAATAATACGAGTAATATCAAAACATTAGTGATCAATGAGAAAGGCCCAAAGTAGGAAGCTCGTGGTTGGCCGATGATGACAAGTAATGTTTTAGGTCCTATTTGGCACATTCTGCCTACTGGGTAGCTACCTTACGAGAATCAACTGTACCCCTACAAAAGTGAACTAATTAACTGAACAACCCAAAATATACCCAGTTATTGAGATTATTGACGGATTTTATGTCATGGGAAGTTTTCGTTCCGTCTCCCCTGTCAACGTTGTTTTGTCCAATTGGTTGGAGAGACTGTGCCCATGAGACTCAACTTATATTTCTACAAAGTGAACCATAGAAACCATCCCCTACTCAGTAATAAGTTGTGTCATCGAGCTTAAATAGACGGACCACGTTTTGTGGGAAGTCTGGGGGGGGGAGCTCGCCCTCAGACAGCATTTGGTTCGTTGCGGTCGAGCTCTACCTCGGATTTTTTATGAAAAAATCAACCCACGCTCTAACAAGATTGATATTGGCTAAAACAAAAACTACCGGTATAAAAGTGTGTAATCATAAGCCGATCATTTTCAGATCATGGCAACGGAATCAAAGCCTATCCGAAAAGCGATAATTGATACTGAATTTATTACAATAACGAACGCGAAGGAAAACATTATATATTCGGCAGCTATGCTGGTGATTGACGAAAAAGAAAATCAGATATATGCGAAAGAATGGGATTTAACCTACAACCTTAAAGGGTATGCATCCCACACTTATAAATACGGATTAGCACTCGCAAATACCCCTAAATATCGTCCGGCTAGAGGGGAAGTTAAAACAAAACATAGGTAAAGAAGCGCAAAACAACTTGGTTGTTTACAATTATTAATAAGACTTTTACAAAAGAATCTCAATATCAAACATTTCTACTCTAAGGGACCCAATCAAACGGACCTTTTACTCCTTGATAAATGCAGAGCTCCCAAGATTTGCTATAATCTAGAGAAAAATCCTCAATGTGTCAAATATGAAGGCATACATCATCCTCTATCAGAAATCCAATATTATAAACAATTTTTATTCGACCCTGAATCCGAGGAATACAAATCCCTAGGTAGTAAATTATTTCTGAAACGTATGAAAACACACCAAAGAAAAAGAGACGCCTTTAAAAACAATAGAAAGAAAATTAAAAGAAGATTCTAAACTCTAAACCTAAAAAAAAAAAAAAAAAAAAAAAAAAAAAAAAAAAAAAAAAAAAAAAACAGAAACAAGACAGAATAATTATAATCCTCATAGAAACCTCGATAGTAACAAGTTATCTTAGCTTCACCCATAATGTATCATTCGTTAAAAATTAAAATCACACATTTACAGATATACGCTGACCTCTGACGATCTCTCGCGCGTATAGTCATTGCTGGCCCGGCGAAAAAATCGGAAAGAGATAACCCGCATGGAATGTTGCTAACCCCACTAGGTGGACAATTAATTTAATAACAAAAAAAAAACAACATGAAGAAATTTCCTAGTTGTCCGCAATTAAATAAACCGGATTTAACATCAGAAACATTACGTTATATGTCTCCACAGTGTTTCCTTGCGTATAAATAATGTCATAGTATGAATAACGTAAATAAATCATTGAGCGAATATGCATTAGTGAAAGTAGTAGAAGAGCTAAATTTCGTCACGTTACATTTCCTCCTAAAGTCACCTAGAAATCCCCTGGAAGATAGAGTAATCTTAAGAATAATAGCAAGTCTAATATATTATAACTTCATTGAACGGGTAATGCGAACAACAGTAGAAAGAACTAGATTAGCGGCTACCATACATTCAGAACTCTTTTACAAAAATTAAAATGTCCAAAATTATCGAGATAATGTCTTAAAATGTAAGTTCACTAGAAACACCATAACCTCTGTTTTGAAATTTTCCTTCTCAAAAAAAAAGATAATATAAATAGTGAATCAAGTGAATAAATATTAATGAAATGCGTATACTCTATGCTCTCATATATAAAAATTGTTTTGTCTTAGTGCAGATTCTAATAATTCTAGGCTTATAATAAAAAATAGGTTACTAGTGTATTTATGTGTTGCTTGCTTACTTATTTATATGTTGCTTACTTGAAAAATATAATGCAAAATTAGGTCATATAGTAATTATTAACTAAGCCTTTAAGGCATATCTCAACCAGTCATAAAGGCATATCACAACCAGAGTAAAGCTAGGACTTCCATAACCTTTCTAATCCTAAAATATTTTTCATAAACAGAAATACTGTTTTACGCTTACAAATCAGTTTTATTTGGCCAATGCCATAAAACAGTTAAAAAATTAAATTGATATAAATTAATATAATAAAACAACCTAAGTTAAAAGTTAAAATGCTGGAACTGCTTTGAAAAAAAATAATAATAACAAAATAGTAAATAAACAAATTTTGCAAAATTAGGTAAAATTAATAATAAATTAATTCTAGAAACAAACAAAAGATGAGGCTTAAGAATATCACCATAATCCTCGTTGTTCATGCAGTAGCCCAAGACATAGTAAAGCATGGAGTAATATTTAAGCATGAAAATTCACTGCTGGCCAGCCATAATGCATGGAAAATCTTTATGAAATTGGATCCCAAACCCTTTGAAACTTTATTTCAACAAGTAACAAGACTAGAGAAAAATACGAATGAACTCAAAGAATCAATATTTCAATTCCTAAGGTTGGATAAAGGATTACAAACCAGTAAAATGATGCATAGTAAAGATAATAAAGAGATCCACATTCCAGTTATCCTAAAACTAAAATCAAAATTCGTAATAGATGACTTTGACAAGAAAATGGCAGAAATCGACATGGCACTAGGAACCAGTACCAAAGAAAACAGAAGGAAAAGATCAGCAAATAATATTGAATACTTGTCAAGGGACTTTATTAGAATGAAATCTATGGAAAACCCTAAATTATTGGCTACGAAGAAAGGAAAACTTTATGATTGAAATTATGCAATGCTAAATGAACTACCAAGCCTATGGACTTTTCTCAAAGAATTGTGACAAAGTCATACTGCGAAAAACGTCACGAAAAGGATATCATCCAAACTAAGTAAGGAAAATAACAACAGAAAAGATACTAACCTAAGGGAATTAGACAAATCAAGGAACAAATTCTCAAATACCCAACAAGATAATGAGTATATAAATCCTACAGAAAGAAAAGAAAAAGACATCACGACAATCACACCTACATATGAGACCCCAGTAAAAGAGATACAATCTTCGATATCGGAAACTACGGCAAACACAGTGCCACAACTGATCGAACTTAGTAAAGAGAAACCTGGAAGCTTAACTATATTAACTTATCAAAAACCCACGACGTATACAAAGTGGACATGGTCAACAAGGCCCACGTTTACGCATACCCAACCTATTGGTATATTCCGTATAAACGCAAGGGCAAGAATCCCGGTAAGACATACCGAAGTAGAAACGATAAGAGTACAAGGGATTAAGCCAGAAGAAAAGAAAAATAATTATAAGAAAGAGGAAGAGGATAATTACGTACATAAGAAATGTTGGACAATAGACGGTAAACGTACTTGTGCTAGATTAGCCATGGCCGAGGAGCCGACAAAAGAAGGTATCGAACCATTACCTGATCTAAGCGAGAAAAACGCCCAGAAAGTGTCAACTCATCAAGCCTTCTTAATATTATACAGACAAAGATTACAAGCCTTATTTGAATTATTTAACACGGAAATACAAAAATTAAAACAAAGTACCACGAGAATTTTTGAAGTATTCTTTCGAAGAAGTAAATACCGAAGGTCTACAAGCCTAATATTCCTCATTGGAGAATTCGCCTCCCGCAGACTTAAACATCCTGAGGTAAAATGTAAAAAAATTGAATAACGCCATGAACATAACGTTACACGTTCAGAAAATACAAGCAAGCATAGCAAACTACCAAAGAGATAAAGTCGAAATGATATCTAAGAAAATCTCAAAAACGGTAAATGTAATGAATTATTTGAGGAATGAAGTGGATCGTGTGGTGACAGACGCGAGCCTTACCATGGTATCACTCGATATAATTACAATGTCATTACTAAATCTAGCGACAGATGTTAGTAAGTTCGAATTCGCATTATTTGCCCTTACGGGAGGAACCTTGTCATACGACCTGGTAGACCCTTCTAACTTAGAAAGCATCTTAGATGAAATAAAAACACATCTAACGTTTGGTTTACATTTACCCATAAAACCAGAAGTATCAAATTTATTCCTTTATTATACAAAATTAAAAGTTCACATCACGAAAATAAATGAACAATTATTCACAGTAGAAACAATTCCATTGATAAACCAACAATCCATATATGACTTGCACAAATTTTCGACCTTCCCTGCTAATATATAGAAGACGAATTCATTTATGACTATCACACCTGAAGCATAGTATTTACCTATTGATCAAGATAGACGAAAATATGCCCTAGCCAATCCACAAGACTTAAAAGAGTGCGTATCATTCAAAAACCTAGTATGCCAGCTTACGTTACCCATTTATAACGTCAAATCTGGATCTTGTATGTTAGATATATTTTTGAAAGACACACAACAGGAAAAAATACCTAATTCGTGCGAAGCTTTGGTAGGAAGTACTAAACGAGAAATATTCATACATCTTAGAAATGATCTTTGGTTATTTTCTGTTCCAAGAGAAACTGTTGGAACTTTATCTTGTTATAATAACACAGAAAGAATCGATCCAAGTTACAGGACCGAATTACTATTACAAGACGTGGGTACGATATCCATAAAACAAGGATGTCGACTTTTAACTAAAGAGTCAACAGTTCAAACGTCGTTAATTACCACGAGCACAAATATAATAAGTCCTAAAATAATCAATTTTAAGGCAATTAACCTGTCGTACACTATTCCCAATATAGAAAGTGAGGAAATGAAAACCTCAATATGGTCCAAAATAGAAAAGAATAAAGGAACGTTACCGCTTACAAAAATAAGAGAAGCATTGAATTCCCAGATCCCCCTATTTATTAATGAAGACCAGAGATTAACGTACGTGGATAATAGATACGGATTACTCTCAACCAATTTCTGGTGGATCATTCTACTGATCGTATGTTTCGTATTCGCGGTTTCTTTGACTATGAGAATCTTACTTTAATTATGGAAGAATTTTGAGCAAAGAAGGCAAAACCCAAAAGAAGAACACGGGGAAACGGCTGAAATGCAGAAGTTAAACCCGGAACCCCATGAAAACGTCTAAGCCAAGAAAAAGGGAAGACATTAGAAAACGAGTGGGTATAGAGGTCTCCACTCGTCCTTGCTATGTCTAGTTCCCTCATTGTAAGTGTCGTTTACGTAAAACCGTGCGGTTACGACGCTGCAACATGCGTTTCTTAAACAGCACGGACGTGCGTGAACAATGAATGCATGAAATTTGTAGTAAACTGAGACCTCAAATTTAATGATGTAGCGTAACTTATGTTTAAACGATTGTTTTAAATCTAATGTAGAATTAAATAAGTGTTGAAGGAAATTAAAATAAAATGTGTGTAATAGCGTATACTAAAGAACATAATAACAGACCTTAATTAAAGTTAAAGGAATTAACCCCTTATATCGTCGTTTTTCTAAAAAATCTTAGAAGAAATTTCTATGTTTTAGATTTCCCAGTGGAAACTCTATATAATTGAAACCTACCTGGTAATAATGTCATTTTGTTAAAAATAATATAAGTGTAACAATGTCAGTGTATTTATCAATGTTGTTTGTAGCATAATATTCACCGTTAAATGTGCCCAATCGTATTATGTACTATCGCTTTGATGTATTATGACGCTTAGTATCTGTATAAAGAACATGTGATTCTGCCGAGTTATTTTTATTCCAGGAATTGGAACGACATATCAGAAACTAATCAGGACAATACGTAGTCCAGTGCATATACAACCTAGCAGCATCTATTTTCATCATCCCTCAACCAACGAAGAGTACTCACCATAAATTCCAGGCAAGGAAGCTAGGACTAAAATTACGGTTATCTTTTGATCGTTGTTTCCTCGATCACAAACCATATTATGTATCAGGTAAAACTATCTAATACATCTCAGTATCCAGTGCATTATCGAACTATATAAACATAACAATCCTGAGAACCCCATCGACGAGCATAAGATATAAGTGCATAAACATCACGCTTGATAAACCCTGTGGATCGATATACCATATAACTGCACAGTTATGGTATTTGATGAACCCAATTTATTTACATGCCGCAGATTCACGAGTCGAATCCCTTTCGACCATTTCTCGGAATACATCCTATCACCTCTACCATATGGTCGTAAAATTCCTATCTCTGTAATCCCGTAAAAGTTACGAGATAATTTCTGAAAAATGGACTTGGAAACCAACCATTGAATCATAGAAATTAAGAGTAATTCCAGTGAATAACCCCTGAGCGACAATATACTCCTCCCTAAAGTTAAAGACCATATGTTCAAGGAGTCACTAAAGTTTGATGTCGACCCATCCCTAATCCAAATATCAATTCCCCTGTGATTAACCAAGGAATCACTGCAAAAGCTAATAGATACAAGCCATGCACGAACAATTTTATAAGAGAACTATAATCTTTAAGTGCACGAACGAACAATTTTATACGAGAAATACATTCTCTATGTGCTTCAAAATAGCCCAAGAATGAAATGCTAAGAAGAAAGTCAACACATCTATTACCAACGCGATCCCAGTATTCAACCCCTCAACGATAATAAGCTATCCAAAAATAGCAGGTGAGAATGAACTCTAATATTAAAATTCCACACACCTGTACCTGGAAGTATCATTTCCCGTTCGATAATTAGAGAAAGCACTTCGTCGAAGATGAACATTACCATGCTCGAACTATTATGTGAAGAAACTATATTGTAAGTGTTTTAAGATTTTTTTTGCACAAGACGAAAATAGTGAAGGACCATAATTTACAACAGAAGGAGTGAGTACGCTAAGAGACACGTAAGATGGTGAAATAGGTGTGAAATTACATCACATTTTTATTAATTTTGAGAACCTAACTATTTCGATGACCTATCATTAATATTACATAACAAACAGTCCCAGTGAAAGTGTTTTAACGTTTACCAGTGAACGTGGTGAACATAATATTTTGTGTTTTAAATCGTTCATATATGTATTGCTAATTGCTTAGTGTTATCGTATTATTCCATTAATTTAGCGTAGATAGGAAACATAATTATCCCATAGTTAGCGTAAAGTAAAAACTTATAAAAGGTGAATTTTCAAAAAAAAAATCTTGTAGTAATAGTAGAATAATCCCAACCTTACCAAACATTGTTGGAAATGTAGGAGTTATCAGTGTTAGATGTAGAAAGAACAAAAAAAAACTTTTGCGTAGTAGCTATCTTGGTCCGGTAGAGGAACCTTAGCAAGTGATATATAATAAAATAAGAAAAGTAATACAGAAAGAATTTTAAGCACTCCTGATTAGGCTTAAATAAGGTTCATAATAATACAATATCAAATAAAGTTATATAGAACAAGCAGTAGACAAATTTCAAAATACTTTAAAACCTAAGGACAAGCAAGTCCTAATGACGGGACGTCATTGAATAATGGGAAGGGTAATATGTACCGTGAAGAAAATGTACTTAAAACATGAAAAATTTATTTCGTTCTAAATATATTTCTGATGTAAATTAAACTCCCCCTAATTGAGTTTAAATTCCATTTCAAACTTTCGTCTATATTCATAAACAGAGAAAAAAAAACCGCATTTATTTCCTCAACCAAATATCCCTTTAATATGATTAATATACCAGCTTGAGGAATTTCAAGAATACTCTGTTGTACTCTGTAAAATTTCACATTCTTTGTTCTACAAAACAAAAGAAGCTTGAACATTTCCAAACGCTATTGACAGATTTGAAAAGCAGAAAAACTACGAGCTTTTTTGCAAGTACAATGCTAATGAGATGGATTTGAGGTTCGGAAAAAAATTTTGACAAACATAGTGGGACATTGCCTGAAACTTAGTTTGAAGTTTCTCTTAGGAATGTGGGCATTTAATGATTTAAATATTGCGAAAAAACTATTGGGTAGTTTGTCAGCATAATGGTCTAATTTTGTCAGCATAAGAGTAAAGTGGGGAATCCTCCAATAGGAGTTGGGCCAATCGTGAAATAGTGGTTAATGCTCAGAATCAGAAACTATCATATATGGTAGTGAAAAAGTATTTTTGATTCATTTTTTTCATGGCATTCATTTTTCGATATTCGGCATTACTACTATTGACATTACTGAAGTTTGTCTTATATGCGTACGTTGCTTTATAACTAAAAATGTAAGTCTAATAAACCCATTACTTTTCTATTTGTGTTTATTTTATTTATATTTCTGTATCTATCTGCATAGTAGGTAACTAATTCGATTGTACTCCATCGGTAGCGTTCCCAAAGAGAATCTGATTTCCAATTCAAACCCAGTGTTTTAATCTATTTTTATTTTCTCCCATAGGGAGTGGCGCGGTCACCCATTTACCTTACCCTCCGTTATAAGTGGTGCCGTCTTTAGCAGCACAAGGTAATCTTAGCGGCACAAGTTTATTTCAATTCAGTGACAAGTTAATAATCTTAATGGCACAAGTTTCATAAATGGCACAAGCTTAAAATATTAACAGCACAATTAAACTTAATGGCATAAGTGGCGCAAGTAAAAATTCCCCCGGTAGAAGTGGCGTAATCAATAGCTTTAAAAGTGGCCAACCAATAGCGTTACAAGTGGCGCGATCCTTAATGGTACAAAGATAACATATGTTTCATGAAATAAAAAATCAACGTACAACGAATTTCAGGAAGAGAAACTCAAAGTACAAGAAGTTTTAAGAGGAAAAAATTAACACACAAAAGGTTTCACGAAGATATCATCAAAATATAACATGTTTCATGACCAATAAAAATCAATACGTAACTAGTTTCATGAAGAAAAAAAATAACGTAGAAAAAGAGTTACGAAGAGAAAAAATATAAGATGCAACATGTTTCAAGAAGGAAAAATCAACATAATACACCTTTCATGAAGATAAAACATAAATACGTTTTATGGGAAAAAATTAGCATACACTAAGCTTCATGAAGAAAAAAATCGACATACACTGGCCTTGTTTGAAAATTCGGTGATAGTCAACTGATTCGAACAATTTTACACCTATTGAGTCTCGAGTTCAAAGGCAGTAACGCCGTACGGTAGGGCATTCGTTTATAAAGTTGAAGGTAGTAATATAAAATATTGGTTAACATGGACAATTATTTTAGAATTCTAGCTAAAAGAAGGCCAAAAAGTTATTACGTGAAAATTTTGGGATAGTTAACTGATTCAAAAAAGTATACCCATATTGAGCCTCGAGTTTCAAAGGCACTGAAACCGTAAGGTAGCGCATTGGTTTTTAAAGGTGCAGGGCCTTAAAAAATAACGGTTAAAACAGACATATATTTTAGCCAAAAAGTCTGTCTCCCAGCAAAGCGGCATTTTCAGTCATTTCGTGGTGCAAAACAAGAATTCCGGCTAAAAGAAGACCAACAAGCTATTGTGTGAAAATTCTGAGATATTTAATTGATTTAGAATTATCGAAAATCTATACGAATGTTAAGCCTCGAGTTTCAGAGGCAGTAATGCCGTACAGTACACATTGGCTTCTAAAGGTGCAAGCAGCCTTACAAAATAACGGTTTACATAGACGTTTATTTTAGCCAAAAAGTCTGCCCCCATCATTTCACGATGCAAAACAGCAATTCTAACCAAAAGGAATCCAGAATTCTTTATTTTTGCTTATAGAAGCTTGCAAAACGTGAACTAAAGCGTAAATAAAACTTTACCTCTAATAAAAACTCTCTTGAATTACTTGCTAGGGTGAATTAGCCACATATTGTCACAGTAGTGTGAACTATCCATAGTCTTGGCTCCAAGAAACGTGTCATTTTCATTAGAAACTCTCAGAAATAGCTCTTAAAAGGGCTTAAATTTACCTCTAATATCAACTGACTCCCTGTAAATGATTGCTAGGGTTCCTAGTTTTCTTTAATAAATGGTTCTTTTTGCTTATATTTTATCCTTTATAAGCTTTTTTCGCGTTTTGTTTTTTCTTTGCCGTGTTTTTATCTGCTTTTTTCTCTGTTTTAATAATGTATGTAAATTTGTTTTTATTAATAATTTTTTTTACAAAAGTCTGTGTTTTTTAAATTTATTGATCAAGGATAAAAGTTCAATATATTTCACTAATGCAATGAAAAATCTAACGCCAATGTTATGTAACACCTGCTGTGTTACTCAGCATGTCTAGGTCCTGTTAGACAACTAATAGCCCTGTAATAGGCAGGTGTATCTAATGGTCCGAAAAATCAATATGATTGGGATGCTTTGCGCTCTCATGTGTAAAAGGGGGGGGGGGGAATCATTTAATCGAGCCAGTAAACGAAACAGGGGGTTTTTATTGCAGACAATTGGTTATTTCTTAGAATGTATTAGCCGAAATAGAATATTGGAAAGGATTTCATAGTCCAGATGATTAAGGCACATTTCTCCGTAGGATGGAAATGCCCTTTCGAATCCAAATGGGGACAAAAATCATTGGAAAATAAAGGTCCCAAGTAAAAAAACGTATTGAAAGAAAAATAAAATCTCAAAAAGTATTATGTTAGATCCCGCGTGTGTATCCTCCACACTTAAAAGCGGGGATTTCCCATGGGGATCTGAAGAAATAAGTCGTGTAATGCGTCATCCTTAACAATGGTAGACATTCCCTATTACGTAAAACTCACTTGTGTCCTCCTCAGTTAAAAGCGGTGGTTCCCCACGCTTGACTAACGGTCTCTAACGTATCCTATTACGTAACATTTGCATAACTAAACATTCCCTATGACGTAACAAGCCCCTGCTCTCATGGAATGATGGGCACCGCTTGTATTGCAGGATGGGGATGTCTTGAAAAAGAAGGGCTTACTTTAAAACTAGGGGCGTCGTCGGAATCCATGGGTATTTGTCTGCCCGAATCCAGGGGTGTCACAGGAATCCAGGGTTGTCATAGGAATCCAGGATATGTGTCTGCTCAAATCCAAAAAGGGGATACTATTAAAGTGCACCATTGTATGGTCAAAAACCTTGCACAGGAGAATTACAGTTTGTCACACTGAACAAGAGGAAAAATCACTTTTTTTCTTCCTAAGCTAGTTATAGTGAAGATTATAATGAAAGACGATCATTATAAGAACATTAAATAAAAGGACAAAAAGTAGCCATAGGAACTAGTAGGTAGCTAGCAACCTAGTAATAAACGATCAGGTCCCATATTTACATAAAAGATCGATATTGTTCATTATATGTACGTTTAATCGGATATAGCTGAAACCTAGTAGGAAAGTAACTATGGAATATGGTATTTAAAAGTTAAGATAATACAAGCATCCTTTGAAAAGTTACTTGTCTGGACGTGCCACACTGAAGATCGTCTATTACTATTCAAAATAAGAAAAAGTCATAGGCTTTTTCCTGTTAGTAATCAGGGTTGTAGTGGTAGCTAGGAAGCTAGTCAATGAGGATCACGTCACATATACGGGTTGAGGCGGTACCTAGCAACCTAGTAAGAGACCATTAAGTCCCATAGCCAGAAATAAAAAAGCCAATATAACTTTAAAAATAGAGTCTTATCGAAATGCAAAGCATACTATTAGAACCGCCTTGTCCGAAACCCATATCGAGAAAATTCACAGTTCTTTGGTTTGTACAACAACGAAAATCTATTGGCTTGAGAAACCATAAAAGCGGCGAAGGCATCATTTCCCGTTTTTTCCTCTGCAGGTAGCGGGACACAGGAACATCATTGAGAGGTGGTTCATGGCTCATTTTAAATGGAGTTGATGTATTTAAAAACCTTTTGTAATTAAAAATTACTTTCTTAAAATGGAATCAAATTTTTACGAAAAACTGTATTTTTGTATAGCACAGGAGTAGCAAATGTTATTAACATTATCTTCCATACGAAGATCAAAATAGCTATTATATACCGTGGTTTATTCTTTACTCTGTTCCAGCTACCTCTACATCCATGTTAACGATTAAACTTACATAATCCCCAGTTATGATAAACTATACCAATCCTTTATGTATTAATACCGATCTCTTATATATCCTATCTATTTGTGTCATATCATCAGGCATATGAAGATTTATTTTCATATTTCGGTTACTATGAGCTCTTTGTTCTTTATTATTATTCTTTATTATAACATTTATTGCTAGAACCAGGAAACTTAATTACTATATGCCGTGGTTTGTTCATTAATAGGGTTCAGCTGTCTCTACAACCATGATATCGATGAAACTAAGCCATTCCCCATTCAGATTGAACTACACTGATTCTTTATATAAATTACTGTAAAATTTCTTAATATGGAACGTGATCGTCTCTTACTAGACGCGATCGTCTCCAGTACCACCACAACCACGATATCAATTTTTTTTATAGATAATTACAAACAAGAAAAAGCCTAAGGCTTTTTCTTAGTTGCGATAGTAAGAGACGAGCCTCAGATCAGGCAGCTAAGTAAGTTGGATATGGCACTATATCCCAGAAGAGCAACTTTTCAAAAGATGCTTGTATCATATTAGTAGTATGGAGAGCAATACTCCGAGCCGCCAGTACCCCCTTCGAATCCCGGTACTGGCACTTTTTTAGACCATACAGAACGGGGATTCCCAATAACTTATTTCTGATCCATTAATGCGGTGATAAAGTGGAGTAACAAAAACGAAAGAAAAAAGAACAAATATAAAAAAAGAAAAAACTTTCCTATGACAATATTAAATATAAAGAACGACAAATACAAATCAGAACAATCGAACAAGAGGATGAAAAGGACAAAACCGCATGCAAGCCTCTTCTTTTAACTTGGAATCCAACTTATTATATGACGTCAATATATCAGTTGCATTAAAAATTTGAATAGTCTTACGGTTTCTATACCAAGGAGGCAAATATAAAAGATATTTACAATAACGAAAATACAAAGCTCTAATATCCTGCATATCACTAGTATTAAAAATGGGCGTAAACTTGATAGAAAAAGAATAAAATGGTCGCAATATGTTGAATATAGTTTAGCCAAGGCTTTGCGAGAATGTCGGCCACGGCTTGGGACAATGTTAGAATAGCCTGCTTTAAACTTATTCTTAATATCTGCAAGTGCACTAGCACGGATAACTGAAACAGAAGAGCAGATACTGATCCAGAGCCAACGCAACAAAGGAACCAGCTTAACTAAAAAAAGAACCACAACTTAAATCACTACTTGGGTCTTTAGCATTAAAAACTAAATATTCACATTTTTCAGCATTAAGCATGAGGCCATTTTTTTCAAAAACCTTAGAAACAAATGAATATACTTAACTAGGGTGAATTTTGAACGGCTAATATGTAACAGATAGTCTGCATATTAGTTGGGCCCGCAAAACACGACAGAAAAATACGAGTAGGCACAGGGTATAAATAAGCATTAAAAAGGTATGGTGATACCCCCCCCCCCCCTGTGTAAGTACAGACCGAATAGGAATATTACCAAAAAAGGTCTCCCCGGACCGAAGACAAACATATGAATTTGCATACCAAAAACGAAGGACATACATAACAGATGAGTTCACTCCAAGCTGGGTAAGAGAATATCGTAGTTGGCTGTGACAAACCAAGTCAAAAATTTTTAAACATCTAACGCACATAAATGCACTTCAGGTCCATCTTTTTATGTTTGAATTAATAAAGAAGTAAGAATTTGATCTGCATGTTGGCATCCTATATATGGTTTAAACCCAAATTTATTCACACATAATCAACTTTTAGAAGAATTTAAGGAAGCAGGATATATTAAAAACTTTGCTCAACGAACAGGCTACCGTATAAGGTCTATATAATGCGCAAATAGTCGGATCTTTCCCACGTTTAAGAATTGAAGTGACACTCCCGCACAAAAAAGAATCAGGCACCAGAGACGTACACAAACAACTTTGAAATAATAATTGCGAATGATGAATCAATCCTTTCGAATTAATATGAAGTTGAAAAACACTAATAGCATCAATATTATAAGATTTAGATTTTAAATTCTTAACACAGCGGATCACACGGTCAGCAGAAACGGGGGGCACATGGCCTTGGGAAATTCTCGCAGGTAAAACATAAGAACAGAGGATAGCAAACTGAGAATGAACTGCATAATTCATAATGTTAAAAATCTTATTATAATGATTAATCCAAGAGGCATTAGGGATTCAATCGGCAGTAGGAGGCGAATCAAATTTCGCAACATTAATCACTTGTTTCCACTGACTAGAAGTCTTCAGAAATTCCCCACCATTGTACCTTACTTTACGAAGATACCGTTTAAATTCCAACTTCGTTTTCTGTTTAATGTCAAAAAGGCGACCCCTTAAAGGCCGGCCACAAGCTACCCAAATTCTAGCCACAATTTTGCACGATTTTTTACAATTTTTAAACCAGGGTCTAATTTCCAAATTGAACTTCTAGTCTTAAGCTAAAAACGGCAAAGCAGGACAGCCACTTCTTCAGCTTTTTTCAGGCATGATACAATCTGGCTGTCATATATAATGAGCTGAACTCGAGCTTGTGGGAATATAACTCTGGTACATAGCAAATTAAATGGAACTTTAATCGTAGACACAAGAAGAGCAAGGGTTGATAGATATAGAGGCATATTCACTTTATTTCAGTCTCGTTTGGTTATATACGTTTGTTAATTAGTACATAAGGCCTGTTCAGCCCGAGTCGTATTGATGGTGATGGTGGCTGAAAGGGGCAGATGGTCATAATCACGTTCATCCTGGTCACTGTGAAAATCTCTAATAGAAACACCGGAAAAAACAACACAGTGATCGATATCAGGCAATGAACCGCTATTATGTATGTATGAATGGGACGCATCTTTATCCAAAATTCGATAACCATTAGGTAGCGAATCCAAAAATAAATCAGTCCGTGCTGAGGTAAATTTTACATAACAGTTCATATCGCCTAACAGAACCCAATCCAATCCATTAATCTCAACACTAACAAGAAAGGTCTTTAGCAATGCATATGCTTTAGTATACTTTGTTAGAGAGGAAAAGGATCTTTGGTCGCAAGGGAGGTATATATTAATAAGAACTAGGTTAGCAAAATGGATTGCCATAAAATAATCACATTCACGATAACACACGGGTGATAGCGGGACTAGTTTCTGCTTTCGGGAGCCCTGAAGGTCTCCCGAAAGTTTTGCTAGCACCTCTAGCGGAAACCAAGCATTTTTACTCCTGTGAAGGGAGTTCAAACTCGCCAAGGGCAAGAGGTGTTCTTGTAGAAACAAAATGTCTAAAGTAGATAGTTTCTGGTTCAAACAATCATACTTATCTTTCGTTCCGTTAATGTTGAATGAGTATACAGAAAATACAATTCCAATAGTCATTTTCTGAGCTGACTAGAACGTTTAGCTACAGCATTACAAAGGATTCAGCATTTCAGAGATCGCCATGACAATTAGCACATTTGGGGGTAGCCTGGCACGGGGAATCACGTGACGATTCATGCTCTCCTAAACAATGGGAGCAACGTTTAGGTTTATCACAAGTGGCCTTCAGGTGATTAGGCAATTGGAAGTTAAAACAGCATCTAGGTGGACGCTGGAACTCATGAACTCGGGAAACCTCATACCCAACTTTCACGCGAAGCTTCAGCGCATTAGCAAGAGCAATTGTATTTTCGAAAAACACTTTAGCAGCAAAAGTTTTACCAATTCGTTTTGCATCCTTAATATCGCCGCAACCAATTACCATGCCCACGTCAAAAGCATTTGATAAACTTTTGTTGCATTTACGAAAAAGTTGCTTATTACAGAGGGAACAAAATCGCAAAAGTCCTTAGCAGCAGTCTGATCAATTCACGCCACCAATTTATCGTCGGAGGGCTTTATGTCATAAATACATCCATGACCAGGTATAAGGTCAACGACATCGCGACGTTTTGCAGGATTATTCAGGTGAGATGGAACTTCTGAAATGACAATAGTGGTATGATTATCAATGGTTGGCTGGGGCCCCAAGCCACTAAGAGGAGGGATGTTTAGGTCATAAGACACAATTTTTCTCACGGATTTGGTTGAGTTCGGAGTCAATGTTTAGAAGCCTTGATGCGAGGCTTGAATATGCAACGGCTGGAATGACAGGAACCTCGGTAGACAAAATAATCACGTAAATAGGCAAACCAAAATCATCAGACTCACATTTCTGAAAGGTTTCTATTATATCCTTTATGTGACGGTAATTAGCTAGATCACCTTGCCGTCTAGGCAAATGTTCGCCAATGAACACTCGAGACCATAGGTCTCGAGTGTTTTAGCTATCATAATAGACTTTTCATAAAATTAAGTCAGTCGCATGTTTGGTAATAATTTTATTATCCACCCCTACATGAAAATTTGACTGCACAAAGTTTAGCACCGCAGAACGCAGAAGCTCCATCATAATTGTTATTCGGAAAAGACAAACACGGTCACAAGTCCGAAATAAGTCCAAATAAGCCACAAAAACAGTTAACCACCGTTCAAAAGCATTATCAAATATAAATATCCTGTTCATAAAGAAAAACTTGCCATTCAGGTTTGTTAATGGTCCAATGTTTATTAAGATAATCCAGTATTCACTCAACTAAAGCTAGTTTGCTACTACAATGAAAGCTGGTTTGCTTCTTATAGATGGCGACATGTTTTCTTTTCCAACGACACATTTTTTTTAGCTTCCAAGCAGATTTTCCAATGAATTTATGAAATTCTTGTCTGATGTAGGAATCGAACACGAGACCCGAGATTTTCTATCGTAAAAGAACGACGCATTGGTCAACTAAGCCAAAAAGTCATTGATGTTATTATGTTCATAGAAATACGTTCTAGGAAATTACTGCATTTATTTCTGGGCGTTAGCCAACTGGTGTTAAGCACCACTATATCGTAACAAACTAATTGCGTTATCGATTTCTCAATTGGAGTTAGATATTTGGTGAATGCTATTAGTGGATTTTTTCCGGTCGCCTTTTTTGGAATCATTCCGAGAATATGCATACCACAGTGATTTCAGATGATTGTTAGGCAGATATATTCTTTTTGTACTCTAATGGTACAGGACATACTGGCTCTTTTAATAATCAATGACACTTGTTTCGATTCCGAAAAATGTAATGACTACTGCCAGCCAGGTATCCTTTTTTCGTAATGTGTTGACCCCCGAGCACACTGGTTTTCCATTACCATTACGGGCTTTGCGCACGAGCTTGTGTCCCCAGGTCCCTCTCCAGGGCACCAATGTCCCCCTACTTTTGTCCCTCCAACTTTTTTTAAACTTCGTTTTTTTAACCTTTTTTTGCAAGTCTTAAATTGACATGCAATCTCCGGTGAACATTTTTTTGGATTTTTTTTATGCGGCCGCCCCCGTTGTACTCTGTGGCTGGTTATCGGCAGTACTTGGTTTATTGTATGTTTTTTGATCAATATTAATTGTGCACTGGAAGGATAAACACATACGTCTTATTTTTAAAAAAAGCAAAGATAAAATATTTCAAGAAAGTGTGTCTACACGATAGAGTTATCGTAGCTTTGAGTACTGACAAGGACAAATATTTCATTGTGAAACAAGCACTAATGGTGACATCATTGGAAATGTATGCAAGCGTTGTTGTGACAGTGACAGATTAAATTTTCTTTGTAATACCAAAAATTCAAATGTCATAGTGGTGGATATGAGAGAGTAAAATTTCTAGAGATGACAGTGCTTAAAGATAATACAAGCCTAAAACTAATAGTTGATGATGAGGGCCAGCTTCTTGCTAATGCTGCTGGTAACACGTTATCCGTTGATAAATCATATCATCTTTTTGTTGTAACCAAAAAGATGCATATGGTGGATATATATCTGGTATATGGTGGATTTAGTATACGGTAGATATACTAGAATAAAATTTCTAGAGATGGTCAACTTCTTGACAACGAAACAACTTGACAATGACAACGAGGGTCAACTTCTTGCTCACAGCACAGGTAACACGCTACCTGTGGATAAATCCTGTCTCTATCTTTCGGGTGAAAGATGGCGGTGCTGCGCCCTTGTCATTGAACATATCTTGTCTCAGTGCCGAAGTGTTACCTGAGTACAAATAATGGGGTAATAGACAGTGAAATCGCAGGCAAATGAAAAAAGGGCATTGTCAGATAATAACACTAAGGAAATTAATGACAATTCAGTGGAAAGCAAAGCATCGGTGGGCGTTACTAGTATCATAGATAGTTTACCAGCAGATACCATTAATGAACAGAATAATACCAATGATGAAATGTGTGATGACATTGTAACTGAAACCATACTAAGAGTCGTGTATGGCCCTAAAATGAAATAAATGCCATGTCAAGAGAAAAAATTATGAATTATTTTTATTGGAATGGATTCAATGCATTCATTTTTTATGATGATATTCTACATACCATTATTTCAATAAAAATATTTCATTACATTACTTTGTTATGCTTCCATCATTTTTGGGTACACTAGCAACTCCAACGTTTCGAATGTTTATTCAAAAGTTGGAGATGCAAGAAAAGGAATTTTCAGAGACACAGGTACTACTAGAGAGAGAGAGAGAGAGAGAGAGAGAGAGAGAGAGAGAGAGAGAGAGAGAGAGAGAGAGAGAGAGAGAGAGAGAGAGAGAGAGAGAGAGAGAGAGAGAGAGAGAGAGAGAGAGAGAGAGAGAGAGAGAGAGAGAGAGAGAGAGAGAGAGAGAGAGAGAGAGAGAGAGAGAGAGAGAGAGAGAGAGAGAGAGAGAGAGAGAGAGAGAGAGAGAGAGAGAGGAGAGAGAGAGAGAGAGAGAGAGAGAGAGAGAGAGAGAGAGAGAGAGAGAGAGAGAGAGAGAGAGAGAGAGAGAGAGAGAGAGAGAGAGAGAGAGAGGAGAGAGAGAGAGAGAGATAGAGAGAGAGAGAGAGAGAGAGAGAGAGAGAGAGAGAGAGAGAGAGAGAGAGAGAGAGAGAGAGAGAGAGAGAGAGAGAGAGAGAGAGAGAGAGAGAGAGAGAGAGAGAGAGAGAGAGAGAGAGAGAGAGAGAGAGAGAGAGAGAGAGAGAGAGAGAGAGAGAGAGAGAGAGAGAGAGAGGAGAGAGAGAGAGAGAGAGAGAGAGAGAGAGAGAGAGAGAGAGAGAGAGAGAGAGAGAGGAGAGAGAGAGAGAGAGAGAGAGAGAGAGAGAGAGAGAGAGAGAGAGAGAGAGAGAGAGAGAGAGAGAGAGAGAGAGAGAGAGAGAGAGAGAGAGAGGAGAGAGAGAGAGAGAGAGAGAGAGAGAGAGAGAGAGAGAGAGGAGAGAGAGAGAGAGGAGAGAGAGAGAGAGAGAGAGAGAGAGAGAGAGAGAGAGAGAGAGAGAGAGAGAGAGAGAGAGAGAGAAGAGAGAGAGAGAGAGAGAGAGAGAGAGAGAGAGAGAGAGAGAGAGAGAGAGAGAGAGAGAGAGAGAGAGAGAGAGAGAGAGGAGAGAGAGAGAGAGAGAGAGAGAGAGAGAGAGAGAGAGAGAGAGAGAGAGAGAGAGAGAGAGAGAGAGAGAGAGAGAGAGAGAGAGAGAGAGAGAGAGAGAGAGAGAGAGAGAGAGAGAGAGGAGAGAGAGAGAGAGAGAGAGAGAGAGAGAGAGAGAGAGAGAGAGAGAGAGAGACGCAGAAACACACACACAGGAGGTAGAAACACCATGGCATTGGTGCAGCAGAAAGCCTGTCTTCTTTTTACCTTCCGTTGAATGCTAATACCCGAAAGATGGGGATAGGATTTATCAACAGGTAACGTGTTATCCGCGCTGTGAGCAAGAAGTTGACCCTCGTTGTTAAATATTACTTTTAGGCATGCATTATCTTTAAGCACTATCATCTCTGGAAATTTTATTCTACTAGATCCGCCATCAGAAATGTCAAATTTTTTTGGTAGTCCGAAGAAATTTAATCTCTCACTCTCATGAATATGTTCACATACATTTCCAATGGTGTCATCATTAGTGCTTGTTTTGTAGTTCAAATATTTGTCTTTGTCACCATTCAATGCTACGATAACTCTATCACGTGAACATAATTTCTTAAATTATTTCACCTTCATTTTTTTATTATTGCTATTATTCTGTCCAATGATGGTATCTGTTGGTAGACTACCAATGATACTATTAACGTTCAGCGATGCTTTGCTTTTCATTTAATTGTCTTTAATTTCCTTGGCAATGTTATCTACCAATGCCCTTTTTATTTTACCCTCGAATTCACTGTCTATTACCAATTACTTTTACAGAGGTAACAGATCAGACCCACAGACAAGATATAATTTATTACATTGGTGCTGGAGTACGCCTGTCTTGTTTTTACGTTCCGCTGAATGGTAATACCAAAAAGATGATTATATGATTTATCAACGGGTAACGTATTACCAGCAGCATTAGCAAGAAGTTGGCCCTCGTCATAAACTATTAGTTTCAGGCTTGCATTATCTTTAAGTACTATCATCTCTGGTAATTTTACTCTGGTATATCAACCCCTATGACAATTAAATTTTCTCGGTACTCAAAAGGAAAATTATACTTTCACTATCATAACAACGCTCTCATACATTTTCAATGATGTCACCTTGTTTCACAATTCAAATATTTGACCTTGTCAGCATTCAATGCTTCGACAACTCTATCATGTAGACACACTTTCTTGAAATATTTCATCTTTAATTTTTTTAAAAATAAGACGTATGTGTTTATCCTTCCAGTGCACAATTAATACTGACCGAGAAACATAAAACGAACCAAGTACTGTCGATGACCAACCACAGAGTAGGGAGCGGCTGCATTAAAAGAATCCAAAAAAAACTATGTTCACCAAAGATTGCATGTCAATTCAAGAAATGAAAAAAAGGTGGATAAAATTTCTAAGTTAAAAATAAGGTTGGGGGACAAAAAATTGGGCGGGGGGGATTGGGGCCCGGACTTTTAACATGGTTTCAGTTACAATCTTATCACACATTTCATCATTGGTATTATTCTGTTCAATGATGGTATCTATTGGTAAACTATCAATGATACTAGTAACGTTCACCCTTGCTTTACCTTAATTTCCTTGGTGATATTATCAGCCAATGCCCTTTTTTAAATTTGCCTGCGATTTCACTGTCTACTACCACATTATTTTTACACAGGTAAAACTTCGGGCACTGAGACGAGTTATGTTCTATGACATTGGTGCAGCAGTACGCCTATCTTCTTTTTTACCTTCCGTTGAATGCTAATACCAGAAAGATGGCGATAGGATTTATCCACAGGTAGCGTGTTACCCGCGCTGTGAGCAAGAAGTTGAAACTAGTTGTCAATTATTACTTTTAGGCATGCATTTTTTAATCACTATCATCTCTGAAAATTTCATTCTAGTATATCCACCGTATACTAGATCCACCATATACCAGATATATATCCACCATATACATCTTTTTGGTAATAACAAAAAGATGAAGATATAATTTCTCAACGGGTAACGTGTTACCAGTAGCATTAACAAGAAGCTGGCCCACGTCATCAACTATTAGTTTTAGGCTTGCATTATCTTTACGCACATGGGGACCCAAACTCACGCGCAAAGCCCTGTAATGGAAAACCAGTATGCTCGGGGACCATTACATTACAAAAAAAGGATACTGGCCAGCAGTAGTCATTACAATTTTCGGAAACAAATCAAGTGTCATTGGCTATAAAAATAACCAGTGGGCCCGGTACCATTAGAGTACAAAAAAGAATATGTCTGCCTAGCAATCATCTCAAATCACTGTCGCATGCATATACTCGGAGTGATGCCAAAAAAGGCACCGGAAACAATTCACTGATAGCATTTACCAAACATCTAATTCGAGTTGAGAAATCGATGACGCAATTAACTTGTTAGGATATAGGGACGTTTAACACCAGTTGGCTAGCACCCGGAAACAAATGCATTGATTGCAAAAGATGTATTACTAAGAACATAATAACATCAATGACTTATTGGCTCAGTTGACAGATACGTCGTTCTTTTACCATAGGAAATCTCAGGTCTCATTTTCGATTCCTACACCAGACAAAAAATTCATAAATTCATTGGAAAAACTGCTTAGAAGCTAAAAAAAAATGCGTCGTTGGGAAAGAAAACCTATCGCCAGCTATAACTGTAGTTAAAAATAACGCCATCTATGATTTTAGTTATGTAGATAGCAGCACTGGGGAAATTGCCGTTCTGTGTGGTCTTAAAAAAGTGCCGGGATTCAAAGGGGGTACTGGCCGTTCAGAGTATTCCCCCCCCCATGCTACTCATATTAACTTTTAGTCACTATATACCGTGGTTTTTTCGTTACTAGGTTTCAAACATGTCTAAAACCATGTCATTGGTGTCCCCATTTATGCTGAACAATACAGATCCTTTATATAATCAGGAATTATTCTGGTTTCATTTGACAAATCAGATTTTTTATTAAAACCCTAGAAAAATACTACATTTTATACAACTAAATCAAATACTATTTATAATGTTAAAAAAAAATTCAAAAATTCATTGGAAAAACTACTTAGAAGCTAAAAAAAAAATGTGTCGTTGGAAAAGAAAACCTATCACCAGCTATAACTGTAGTTAAAAATAACGCCATCTATGATTTTAGTTATGTAGATAGCAGCACTGGGGGAATTGCCGTTCTGTGTGGTCTTAAAAAAAGTGCCGGGATTCAAAGGGGGTACTGGCCGTTCAGAGTATTCCCCCCCCCATGCTACTCATATTAACTTTTAGTTACTATATACCGTGGTTTGTTCGTTACTAGGTTTCAAACATGTCTAAAACCATGTCATTGGTATCCCCATTTATGCTGAACAATACAGATCCTTTATATAATCAGGAATTATTCTGGTTTCATTTGACAAATCAGATTTTTTGTTAAAACCCTAAAAAAATACTACATTTTATACAACTAAATCTACATGCTATTTATAATGTTAAAGATATTAATTTGATCTTCGTATGGAAGACGATGTTAATAACATTTGCTAGCTACTCCTGTGTTAGACAAAAATGCAATTTTTCGTAAAAAATTGATTCTATTTTGAAATTATTTTTGTTAATTACAAAAGGGTTTAAATACATCAATTTCCTTTAAAATGCCATTAACCAGCTCTCTATGATGTTCCAGTGCCCCGCTAGCTGCGGAGAAAAAAAAGCAATGAAAATGATACCTTTGATGCAGAATACCATGGTTGCAGCCACTTTTGTGGTTTTCAAGCATATAGATTTTCCTTGTTGTTAAAGCCAAGGGACTGTAAGTTTCGTTTATAGAGGTATCGGGCAAGGTGGTTCTAATAGTATGCTTTGGGTTTTAATCTCAGTCGTCGTTCGCCTTCATGTCCAGCGGACATTGTCGGTCATGAGTCATCCCAAAAATCTCGGTAACCCCACAGCGATTCCAGTTGGCTTTTCCAGTAGGCAAAGCCCATATAATATTAACAATATCAGTCACCCACTCTTCTGAAAGTCCTGTGGACATTGTCGGACATAAATTTTTTAATCATTTTTAGATCTCCAATTGCCTAAAAATGGCTCATGGAACTGATAGACTATTTTAATTACCCTTACTGCATGCTTATCTGCCTTGGTCCTGCCCTAGAATGATAATATATCACGAAGAAGTGAAAATAGTCATTTTTTATACAATGCTGAAAAAGTAATGCTAGGTTTGCCTATCACAGAGACTATCATTCTTGGCTTTACTCTAATTAGACGTTCAAGTCTTTCATCACTTTGACCAAATTTTTCAATTTAACCGCATATTGATCACATCAGTGGAAATAATATCTCGATGTTGGACAGAAGAACCTGTTGTTAAGAACAAAATTTTTCGGGCAATAATCCCCAAACCCTGAGAAAAGACTAGCATAACCTATTTCAAATATATTTTATTTCTAATAACTGGTGACCTTCAGTTATTGGCATAGTTGCAAAATGCTCCATAACTGGAACTTTTTTTCAGGAGTCTTAATCCACCAGAACATACAAATTTCAGATTTTCCCAATATATTGCTTAGCCTTATTTCAAGGAAGTATCTCCCACAATCCCCGTGTGTGTATATACATTTTTGTGGACTGTTCATGTCTAAATTCTTTTTATTTGGACCTCCTTTAGTTTTTCAAATAGCCTTATTCTTCATAGGTGTCACACTAATTCTTTTCCCTCTGTTCTTGGTTATTTATTTCTAAGTTTTTCACATTCAAATTTTCTTCTTAGGTCATTCTTACTTGAGATACAAAGACAGCTTAACTAGCTTGGGTTCATATCTCCAATTAAAATTAAAACGGGAAAAAACTACATCAAGCTTTCATTTAACCCATGCAACGAGTTATCCTAACAGCCATCTTCAAATAACCTTCAGACCAAAGATCCTCCTTACCAGGACCGTCACGTGGTGGGGGGAGAGGTGGGACACCTCCCCAATGTTTTTGGGTACTCGCTAAAAAAAAAAACAAGTTGGTAAAATCGTGGCTCGAAGCACCACGATTTTTTCAATGCCGCCAAAAATTTTTATTCGGTTGAATAAAGACCACAAAAATATTGACAAAACATCTTCTGAAACTTGAACTTGGTCGGTAAGCGCAGCAGTTTTACCGACTCCTGCTGTGATTTTACAGATGGTGCCACAATTTTCCATTTTGCTAAATAAAGAGCATGAAAATAGTGACATGATATGTACCGAAATCTCATTCTCGGTCGGCAAATTTAGCGGTTCTACCGACTCTTGCAGAGATTTTGCGTTCGAAACGGACATTATGTTAATTATTTATAAAAACAATCGGTAAAAATAACCAGCCAGTTGGTAAAATCCCTCGCTCCTCCCCCCAAATATTTTCGCTAGTAACGACCCTGCTCTTACCTCATGGTCCATTGCAATATCGTCATGATTATCAATATCAACCTTTGCCAAATCTACGTTCTTGAATTCTGACAATAAAGTTTCTAGTCGGGGCCCAAGTACTTTGCATGGTCCACACCACCTTCAAAAAGACAAGAAAAACATGAACAAGATTTGCATCACATTTTCATTTTCACTGGCAGTAAATATCTTCTTTTTTCGTCTTTTCTTTTTTCTTTTTTTTTATCTTCTCATGCTTCGCCAGTGAAGTCTCAGAAATTATTTATGGCTAATTGTGAATATCTAATTTTAATAAAACTTGTCCGTCTCATCCATTGGATTGTAGTTCACAAGTCCCCTCTTTTGGATAGCTAGGGATTTATGTCTGTAATTCTGTAAGTTGTTTTCACTTTCAAAAAACTGGGGATATTAAGGACAAACTTAAACTGGAGCATTCTAAAATTATTGCATAGTGTGGACATGTATTCGAGTTTTTGTGACCATTTTGTTTTATTTTGTGTTGGATTTTACATGCGTTTGAATAAAGGAAACGTAACGAGGATGAGGACAGATTATTATTGCTATTGTAAACTTTGACTCTACTTACCAAAATCATTTCGGAACTGAGAGTTAATCCGTCAGCATTTAACTAAAGATATTATTTTCTCCGAGGAAATATCAAGTTCAAATTTGAATGATGATGTGCCAATCTGACTCAATCCTAATAACCGTCTTATCCACCTATTTTACCAAATTTTCCATGTTTTCTTATTTTTGTTTATTGTTTGTGTTCAGTTTATTTATCTTGTTATTTGTGTTAGTCATAATTTCTTTCTTGTTCTTTTTTGTAATCTCCTTTTTTCCCTTTTGCAAGCGGGTAAGATATAAATTATTAATAGTGCTATTAATCAAAATAGCAAACCCTAGCGAAGGTACGTCATGTAGGCTACACAATGAAGTGTATATCACCCAACATAAAGATCAGCACCTTAATACTTACAGGCAAATCTATGAAATGAACAAATCAAACATTAAATGCTTTCTAAAGTGATAATCATTAAAATACCAAGTAAATTAAGCGACAAGTGATCTACGATGTCTCTAGGTACCAGAAGCTGGGTGAGTCACTAACTGTAATCCTTCACTAATTGCCATTGCTAATAATTGCTTATTAGCAATGATTAAGGCATAAAACAGGTTGTTCGAGAGGCAATTAAAATTCGGATCAAACTAAAGAGTAATAATTTTTAAATAGGGATTTGGGGGAATACTTACTTAATGCCTTATACATAAATTTAATTAAAAATGATTTAACAAATTATATTTAAAAAACAGTAAACAATACCACTCAACAAATTACGAATAGACCTTCTAGGCTGGCTGCTAAGAAGGCAAGATTAGCTTTGAGAGCTTGTTTTTAAACGTTTTTATGCCTTCCCAAGGCCAGAACATAATTTGCACTTACTGAAAAAAAAAATACAAATGAATGTGCATTGTCAGTTTAATATACAGTTTAATTGTCAGTTTCTGAAAGGGGCTGTTCCCTCCTCAACGCCTCGCTCTTTACGCTAAAGTTTGACTCTGTCTCACAACTTTATTTTTTAAAACAATAAAAAACTTTAGCGTAAAGAGCGAGGCGTTGAGGAGGGGACAGCCCCTTTCATATACGGAATAATTTCTGTTCGTTTTAAGTTTTAATGTCGCTCCTTACTTTCAGTTTAAAAAACTTGTTTTTTTATTTAATTTCTGATCGTTTTTTAGTTAATGTAGCTTTTATTTTGGCTCGCCGTCATTGAATAAGTAAACAAAATTTGCATAAAAATTTTACTTTTCTTTTGCTAAATGGCTGTCTCTAAATTTGGTTCAGACGTAATTTACAAATTAACTTACGTAACGAACTTCTATATTCGTATATTTTTCTTCTGGCAAAAAATACAAGGTTGCAGATTTTTGCAGATATGAGCTTGAAACCTATGTTATAGGGTTTTCTGATACGCTGAATCTGACGGTGTGATTTTCATTAAATTTTTTTCACTTTTAGGGGATGTTTCCCCCCTCTTTAAAAAATCAGGTAAGTTTTCTCAGGCTCGTAGCCTTTGATGAGTAATACTAAACTTAATAAAATTCATATATTTAGAATCAGCATTATAAGCCCATTCTTTTGATACATTTATTGACATCAAAGTTCCGTTTTTAAAAGTTTGGCTTACTATTGAGCCGTATCGCTTGTTTTTTTTCGTTTTTTTCAAATACATTCTTAGACCACACTGGCTATACATGACAAACGAAACTCAGAGAGGAGAGAAAGTAACAAAATGAAAAATAAAATCAAAAAGGGTGAAAAAACTAGGATTTTGTCAGCCAGCGAACCATGAAGATGACAAAATATAAGCAAATATTTCGACAAGGACCTCCGCCAAGTCGTCCTCAGTGCTAAACAAAAAAAGAAGAAAAAAAAAAAAAAAAACGAAGATCTAACCTTTCGAAGCTTACTGTACAAAGACAGAACAGACACTGAATAAAAAACCAGGCAGGAATCAATGAAAATGAATTTACCAAGATGATTGTGCAAAGATCTTTCGTCTTGCAATAACTTTAGCTGGTCTACAATTTCGGTTTTCATTAGATATGCAAATAGGTTCTTTTAAGTTTTTTCGGGTGAAAATATTGATTGAGTCCTTCAAGATTAAACTGTCGTAAATTGGGCTTAATGAAATATCTCCAGTATCTCTATTTATTGCTAAAATTTAGCAATAAATAGAGATACTGGAGATATTTCATTAAGCCCAATTTACGACAGTTTAATCTTGAAGGACTCAATCAATATTTTCACCCGAAAAAACTTAAAAGAACCTATTTGCATATCTAATGAAAACCGAAATTGTAGACCAGCTAAAGTTATTGCAAGACGAAAGATCTTTGCACAATCATCTTGGTAAATTCATTTTCATTGATTCCTGCCTGGTTTTTTATTCAGTGTCTGTTCTGTCTTTGTACAGTAAGCTTCGAAAGGTTAGATTTTCGTTTTTTTTTTTTTCTTCTTTTTTTGTTTAGCACTGAGGACGACTTGGTGGAGGTCCTTGTCGAAATATTTGCTTATATTTTGTCATCTTCATGGTTCGCTGGCTGACAAAATCCTCGTTTTTTCACCCTTTTTGATTTTATTTTTCATTTTGTTACTTTCTCTCCTCTCTGAGTTTCGTTTGTTTCGTTTTTTTTTATTACGTATATGTTATTACGTATATGATGGGGTTCTCCCCTTAGCCAATACCACGCTCTTTACGTTAAAAGTTAAAAAAAAATTTAATTCACACACCCCTGAATCACAAAGGCCGTTTAATTAGAATAGATAGCTCTTTTGAAAGCACTAAAAAAAACTATAGCGTAAAAAGCTAGGTATTGACTTGGGGGAGAACCCCCTCATATACGTAATAATTTCTGTTCATTTTAAGTTCTAATGTTGCTTCTTATTTTCAGTTGAAAAAAATTTGTTTTTTTAAATTTAATTTCTGATCGTATTTTAAATAATGCTTGGAAATCCGGCGCCCTCTTCATAGAAATGTCCCTTACCCCAAAGAAACATCCTCCACGGAAAGATTCTCCCGAGTAACCCCCTCTTTCAGCCCCCCCCCCCTACCAGAAAAAAATTCTTCCTGAAAATGTCTGTATACTTCCCAATAACCAATACAATATGTAAGCAATGGGCAAAGTTCATAACTTGCAGCCCTTCCCCGGGAACTGTGGGGGATTAAGTCATCGTAAAAGACATATTTATTAGATTTTCGACTATGCTGAACAAAATGGCTATCTCAAAATTTTGATCGGGTGACTTTGGGAAAAAAAATAGCGTGGGAGGGGGCCTAGTTGCCCTCCATTTTTTTTGGTCACTTAAAAAGGCCACTAGAACTTTTAATTTCTGTTCCAATGAGCCCTCCTACAATATTCTAGGACCACTGGATCAATACGATCACCCCTGGGAAAAAGAAAAAAAAATAAATAAATAAACACGCACCCGTGATCTTTCTTCTGGCAAAAAATGCAAAATTCCACATTTTTGTAGATAGGAGCTTGAAACCTCTACAGTAGGGTTCTCTGATACACTAATATGATGGTGTGATTTTCATTAAGTTTCTATAACTTTTAGGGGGTCTTTCCCCCTTTTCTCGAAAATCAGCCAAATTTTCTCAGGCGCGTAACTTTTGATGGGTAAGATTAAACTTGATGAAACTTATATATTTGAAATCAGAATTAAAATCTGATTCTTTTGATGTATCTACTGGTATCAAAATTCTGTTTTTTAGAGTTTCGGTTACCATTGAGCCGGGTCGCTCCTTACTTACAGTTCGTTACCACGAACTGTTTGAAAAAATGTCAAGTCTTCCAATCACTTTCGATTATTAAAAAGGGCACTAGCCCTTTCGATTTCCAATCGAATGAGCCCTTTTTGAGTTTCTATGACAATGCTTTTTATAAACACCTTATATGCCCCCAGGACATAAATTACAACCCTTACCCTAAGGGCTGTGAGGGTGGTTGTCATCCTCAAATACTTAATTTCCAGAACTTTCAACTACGTTAAACAAAATGACTATCTCAAAATTTTGATTGGATGTGTTTGGGGAAATAGTGGGCGTGAGAGGGGCGTTAGTCGCTCTCCAATCACTTTCAACTATTAAAAAAGGCACAAGCCCTTTCAATTTCCAATCAAATGAGCCCTTTTGAAGTTTCTACGACAACGCTTTCAATAAAAACCCTATATGCCCCCAGGGCATAACTTACAACCCTTCCCCTGATGGCTGCGGGGAAGGGGGGGGGATTTGTAATCCTCAAATACCTCATTTCCAGAACTTTCTACTTCATTGAACAAAATGGCTATCTGAAAATTTTGATTGGATGTGTTTGGGGGAATGGTGGACACGAGAGGGGGGTTAGTTACCCTCCAATCACTTTCGACCATTAAAAAGGGCACTAGCCCTCTCAATTTCCAATTGAATGAGCCCCATTTGAAGTTTTTACGACAACTCTATCTATAAAAACCTTATATACCCCCAGGGCATAACTTACAACCTTTGCCCTGGGGGCTCTGGGGGGGGGGTTGTCATCCTTAAATACATAATTTCCAGAACTTTCAACTATGTTGAACAAAATGGCTATCTCTAAACTTTGATTGAATGTGTTTCGGGAAATGGTGGGCGTGGAAGGGGTGTTAGTTGCCTTCCAATCACTTTCGACTATTGAAAAGGGCACAAGCTACTCCAATTTCCAATTGAATGAGCCCTTTTGGAAGTTTCTACGACAACTTCTTCGATATGAAGTGCCCTGGTCTAAGGGAAAAAAAATAATACATTGTGCGAACATCGTTCTTATATGCCTCCAGGGCATAACTTAAAACCCTTGCCCTGAGGGTTGTGGGGGAGTCTCCTCCAAAAAAACATAATTTCTATCGGGAAATCAACTACGCTGAACAAAATGGCTATCTCAAAATTTTGATTGGATGTGTTTGGGGTAATGGTGGGCGTGGAAGGGGTGTTAGTTGCCTTCCAATCACTTTCGACTATTGAAAAGGGCACAAGCTACTCCAATTTCCAATTGAATGAGCCCTTTTCTAAGTTTCTACGACAACTCCTTCGATACAAAGTGCCCTGGTCTAAAAAAAAAAAATAATACATTGTGCCAACATCGTTTTTTACTTAGGCAGCGCGATTGTGCTGCCTATGATAATATGTCCTCGCAAAACCTCTAGAAGTTCTTTTATTTTGCTCGCAATTCTCGTACAAAGCACTAGTCACTTTATTGCATTTGTCTGGTATACCATACAAGGATAAGGCCTTCGCTAAAGCTCTTCGATCAACTGAATCGAATGCTTAGTCATTATCTATAAAACTGAGGACTAAAGGTGTTTGATGACCCAAGCACTTCTCAATTATTAGCCTAAGAGTGAAAACTTAGTCGACGCGTTCTCTACCCTTCCTAAAACCGTACTGTTCTTCTCTTAAAAATTTGTCTTCAGCATCTTTAAGTCTATAAAGTGTTATCATACTAAGTAATTAGCTTCCTATAGAAACCTGGTTAATGTCTCCCACAATCAACACACTCAATCTTATCACCTTTATGCAAGGGTTTAATTATTGTTTTCCTAAAACCGCTAGGTACTTCCCCTTTCTAAAATCATATTCATAATCTTCAGTTACTTATTTCTAATCTCATATACACCACATTTAAGAAACTCATTTACAACACTACCAGCACCTAAGGTCTTATTATTTTTTAATCTTTTTTGTACTGTCACTAATTCTTCAAACAAAATAGATCTTAATCACATCCAAGGTGTCACAAACTTCTACATTTTTTTTTTCATATCTTTTCCTGCAACTCTATCCCGGTGTAGCACATTCTTCAAACGTTGTGTCCACCTTTTTTATATTTTTCCTTATCACTAATTGTGGCCCCCTTCCTATCTTTAAGTGGGACAAGTCCAGATTGACTACTCCCTCTCAATTTGTTAACATGCCAGTACAATATTTTACTACTATGCCGTCTAGCTTCATCTTCCAAATCCTTGACAATTTTACCCATGGTCTCCACTTCATACCCCTTTAGTTCATATGTTAATGCTTTGTTCCTCTTTATGTTCTTTTTTCATCTTTACATTATTACATTCCACCTTCTATTACATTCCAAATATCATGTCACATACTTAGTGCAAATGTATAAGATGCATTGCAGTAATTTTAAAGTTACCCATTAATAGTTAAAAGCCTAGAAAAATTTGACTGATTTTCGAAGGAGGGGGGGGGCTAAAAAAAGCGTTTGTCATGAAAATCCAATCATCGAAATCAGAACTCTTATGCAGGGGCTTTATCAAGGAACTCTACTGTTGATGTGATTATTCAGATTTGTTTTCACATGCCTAATATTAATATTTCGCCCTTTACTTTAAAAAAAAAGACTTCTTTTTGAGGAAGTTTCCAAAACTAATTTAAAAATTTGGTCAAATATAAGCTATTATTATCATAAATTCAACAGGTCTAAAAGCAATTGGTCCTTCTAGACCTGCCTTTGCATTTCCCAGATTTTTTTAAAGTTGTTTTAAGCATTCAATTAAATAAAAACAACTGAAAATAAGAAGCAGAATTAAAACTTAAAACAAACAAAAACAATTCGAGTATATTAGGGGGGCCAATATACGTCAATTCTTCAGCCGTCGCTCTTTATGCTAGTATCTAAAAGTTCTTTAAAAATACATCTCGTTTCAATTCAACAACCCTTGTGTTTGACCAGTCTCGTAATTTTGAGAAGAAGTAAAACACTTTGACTCCTTGCCAGAATTATTAGGGAAAGACTGCTCAAACACAAGGGGAATTGAATTTGAATGAGATGGCAGCTAGGAAAACATTCATAAACAAAACCATCACCTACTACATATTTAAAAAAAATACAAGCAGAATCTAACCTAAAAAGGACTATAATAAATGCTAAATATAACTACTGGAATAATTTTGCAAATAATCTCTCCAGAGAAACACATATATTTAAAGAACTTTAAAACTTCAGCATAAAGAGCAAGGGTTGAGGAAGGGGATACCACCCTAATATATGAAAAAATTTCTATTCGTTTTGAGTATCAATGTTGTTCCTTGCTTTCAGCTGAAAAAAACTTGTTTTTTCTATAGTTTCTTACCGTTTTTAAATCATGTCAGGAAATCCCCTCCCCCTATATAAAATTCTCCCTGGAAGCCTTCCTCCCTATAGAAAATTCTCTCCATATAAAAATCCCCCCATAGATATCCTGTATATGTGGGGGGGATAGATAATCCCCCCACATATAAGAACAATGGGTAAACTGCATAACTTACAGTCTATTCCACAGGAACTATGGGGGGTCATGTCATCTCCAAGGACATAGTTATTGAACCTTTCAACTATGCTGAACCAAGAGGCTACCTCAAAATTTTGATCAGATGTCTATAGGGAAAAAGGGGCAAGGGAAAACCTAGTTGCAATTCAATCTTCTTGGTCACAGGCAGTGAAATAGTGCTGCTTAAGTAAAAAGCAATATAGGCACAATGTGTTGTTTTTGTTGTTTTTTTTTTTCTTTTCACTATGGTATTTCGTATAGAAGGAATTGTTGTTGGGAGCTTTGGAAGGAGCTCATTCGACTGGAAATTGAAAGTTCTGGGCCCTTTTAAAGAGTCAAAAGTGATTGGAGAGCAACTAGCTCCCCTCCGACGCCCATTAATTCCTCAAACACATCTAATCAAAATTTTTGGATAGCAAATTTGTTCAGTATAATTGAAAGGTCCAAAAATTGTGTTCCTGGGGATGTCAACTCTCCTTCCCCCACAGCCCTCAAGACAAGGGCTGTAAATTATGCAATTGTTTACACATAATGTTTGTTGTTGTGAAAGAAGGCGTGTTTGACCATTAGTGTCTAAAAGAGCAAGGATTTATATAAAGCGTCCACATAATGTTGAGGAGTGTTGAACTAAATCAAAACACATTACGTGCATACAGGTTATCAAAAGGGCGTAACTCAGGAATGACTTCGGGTATTCTATGGGAACTTTAAGGGAATGATGAGAGGGATTATCAATTGGACATAAAGGAGATATTTGCACACTACTAGTACTAATACTGCTACTACTACTACTAATACTGCTTTTCCTAGAATCATTAGTATTACTGCTACTACAGCTTCTGCTTCTGTGTTGTTTACAACTAAGGCTGAAGATAGGGGGGGGGGGTGATAATTCGACCAGATGTGAAGGGGAAAGTTGAAAAATCAAAACATACAATGCACAAAAATATTGTCAAAAAGGCGTATCAGCACTATCTCAGGAACAGCTTACTGTATCCGACTGAAACATCCAGGACATCATAAGGAGGATGTTCAACTGACCAAAAGGCTATGGGTGGATACTATTCCTACTAATAACACAACTGCAACTACTGTTACTACTCCTACGATACTAATACTACTACTCCCACTACTACTATTCCTATGATACTAGTACTACTGAGGCTAAGGGTATAAAGGTAAAAATTTAAGAGAATTTTAAGGGAAAAAGTAGAATTAAAACAAAACACACTATGTGCATGCAGGTTGTCTAAAGGGTGCATCTCAGGACTATAATAAGAAAAGCAAAAGGAAAAGTGCTGAATAGTCTCGACTGAATAGCCCCGCTTGCTGAAATAGAAGAAGAAGAAGAAGAAGAAAAAGAGAAGAAGAAGTTTATGTTCTTCACAGTCAGCAGCAGCAACATTTTAAGAAATTTATAAATAAATTTCTTGTGAATTATTATCTCGATTTATCAGTAGTTTTACCGAACTAATCGTGCTCAAAATCCTCCTCAGGGCCATACTGTGGTGTTTCTTTTGTGGATGGTGAAGTTTTCCCCACAGTAGCGTGCAGACGGTCTGTTATCATTGTATTATCCTTTCTTGTTTTAGTTTAAAGCTTATTCTAATAGGCAATGCATAGAACTCCTCCAAAAAAAAAGGTCCCCCCAGATCCCACCCCAAATACCAGTGAATTTGATACCCATCTTGGCTGGTCAAGCTCATTATCACAAAGTTCACATGATAGCTCCAATTCTGAGAATAGGACAATGATCAGTGTAGGGGCTAATGTCACTATAAATGATGATAATGGGTTTCAAGAGGTGCTTTCTAGAAGCTCTAAAAAAAGGAAAAAAAACTCCCCAATCAAAAGTATTTCCCCTCTCCCCGCCCAAGATCCTCCCTCCCAAAAGCAATCGTGCTCAAAATCCTCCTCAGGGCCATACTGTGGTGTTTCTTTTGTAGATGGTGAAGTTTTCCCCACAGTAGCGTGCAGACGGTCTGTTATCATTGTATTATCCTTTCTTGTTTTAGTTTAAAGCTTATTCCAATAAGCAATGCATAGAACTCCTCCAAAAAAAAGTCCCCCCAGATCCCACCCCAAATACCAGTGAATTTGATACCCATCTTGGCTGGTCAAGCTCATTATCACAAAGTTCACATGATAGCTCCAATTCTGAGAATAGGACAATGATCAGTGTAGGGGCTAATGTCACTATAAATGATGATAATGGGTTTCAAGAGGTGCTTTCTAGAAGCTCCAAAAAAAGGCAAAACACGTCCCCAATCAAAAGTATTTCCCCTCCCCCTGTCCAAATTTCCCCTTCCCAAAACTTAGGCATTTATCTTAAAATTTCTCCTAATACCCCCTTTGAAATAAAAAAGATTACTGCAATAAGAGGTGCAATTTTCAAATTGCTAAAATCAATGTTTTCTCTTAATATTCACCGTGATGGATCTCTGCTAATAGCTGTTCAAGATCAGAAATCAGCAGACACAATAATTAATCTAAAATCCCTTCTGAATATCCCAATTAATGCATCTAAATGGAACCCAAATAATCCCCAACAAAAATAGTATTTTATAATGTTCCCCCAGAAATACCCATTCAGGAGTTAAAAGAAGGGCTCTCAGATAGGGCTGGCAACACAATCCCAGTTGAAGATGTTACCCAACTTGGTAAACCCAACTCCAATGGCCTAAAAACAAGTAGATCTTTCTTATTTACACTGAAGGAAAATATTAATATCCCAGAAAAGTTATTCCTATTTGGGCGAATCAAACCGCACAAGGAATACAAACCAAAGCCCATCCAGTGTCAGAAGTGTCTCAAACTGGGACACACAACAAACAAATGCAATGAAATTCTCCTAGCGTGTAGTAATTGTAAAGCATCCCATCCTAAAGAGTTGACAACTTGCAACAACACTCAGCCTACATGTATCAATTGCAAAGGCCCACATGAATCTACCAATAAATAACTATGCCCTGCATATAAGAAAAGAGCACTAACACTCCAAATAGCAACTGAGAAGGCCATTCCATACCCCTTTGCAGCTATGGAAGCAAATGCTGCCCAACCATACCAAATAAAGCCCGTAATGAAACCAACCAAAAAACCCCCAAGTCAAATGCCCCCAAGGCATCAAGTACCCCGTATAAAACAACATCCTCTAAGCCCCCTAGCTCACATCCCTATCAGAAAGAATCACCAAGTCAACAAGCCTCCTTGTCCAGTGAGATGAGGTCAGCCTGCCCCCCCCCCCTCCCAAGAAGGAACAAACCAGAAACACTACCAGGAATTAATCCCTTAACTGACAAACAGGATGCAGATCTAAACATGCAATCCCCAAATATATGCTTATTCATTCTAAACTGTAATGCAGTTCAGGCCATGAATATACATCAACTACAGAAAACAAAAATCATTGCAGAATTGGCAAATATCTACATCCCTGATGATATGCTCATTCAAGCAAAAAAAGATCTTGCTTTACTATTAACAAAGCTGAACATTGATACACAGTCATATGAAAAATAAATCAACAACACAACACATATCAATACTCCAGTGGAACGTAAGATCACTCACAGAAAATAAGCTAAATGAACTAATATCTTTTATGAATAATAATTCCATCAATATTGCTTGCCTCCAGGAAACTCATTTAACCCAAAATCAACAAATTAAGTTTCTGTGATATACTATCCTGAGAAAGGATAGATCATCAGAGAGAAAAGGATCTGGAGTAGCTTTAATAGTTAAAAATAATATTAAATTCTGTGGCATCAACTTTTCAGATTTTGTAAATGATGTTGATGCAATTTGTATCAGTGTTTGGCTGAATAATACAACAACTTACATAATAAGCTTTTATAACCCTAATGGCCAAACTACAGATAAAATGGATTTCTTTAGCTATATAAATAATTCTAATATGTTAAAAAATATCATTATTTGTGGAGACTTCAATGCCCACAGCCTTTTGTAGGGGAATAAACCAGCAAATAAAGCTGGTAAGTTCATTGAGCTTATGACTTCAAATAATATTGAACTAGGTGTTGCTACCCCTCCAAACCTGAATACATATTTCAACCCCAAAAGTGGCAGCTTCTCTACAATTGACCTACAAGTTGTGTCATTAAATATTTTGAATAAAATTTATATAAATAAAATTAATAGTCTATGTACTGACCACTTTGCTATAGTTTGCTCCCTAAACGAACCTGCTGAAACCCTATCACATACCTCCAAATATATCAACACTAAAGCAAATTGGCCTATGTTCCAAAATAAGCTAAATCATGAAATTACAAGTTTCACCCAAAATTCATGCATTTCAAGCACAGTTGACACACATGCTGAAGTTTTGGCATCTTTACTAATAAATACAGCTAATCATGCTATCCCCAGGACAAAACCCAAGAAAACCTTCCCTAAACACATTCCCAAAGCATGGTGGACAAATGAGTGCCAAAATAAATGGAGAACAAAAAAGGCAGCTAGGAGAACATTCATAAAAAAACCATCACCTACTATATATTTAAAAAAATTACAAGCAGAATCTAACCTAAAAAGGACTATAATAAATGCTAAATATAACTACTGGAATAATTTTGCAAATAATCTCTCCAGAGAAACACATGAGCCAATTATACATAACGTCATAAGCCACATCTGTGGGAAAAAGACTTCCCCCAACCCACTCCTGTATGAGCTTATACATAATAATACCCATTATGACAATGATAATGAAAAAGCTAAGCTATTTGCCACTCTTTTTGTTAATAAGCTAACATCAAATGATTGCAGCAAAATGTCCCCAATTCCTATGAACCCAAGTTACCAACCACGCCCAGGATCCGAGTATATAACCAGCCCATTTTCAATCCAGGAAATGAATAATGTAATACATCATATTAGAACCAAGACTAGGGGCAGCTATAACAACATACACCCTACATGGATAAAGAATCTCACCCCTTCATTCAAACAGGAACTTCTAAATTGTTATAATCACACTTGGGCATCTTCTATGTTCCCCAATATATGGAAATGTTCGTCCGTCCTACCAATCCTAAAGAAAAATAAACCCAAAAATAACCCTGAGTCTTATAGGCCCACAATGATTACTCCTGTGATAGGGAAAATAATGGAGAAAATGATATATTATCGACTCCCCTGGTTTGTTGAAAAAAATAATATGATCCCTCACACTCAAACCGGTTTCAGGAAACACCACTCCTCAACAGATGCTTTCATATTGTTAACAAATGCAATAAATGAATCATTCTCAAAAAATAATGTCCTAGTTGCAGCTTTCCTAGATTTCGAAGGGGCATATGACAATGTGAACCACCAAATCCTTTTAAACAAACTTGCAAACCTTGGATTAACCCCCAAGCTAGTATCTTTCATAAAATCTTTCATAGAATTGCGAAGTTTCATTGTTTGTGTAGGTTCAGCCTCTTCACCCCAGAAGACAATAACCAAAGGCCTTCCTCAGGGAGCAGTCCTCAGCTGCCTCCTCTTTGCCCTATATCTCTGGGACATGAACCTCCCCCACACGAATCTACAATATGCTGGCGATCTGGTGCTATGGTCATCTGGCAACACCTTTGAGATATCACAGTCAAAGCTGCAAAAGTCACTTTTCCAATTTGAAAAATTCTCTCATCATTCAGATTTACCCATTGCACCTACAAGTCAAAAATAATCCAATTTCACCGAAATCGAAACCATGTTAATGCAAGATTAACTCTAAATGGAACAACTATTCCAGAAGATAATCATATTAATTACCTAGGTCTCATGCTCGACCAAAACTTAATTTCCACCTCCACATTTCAAACACAATAAAAAATGCTATAGAAAAACAAATATACTAAAAAGACTTCTTTCCACACCCTGGGGAAGTAAGGAGAAAACCTTACTCCAGTTTTATAAATCACATATAAGACCCCACATTGACTATGGGCTCATCGTCTATGGTGCATGTGCAAAGACCAAGATGCAAAAATTGAAACAATACAAAATGATATAATACGTCTCATATTTGGTCTTAGGAAACCAACAAGCACCAAGTTTCTGCTTATGGAGAGTGGATTAACAACAATAAGGGAGAAACGTAGCTTTCTCTTGACAAAACATCTTACAAAAATTGAATCAAATAGCTCACACACCCTACATAATTGGTTAAGAAATCCAGCCATGTATAGAGGCATTGCAGATGAGTATGCCAATATTCAGAAGAAGTTCCCTGTACCAGCAAAGTCTATTGCACCTACTTTCCCCCAATCCCCTCCATGGAATTGGTCAATTCCCATAATAAATACTGATTTCTCAAAGTGGAATAAAGATTTAACCCCCATTGCTTTTGTCCAGAAAAAAATTGCTGAAATTAATACAATTACTTATAAAAACCACTTCCAAATATTTGTTGATGGGTCAAAAATGGATGAGAAGGTAGCAAGTGATGCTTTCCTTCCTTACCTGAAAATTGCAATGGGTGAGAGATTGTACAATAATGTATCTATAATGTCTGCTGAGTCAAATGCCATAATCATGGCATTAGAACACTTTATGGAAAACCAACCTTTGATTGCTAATTCAAAATATTATAGTCTATTCCGACTCTTTATCAAGCCTTGAGTTGCTGGCCTCTGCTCCTCAGTATAAGTTGGACCTTGACACTTATCATTGTCTTATTATTATAGATAATCTTGCTTCAAGTGGCATAAGAACTTATCTTCAGTATATTCCTAGCCACTCTGGTATAAGTGTTAATCATCAGGTTGATGAAATAGCAAAAAATGCTATAAATATTGACCAGCCAAGTGGGAGACCAATCCCCATTAGAGATATTTGCCAATGGAGACTATCAGATATTACATTTAATAAGAATAATCCTATCCTTTCCCCCTTTCCCAATAAGCATTTTTCTAAAATTTATCATAGATTTCGTTCTGGAACAAATGGAATAAACTTTCTTGCATTCTCGTACCAGTTTCCTAATTCAAGTGGTTCAGTTCCCCTGTCCCCTCTTTGCAGGTATTGTAATATGAATAATGAAACAATTGACCACTGCCTATTGGAATGTAATATGCTGACGTCTGCACAACATACCTTGGGTTGTAAACTGTTAAAATACTTCATACACCACAAAATCTCACTATCAGCCAAGAGCCTAGCCAACTATACCTGCACACAGAGCATAGAAATCGAAATCTATCATCTTATATTTGAACTCCTTGAGTCAAAAGATCTACTGAAAGGTATCTGAAAACATCTAATAAATAAGAGGCAATCAAGCCAGTAGCTCTGTAGCCCACAGAGTGAAGCAAAAGATTAAGGGCTAAATAGTATCACTGAAAAGCCCGCCTGCTGTGAAATAGAAGAAGAAGAAGAAGAAGAAGAGAAGACTACAATGATGCCAGTGGTCGAATATGGTTCAGAAGCATGGGCGCTCCGAAAAACGGAGGACGATTTTCTAGATATATTTCAAAGAAATTGTCTACAGATTGTTTTGGGTACCTGGCTGATTGACCGTATTTAGAAAGGTAGGCTGTACACAAAGTGTTCTTCAATCCTACTTTCTAGAGCTATAATGAGAGAAAGGTTGGGATGGCTAGGGTATGTTCTGTAGATGACTGATTGTCAAAGATTGTCCTTTTTGGCCAACTATCTAGGACTAGACGGAAAGCAGGTAGTCCACGGTTGAGATGGGAGGATCTTGTAAAGGAAGATTTGACAGAAATGGGAACTCCCTAGAGGGGTGTAATGAGAGAGGCTTTCAGTAGAATAGGATGGAGGAGGAGCGTGCGTAGCTGTGTTGGCCCTAGGCAGCTTAGTACTGCGGTGAGTTGTAAGTAGTAGTTTATGTTTAAAACTAATTTTCGTGACGTATCCTCTGACAAATCAATGATTTCTTCACTTGATTTCGTTGACATACTAGTTCCAAACCCTGGTCCCTAAACCTGACTAGTTCTAAACTTGTTCTAAACCCTGGCCCTTAGACATAAAAAAGACATTTAGAAACAAAATAAGATGGTCAGACAATGGAAAACAATTTAAGTGAAATCTTCATTAATTCTTGGACCAGGTGTAGTTAATTTTTCGTCAAGAACGTTATAAGAACAAAAAATATTTAGTTTTAGAGAAATTGAATTTGGTTTAGGTCCTTTGTAAACATCTTTACAACGTAAAAACTGGTAAACGTAAGACTGGTAATAGATGCTAGCTTAGTAAGAACTTCTACAGTTAAAACCCTTTCTATTTTTACAATGAACCCTGAAACTCCAAATAAGTCCCTCAGCGACATAAGGATTCTAAACACTTTAAAATGATGAATCAATAACTATTGCAAAAGCAGATAAGAGGGACATTTTAGTAGTGATGAATACTAAGGACTACGAAACAAAACTAAGGACTATTGAAGGGTGAAAAAACCTATAAAAGGCTATCTTATGATGTAACAGTCTCATATACAAATAAGTTTAAAAACAAGTTAAAGTGTTTGAAAGATGAAGGAAAGATTACACCTAATCTTTATTGTAATGCTTAGCCTACCATGCAGATCTTTGTACCCTAAACTATATGGACTTCCTAAGATCCATGGGCCAAATCTTTCATTATGACCAATTATATCCAGCAAAAAGTCGCTAAGTGTTCTAAGCTAGTCGCTAGTTTTGGTAATTAAACCACTCTTGTTTACACAAATTTCTTACATAAAGAACTCCTTAGAATTGGTTAAAAAACTAAAAGAAGAGGAAATTTCTTCAAAATCAATAATTTCAAGCTTTGACATCAAGTAAATGTGTACAAATACTGATGAGAAAGTAGCTGAAACCCTTCTTAAAAGAAAGTTGTAAAGAAATTTGGACTTAATTAGTGGTACAACAGATCTGGAAGCCAATATAATAATAGATTTAGTAAGGTTGTGTAAAACATTCTCCGTTTTTTTTTCAATTAAGAAGGGAATTTTTTGAATGAACCTATGGGGGCTCCATTAAGTCCTTTATTAGCAATTATTGTTGCTGATAATATAGAAACCAAAGCGTTAGATTCATATCTACTAAGAAATAGATTCTGGGGATGATATATGAACAATATACGTAACTTTAGTATGGAATCATTGGGGGAGAAAGAACTACAAGGTGTTTTGGAATATCTCTTTTTTTGGGAGGGGGGATTTAAATCTTACAGTTGAATTAGAAAAAGACAGGAAACTTCCTTTTCTTGGTGTTCTTATTTTAAAAAAAATGAAAATAGTCTGGATATAAAACCTATAGAAAACCAACTAACAAGAATACATTTTTTTTTCTCAGGTTATGCTTGCCAAGTAAGAGTTGGATTGATCATAACTTTAACAGACAGCTTTTTTAGTACCTGCTCTCTGAAATTTATAGAGGAACAGTTGTTTTTTCTGAGAGACGTATTAATAAGTAACAATTATCCAAGTCGGTTATTTGACCAGACTATTTCAAGAAAAAGAAAAGAGCTTCTGGAGATTTTTAGGATGTCTTAGAGACAACTGGGGAGAAGGATGTTTTGTATTTTATCATGTGTTCCAACACTGAGTGAAAGACTAAAAAGAATTTTATGAAGTAATTTTTAAAGGTAATTTTAAAAATTAGTAATACCTAAGTAGTTTTCTGAATTCTGGAAAGGATTGAACTTCAGTAGAGCAGTAAAGCGGGGTCTATCAGATCCCATGTACTGCTGGAAGCTCCTATGTGGGCCATACTAACCAGATTTTTTAAGTGAATTTTGTCAACCCTAAGGCAAAAATCCAAACCTGAAAATTTTAGCACTATTTGACACATTTTAATTTCTCAGGTCATTTCTCAAGTTTGAAAATGTTTCTTTCACATCTAGGGACCAGTATTTAAAACAAGTTTTCAGGGTAACCCTTAAAATTAAAAAAAAAATCTTATTCGAAAACACAGCTTTGAATAGACATGCAGATGAATTTGGCTTAAATACAATTTATGATAATTTATTACAGTCAAATAAAGTAATTTAATTTCTCCCAATGCTCTTCACCTCTGTTTACTTGATAATGAACCTGTTCATGCAAATGAAACTAATGAAGTGGAAACTAGGATTTCAAAAAATCTGCATCTGTAACTGCTCTGAAAAAGATAAGAGCATTTAACAATTTGTAATTATTTTGTTTTGTGTAGATGTCAATGTTTTATTTCTATTATTTTAGTTGATCTGTTAAGAAAGGCTGCTGTATATGTGACTGAAATACCCAGAGATTTTGCTATTGTTTGCACTATCAAATAAAAGGATTTGTCCCTATTGAATTGTTATTTGTATGTATTTTGGAGAACTGATGGAATAGTTTGATTCATTGAGTTTGATTTGTAACTCATATCAAGACGACTTACCAACTGGTATGTCAATTAAAGCAAGTGAAGAAAACATTGATTTATCAGAGGATACGTCATGGAAAATAGTTTTAATCACAAATTACTACTTCTACTACTACTTACAACTCACCACAGCACTAATCCGCCTGAGGCCAGCACAGCTATGCACAATCCTCCTCCATCCAATTCTACTCAAAGCCTCCCTCATTAAACCCTTCCGGGGAGTTCCCATTTCCGTTAAATCTTCCTTTGCAAAATCTTCCCACCCCAACTGCAGATGACCTGCTTTCCGTTTAGCCCTAGATAGTTGGCCAAAAAGGACAATCTATGGCAATCAGTCATCCTTCATCTGCAGAATGTGTCCTAGCCATCCCAACTTTTGTCTCATTATAGCTCTAGAAAGCAGGATTAAAGTACACTTTTTGTACAGCCTATCATTCAAAATACAGTCAGTCAGCTGTGTACCCAAAACAATCTAACTTAATTAGTGGTAAAACAGATATGGAAGTCAATGTAATAATGGATTTAGTAAGGTTGTGTAATATGTTCTTTTATTGTGTAATATGTACTCTTATTCTTTTCAATTCAGACAGGAATTGTTTGACCATGTGAATGGTGTACCTATGGGGGGCTTTATTAAGTCCATTATTAGCGCATTTTTGTTGTTGAAAATATAGATACAATAGCATTAGATTCATATTTCTTGCAACATAAATTTTTGGGACATTATCTGGACAATATAATTTCAGTATGGAATCATGGAGAGAAAGAACTAGAAGGTTTTTGGAATATCTCTTTTTTAGGGGGAGGGGGATTTAAATTCTACAGTTGAATTAACAAAAGATGGGAAACTTTCTTGTCTTGATGTTCTCCTTTTGAAGAATGAAAATAGTCTGGATTTTAAAATCTATGAAAACCAACTGACAACAATAGATTTTTGTCTTGTTTCTCAAGTCATACTTGCCAAGTAAAAGGTAGATTGATCATAACTTTAACAGACTGCATTGTTAGTATTCATTCTTCAAATTTTACGGTGGAGTTGTCTTCTCCGCAAGATGTAATAATAAGTAGCAATTATCCAACTGCTTAATTGATCAGGCTGTTTGAAGAAGATGAAAAAAATCTCTGGCGATGCCTAAGAAAGTCTTAGATATAACCGAGGAGAAGGATGTTTCTTGTACTTTACCATATGTTCCACGGCTGCATTAAGAACTAAAAAGAATTTAACAAATTGATGGTAAAAGAGTAGCTTTAAAAAGCAGCAATACTATAAGTAGTTTTCTAAATTCTGGAAAGGATAGAACTTCAATGGAGTGACAAAGTGGGTCTATCAAATCCCATATAGTTCTGGAATCTCCTATGTGGGATGTACTAGCCAGAATTTGAAAATGAGATTACTATAACATAAAGAATCAATTTTGCCAACCCTAAAGCAAAAATCCAAACCTGGAAATTTTGCATCAGCTCTAGCACAGCAGATTTATAATTTCCCTGACCATTTTATTATGTTTGAAAATATCTCTTTGATATCTAGAGACCATAGTTTAAAACAAGTTTTCAAGGAAACCACTAAAACTATAAAAAAAATTATTAAAAAACCTGGCTTTGAATAGAGATACAGGTGAATTTGGCTTAAATTCGACTTATAATAATTTACTTCGGTCAAATAAAGAAAGTTTCATTTCTCCCAATACTTTTGACCTCTGTTTACCTGATAATTAAAATTTCCATACCAATCAAGCTAATGAACCAGAAATTAGGAAATCAAAGAGATTTGCATCTGTAACTGCTTTGAAAAAGATAAGAGGACAGAACAATATGTAATTATTTTGTTTTGTATAAATACTGACGTTGATTTGTTTTATTTTAGTTTATCAGCTGAGGACAGTCACTGAGTATGAGACCAAAATATCCATACAGTTCTACTTTAACCAGTTCTTCACAACCTACACAGTTTAAAGTTACACAACCTACACAGTACTCCCACTGTAAAGCTTTTTCTTTTATATGGGAATCACTTGTATTGTAAACTACCTAAGCAGTTCAACACGTTCCACAATTTATTGGCTTGTAGAACCCAGATACCTTTGTGCACATTTTTCTGCCATATAAAACACACAAAAAAGGGATAATACTGGGCTGCAGATGCTCAAGCTTATGTTGAAACATGGCACCCCTCCAGATCACCTCCTCCAAATATTTACATCTTTTATTTGCCCAATTCTGGAATATGCAGCTCCTGTACGGCATTTTGGACTGACAACTGAGCAAAGCGCAAGGATCAAAAGAGCTCAGAAAAAAGTTCTAATATAGTATCGAAGCAGGCAGAAATGTTGTATGGAGAGCTGCTGACAGAGTTTAGAATGCAAACTCTGAAAAAAAGAAGAGAGAAACTCTGCATGGATTTTGGAAGACAATCTCTGATCCACCCAATCCACAAAACCCTTTTCCCCCCTCAATCCACAGCAAAACGACTCCCGAGCAGGGTTGCAGTGCCTGTTGAGAAACTTCATCCAGTACGCTGTGCCATCAGCAGTTAGCGAAAAAATAGGCCCGTTTTTTAGCACTAAGGGCAAGATTTTATTTTTGCAAGAAGTTCCTGTGTGTTCAAATTACTTTATATGGGGTAGTTAACTCTTCCTAGGTATGTCATCCTTGCTTGGCCTTGTATCTTCAAATGAAACCTAAGCCATATTTAAATTCCTTTAAGGAGCTAGTATCAATTAAATATTTTTTAAAAGTATTTCTAGTTTTTCTATTGTATTTATAGGCTTACCTTACCTTAATCACCTTAATCCATTTGAGAGCTTTAAGGTCCTCCGGACCTGTAGTGCTCTTGAGTCGACGACTCCCAATTGAACCTCCACTGCTTCTTCTCCCACTCCTTGTCAAGGTGACATTTAAATGACTGGATGGAAGGAGCGCTGACAGTTGAGTCCTTCAATTGATTCCAATAGTTTATGACTCTTCTTGAGAAGTACATTTGACGGGTTCTCGATCGGGATCTTAACTTTGGCAGCTTCTTGGTGTCCTCTTGTGTAATGATGGCTGGTGCTATGACTGCTGCTAAAGATGGTAGAGTTTTCTTCTCGAAGTTTGAAAGTCAGCATCATATCGCTACGCATGCGTCTGTAGACGAGGGTAGGTAGCTTAAGTTGCTTCAGGTGGTCCTCATATGAAGTTGATTTTAGGCTTTTCACGCACTTTGTTGCTCGCCTCTGAACATTTTTGATGAGCCTAACATCTTGCCGATAAGAAGGACCTGCAAGGCACATGCCAAAATTGAGATGGGGTCTGACGAGAGCTTTATATAATTTTATGAATAGTGTTGCCTCTCGGCTACCGATGGTCCGTTTTAATAGGCCAAGGCTGGAATTTGCACGTGAAACAACATGCTGAACTTGGGTGTGGAACTTCAACTTGTCGTCAATGATGACACCAAGATCCCTTTCTTCTTCTCTATTCTCTAGATGTTCCCTTGTTTTTGTGTTGGGATTATAAATTGAATAGGTAGCCATTGGGTTGTTAGGTCCAAGGTGCAAAATACAGTATTTGATTGTAGTGAAGTGAAGGAGCCAGTCTTGAGTCCAATCCTGTAGCCTGTCTATGTCACATTGGATGGTCTGTGGATTTGCAATGCCGAACACTTTGGCATCATCAGCGAACAAATGCATACTATTATCTACATAATTGAAGATGTCATTGATGTACATCAAGAAAAGGGTTGGGCCTAGTACAGTCCCCTGTGGTACCCTGCTCATTACCATGGCCTCATGGGAGTAGATTGGCTGGCCACCCATCTCGAATAAGCGGACTTTTTGCTTATGGTTGGTGAGGAAATTCATTAGCCAGTCTATCAGAGCTGAATTGATGCCGGAGGCAGATAATTTGGAGCGCAATCGAATGTGCGGTACCTTGTCGAAAGCCTTGGCGAAGTCCAGCAGTAGTAGGTCGACTGGATGTCCTTGGTCAATCAGATTTGTAATTTCTTCGTATGATTCCAATAGGTTCGTTTCGATTGATTTTCCTGACTGGAATCCATGCTGCTTGGGTGACAAGATCTTGTTTTTGGTTAAATGTTCGATAATTGAATCATTGACTATGCGTTCAAGTATCTTAACTACAGCTGAAGTTAGGCTAATAGGTTGATAATTCTCAGATTTGGTGCGATCACCTTTTTTGAGTACCGGCGTTATGTTGGCCACTTTCCAGTCTGCTGGTAGCTCTCTAGAGATAAGTGACGTCTGGAAGATTCTCGTGAGGGGCTCTGCTATCACTTCTGCGGTTTCTTTTAATAGTCTGGGATGTATATTATCGGGCCCTGGCAACTTGTTAGCATCTAATTTCAGTAAACGTTTAAGGACATCTGTAGACGATACCATGGTGCTCTCCATTGGGGCTTTTACATCGTATTTCGGTGGGGAAGGTAAAGGGCCATCTGGTTCAGTGGTGAAAACTGAGACAAATTGTAGGTTCAGTAAGTCAGCAAGCTTATAAGTGTCTGTAGTTTCTTCCCCTTGCTCTGTTATCAGTTTTTTGATACACTGTCTATAGTGGTCCTGGCTGGAGACGTACCGCCAAAACTTCTTTGGGTTTGTCTTGGCTTCATCAGCAAGTTTGGATTCAAAGCTCGTGTACAAGGCCCGCGTCAAGTTTTTAAGTTTGTTCCGGCTTTTGGAATATTTCTCTCTTCTTCTTCTATTTAAACAGCAGGCGGGCTTTTCAGTGATACTATTTAGCCCTTAATCTTTTGCTTCACTCTGTGGGCTACAGAGCTACTGGCTTGATTGTCTCATGGTTATTAGATATTTTCAGATATGTTTCAGTAGATCTTTTGACTCTAGTTCAATTATGAGTTGATAGATGTCGATTTCTATGCTCTGTGTGCAGGTATAGTTGGCTAGGCTCTTGGCTGATAGTGAGATTTTGTGGTGTTTGAAGCATTTTAACAGTTTGCAAAGCAAGGTATGTTGTGCAGACGTCAGCATATTACATTCAAATAATCAATGGTCAATTGTTTCATTATTCATATTACAATGCCTGCAAAGAGGGGACAGGGGAATTGAACCACTTGAATAAGAAAACTTATACGAGAATGCAAGAAAATTTAGTCCATTTGTTCCAGAACGAAATCTATGATAAATTTTAGAAAGATACTTATTGGGAAAGGGGGAAAGGATAGGATTAATCTTATTAAAATTAATATCTGATAGCCTCCATCGGTAAATATCTCTAATCGGGATTAGTCTCCCACTTGGCTGGTCAATATTTATCGTCATTTTTTGCTATTTCATCAACCTGATGATTACCACTTATGCCAGAGTGGCTAGGAATATACTGAAAATAAGTTTTTATGCCACTTGAAGCAAGATTATCTATAATACTGAGACAATGATAAGTGTCAATGTCTAACTTATACTGAGGAGCTGAGGCCAGCAAATCAAGGCTGGATAAGGAGTCGGAATATAAAATAATATTATTTGAATTTGCAATCAAAGGTTGGTTTTCCTTAATGTGTTCTAATGCCATGATTATGGCATTTAACTCAGCAGACATTATAGATAAATTATTATATAATCTCTCGCCCATTGTAATTTTCAGGTGAGGAAGGAAAGCACCACTTGCTACCTTCTCATTCATTTTGACCCATCAACAAATATTTGGAAGTGATTTTTATAGGTAATTGTATTAAGTTCAGCAAATTTTTTCTCGACAAAAGCGATGGGGGTTAAATCTTTAGTCCACTTTGAGAAATCAGTATTTATTATGGGACTTGACCAATTCCATGGAGGGGATTGGGGGAAAGTGGGTGCAATAGACTTTGCTGATACAGGGAACTTCTTCTGAATGTTGGTATACTCATCTGCAATGCCTCTATACATGGCTGGATTTCTTAACCAATTATGTAGGGTGTGTGAGCTATTTGATTCAATTTTTGTAAGATGTTTTGTCAAGAGAAAGCTACGTCTCTCCCTTATTGTTGTTAATCCACTCTCCATAAGCAGAAACTTGGTGCTTGTGGGTTTCCTAAGACCAAATATGAGGCATATTATATCGTTTTGTGTTGTTTCAATTTTTTGCATCTAGGTCTTTGCACATGCACCATATACGATGAGCCGATAGTCAATATGGGGTCTTATATGTGATTTATAAAACTGGAGTAAGGTTTTCTCCTTACAGCCCCAGGGTGTGGAAAGAAGTCTTTTTAGTATATTTGTTTTTCTATAGCATTTTTTTTTGTGTTTGAAATGTGGAGGTGGAAATTAAGTTTTTGGTCAAGCATGAGACCTAGGTAATTAATATGATTATCTTCTGGAATAGTTGTTTTATTTAGAGTTAGTTTTGCATTAACATGGTTTCGCTTCTGGTGAAATTGGATTATTTTTGACTTGGTAGGTGCAATAGGTAAATCTGAATGTTGAGAGAATTTTTCAAATTGGAAAAGTGACTTTTGCAGATTTGACTGTGCTATCTCAAAGGTGTTGCCAGATGACCATAGCACGAGATCGTCAGCATATTGTAGGTTCGTGTGGGGTAGGTTCATGTCCTAGAGATATAGGGCAAACAGGAGGCAACTGAGGACTGCTCCCTGAGGTAGGCCTTTGGTTGTTGTCTTTTGGGGTGAAGAGGCTGAACCAAAACAAACAATGAAACTTCGCACTTCTATGAAGGATTTTATAAAGGATACTAGCTTGGGGGGGTAGTCCAAGGTTTGCAAGTTTGTTTAAAAGGATTTGGTGGTTCACATTGTCATATGCCCCTTCAAAATCTAGGAAAGCTGCAACTAGGACATTATTTTTTGAGAATGATTCATTTATTGAATTTGTTAGCAAAATAAAAGCATCTGTTGAGGAGTGGTGTTTCCTGAATCCAGTTTGAGTGTGAGGGATCATATTGTTTTTTTCAACAAACAAGAGGAGTCTGTGATAGATCATTTTCTCCATTATTTTCCCCATCACAGGAGTAATCATTATGGGCCTATAGGACTCAGGGTTCTCTTTGGTTTTATTTTTCTTTAGGATTGGTAGGAGGGACGAACATTCCCACATATTGGGGAACTTAGAAGATGCCCAAGCGTGATTATAACAATTTAGCAGTTCTTGTTTGTATGAAGGGGTGATATTCTTTATCCATGTAGGGTGTATATTGTCATAGCTGCCGCTAGTTTTGGTCTTAATATGATGTATTGCATTATTCATTTCCTGGATTGAAAATGGACTACTTATATACTCGGATCCTGGGCGTGGTTGGTAACTTGGGTTCATAGGAATTGGGGACATTTTGCTTCGATTATTTGATGTTAGCTTATTAACAAAAAGAGCTGCAAATAGCTTAGCTTTTTCATTATCATTGTCATAATGGGTATTATTATGTATAAGCTCATACTGGAGTGGGTTGGGGAAATCTTTTCCCCACAGATGTGGCTTATGACTTTATGTATGATTGGCTCATGTGTTTCTCTGGAGAGATTATTTGCAAAATTATTCCAGTAATTATATTTAGCATCTATTATAGTCCTTTTTAGATTAGATTCTGCTTGTAATTTTTTTAAATATGCAGTAGGCGATAGTTTTTTTTTTATGAATTCTGTCCTAGCTGCCTTTTTATTCTCCATTTATTTTGGCACTCATTTGTCCACCAGGCTTTAGGAATGTGTTTAGGGTAGGTTTTCTTAGGTGTTGTCCTGGGGATAGCATGATTCGCTGTATTTATTAGTAAAGATCTCAATACTTCAGCATGTGTGTCAACTGTTGTGTTTGAAATGTATGAATTTTGGGTGAAACTTGTGATTTCATCATTTAGCTTATTTTGGAACATAGACCAATTTGCTTTAGTGTTGATATATTTGGAGGTATGTGGTAGAGTTTCAGCAGGTTCATTTAGGGAGCACACTATAGCAAAGTGGTCAGTACATAAACTATCAATTTTATTTATATAAATTTTATTCAAAATGTTTAATGACACAATTTGTAGGTCAATTGTGGAGAATCTGCCACTTTTGGGGTTGAAATAAGTATTTAGGTTTGGAGGGGTAGCAACAGCTAATTCATTATTATTTGAAGTCATATACTCAATCAATTTACCAGCTTTATTTGCTGGTTTATTCCCCCACAAAAGGCTGTGGGCATTGAAATCTCCACAAATAATGATATTTTTTAACATATTAGAATTATTTATATAATTAAAGAAATCCACGGCATCCGTAGTTTGGCCATTAGGGTTATAAAAGATTATTATGTAGGTTTTTATATTATTCAGCCAAACACTGATACCAATTGCATCAACATCATTAGCAAAATCTGGAAAATTGATGTCACAGAATTTTATATTATTTTTAACTAATAGAGCTACACCACCTCCTTTTTCTCTGGTGATCTATCCTTTCTCAGGATAGTATATCCCAGAGACTTAATTTGTTGATTTTGGGTTAAATGAGTTTCCTGGAGGCAAGCAATATTAATGGAATTATTATTCATAAAAGATATTAGTTCATTTAGCTTATTTTCTGTGAGTGATCTTATGTTCCACTCGAGTATTGATATGTGTTGTGTTGTTGATTTATTTTTCATATGACTGTGTATCAATGTTCAGCTTTGTTAAAAGTAAAGCAAGATCTTTTTTTGCTTGAATGAGCATATCATCGGGGATGTAGATTTTTGCCAATTCTGCAATGATTTTTGTTTTCTGTAGTTGATGTATGTTCATGGCCTGAACTGCATTACTGTTTAGAATGAATAAGCATATATTTGGGGATTGCATGTTTGGTTGTGCATCCTGTTTGTCAGTTAAGGAAATAATTCCTGGTAGTGTTTCTGGTTTGTTTCTTCTTGGGAGGGGGGGGGGGCCAGGCTGACCTCATCTCACCGGACAAGGAGGCTTGTTGACTCTGAGTGTTGTTGCAAGTTGTCAACTCTTTAGGATGGTATGCTTTACAATTACTACACTCTAGGAGAATTTCATTGCATTTGTTTGTTGTGTGTCCCAGTTTGAGACACTTCTGACACTGGATAGGCTTAGGTTTGTATTCCTTGTGTGGTTTGATTTGCCCAAATAGGAATAACTTTTCTGGGATACTAATTTTTTCCTCCAGTGTGAATAAGAAGGATCTACTAGTTTTTAGGCCATTAGAGTTAGGTTTGCCAAGTTGGGTAACATCTTCAACTGGGATTGAGTTGCCAGCCCTATCTGAGAGCCCTTCTTTTAACTCCTGAATGGATATCTCTGGGGGAATATTATAAACTACTATTTTGTTGGTGATTGTTTTGGGTTCCATTTAGATGCATTAGTTGGGGTATTCAGGAGGGATTTTAGGTTAATTATTGTGTCTGCTGATTTCTGATCTTGGACAGCTATTAGCAGAGATCCATCGAGGTTAATATTAAGAGAGAAAATTGATTTTATCAATTTGAAAATTGCAACTCTTATTGCAGTAATCTTTTTTATTTCAAAGGGGGTAGTAGGAGTAATTTTAAGGTAAATTCCCAAGTTTTTGGAGGGAGGATCTTGGGCAGGGAGAGGGGAAATGCTTTTGACTGGGGAGATTTTTTTCCTTTTTTTAGAGCTTCTAGAAAGGACCTCTTGAAACCCATTATCATCATTTATGGTGACATTAGCCCCTACACTTATCATTGTCCTATTCTCAGAATTGGAGCTATCATTTGAACTTTGAGATAGTGTGCATGACCAGCCAAGATGGGTATCACTTTCACTGGCATTTGAGGTGGGATCTGGGGGGACTTTTTTTTTTGGAGGACTTCTAATCATTGCCTATTGGAAAAAGCTTTAAACAAAAACAAAACTAAAACAAGAAGGGATATAGAATGATATCAAACCGTCTGCACTATACTATTGGGAGGAGAAACACCACAGTATAGCCCTGAGGATGAATTGAGCAGGATTGGTTCGGTACAACTGCTGATTAAATGCGATAATATTTCACAAGAAACTTTATTTTAAATTTCCTATAAAGTTGCTGCTGTTGTGGCTATACCTTTTCTCTCTATTTTCAGGGGAGTGTTGTTTTTTTATATTTCTTCCATTGTCTGCTTTTATGGTTGATTTCCCTTAATCTCTTTTTACATTATCGGAAGTGTTTTTGGTTTGGGGACGAGCTTGCTCAAGGTGTACTGATTTGCTTTACTTATCAGTAATTCTTTGAAGCACTGCCATTGCTGTTCTAGAGAACCAGATAAGACGTCGTGCCATCTGATGTTGTTGAGATCCATTCTAATCTTTTCATAGTTAATAAAGGTCTTCTTGATGTAGCGATTTGTTACTTTGAGGAATGTTGTTCTAATGTCTATGGTGACATGATCACTCTTTCCGATTGGGGGCATGTAAGAGGTTAGTATTATCTGTACCTTGTTTGTGCTTCAATTTTTTCAGGAATGTTAAACCATGTCTTTTTATTCTCAAGCAGAATATTTTCATTATTTTCAGATTGGTTCTTGTCATTTCTGTAAATTAAAACTATGTGAATATTGAATTTGTCTATACTTGTGTCTCCTTCATAATCTGGAAGAGACTTTCAAATTTCCATGAATGTCTCAATTAATTGTTTTTGTGAAGGATTTTCTGGGATTCCTCCACCATTTTTTGCTTGTTGTGTTGTATCTATTCAAAGTTACTAATTTCTAAGGGCTAAGTCTAGTTAGTCAGAAATGGGAACTGGGTACATTAAGGTTGAAGCTATGTCACTGAATAAATAACTACTTTCTATGTTGACATTATAGGAGTGTCCTCTAGCCTCCATATCATGCCCCTTGTTTTAAAAACCAAATTGCACCACTTGTTACAAGTGTGCCACATATTACATTTGGCCCAATCTTGTCAATCATGAAAAGGGGACCATCAGTTAGCCCAAAAGGGTAGGCTATGTTCACTTTAGGTGTGGATATGGCCTGATTTCATATGGAAGTGGCCTTGAGATAAAAATGAAGGTTTGAGCCAATATACCTATATAGACATCAACATAAACAAGAAAGATGTGAGATTATAAAAAGATAAGTTTATTATGGTTACTTACATGTTACAAAGGTTTCAATAGACAATTAGTACAAAACTCTATGAATGCCAATGAATAGGGGCGTTTTTTCACTCATCAATGTGCTAAGATCTTACATCTTTTGTCAGAAAACACTTAAAAGTGAAATCTTTGTACAAAGATCTTACATCTTTGGTCGTTTTTGTGCAAACGTCTTTCATCATTCTGCACTGATCAGCGGCCTGAGAACAATGATGAGTATATCATCAAAGTTCTCTCATCATAAGGCCCGTTTTTTAGCACTAAAATCTTACATCTTTCTCCATATGGCAGGGCAGTGGTGGTCTTCACACTTTTTGCTAATATCAGTGAGGTGTAAGATCTTAAAACAAAGATGAGTTAAAAAACGATAATATTTGCAGAAAGATGTAAGATCTTAAATATAAGATATTAGTGCTAAAAAACAGGCCAATAACTCCAGAAACAATACAATAATGAATAAGCTCCAAAAATAAATGCCTGACTTAATCCAAGACTGAAAACACCTTGAATGAGCCCCATAAAAATACCATAATGAATGACAGCTGGCTTATGTTTGTGTTCTACTATAAAAGGAATGCTTGTTTTTTTCCTCTAGAAAATTCCATGAGTTTGGATCAAATTTGAGCTTGATTTATATAGTATTTTTTTACTTTTGGTTATCCCTTGTTTTCTTTAGAAATTTATTGAATGTTATGGCCCCATTGCCTATACAGTGACCAAGTAGGGTTCTGAAGCATAGGCACTCTAAAACAAGAGAAGTATTTCCTAGATGATTTTAGAGAAATTGCCAAGAGATTGTTTTGGGTACCTGACTGACTGACCTAATCTTGAATATTTTGCTCTATGAGAAATGTGGTTCAATTCTGGGCTATAATAAGGCTATAATAAGAGAAAGGATAAGATTTTTAGGGCTATAATAAGAGAAAGGATAAGATTTTTGCAGATGGAGGAAAACAGATTGCCAATGATTGTCCTTGTTGGCCACCTGTCTAGTGTCAAACACAAAACAGGTCATCACAAATGGAGTGGGAGAATGATACAAAGACAAGATTTCTGGGAAAAAGAAACTTCTTGGGAGGGTATAAAGAGGAAGGTTTTGAATAGATTGGGATGGAGGAAGACCATTGGTAGCTGTGTTACCTTCAGGTGGCTTGGTGATGTAGTGAGTTGTTAATAATAGTTATAGCCAACTAGTTAGCTGATTCTAGAGTTGATAATAAACTCTATTGATAGCTGACTAAATGGCTATTTCAAGCTTTAGTGTATATATAACTGAGACCTTAATAGCTAACTAGTTAACTAATCCTACAGTGTAGCCTATATAGGATATATACTGGTAGCTGACTAGTTGGCTAATCTAGATCTTTTATAAATACATTTTCATCTGTTTTAGCCACCAAGCTGGCTAGACCTTTTTTTTAACTATGGTATTTGGTTGACTAAGGATTTTTGTCTTTACATATATAGGCCTAAAATATGACATTATATATTAGGTGTCTAGTGGTAGACACCCAACAAAAAGAGAAATATTTTCAGATTGTTAATTTTATGCTAATTTTTATGGTTTTGTTTGTATTTTTTAAAATTAATCACCCTGCCCCCCCCCCCTAGTGGTCTCATATATAGCCCTAGGCTACATAAAAGCAAATGCAAAAATGACAAATTTCTTACATTATAATATGCAGCAAGTTTCAGTTAATGATATAATTGTTTTTTTAAGCACTAAGCTAAGATATGAGACTTAATGACTTAATTTGAATGAGATTCAATGACTTAAACATCATTTTTTTACCCTTAGCCCTGGAACACTGTTGTTTTGTAAACTTTATGACTATCAAACTGTTTTTCAAGATTACTGTGTGGACAGTATCATATAACAAGACATTAGTACACATAAATTCCTTTTTTGAGATGCCATTTATTGGGCAAGTTCAGACTTAAATGGATCCCAGCTTACTTCTGAGATAACAAGGGTGAGTAGTAAATTTTATGAAGCAATAGTAACAGTGTAACTGTTTTGCAAAAAGAAGAGTTTGTATATTTAGTTTTTTCTTGGATTTGTGCTAAGTTTTCTTGTGACAAAAGGTGCTGAAATTCAAATTTCAACATCTGTCTAGGTAAGAATGTTCAAGTGTCCTCAGGAGCCTGAATGTTACAGACACTACATCTTTTCTTCTCTTTTTAAATGGCATCTAGAAGGCTTCCAGAAAAACAGATCTACAGAGGAATTACTCTATTCAAGCAACAGAGAGGATAACATCTCAACTCTTAGTGACTCTGAATAATATCAAATTGGAGAAGATCTGGAGGAATTGGAAAATAGCAAAGACTCTGATGAAGATTATGTAAGAAAGGCATACAGAACAGAGTTCAATGTTGTTTTTTTTTACTGGTAACTTACCATGATTTTATACCTCCCAAAACAAAATGGTTATTGTAAAGTCTACAATGCATGGAAGATTTTTTTTGGCCTACCCAAGCCAAATACCAGAGGTCAACAATCACAATAACTCAACTAAAAGTGAGGTTGATAACTTTGACCAAATGTGTCAGTTATCTTGATTATAGACTTGATTTTTTTTTATTTTTTGCAGGCACTGAAAATCAGTCATAAAGTCTATGAAGCAGCAGTATTCCAGGGTTAATTCTGGCTGACTGCCTCAAAGATGAAGAGTAGCCTGAACTAGCAAATTCTCCCAGGGGACTTTTAGTCCTAATATTTAATACTAGTCAGAATTTGTTGTTTGACTATACAATTTGATTGGTGCAACAATGGAATTGCATCAGCAATGTTTTCAGTTAAAACCAGGTTGTACCATAGAAAATTTACAGAGCTGCTATAGCCTATTGGGTAAATTTTCTGCAGTTTATATAATTGACTCACAAATAAAGTGAACTACCATTTGATGCTTTTTCTTATGCTCTATATGGATATAATAATAGCTTCTATTGCAAATTTAAATTTACCCCCCCCCCTAATTTGCAAATATATATCTTGAATTGGAATATATCATGAATTGTCAACAGTAAAGTTTTGAATAGCAAAATTTAGTGCTTTTTTGTTGATGGCATTTGAAAAACTTGAAACAGTAGGAAAATGTTTTACATTTGAGTTGCCTAATAAATGAGGTTTGAATTGTTATAAATAAGCATTTTTGGAATATGTTACTCTTGAACAACTTATTTACAAGCTAGTGATATGTTTTTAACCACTTTTTAATAACTTAACTAGTGTTGATAACTTCTTTGTATGGTTAGAATCCAGGTTATATATTTGCACATTAGGGTGGTGGGGATGGTAAATTTGAATTTGCAATAGTAGTGATTATTATATTTGTAAAGAGCATAAAAAAGGCATTGAGTGGTACCTTCACTTTATTTGTAAGTCAGTAATATGAACTGCAAAAAATTTACCACCTATTGATCAATCAAAATTTCTTTTGAGGTGAATTCTGGCACTTTTCAATAAGGTATGCTAGAAAATTTATAGGGACTAGCCTTTTCTAAATTATAAAGGAAGTTTTTTGAAAAAACTACATATCTAAATAATATAAGATTTACTAAACTTCATATCTTTATCTCTGGTACAAAATAAGAGATTTCAGAAAAAGTAGGAATTAACATCTAGTTTTTTGGCAAAAATTCAGATCATTTATTTAAGTTCCATAAGTTATGACAAGAGCACCAAATCAATTCTGAATAATTTGGCCAAACATGCCATTAAAGGTTCAAAATGGACAAGATTTGCTTGATTCTTTGACAAAATAAGAGAACTTAGGCTTTTTCTAAGATTTTAGGGAAAGTAGGCATAACATCTAATTTTTTGGCATTTATTCAGATCATTTATTTAAGTTGCACAAATTATGACAAGACTACCCAATCAATTCTGAATAGTTTGGCAAAACATACAAAAAAAGTTCCTAGTGGACAGTATTGGATGATTCATTAAGGTCTGTAAAAGGGAAATTTGGGAAAATTCTACTTTAGTTACTTTTGAAAATCTTAGAAAGTGGTTAGGTTAGGAAAATGAAACCTTCAGGGATGGGTCTACAGGCTAAATTATGTCCTGGGAAGGTGTTTTGAAGTACCAACCTCCACTCCTTCTCTCTCTAGAGGGTCCTGACCTTTGATGATCTTTAAAAATCTGTGAGTTTTAGAAGTGAAACCTTGCAAAATAGATCTTCTGCTCAAATGAAGTACAACAAAATTGTTTTCAGCTTCACAACTTTGCTCAATCCCAATTTGTAAGGTTTTAAAGATATGCAAAACATTTCCTAAATTTAAGAACTAAAACATTGATATGGCTTAAAATTCTGCTCAAATAAGCCTAACTAAAATTGCATTTTTAGGCTAAAGCCAGAGAAAAAGAAACTGATAACTGAAAAATTAAGGTAAAATGTTGTTTTGTCAAAATTTTAATGGGTAAAAGACCTGTCATGTAGGCAAATTTCAGGGCCCTCTAGAGGGAGAAGGAGTGGATGTAGGTACTTCAAAATACCTTTCTGGGACATACTTTGGCCAGTAGACCCATCCCTGAAAGTTTCATTTTCCTAACCTAACCCCATCCCAAGATAGCCAAAAGTAGCTAAAGTAGACTTTTACCGGAAATTCTTAATTCTTTAGGGAGACTGTAAAAGGTCTTGGGCCTAGGCCTACTGGTTCCTTTTCAATTTAGGCTACCTACTTTGCATGAAAGTCAACCAGAACAGGCTTATCAGATTTCACAACACGTATCTCAAAATCATCTTTATCTTGAATATTAAAAATGTCTGCATATACTGCAGATGATTTGAAATTCCTAGAAAGAGGCCTCAGAAACATCGGTAGGATTTTTTGCAGCATTTTTCCTATTTTGATTTTTTCTATTTTTCTGATTTAACCCTGTTGCTAACGAAAACGAAATCGAATCTAGCTAAACAGCCGATTCCTTGACCCAGGCCAGAGACAAGAAGTATTATCATTACGTACCTCTTGTCTGTGACCCAGGCCCTCCCCCTTAATTTGCAAATACATGGCTGAAATTCATCCATTCTACCAGTAAGTTTAATCAACTGTGACAAAAGAAAAACCAGAAAAACAAGTTACTGATGGGTCGCAGAATGCATTGGAAATATATGATTTGGGTTATATATTTGCACATTAGGGGAAGGAGTTAGGGATAAAGTATAACTGAGATACATGCAATATGTGTTATCTACATATCTAATATTCAGCATATTATGAATTGTTTTCTTGACATGTTTCCTTCTCTACATATCCTTCTCTAGACTGTTGTAATTAACACTTTTTAACTGCAAGTTTATTATACTTTACCCCCCCCCCATAATGTGCAAATATACATGGGCACCCATAGGCAGAATTATAGGGGGGCTTACCTGGTCTAATTGGCACGTCCAGTGCTGTGTAATAAACACCTCAAGACGAAACATCATAGGCAGCACAACAGTACTGCCTAAGTAAAAAGCAATGTGGGCATAATATATTGTTTCGTTTTTTAGACCAGAGTACTTCTTATAGAAAGAAATGTCATAGGAGCTTCAAAAAGAGCTCATGGAGGGCAAGCAGCTCCCCCTCCCCCACGTCAATCACTTCCTCAGACACATCCAATCAAGATTTTGAGATAACCATTTTGTTCAGCATAGTTTAAAGGTCCAGAAATTAATATTTTGAGAATGCCACCCCCCCCCCCCACCCCCACAACCCTCAGAGAAATAGTCCAAAGAGAATATAACAACATCCTCAGTAATATGACACAAGAAATATTTAGGCAGACGTTGAACTAAATCGAAACAAACTATGAGCATGAGGACTTTCAAAAAGGTGACAAAGCAATGTCTCAAGAACAACTTTATATTAATAAGTTAGATCTTTAAGAGTACATTGTGGGGGATTTTGAAGGCACTATGTGTATACTTTTAGTACTGCAACTACAGTTAATGTAACTAATGATTAAGAGTACTAAGGTGAAGCCCCCCCCCCCTTGAGTGAAGTACCTTCGACTACCGCTGTTATACTGTATGACAAACTGAAAGAGTTCCTTGATATCTGCAAAGTACCTATGATTAACCTTATTGGTATTGGCACAGACGGTGCTAGTAACATATGCAGAGTAAACCACTCCATTTTTAACCTACTACGAGACAATGGCTTACCTTATCTTCAGCTCTTAAAGTGTGTTTGCCACTCACTCCATCTGTGTGCTTCAGAGGCGGTCTGTGAACTCCTTTCAAACCTTGAGTTTATGATGTCCAAAACATATAAATTGTTTAATGTAAGCCCCTTAGAAGGGAGACATATCAACATGTATTTAAGTTTATAGACGATGGAAATTCACCCTTACGTATTATTTCTCCCTCAAATACTCGTTGGCTCTCTCGGTACAATGCCTTGGTTCATATACATGAGCAGTACTTGGAGCTGACCACACACTTCAGTCTAGCCAAAGAAAAAGAACGTTGCTATACAGCCTGAGTGCTACACGCTATGCATCAAGATGAGCAAAACAGGATTTTCGTTGTGTTCTTGAAGCCATTGCTGTCCGAATTTCAAAGGGTCAACTTGCTGTTTCAGCACACACACGCTGACCAATTTTGTCTTTTGAAGAGCTGCAGGGTTTGATACTAAGTCTCATGCGTAGGATACTTTGCTCATCTGCAGTGTCTTTGATGGTTAATATGGACTACGAAATCAATTATTTGCCGCCAGATCAAGTTGATTACGGACACGAGGTCTTGTTTGAACTGGCCAAATCTAAACTTTCAGACACACATAAGAGCGAAATCAAAATACGGTGTTTTGCGTTCCTGAAAACTGCGGCTAAAGCGGTGCTTACACGAATGCCTCCTGCTCTGGATTCACTCCTAAAGCTGAAATTTTTATCCCCTGTGATTTGCTTGCCTCAGTTTCGACCCCGATTTGGAAACTTGCCATTGAGAATTGTTGCTACCACTGATCTCAGTACCTTGGAGAATCAGTGGAGGAAACTGTTGGATGTTAATTGGTCATTTGTGTGTGGAGGAACAATCCCCAGAGATTCCTCTTAGTTCTGGATAGCTGTCCTACATTATTTTGATGCTCTTGGGGCATTTCCTTTTCGTGAGTTAGCCAAGTGGGCATTGACCCTGTTGAGTTTGCCAATTAGCAATGCGATAGTGGAACGGTCCTTTTCTATGATGAATGTCATGAAGAGCAACCTCCGAAACCGTATGCTCTTGCCCATGTTGAACTCAATACTTGTGTTCAGGCTGTTGTTGTCAGCATGTGGCTTTTGTTGTTCAACGTTTGAGCCTACAAAGCGTATGCTGCTTTTCAATAGTGATATTTATAAGGCTTGTGAAGTCGAAGAAACTGACCAAACAACTGATCTAGTAAATCTAGATAATATCGTAGCCTCCTTTGAGTCTTTAATCTTTTAGTGCCTTATGGATCTAAGTGCCTTTCTTTTTTCTTTTTGTTTTTTTTTTATCCGTCTGTATTATTTCATCTTGGGACTACGAAGGCTTTTGTATTAACCCAGTTCTCGCGTTTATTTTTGAGGCCTTACTTTAATCATAAAGTTTTCTTAAAATATTGTGTTGCAACTGCTTTCCAATAGTGATATTTGATGTCAAAGAAACTGACCTATTATCTAGTCAATCTAGATAATACCCTAGACTCCTTTGAATCTTAAATCTCTTAGTGCCTTATGGATCTAAGTGCCTTTCTTTTTTGTTTTTTATCTGTACGTATTATTCAATTTTGGGATTACGAAGGCTTTTGTTTTAACCCCGTTCTTACGTTGTTTTTTTTAGGCCTTTCTTTTAATCATAAAGTTATCGTTAAATATTGTGTTGCAACTGCTTTTCAATAGTGATATTCGTATGGCCTGTGATGTCGAGTTGCTCAACGTTTGACCCTACAAAGCGTATGCAGCTTTTCAATAGTGATATTTATAAGGCTTGTGAAGTCGAAGAAACTGACCAAACAACTGATCTAGTCGATCTAGATAATATCCTAGCCTCCTTTGAGTCTTAAATTTCTTAGTGCCTTATGGATCTAAGTGCCTTTATTTTTTGTTTTTGTTTTTTTAGTTGTCCTTATTATTTCATCTTGGGATTACGAAGGCTTTTGTATTAAACCAGTTCTCACGTTTCATTTTGAGGCCATACTATAATCATAAAGTTATCTTTAAATATTGTGTTGCAACTGCTTTTCAATAGTGATATTGATAGGGCTTGTAAAGTCGAAGAAACTGACGAAACAACCGATCTAGTCGATCTAGATGATATCCTAGCCTCCTTTTAGTCTTAAATCTCTTAGTGCCTTATGGAACTAAGTGCTTTTATTTTTTCTGTTTTTTTATCGGCCCATATTATTTCATCTTGAGATTACGAAGAATTTTGTATTAACCCCTTCCTCACGTTTTTTTCAGGCCTTACTTTAATCGTAAAGTTATCTTTAAATATTGTGTTGCAACTGCTTTTCAATAGTGATATTTGAAGTCGAAGAAACTGACCAAACAGCCGATCTAGTCGATCTAGATGATATCCTAGCCTCCTTTGAGTTTTATATCTCTTAGTGCCTTATGGATCTAAGTGCCTTTCTTTTTTGTTTTTGTTTTTTAGTTGTCTGTATTGTTTCATCTTGGGATTACGAAGGCTTTTGTATTAACCCCTTTCTCACGTTTCTTTTTCAGGCCTTAATTTAATCATAAAGTTATCTTTAAATATTGTGTTGCAACTGCTTTTCAATAGTGATATTCATAAGGCTTGTGAAGTCGACGGAATCTTTTTTTTTTATTTTAGCACCAAAAATTGTTGTGAAACACAAATTTGGGGAATTTCTTTTTTTTTACTTTAGCACCGAAAATTGTTGTGAAACACACAAATTTGGGGGATTTTAGAACTTTATGAACTGGCCGTGATGGCAGTCTTGGCTTTCAAAGGCTAGGGCGTATTTTGGCTTGTTTTTCAAAGGCTCGTGCCTGTTTTTTGTTTGACTTTCTGTTTGACTTTCTTCATTTGCGCGAGCAATTTAAAAGTTAAAAAAATGGAAACGAACAACTTCATTATTCAGGGTGCCCTAGATGTTTTTCAAAATATAATGATTAGTGAGGAATCTTCTGAAAATGAAAGTGATCCAGAGTCAATATTACATGAAAGTACTTCGTTTAGGGTTTGTATTTACAACCTGAAGGTTAACTATAGCCTAGATGTGGTTTGATCTTTGTCTAGGCCTAGCTTAAGTTGTAGCTATTAATGCAACCATGTTTTATTTTTTTATATAAGCCTAGATTTGTACTAGTACACAAGGAAACATGTTAAGAAAACAATTCTTACTTCATAATATGCAGAATAATCCTAGTTAGCATATTTTGCAGGGGGAGAACCTTTTATCTTTATTGCTTTCACCATTCTATCATTAAAAAAAAAACAGAATTCTTAAAAATAAACATGGACCCAACTGTATTTTCCCTTTTTTAAATGATCTAGGCCTATATATGTAATTAAACACAATCAGTGCCATGTAATAATTTTTCACAAAGCATATTAATAGACAAATACTGATAAACTAGGTTAAGTTAGGTTTGATGGTAAATATTTACCAAATCCTATTATTGAGTTACAACTAATGTGAATGTAATGTGTATTTGCACATTAGGGGATGGGGGGAAAGTTTAAACTTACCTCTCATTTACATCAGAAATAAAATTACCCCCACCCCCCCTAATGTGCAAATATATACCCTGAATTGGTATATGTAGGGGCAGGGGCTAAAATTCATTTCCAACAAAAATGATTATTATATTTGTAAAGAGCATAAAAAAAGGCATCAACTGGTATATTCACTTTAGTTGTAACTCAATAATAGGATTTGGTAAAAATTTACTGGTTTGATTAGTTAGGTGGTAGTTGGGTGTTTTTTTATAAACAATTTTCAGGACTAAAGTCTAGGCACATATAGCTGATTTTGGGAACTGATTTACAAAATCAGCACCAATTTTCCTCATGATCATCACAAAAAAATAGGCTAGGGATAAAAATAAATAGCCTGCCAGAGATGTCTATGTTGAAAGACCCTGCTACTGAGCTGAGAACTAGGCTGAGATCAATCATGCAACTATTAATAAACTCTAGTTGACTATTTGTGTCCATGATTCTTTGTTTTGAAAATCTCATGCAATAAATTTTTCTCTCAAGAAATTTTTCTTACCACTATTGTTTTTCCACTTACGCTGAAATTGGTTCCCAAAATCAGCTATGTGTGCCAAGCCCTTTTGAGAATAGACACAAATACATAAAAATGCTGTAGAAAAATTGGAAATACAAGGAAAATAATGAAGATAAAGGTTCTCTCCCTGCAAATTATGTTTACTAAAATTATTCTGCATATTATGAAGTAAGAATTATTGTTTGGGGTGTTCCCATTTGAGCGCTTTCCCATTTGAGCGCCACGGAATTTTGTTCCATTTGAGCGCCATGGAATTTTGTTCCCATTTGAGCGCCACGGAGTACCATTTGAGCGCCAAACCCAAAATTGTGATTTTGCGGTGGATGAAGCGTGGTTTGCTGCCACATTGACCTGTAGAAATATTTATTGCCACGAAGACAACGAACAAAACTGAGGATTTTATTGGGTCAATGGTTGTGAAATAACTCTGTACTGAGAGTTAAGAAGCTAAACGTTTGTTAAGCTTGTGAAGAATATAAGTGAAGATTTTACGCACGTTCATAGGGTAAGAACTGATTGCCGCTGAAGAAGGCTTGCTGGTCAAGTCGAAATATTCGGCTCTTTTTTTAGAGTTATTTCACAACGATCGTTTAGAAATGGAACGAAATCACCCAAAAATCGTGCCAAAAACGGATAATTCAAATTAATATATTGGTAAAAATACAAACAAAAACTGCTAATATCACACATCCGGCGAAATGTTATGTGCGACACCCAAGAGAAGCTCGTCTGCTGTTCGAGTTCCAGCCCTGTACTCCGTCGACAGCTTTTCGAGTCGTTCGTTCAGCCCTGCATACTTCTTGTTCGTCCGATGGATGACATGACCCTGGAGTAGCTGTGTCCTTGCAGAATCGACGACTGCTTGTTCTTCCTTCAGGAAAGAGATAAACTGCCACAAGTTCGGGTGGTAGCGACCGACTCTTCGGTATGAATTTTACCCCCACCCCTATATATACCAATTCAGGGTATATATTTGCACATTAGGGGGGGGGGGGTAAATTTTATTTCTGATGTTAATGGGAGGTAAGTTTAAAATTTACCCCCACCCCCCTAATGTGCAAATATATACCCTGGATTGGTATACATAGGGGTGGGGGTAAAATTCATTTCCGACAAAAATGATTATTATATTTGGAAAGAGCCTAAAAAAGGCATCGAGTGGTGTGTTTACTTTATTCGTAAGTCAATAATATGATTTGCGAAAAATTTACCTGATCACCTAGCTATATCACCTAATATTAAATTTTTACTTACTTAAATTTCTCTCAGCTCCTTTCCCGTGATGAAAATTTTCAAACTGAAGGAATTTACCCCGGGTGTTTGACAACTTGGCTTTTGTTTTGATTTCAGACCAACAACAATCGAAAGGTTTCATTTTGTTAACTTTTCAATGAGGTTTTTGTGTGACGTTCGGAAGCCGGAAGTAAGTTTATATGAAAAAGGTGACAGCTTGTCTTTTATCTTGACCGTGGCGATCAAAAATCAGGGTTAATAATACCATTTATAGGTGAAAGAATTTTGAAGACATTTTCAGAAAGTTTGCTTCAGGGAAGAGCAAGCAACCCCGGAAAACACAAAACAGAACTAAAAAATAAGTAGATATAAGTCTTAGCACTCATTTGGTGATGAGTGACATTTTTTTTATGAAAGTAATTTGTTTTACCTCATAAATTTGGAAAATGTGTCCACTTTATGTCTAAAATCTGTCCATTTTTTGCCCTATTATGTCCAGGCACATAGAAATATGTCCTTTGGACATAAAATATGTCGAGTTGGCAACCCTGCTTGTATCACGCTAAGCTGAAAGAAACTAACGAAAAAAAACCGGTTCTATAATGAACGGTAAGGGCTATACCGTAGGTAAACGGTTGTGCAATCGCTTACGCAATTAGGTCACCTGACCTTGCATCGTAAATTAGGATTAATGGGCGCTCGAAGTAAATGTTATAAGAGGGTGCAAGATTGTTAGCTCAGTTCAGTTCAATTTCGGACTTGGATAAGAGAAGAGCGATTTTCAACATGAAGAGGAAACGCAAAATATTATCTGGCGCTCAAATGGGACACAACTGAACTAATTAAAATACGGCGCGCAAATGGGAATTTCCCATTTGCGCGCCATGGCGCTCAAATGGGAAAGCGCTCAAATGGGATACACCCGTTTTACTTGCAAATCCAATTCTAAGTCCTTTACAAGCCCTCAAAGATGATACCCTTTGCTCTTATTTTAAATAAACTATTGCTTATAAACCTCTGTTAGCACCACTCTTGTTAAAACTGGTTTGCCTGTAAATTGAATTGGTGGTGACAAAATTAAGAATCAATAAACTTATGTGAAATATATAATATGGGCTATATATTTGGGTAAGGTTGGAAAGGTTTGGTTAAAATTAAATTTGTGAGTAAAGTGATCCATATTTTCAGAAAGACCATAAAAAGGCATCAAGGGGTATTTTTACTGTATTTGTACATCAGAAATGTAGACTGATCCATATTTACTCACCATTCCTACTTCATTGTATGCCAAAAAAAAATTGTTAATAAACCAAACACAAAGGTGCTTCCACTATCTCCCCCCCCCCTAATATGCAAATACATAGCCCAAATTAAATATTTCCAAAGGATTTTCCAATTCACTACTCTTTTTCTAACCCATTTACCTATTAACTGAATCAATAATGATGAATTCAAGAGCAGAAAAACACCTTGGAAATGTATAATCTGTGCCATATATTTCTATATTAGGAGGGTTGAGGTAAAGTGTTGAAGTGGATTTCCAAGTACAAAGAATAGGAATAATAAAAAAATTACCAAAGATAAAAAATTATGAGAACAAATTTACATTAAGGTCTTTATTTTGAAATTGACTAGATTTTTTTTTCCTTGTTGCCAGGACAACATTGGAAATGTAAGAGTTGTGCAGTCATGTGTTATATTAAAACTTTTTAAAGATAACTTTTGTCATTACTATTCCATGCTTTCATTGTTTGTTGAGAAAATTTTTCTTTTATAAATTTCTATTTAGTAGCAGTAAAAATAAGCAGTTCCTAGGTATTATTTTGAAATATTTGTAGATAAATTTTCTCTTTGAATTTTCTTGCAGGTTTCAAAAGTGGAAGCTTATTTTGAAAAAGTAATTCCAAATATGTGAAATATAGATTTTAAGTGCCATTTTAGACTTGAAAGAGGGACTGTTGACATTTTGTGTGAAAAAATAGCAACACTCAATGTGGTCATAAGAAAACGTTTGCCATTGCAAAAGCAAGTTCTTATTACTCTTTGGCTCCTTGCTACTCCAGACAGTTATCAGTCTATTGGAGACAGATTTGGGGTCCCCAAGTCTTCTGTGTATTGCAGTGTAAGGAGAATTGTGGATGCCCTGTATGAACTAGCCCCTCAGGCTATTAGATGGCCAAATGGTGGTGAGGTTAATGAAACCATTGATGGCTTTAAACAATTAAACAATTTCCCTGGTGTTATTAGAGCCATTGATGGTACTCATATTGAAATTCTTGCACCAAAAGACCATCCACAATCATATATAAATAGAAAAAAATTTCATTCCATCCAGATGCAAGGTGTATGTGATTTTAATTTAAGGTAATTATTACCATTTCTTCCTGTCTAATTATGTGATATTTTCACAAAAACCTTAAAACTACTCTGTTGTTGTCTTTGTCTGCATTAGAAATAATTCAGTTCTTTCTTTTTAATAGTTTAATGTTAATGGCAATTTTGTTTTTTTGAATCGAATTTGAATATATGACCCTATTGTAGAACAGCAGATTGATGCTCTGTTTGGCAATATAGGGCTCATGGAACAATCCCTGTTGCTGTTTGGTTGGGAAACATGTTTGTTACTGTTTAAAAAAAGAAAACAATGCCCAGCAACTGAAAAGCTATTCATATGTCCTATGTGCCAACAGTACCTATGAAGGATCTTTATTGTTTTAATTTGATATTATAACTAAATGGTTGCTTATTTAATTATAAATTAAAAGTTTTAGTGCTCTTTTTAATAGTCAAAAGTTATTGGGGTGCAAACAGCCCCTGTATCACCCTAAATGCATCCAATAGAAATTTCAAGATAGCCATTTTATCCAAAATAGTCCAAAGATCATATAACAAGGCCGTTGGTGTTGAAACAAACCCCTAGAGCCTGGGGACAAGCATTGTGTTTTGACCTAGGGGCATTGGTTCTAGGCCTATAAGGTTTTTATGCAAGGGGTGGGTGTATAAACTTTAGAGTTGGCTCATTTGATTGAAAATTGAAAGTTCTAATTCCCTTTTAAGAGTCAAAAGTGATGGAGGGCAACTATCTTCCCATGGCCTTTTTCCTCCCCCCAAATATATGTGATTGATTGCAATTGCAATCAATGATTGAATGTCATTGCAATTGTGAGTTAGCCATTTGGTTCAAAATAGTCCAAAGAACATATAACAGTGCCTCCATGATTGGGAGGCATTACAGGGCCATAGAACTATGCCTCCATCACTGCAATATCTCAAGAATAATTGGAGGTATTAAGTTTAAAATTTCATCATTACTATTATTACTATTTCAGCTCTTACGATTTAACTAAATCTAAAAAGTGTAAGTGTAACCAGGTTGTCAAAGAGCATAAATGGAATTTCTTGGGAATGGTATTAGTTTTATTTTTCAGGTCAACTAGAGAAGTTATAAAACTAAATTAAACAATTGTATTTGTGCAAGATTTTCAAAAGGATGTATATTGTTAAAGATTCTTGAAAAATTTTCTCCAACATACAAATTGCAAGCCAAACAAATAGGTTTTTCAAAGTAAAGTAGAGAACTCATATTAAACCAAACCTGAGCTTAAATAAAATCAAATAATGTACCAAGCATACGACTACCCCAAATCACCATCAAGAAATAAATGAAACCCAAAACAAACATATATTACAATAAATAACTAAGTCAAATTAAAAAAAAAATGGAAATTAACATGAGTTGGGCTGACAAACCATATGGCTTCTCAAGACCAGAACATAATTTGTGCTTTTCTAAAAAAAATTAAAATGAATATGCATTGTCAGTTTAATATACATGTGCTGATATTTATTCCCTAGTCTTAGTAATTTTTGGTTTAGTTAAGAAAGTGAAAACATTTATGATGTTCTTTTTTCAGTAAAGTTTTAGTTTAATTTAGTACTTTACTTTTCTTTAAAAACTTATTTTGTGGGAAAATTTTTAAATTGACACATAAAAATACACATACCTCTACCTTGTATTCAAATCAAAGTATTTAAAGTACCATTAGTTGATGATTTTGAAGTTTAGTTGAGGGGTTAGCAGTAATTGGAGAAGGGGGATTTACATGTATACTCTTAACTGGGAAAACGCCGTTGTCGCAGTAGTGACAGTAATGATGCCTCAATCTAGTGGGAAAAGTTTTCTGTTTAGAGGAAGCACGTAAGCGAAATGATCGATGGATATTTGGTTCACCATGGGTAACTAACAAATCCCACCAACAGCTTTGGGGCAATATTCTGTTAGAATACAAAGCTAAAATTGGATTTTCGTCCCTGCTTTACAGGAAAATCGTCATTTGGAGCATATTTCTGGCCGGTTTAAGATGTTTCAGGCAACAAAAACTGTCATAAATTGCAAAAAACAAAGATTTTTTGGCCTGAATTACCGTGTTACTCTGAACAGTTCTTTCCTTTAGTGCCGGGAGTACTAGAAGGAAAAATAAACGATGGAATGGAGAAAGGAAGGGAAAGCCAATGTCTTATATTATATTTCATAGATTGCACTGTACTTCGCCAACGATCCACGTGTTGCACGAACCAGGACAAGCCAGATAAAAATTGGGACACAGTACAATTTTTCGGTTATTGGTACATTTTCAGGCAATCTATGGTACTTTTTGTTTCGAAGTGTTGGCAGCACTGCCCCTTTGCCTAAATATGTCTTCTTAGAATATAAAAGAAAGTCAGTATATCTCTGTAATATGTCTTGATTAAATTCTCCTTAACAAACGGTCATATTTATTTTAACGGTTGTGAAGCCGGCTTAAGCACTTTGGTGTAGACTTGAGAAGATATGTGATCCCCGTCTTGCACTGGTATCCGGGATCATTGCTTTTCCTGAGGCGAAAATAATTTCAATGATTTAAAGAACATGAAAATTGGAACTTGGAATGTTGCGACGTTAAAAAATGACCATCGTATCAACATTTTGACTGACGAATTCAGACGATTCGAACCGGATTTATTAGGAATTTCAGAAACTCATATGCCAGGGGTAGGAAGCATGAAATTAGGTGATATAGAATCTGTTTACTCAGGCAGGAAGGATGGGGTGCATAGACAGGGAGTAGGGCTCATGATGAATAAGGAAGCTGCTAAGTCTTGTTTAGGGTGGGAAGGTATTAATAATAGAATACTAATTGCTCATTTTATGCCTAAAAAGTTCAGGGTATCAAATATAGTACTTTATGCCCCTTTAGAACTGAGTGACGGAGATACTAGTGACTCACATGGATTTTACTTACAGTTACAGGAGCAAATAGACAGGGTCCCAGGTAGAAATATAATGTTTTTACTAGGAGATTTTAATGCCCAGGTCGGTAGAAATAGGGATAGATGGTATCCTAACCTAGGTAAATTTGGTGTAGGAAAAGAAAACAGTAATGGATACAGACTTTTGAAATTTTGTAGTTATAACAATACGGTGTTTGGTCAATTTGGGAAGTTGCTGAAGGCGTCTTAGGGAAGAAAGCTAGAACTGGAGCTAAGAATATCAGTGAAAAAGCTCTATGTTTAATAGAAAGGAGAAAGGACTTGTACAAGAATTATCTGAGTGATAGATCATATGAAAACAAAAGGAATGTAAGGAAAGTGGAGAAAGCATTAAAATATGAACTAAGGAGGTGTGAAGTGGAGGCCATGGATAAAATTGCCGAGGATCTGGAAGATGCAGCTAGACGGCATAATAGTAAAATATTGTACTGGCATGTTAATAAATTGAGAGGGAGTAGTCAATCCGGACTTGGTCCAGTTGAAGATAGGAATGGGGCCATCATTAGCGATATGGAAAGAACTAAAGAGAGATGGGCCAAACATTTTGAGAATTTGCTTAACCGAGATAGAGTTTCAGGAAAAGATATAGAGGGAAATGAAAAAGTTTGTGATACTTTGGATGTGAAGGAAGATTTGTTTTGCGAGGTAGAATTAGCGACAGTACTAAAAGCATTAAAAAATAATACGGGTCCAGGTGCTGATAGGGTGATAAATGAGTTTATTAAATAGGGTGGCTCTGAGGTTAGAAATAAGTTACTGAAGATTATGAATATGATTTTTGAAAAAAGGGAAGTACCTAACGATTTTAGGAAAACCTTAATTAAGCCACTTTATAAGAAAGGTGATAAAAGTGAGTGTGGTAATTATCGAGGCATTAGTCTGGTCTGTGTAAGTAGTAAATTACTTAGTAATATGATACTTTTTAGACTGAGAGATGCCGTAGACAAAGTTTTACGAGGAAGAAGTTTTGCGAGGAAGAATTAGCGACAGTACTAAAAGGATTAAAAAATAATACGGCTCCAGGTGCTGATAGGGTGGTAAATGAGTTTATTAAATAGGGTGGCTCTGAGGTTAGAAATATGTTACTGAAGATTATGAATATGATTTTTGAAAAAAGGGAAGTACCTAACGATTTTAGGAAAACCTTAATTACGCCACTTTATAAGAAAGGTGATAAAAGTGAGTGTGGTAATTATCGAGGCATTAGTCTGGTCTCTGTAAGTAATAAATTACTTAGTAATATGATACTTTTTAGACTGAGAGATGCCGTAGACAAAGTTTTAAGAGAAGAACAGTGCGGTTTTAGAAAAAGGTAGAGGATGTGTCGACCAAGCTCTATGTCCACTCTTAGGCTAATAATTGAGAAGTGCCTGAGTTGTCAAACACCTTTGGTCCACAGTTTGATAGATTATGAGCATGCGTTCGATTCTGTTGATATAAGAGCTTTAGCAAAGGTTTTATCCCTGTGTGGTATACCACACAAATACATTAAAGTGATTAGCGCTATGTACGAGAATAACACTGCTGCGGTTAAGGTAGGAAATGAGGTTAGCAGCTGGTTTTGTATTAAATCAGGAGTTAAGCAAGGTTGTGTTCTATCCCCCTTTATATGGATTATTTTGATGGACTTTGTCTTAAGGAGCACTGGAAAGGCAATGGGAGACCACGGAATCAAATGGGGAGGAAAAAGTCTCCCGGACTTAGATTATGCTGATGATTTAAGCATCCTAGATGAAAGTTTGAGCAAAATGAATGAAGTTTTAGAGGTTTTGCGAGTTCAGGGTGCTAGAATAGGTCTGAAAATTAATGTTAAAAAGACTAAGTCACTATGGCTAGGAATAAGCGAAGATGAAAAGGTGACATTGAATAATGAAAAGATTGATCAGGTGGGCAGCTTCACTTACCTTGGTAGTATGATTAGTAAAGATGGTGGGAGCAATGAAGATGTTAAAAGTAGAATAGCCAAGGCTCAGGGTGTTTTTTCACAGTTAAAAAAAGTTTGGAAGAATAGGAAGATAAGTCTGCAGACCAAGATTAGAATATTAGAAGCTACAGTGATGACAGTGGTCAAATATGGCTCTGAAGCATGGGCGCCGAGAAAAATGGATGACGATTTGCTAGATGTTTTCCAGAGAAATTGCTTAAGGATTGTTCTGGGTACCCGGCTGGCTGACGTTATTTCAAACAGTAGGCTGTACAAAAATGTGGTTCAAAAACCGCTCTTTAGCGCTATAATGAAAGAAAGGTTGAGGTGTCTAGGACACATTGTGCGGATGAAGGATGACATATTGCCGAAGATTGTTCTTTTCGGCCAACCGTCTGGGGCTAAACGCAAAGCAGGTCGTCCTCGTCTGGGGTGGGAGGACGTCAGAAAGAAAGATTTAAAGGAAATGGGAACTTCATGGGCGGGTGTAAAAAGGGAGGCTTTAAATAGATTGGGATGGAGGAGGAGTGTGCTTGCTGTGTTGGCCTCAAGCGGCTTGGTGCTGCGGTGAGTTGTTAGTAGTGGTAGTAGTAGTTGTTGATCAAAAGACACTCTGTAAATAGCATTACTGCATTACTGGCTATTTACTATGCATTACTGGCCCTAGCATTACTTGCTATTCGTAGAGAGATAATTAAGGGGTTCATTCAATAGCTAATACCTACATCTAGTAGTTTTTGCTAAATTAAGCCATATAAAAATACCATATGGCATCAAAACAGCGCTTTTTGATGCCATCTCTGGAATAGGTGGGAGTAAGAGGTCAATTTTTTTTAAGTATTTCTAAAAGAGCTATTTTGATAAAAAAAAATAAAATAGTTTTTAAACTAAAAGTAAGGAGCAACATTAAAACTTAAAAGAAAAAGAAATTATTGCGTAACCGGTTAATTTGCAACGCGATACCAATGCAAATTAATATGGAAAGCCTTAACAGTAACCTTGGTCATCGTAAGCTAAGAATTACTCTCTTTCAAATTCATTTCCGGGCTGTACGTAGAGCAAATATTCTCAAATATTTTGCCAGCAGATCCGTATTTTTCAATTTTCTATCTTGTGACGAAAAAAAAAAAAAAAATCACAAACATTTAGAAAAAATATTTTGAGTATCAATAATTAACAGCACTGACTTGCACCGTAATAGCATCCATATTAAATAATCAGACACTAACCCCATTTGAGCCTTGCGCAACCCGAATTGGACTACGAACACCAACTTGTAGGCTAAATAATTCCAAGTAATGAAATAATCTTCAATAATAAATCACTCCATGACGGATGCTGTCTGATTCTTTGAAAAGGGCCCCTTTATGCTAGAGTTAAAGTTTTTTTCCCACTCCCTGGGTCAAAGAGGAAGCCTTTTGAAGTTTGCCCTTTTTTCCGACTGGAGAGTTATTTGAATTACCATGAATAATGTAAATAATGTATTGTTTTATATTTATATTAGCTTAATACGATTAGGGGTATCAGGTGCCAATTGGGGATCAGGGATACGAATTACATGAAAGTTGGAATAAATAGAAAAATATCAATATTTCAGCTCTGACACTCTCTAAATACATCCCTAAGTAGTTTGACAATTATTTGTGGGGATAGCGGCATAAAAAAAAAAGTTAATTACATAGGAATACACAAGAGGTTAAAGAAAATTCGCATATGTCTTGAGACATCGGGGGCCGGTTCTTACCATTATAAAGTTGTTTCAAAGACCAGTTTAACGCGCTGCAGAAAACCCAGTTATTATGTGTTTACATGTTGCTACCTGACCACATTACGCAATTTCTGCTTTACTGAATTTGGCTAATAGACGCCACCTGTAAATGGTGGTTGAAAATACAAAATTAATATAAAAAATAATGCTCAGCAAAAATACAAATTAATTCATACCATTTTACCATGACCTGTGTTTTCGTTTTTTTATCAGACATCGTGGAAGGGGTGTCCCACTGTATCGGTCTCGTCATGATTTGATGTGTATAGGCATGTTTATGCCATCCAAATTGTTACTAGAAATTTTCTGCTAGCTCGTAGAAACAAGACTGTAAACTAGCAAATTACTAACAATCAGCGGGTATTGTTTTGTCATAATAATTGGGAGATAATTATAGAATTGCTTCATCCGAGAACAAAGATCTAAAAGAATATTTCAAAAATGCAATATAAAACTGGAAAAAACACAATTTCTGTCCACAGATTTCCCATCACTCTTTGAATTTCGCTCCCAAATCCATCAACGATTTGAATTGTTGCAGAATCTCATTAACAATACCAATAATACTTTTTAGGGCGGCTAAAACGGGCCTTATATTTTTAATAATTCAATAATCCTTTTTTTTATAGATGGCACCAAAGAAAAATTTTCTATAAAAGTGAGGCATTTTAGTATGAATTTTGTCCACTGGAGAGTGTTCCTCGTTTCCTCTACATTTTCCCTCCGGTCGATTCGTTCATCTGTCTTCCAAAAGAGAAGAGTGGTTCCTTCCCCTTGCTACTCCATGGAAACCGAATGCTCGTCAAATCAATAAAACATATCAGAGTGAAAAAGAAAAAGGCACAATCTTATGGTATGTGACAAATATAAAATTTGATATAGATTTTGTGTATTATTTCTTGGCAAATTTGTTTATTTATTATCTGTAATAGCGATAATCTTTGCAGTTATGAGCACTCTAATTATCAATAGTATGTGCTAGGAATTAGTCAATATACTGTGTTTCAGAAACATCTTGTCAGTTTTTTGTTTGGATGAAAAAGGGTATAAGAGCCAATAATTAGTCTGAACGAACCAAGAATCTATAACAAATCTTCTTTTGCTTCATTTAAAAGAGAAGCCCCCCCCCTTTTGTTTGCGCGAATTGAGGGACAAAAGCCAGAAGTACCAAAAGTACCCAAAGTGCTCTCAGAACTTTTCTCAGGGAAGGGAGCTAGTACTACAAGGGTTTTGTTATTATCAGGAATGGGATAGGATTCCTCCCCCTTTCCCTGCTGACGCATTTTGATGTGAATGTCTTCTCATTTCTTGGGGAGAGACTCGCCCCTACAACCCTTCCTCGAGGAACTAAGCATCCGGCGGCCTGCGTTTACACCCCTCCCTGGAAAATACCCTCAACGGAAAATACCTCCCTCCTCCAGAAAACACTCCCCACAAAAAATAACCCCTTAAAATACTCTTTCCCACCGTGGAAAATACACCCCAGTGGAAAATTCCCCATTCACGGATATACCCTGAAAATACCACCCCCACGCGGCTGGTTGCTTTACATCACTTTGGACTTAAAAATAAAGGACTGGAACTGTAAATTTCTGATCTAATATGCACACTCCGAAGTTTAGCATCCATGAGCTGGAGGTGCGGATGAGGAAGGGACAGTCCGCCTCCTCTACGGAATAAATTATGCTAATTTTGGGGTTTATTGTTACTCTTTACTTTCATAATAACAACGTAGACCAGAAATATTCCCAGAAATCATAAGGGATTTCACATTTTTAATGTCTTTTTAAATAGTTTCCTTTGTATGGGCCCCTGTACTAAAAATAACCCCCACCCCAACAAAAATCCTGGCTATGGCTTTGGGGATTATCCATCAATTTCTATCTCACCCTCCCATCGGCTCTCCCTTATAACTAATTCTGTATTTGTCTGATGGGTCAATGAGAACTGGGATGTTTTGACATTAAAATGCATTCTTTGAGGTATATCCCTCCCTCCCTAACTATAAAATAATCAGAGAGCCCTATTGTAGAAGTTCAAGTGCTTTTTAAAGTTTTGTAATTTGTCCATTACTTACAGATAATATTTGTTATTTGGAAACATACGGACATTTTTCGCGGGAGAGTTTTCTGCAGGGGGGGGGGGGGGGGATTGTAATTAGCATGAATAGGGCTCACAGCTTCCATGCCTTCTCAAGACCAGAAAATAATTTGCACTTTTCTGCAAACAAAATACATTTTAAACGTTTCCACTTTTTTGACTTTAATAAATAAAGAATCAGTAAGAATTTAAGAAATAAAAATCAGTATATGTTCATCTACTGACAATCTTTGGTTTTCTTTTTTTTTTAGTAAAGTGCAAATTTTGTTCTGGTCTTGAAAAGGCATGGGAGATGTCAGCCCTACTACTGTTAATTTTTGCTCGTTTTGAGTTTGACTAGGTTATCTATTGTGATTTCTTTTTGTTTTGGGTTTAATTTATTTATTGATGTTAAATATTCGTGGTAGTTATACACTTGGAAGAAAAGAAAAACTAACTCGCAGAATTTGACAACTCTTTCGTCGTAAAAATATGAACAATAAGAATTTGTTTGTTCCCAAATCCAGCTATGCTTTCAAAGGAAAGCTGAACCTTCTTAATTTTTTTAGTGCCATATGTTCTTAGCTTAATTTTGATGATTTTTCGGCTACATTTATTTTTAATTTTTTATTCTTCTTCGTTTTTTTTTATTTGGCTCCCGCTACTGCCAAAAATTGCTGAACTTTATATGGAAGTCTTTTCAACAAAAATTGAATTGCGGTTTTTGATTTCTAAAGTTTGAAGAGCGAATGTGTTCGCTTATGGTGGGCGAATTGTTCTTTTTCAATTTCCTTAGCCCTTCTCAACTAAAAGAAACACAAAAAACACAACTCAAATAAAATTCTCATATTTGGAAAACCCTAGTTTCCGCAGGGGGAGGGGGTATTTTCCAGGGAGAGGTATTTTCCAAGGGGTAATTTCAGGGGGTATTTTCCGTGGGGATATTTTCCGCGGTGGGTAATTTCTGCGGGGTCTTAAAACAAGAATTTGTATTAAATTATTGGATTAAACCCGTTATAACGAGCTAAATCCCCTTATGAAAAACGGAAGCCTTGTAGGCTACTCATATTATTTGGTACAAATTTAGTGAAAATTGCCATTGCTGGGGCTGTGTCCCTGTCTTATTTTTTTATCTTTTTTTGAAGAATAGCATATTTTTTAAAATGTGTACATATATATATATATACATATATAGTACCGGGAGCCTGGCAGATTCTCATTGTCGCTTGTCTTGTAAACGCAGATAATTTGAGCCTTTTCTTGATGTCATGACGTCCAAATGGACCTTAAATAAAAGGATACGCCTTTGTAAATTTTTTTTTTTTTTTATTGGACCTTAAACTTTTGCCTTAGCTTGTCGGTTGTCATTATGAAAAACACATCGCCGAACCTTTGGTTCTTTTAATTGTTCAGGCGGTTGGGACAAAACCTTCGTTTTCTTCCAACGAATTGTCTAGTCCAGGTTTATGATTTTCAAAGGAATGGTAGGCATTGATGACCTTATTGATGTCAAAATCCAAACCCAATCATGATCGCTATTACTTTCAATTTGTTTGGTTCATTTTACCTTGGCTTGTCTGTCGTCATTATGAAATGCATATCGCCAAACCTTTGTTTGTTTTAACCTAGGTACGGTAGGCATTGAAGTCTTCTAACCATGTGTTTCTTTGCTCTTCATTTTCGTTTTTGACACACCGTCGCTTTTCTTCTAACCGTGTGTGTCTTTGCTCTTCATTTTCATTTTTGACTCGCTCACATACTCGGTGTCACATGCCTTCTAACTGCATGTATCTTTCCTCTTCATTTTCATTTTTGACACGCTCTAATTGTCATTTTCGCGTGTCTTCTAACCGTGAGTTGTGTGGGTGTAACCGTTACAAGCGGGGCCCTGTCCCGCCATACAACGGGTGGCCTATTCCGGCGGGTGTCCTATATAATATAAGCGCAGCCATAATGGAGTTATTAATCCTTCATATCCTCTCTGGCAACGGCAGATATACTCTACGAGATCTATCATTTTTTTGAAACATTTTTCTCGACGAAAGAAATCCTATTACTTTAACGGGGCATATAGGTCATCATTTCAAGCGGACTTTCTTATCTCAATCTGCGATAAGGAATTTTTCACTAACGTTGCCAAAATTCTAACGGGTGCCCTATCCTTATCTCAAGCAAATGCTTCGTTATAAAAGAATGGACGCCATCGATTTTATTTAGTAGATGAATTGAACTTGATCTATTAAGGTGGATTCTAACAAAAGGAATTATGCTGATGATGAAGGCTATAAATAAGAAGTAAGTGATATATTTTTCATTGTAAGATTAGTGGCTGGTGGGACTATTTTTAATACAGTTTCAGTTTATCAAATGACATTTACAGTCCCCATATAGTTGGCGAATCGACTACTTTTAAAATCACCTTACCCTACTATTGAGCTGTTGAATTCAGTCTGTGGAATATGTTGAATTGGGTTCACTCAGGGGGAGCGGTTTAAAAAGAGCATTTAATATGTTTTATGGGTTTGGACATTATATATAATCATTAGTTTTTAAAAAAGCATCTCTTCCTACAAGTTATTCTTAAACTTTTGTATTCAGTCTATGGGCTATTATTGAACCCAAGCCTTAACATGAATAATAGTAGAATATGTATTATGAGTGTGACAAGGTCCATACCCCATTTTAAAGTATTTTTTCTGGTTATTAACTAGAAAAGGACATAGTATCATAACGGACATGACAGGGCCCCAACCCTCCCCCTCCAGGGCCCAAACCTCCCTCCAAGCTCTCTCCCCACAAGTTTTTTGCCCCTCCCTTTTTTGAATTAGTTTTTTCATATTTTTTTCCACATCTTAAAATCATATCAAATACACTTCTAGCAAAAAAACCACCTGTGGTATATTAAAAGTACAATATGAGAATGATATAAATATGTCAGTCATGATTTTTTCTATTAGAAAAATAATGTTTGTAGTAACACTTTTCTTTTTTTACTTATAATTTTTTACTTATAAATTTTTTAAACTTTTTTTTATGTGGCTGTACCCAGTGGTACTTTATGGATGGTCATCGACACTATATAGTTTATTGTGTATTTTTAGTCAATATTTTTTTTGTACATTGCAAGTATAAGCACTTGTATCATATTTAAAAAAAGTGAAGATGAAAAAAAACACCTGCTCAGAAACACAGGCATAGTGAGAAAAAGAGAGAGACAAAAACACCTAAAATCACACAGAGTCAGACACCTAAACATGCAAATACCCACTCAGACACACAGCCATAGTGAGAGAGAGAGACAAAAACACCTAAAATCACACAGAGTCAGACACCTAAACATGCAAATACCCACTCAGACACACAGCCATAGTGAGAGAGAGAGAGACAAAAACACCTACAATCGCACAGAGTCAGACACGGAAACATGCAAACACCAACTCAGAAACACAGACATAGTGAGAGAGAGACAATTACATCTACAGTCACACGGAGTCAGACACGAACGTGTCTCTGCCTGTAGACACCTATATGTCTACAGTCAGACACGAAAACATGCAAAAACCCGCTGAAACACACAGGCATAGTGAGAGATAAAGATAAAAACACCTATAATCACACAGAGCCTGACACGGAAACATGCAAACACCCGCTCAGATACACAGGCATAGTGAGTGAGAGAGGCAAAAACACCTATAATCACACAGAGTCAGTCACAGAAACATGTAAATAACCGCTCAGACACACAGATATAACGGGAGAGAGAGATAGAAACACCTACAATCACACAGAGTCAGACACGAAATCATGGAAACACCCACTCAGATACACAGACATAGTGAGAGAGAGATTAAAAAACCTACAATCAAACAGAGTTAGAGACGTAAACATGCAAACACCCACTACGACACACAGGCATCGTGAGAGAGACAAAATAAACTACAATCACACAGAGTCAGACACAAAAGCATGCAAACACCCACGTAGACACACAGCCATAGTGAGAGAGAGAGACAAAAACACCTACAATGCCACAGAGTCAGACACGGAAACATACAATCACCAGCTTATGTTTATATATAACACTTAAATGAATAATTTGGATTCTTTTAATACTTAAAAGGATAAAAAACGTAATATACTTAAATTATTCCGTTTGCTCATCTTGAAAGATTGAACTCTATTTGAAATCGTAAACATCCTAGCTATTTATATTGCAAAAAGAGGACCTGTATATGCTATATATTTTAAACCTGAATATAATAACTTCTAGCTCGCCACATATATTCTCTAGTTTACAACTACAGGTCCATAGTCTAGAACAATGACATGATTTAGTCCTTGAGGGGTCTTGCGTCAGTATAGTATAACATTCAAATGGCCTGAAGGGTCTTCTGCCTGGAGTATTGGGGTCATTACTATTAATTAGTCACAGGTCACAAAACAGGCCAATGATGTGAGAAATGTCAGATCCCGAGCCCTCTTTGCCCATCTAAAAACACAAATTCTAGAAATATTATTTAGAAGCATTTGTGTAATGCAGAAAAAAATTGCAAAATTGATGGTTTGAAGTTTCTAGTTTAAAATTTAAGCAAATCAAATGAAAATAAAGAACAAGAATGCAATATTTTGGAAATAATGATAATATCTTGTATATATATATATATATATATATATATATATATATATATATATATATATATATATATATATATATATATATATATATACTAGTATATATCCTCAGAGTTCAGGAAGTCTATTCTGAGGTCCGCCTTCGTCTCTTTTGCAGCCCGAGTGGTCTTACTTTTCAACGGTTTTGCAAACTTTATCTTAAAAAATGGTACTTGACAGGGATTATATGCATAGTATATATATGTAGTAGGCTACTGCCAGATCGTAGACTGATGCTTAATGACTGTACCCCTGCGTAAAGTGCCATATGACACCATAAACGGTGCTTTTTGGTGCCATTTCTGGATTAGAAAGGATGGTAAGTATAACAATAATCTACAAGATCGAAAACCCCTGACCAGAGATTTACAATCCCTTTCTTATGCACTCCTCCTTCCAATTACCTTAGTAAGTGAAAAGCAAAAAAACGCAGTTTGAAAAAAAATACTCAAAGAAAAAAGTGTCATTTAAGTATTTTTATTTTCATGAATATAATTGAATCTTTTATCTGTGACTTGTTTAAGATACCAGTGATAATATACCCTTTAGACATGGGATTCCCAACGTGGAGCGCATACCCCACTGGTGGGGCATGGCAATATTTTGGTGGGTAATGACTGGGACGTGCACCCTTCAGCTGACTACAATTTAGAGCCTCAATTTCGAGACAAACATTTTTCATGTGATTGACAAAACATTCAAATGTATTTATATAGCAAAAAAGGTACATGGTAATTTTGCAATGATGTTATACATTGTATGAAAGGTGCTGTATTCAGACAATATTATTCATTAGGATAAAATATGCCTACAGGAAGACCCCTTCCCCCTAAAAAAATAAGTTGGTGTCCTTTTAGTGGCACCATTCACGAAAATGTAGGAGGAGGGGCAAGGATTTCCCCCCATTTTCAATGAAGGTATAAAAACAGAACATGACAGAACGTATTTGAAACAGGGGGCAGCGGTCACTTTGTTGTTCGGGTAAATCGTCCACTAATCTATCCAAATCCAGTTGCTCCTCTTTTTCAACGGCCTTGATCATGAGATTACTGAGTCTTTCATTTCCCATTGTCGATCGCAGATAATCCTTCACGTGCCCTAATGCCGAGAAAAATCGTTCCTTACTCGCAGTGGTCACAGGTAGAGAAGCAACTAGCTTCATCAGTTTTAGCACTGCAGAATAAACGATTGGGAGGTCGGATAAAATTTTGATAGTTCGGAGTAGATCTATTTTTAAAGTAGCATATTTTAAAAGATGCAGCTTCGCAAGAGAAAGCTGGTATTCTAGAGCATATTCATCAACATCGAGAATCACTTTATAATGACACATATCCCTTTTTACTTTAGAAAATTTGAGGAAATCAAAGCTTGAAGGGTAGAAAGCAGATAAAGCGTCGATCAGAGGCATATTTTGCATGAAAAGTCTGTCCATCTGGCTTGTGAAACGGTATTTTATCTCAGTAGGAACCCATTATCCAATCCGGGACGAGATTTACAACATTGCGAGATAAGATATGTTATGTTATGTTGATGTTGTTTCATGGTTATGTTATGTTTGTTGGTTATGAGTGTTATGCTGATGTGTTTCATGGTTATGTTTTGTTGATGGTTATGTGGTTTGATGTTATGTTATATTGATGTTATGTTATGTTGTTATGTTATGTTGTTGGTTATGTTATGTTTGTTGGTTTTGTTGATGTTGTTTCATGGTTATGTTTTGTTGATAGTTATGTTATATTGATGATATGTTATATTGATGTTATGTTATGTTGCTATGTTATGTTGTTATGTTAGGTTGCTGGTTATGTTGTTTCCTGGTTATGTTATGTTTGTTGGTTGTGTTAATGTTGTTTCATGGGTTTGTTGATGGTTATGCTGTTTGTTGGTTTTGTTGTTTGATGGCTATGTTTTTTAATGTTATGTTATGTTGATGGTTGTGTTATATTATATTATGTTGATGCTGTTTCTTAGTTATGTTGTTCTTCGTTCTGTTATAATTGTTGGTTATGTTATGTTATTTGATGTTTTTATGAATATTGAATCCGAACAAAAGTTTACAACATTGCCAGATAAGAGCGAGCCTAACGGAGCAGGATCACGTTTCTCTTTCTAGACCAATCAGGGAGTCGGAAATACGAACGGGACAAGATCGCAGAGAATATAAGGAAGGATTTTTGCTATAGTTGTTATTAGTGTGAGAAAAGAATTCAAGGAGTGACAACACTTTGACTTTATTCATTGAGATACATTTGCAATGATGAGTTGAATGTTTACACTATTAGAAGTTGATAGTAGAGTTGATAGCAGCAGCAGCAACGATACAAGAGCACCAAACATTGCGGTAGAAATCACAAGAGGATCGTGGCTTTGTCTTGAATGGGATGAAGTATATGCAAGATATGTATTATCTTAGAGAAAATTTAAAACGGAGGATCAATTATGCTTCGCTGCAAAAGTTGATATAACACATGTGAATAGACTTCAAAGTGCTTTAAATGCAATAGTGAAGTATATAGAGGACAATAAGTTATATCGATAATTGTATATGTACAATGTATATTATTGTTGTATGATTACACTCAATAAAATTGTTTTGAAATCGAAAATGTTCCCTTTCTTTTTGTTAGATTTTAGGTTATTGAATATTCTTGAAGTACAATGAATCATGATTAGTCTAGAGTCAGCAGTGAGAGTGTTAGGATTAAAAATGAATAAATTTGAGAAAGAGAGAATTAGGTCGAATCTTGTGATTATGGAAAAACATTTGATTTTGGATGACAATTTTCTCGAGTTATCACTTCAACGGAAGATATTCTCACAGGGGACACTTGAAAATGTAATGAAAACTGACTCTCCCCCATTGGACTATTATATGAAGCTTTTACGACGTGACTCAAATGCTTTTACTCAATTTATTGTTATATTAATTGAAAAAAGCAGAATAATATCGTGGATAAACTTTTGAAAACATTGCCATAGATTCTATGTAGATGGCTCTCCCTTCGAAAGAGGCTATGTAACGCCACAGAGTTACTCCTCTCCCATCCCCCTCTGAATCTATCGAACGAGGATCAGTTTCTTTTTAGATGTGAGAGAGTTGACATCGACAAAAATTTTCTATACACGCCCACTATGAATGTGCACTCTTGGCAGTTGGTCATCATGTGAGAATTGTACAATTATTGATGACTATAATGAAAACTGCAAATTATGCAATCCCTGTAAATTGCATAGAGGATATGTAGTACAAATTAAAGGCTGTAATTCATGTCTTGAAGAGATTTGTGACTCTCACCCAAGAGGGCAACTATGCTCCAATTGCCACTATGACAAATATGATCAGTGGGAGAATACTTATACCAGTATGATTGGAAAGAACCCCAAACGTGATTTTATTTTATTTCTTCGAGATTGGTATCGTCGTGGTTTTAAATTATTTTGGGAGGAAGAATCAGGTCTACGATTCAACTGTTGGGGTAACAAGACAATTTGGTTTCTACGTCACCGTTGTGACGACACTGCCTATTATGACTACAAACCTAGTGATTTTTATTTGGCAGTTACCGAATGCGATTCACCATTTGAAAACACTGTATGTGATATTGCTTCAAATAGACAAATTGAAACACGTGAATTTCACAATATGAATGCAAATTGTATCATTGACTATACAAAGAGATACGATAAGAGTGAAGTTACATTGTACTGTAGAAAATGTGTACCTCACTTTGCAGCCAATCAGGATCAATATACAGTGAATTCAAATGATCTACCAGCATTAATGGTTCTCAACAGTTGCCTATTCATCGAAGAAGAAATCAAAAGTGTGGAATAAAGACATTGTTGTATATATACATTTTTCCTTTATTCATAAACAAATTCACATATATTTTTTAAGCACTTTACTCGTAGGACACTAAATTCAATATTATACAGGTCTGAGAGAATATTTTCCACCATAAAGTCGTTCAAACGTGGATTGTCTACATAAATGTTGAGAAACTGCTTGTAAGTATAGCCGCGACATCTGAACACGAAATATAGTAGCGCATGGAAACCGCAACTTTTAGTCGTCAGATTCTGTACTCTCTTCCGATTTTGAATAATAGTTTTACCACTGCTCAAAATATAGTTGCTGATGTGTGGAGTGTAAAATGTATAGGGTAGGCCGAGAGGATCAAAAAATTCAATCGCCTTCATTATTTGAAAGATGCACAACCAATGGCCGGTTTTCACGGTCGATGGACTGCTATTAACAGTAATTATGGTATTGTTTGCACTTCGAATTTTTCCAAGGTAGTCCGAGGGCGGACAATAGGATCTGTATTTGGACATGTAGGGGTCCATATTAAATACGCTGAATATTTGACTGGTGTTCATGGTGCAAGGTCTAGTAGAACACTGCCTTCGGGAGGGATTTTCCAATAGGTTTCAAATTGATTTAGCGAGATTAGTGCAATACTCTCAGGTAATGGGTCGGCAAATGTACACTCTAAACGCACACTCCCCATTCGTACTATACTCATATCCTGGGTGCCAGACAGGTCAAGTACAATGATTACATATGTTTTAGCGAACATTTCTTCGGTTATACCATTTTCAAATAGTTGTGAATCATGATCTAAGGTTTGCTTGGTCAACTCATACAATGTCCTATAGGATTTATAAAAAAATAGATTGTAGAGTAGGATTCCATTTACTTTGCAGACAAGAGATGAAAGCTCAAACAATTCAATTTTATGTGGATAGTCAGTCCACGATCCTATTGCACGAGCGCTTTTTACAAATGCCAATGCTAATTTTGACGGAATTTCGCCAGTGATAAAGGATGAGTCCGTGAAGGTACGTGAGCCTGTGGCAATATGACGTTGATTGGTGATTGTATGAGGAACAAGTAATTTAATATTATTTCCACTGGCTCTCAGTTTTTCCACTGCCAAAGTAATAGAACTCATAACCTGCTGCTTTAGTACCTGTAGTATTGCCGAGGTGAGGGAGAGAGTTACATCAGGATTGGCAGGAAGTTCTTTTTGTAAAATGAAATTGGATGGAGCAAGCGTCAATTTTATATCCACTTTATTATTGGGTGGTAGCCATTGGGGTATATTAAATATTTCATGATATATTTTTCCAACTAGATGTAATTCACTAGTTGTAGCATTTTTAAGTGCATATGTACTATTAGTATCAGTAATATATTCGTATCCATTGGAGGTGCCTCTCAATTCCTTGTATGACTTGGGTGTCTTCAACATGAACTGCATATAGCTTGTATAATTTGAGAGATTGTTGCTTGTGCTCACCAAAGTGCCATTTATGTAGACACTGATTTGACGAAATAAATTATGTAATATACAATTTTCATAGGATATTCCATCAGCACGAACTGGCAATGTATTGTCGGATTTCCGGACTTTCATTCGTACATCTATAAATGTCGAAGACATGTCCATAAAGTAGTCTTCATTGGAATAAATTTGAAAGTTGATATTATCGGAGAGGGGTTGTTGCGGATAAAATTGTTCATAGTATCCATATTTTACACTCACATCGACATTTTCTGCATTGAATATATTTAAAGATGAAGTGATTGAAGGTTGGGAAGCCTTATACGGTAGATATGCCATTGTTAAGTCTATGAAAAGAAATCCAGTTTTTATCTAACAATTCTCTTCCTGGGGCTTCTTCTACTGTTTACTGTGCGTGACGTCTTTTTCCTTCTTTTCTTTGGCAGGGATGATGTCTTTCGTTTCTGACCTGAGTAGAGACTGATGAGTGGTGCACTGTTTCTCAACCTTTTTAAACCTTTTCCATCTTGATGAGACTTCAATTGTTCGCCAAGGGTTCGCGCACTGGACCTAAGATTTTCCGAAGCACTTTTTTTAAAATCCTTGCCAGAGCTCCAATCGTATAGTGTAGAGGATGCAAAATCTGTCGCAGCCGGTACAATATATTTCCTAGCCAGAGGTAGTGCAGAGCGCTACAGCCTAGCAAACCAACTGCCAAGACCATAGCCAGACATTGATGAGCGACCTTTGTAATAGTCCTTTCCATTGTCCAGTTGTCTTGGGCCAAGAGTATTAACATAGCAGTCAATATCAGGACAAATGAATACCACTTTTATATTAGACATCTCGTTTGTTTTGAACACAGACAACAATGAGTCTAAAATGGCATGTAATCACAGCCAAAACTTTTGATATTGCTAGGGGATCACCTAATTCAGTTCTTAGTGTTAACTAACAGAGCTCCAAATAGGAAGTGTTTACGGGGATATACTGAAGATGCTTTATATTGTAGTGATGAATATGTGGTTTATTTGTTTTTCGTTCAAGAACTCGTAGGAGGGGGACATTGCTATTACCAACTCTGGATGTTTCAATAACTTAAGCGTAGAGAAATATACAAGTGTCCGTGGAGAAGGCAGGTGGGTAATCAGAAAAAATAAAATTAGTGTTTCCTGCACTTTACCATTGATTATATTGAGCTTAAAGCCAAGAACATCTTTTAGATTATCATTGAGGATAACCTTTTCATCGGCAATGGGTGAACTGATGTAGATCTTGCCCTCTTCCTTTGAATAGTTGAAATGAAAGGCTCCTTTTTTACGAACGGAAATTCTTTTATTGATAGAACGACATAAATCATTCATAGAGGGGAGTTCTTCGTAGGGTAATTCAATATATGGATAATCCATCCAATTGATCTTTTGAATTTTATGTTGTTCGCTATTGGATGGTGGCGGCCAATCATAGGGTCTAATTTTTATATCATATTTGCGATCCTTTCTCAGGATGTCATATGTATTTTTGAGAATACAGTCAACAAGAGCCACTTCATACGCACCGTCGAATTTGATAGTGGGGGAGAGTTTCGTCCAAAAATCCCTTGTTCTATTCAAATCATTGTAGAGAGGATCGAAAACATTGGACATGAATGTCAAATAGAAATCATTGGGCATTGTCAATGTCTTCAACTGCAACCCAAGAATTAAAATCAGAGTTGAATCCTAGCCAACGAACAAGCAACTGTCTCTTGCCCCTGTGAGTACGACTCTTTAATATCTTTTCAATTTGATAAATTTCACTACTGTTTCTAACTTTTTGTAGTTCGTATTCATAAAAGCCGCCGAGGATCTAATCATCTTTGGTGTCACGCAGGCGATATGTCGTGGGTTCAGTGTCTAGGATTTTGGACACTTTAAATAGTTCAGTGCTCCATAAATAATTCCCACTTTCAAAAATATTGGTGGTTGTATTAATTCGAACAGTATCGTCAGCATGGAATTTCTTCTTCACAACTTTTTTGTTGTCGTTTTTTCACTGGAATATTGCTTTAGAAAAGCGTCAAATGTTTTTTCACTGCAATGAACTTCCCGAGGGCTAACATTGGATAGGGATCGATATTTTCGTTGGTTATATATTTGTATGATTTTATCTAAATCATGAATAAAGCAGCAGTATTTTCCAGCGTGCAATATCTTGAAATTAATAGACGAATCATTCTTATCAATCGTTCAGCCAATGCAGCCTTTATCGGACTGTGACTATGATAGAGCTTTGTATTATATTTCAATAGAACCCCTTGCACATGGGGATTAACAAATTCGCTACCACGATCCGATTGAATTTTTCTATAACAATCTTGTTCAAGAATACTTTCTTTAGCCTGAGCAACTTCAACACCTCTCTTTGATCACAATGGAATAGCATATGCATAGTGACTAAAGACACTGATTGCCACTAGAATATATTTGTAGGGTGTATTGTGAAGCTGTTGAATCTCATCTAAAGTTAAAAGATCATTTGCATTATATGCAGAGGGAAAAAGGTTTTAGTTTGTCAATATTGTTTGCCACGAAGCCTACAATTCCGATGCAGAGTATAACTCGGTTCATTTTCTAGATACTCTTTTGCATTTTTTAATGTGCTGCCACCTATGTCAGAGGCAACTTTAGGATGGGTTGTGGGGGAACTTAGACTTCCAACTTCACCAATATTATCATAGACATGTTTTAAAACTTCATCCATTTTGAACGCAAACACGTAGTGTAATGTCCACTCCCCTTTTGCACACTGGAGGGTGGTGCTTGTGACGACGAGTTGATATCAATACGTCTTCACTTTTGTCTAATCATCGTTGGTGTTATCAAATCCTTGCTGTTGCTACTAGGAGTGCTAGTATTTTCCAAGATAGATTTAAAATCTTCATCTTCTTTTTTAAATGGTGTTGTTGTTAGAGGACTAACACCTCCCCTATATTCTCTTAATTTCTTTAGAATTTGAATATTTCCAATAAGACTTTTGGGGAAGTTTGATGCATTTAGAAAGATGTATAGATTATTGTCAAACGATAAAAGTCTTTTACGATTCGTAACCAAATCGCAAATTAAATCAAGTAGATTATAACTTTTTCCCTGAATTATAATTCGTTTCCCTGTGTTATCGACTTGAAATTGATAATCACCACCACTTTCCAACATGAGATATGATAATACTCTTGAGATATGATGTCACTATGGAATTCAATTCCTTCTCCTTTGATTGTGCTGCTGCAGAAACTTGAGGAGATGTTTCCTGTTTGGGGGGATCTGTGATGGCGGTGGATCTCTCACGAAAAGGTCTATGTTTGTCCACACGACGCAATGCATCTTGAAGTAAAACTAGCTTTTTATCATCGGCAATATTTTCCTCATTAATGAATTTGCTTAGATTGTCTTCAAAGTGTTCCACAGGTGAGCGGACAAGTTCTATTGGAGTCAATTTAAAGGGTTTATCCATCTAGAGAAAACTGTTTACAAGTCCTGCAATTATTGGTAGTAAAAATGTAAACAAGCTACCGCCCTATTGAAGGAGACGTTTTCTTAAAAAAATTTTTCCTTTGTTTTTGCAAGCCAAGGCACGTACAGTGGAACGATGTTGCTTTGTCTGTTGTCTAACACCTTCTGGCAAGTGCACATTGCCCTCAGTTAAGTTTAAACAAAGTTTAGATGTTAGATTAATAAATTCTTTGTCAACGCTATGTTTGAGTATGGCTTGTCTTATTGGGGGTTTTGAAGTGCCTAGAACGGAAAATAAATGTCTATTTTCGTGTAGTTTCTTCAATGTATAATCCTCGTTTTTTCACCCTTTTTTATTTTATTTTTCATTTTGTTACTTTCTCTCCTCTCTGAGTGTCATTTGTCATAGGGCTTATTTGTCGCCTGACTATACGCTTAAAGTAGAAATTTTGGAGCACCTTGATATATTTGCTTATTTAGAGTTATTAGAGAACTTGAATCACGAACAACTCAATTCAATTCAATTTTATTCGAATAAAAACATAACACAAACATCAATAACAATAATAAACTCGGTAGATAATATAGACGGTGCAATTCAAAGCAAGGGTTCTCATACACTTGCTCTGATGAAACAGATTGTGTAGAACTAGGGTTATGGAAATGTGTTCATGATGAGAGTGAACGGTAAACAGTTGTAGCATTTCCTGTGAGAACTGTTCAATCGATTCAGCTAAATCATCAATAATCAGCCAAGAGTTTGACTGAATACTATTGAAAACATCAAGTCCCCGTATGAATTGTATTGGCATGGACGTGGCAGTGGCAATAGCTTTTATTTGATCGTAGGACTCTTGCCAAATACTATAGCAATAATAAATTTTCTTTGGTTTTTCCAAAAACTTTTTATTACAATTTTTAATTATTTTAGCTAAAAGTGTCGTTTTCCCTGACACTGACGGACCACACAGAAATGACCTGAATGGTGTTCTAAATTGATACATACTGCTGATGTTGACAACAGTTGGACTACAACCATACTTGTCTAATGAATAAATAATAATTTTCCTTAGATCTACCTGGTACGTTATTCAATAACAAGAACAAGAAAAACATATTTTTTCACTTATTGACAAAAACAACTTAAAATACAGCACGAATAGCAATAGAAATATTTTTCATTTATTACCAAAGAACAGTACGAATAGCAATAGCACAAACTATTTGTACAACAAAAGCAACATCAACAACAATATTTTTCACTTATTGACCAAAAACAACTTAAAATACAGCAAGAACAATAGCACAGTTGAACAAATTTCTAGACTAAGAATTTAAAAGATGAGAATTCCCCCCCCCCCCCCTCCAGGGCCGGGGTCGAAAGCCGGCTGCAGGTGGGACCCCCCGGGACCACGCGGGAAGCCGAAAACAAATTCTGTATACAATAGGCGCAGTAGCAAAATGATGATTGATAAATTGATGTTGTCCCCCCACCCACCAAGTACTATTTGAATTTAAGTTGACTTATCCAGATCGAGTTGGTTTCGATATTCCACACATTCAACTCGATATGAAATTCGATAGTGGTCGTGGGGGAGTACTTTCACACCATTCCCGAGCACATAGACCTTGTCGGATATGCATGACATGGCATTTTTTTCCACTCTAACAGTATAGTTCCTATACTGTAGAAAGCGAATTTCTAGGACTTTTGCTCTTGGAACTAGGCAGCTGTCCACACAGTTTCTGTAGACACTCGTGTCGAAATAATTTTTTACAAAGTATGTAGGCACCCCTTTGCACGCCTGTTTTATATCCTTGCCGTTTACTTTCACACAGTAAACTTTGGGACCGGGGAACACCCATTTGGATATTAAATCACTCCCCGTCTCCGATTTTAACATTAATAGTTGATTGGGGGTCTGACGTTTCACCAACTCGGGATAGATGTTCTCATTCCAGTTGGTGTAGTCCATCCGCGAGCTTATGTGCACCCCATTTTCCAAATCATTTAATAAATCCCCGGTTTTAATTTTCAACAACAGAGAATCTGTGTCCCCATAGTAAACTTGAACCTCCCCCTCCCTTGGCCATTGTACCTTGCACACATTGTAAACGAACGACAACATGAGTTTTTTGGAAATTTCAAGTACTGAACTACCCCCAGCAATATTCTTATTCAGAACAACGTTTCTCTTTTTTCTGTGTAGTAGAATCATATTCGGCTCTATGCTCTTGAATAGTGTAAAATTGGGATCGGAAATAATTCGTGCACACTCTTTGGGGCATGTTACGACGTCACAACGTGATCTGTTTCGTACACTTTCACACATTTTTCCAAAAGATTAATTTAAAATAAGTTTATACATTTCTTTTTCAACTTTACTTTTTGCCTGTGAGCGTTTACTGACAAAGGTGTCAATAAACGTCTTCAAGTAGGGTTTCTGATCAAATTGCAGGGCCTTGTGTATTTTTGTGATCCTGACACCATTGCTCATCATCCACCGCAATAGGACGTGGTTAACAACAATATTCTGTTTCGGGTCCAGATCGGCAATTAGATCGCCTGGAGGGGGTCCAATGCATGCCCATATCGTCGACCAAAGACCGATTGTATGGGCTCAATGACTCCTTGGTCACAGGTCTATTCACGCACGGAAATACAAAATCTTTTACTGTATCGTGAAGTTCCACTGGTATATGTCCATCAATTTCAAAGAACCATCCTTGTGGACCATTTTTCTCGACAGTGGGAATGTCGGGGATGCCACAAGGATTTTCAAGCCATTTGTAATTGCCACATGGTAAACAGTAGTGAGTCATTGCCGAGGAGTACAATGAGTTCATGTCAAGAAACACTGCATTAGACGTCAGCATTAGACTTTTACACCATCAGCAGAGTTCTGGCCAGTTGAATGCGTCGTTAGAACGCGATCCCCATGGAAAACATATCCTCCTCTCGTTGATCTATCTACCAGTAGGTGTTGATCCACTTCGGTGATCAACCCTATTTCCTCCCTACTAATTTTTAGAATTAAGTCCAAGACGAGGTGTGGTGTTGAAAAATAATAGCCAATGTCTTGTCCAAACTCTGAATAAATTTGATCTGTGTTTTTGCAGACAATGTCTAATAGAGTTAACACATCACTAACCAAGTACTTTATACAATAATCCCAATCATTTTTACAATTACCCTTAGCCCATACCCTCTTGGCAAATTCATAGTCCTCGGCAGTGCATTCACTATTGGTAAGTGAACTATAGAATGCATCAATGGGAGGGAGTTTCTCCTCACTTAACCGCGCGCCGGAGCAGTAATAGTCTTATGCATATATGCCTTTACAGGTCAGTAAGTCATACATTTTACTGCCTTGAAAGCGCTGTTTAAGCAAAGGGAAACTATCAAAATTGTCACTTTTCTGCACCTGAATGAGTTGACTGAGAGCCTTGGGGAAAAAACTATAAGAATCTAAAAAACGGATTTTATTCCAGCTCGTATGCCTATTATCCAGTGCCTGCCATTTCAACTCTAAAAGCAATAGCTTCTCAGCAGATTTGGGGATAATATTGTAGGTAAATGAGTTGTTTACCCTTGGACTCTCTGCTCCCCATCCCTCTCTATGCATACGTGCCAAAGCCTGTAAAATAAATTCCAAATCATAATTTGAATTGTGAATGAAAACCGGTATAAAAACTGCTGGCTTACATTCACAATGCACGATTGGTGTGCTACACCTCGAAAATTACTACCCCTTGACTATATTTCCTGCCACAAGTGATTATGATCCCTGACTTTCCCTTCCCCTATAGCCTTTTCCCCCCTAGTCCCTTTCCCCTTAGTCCCCTCTTCAAATTCCCCCTTACAAACCCAACATATTTTCTTATTTTTATTGGCCAGGCAATCTTCTGCTGACAATATCATCGGATAATGGGTATTTCTCAAACGGGAAATAGCTCCATTTGCAGTGACAATTACTTTATTTAATGCCTTGATAATGCAATCATTCTCGTCAAATGTTTCGACTATTTCTAACAATTGCATAGTATTAGAGCTGTCTCTTTGTTTGTGGGCATAGGAAACTGCTATGGCTTGATATTCTTTGATACGATTCGGAAATTGTGGGTCATTCAAATCCACCAGCTTTATCTCACAGTCCAAACTTATTTTATTGCTTTGCATGAGCGTATTCTGAAAATTTTTAAAACGTAAAATTGCACGGTCACCCGAAACTGTTTCCACCGATTGATATCCGTGACGCTTGCAATTTAACATGTGATTTTGTAGCTTTAAATCACTACGAAATCTAGACAGGCACATTGGGCAGTAATATCACACCCCAAATTCCTCCTCCCAGAATTATACTAATATCCGTAATAGGATTGAAATGACCAATTGAATTGGGTTCACTAGGCGGTGTATGCAACAAACAAACCCATTGTTTCACCGATTTAATTGATGGGCCCCTTACTGGGAATATTATACACTTTTTATTAGAACGCATACCCTCTTGAAATTCTGTTTCTCATCGGAGCACAGTAACACCGATATTTAAATGGGCGTTGGCCCGTTCAAAAATATCTACTGCCCTGAGTGTTACCGGAAATTTTCCGCTAAACAAGAGAAATCTACTGGGGGAAAATCAGACCCATCCTTTCCATGCACGGCCCAGTAGTCCAAATTTTTCTTTGTAGTTTCATCTTTCAGAGGTTCAAAAGCCATATGAGGAAAGCGTACATGAAACATTTTTGGCCTGTTTCGAAACAGATTCGTTGAACGCCCATGCATCCTTCTAATTCAGGATTATATTTAAAAACTATAGACCCTGGCTTTGCCCCACCCCCTCTTAAAATAAAATATTTTTTAAATTTACATATATTTACACTTAAATTTTCAATAAATAAAACTACGGAACCACTCCCATTCTCATTATAATTCTCGAGATGAGTGATAATATTGTCTACCCATTGCGTAAATACAGTCTCATAATTCTCCAAATGAGGGTACAGTACCAACATCTCAGTGTGTACATAATGATCATACACCTCACCTCATTTATATAAAATATTTTAAAACAATTGAGGCTTTGATACTGTCCCGACCTCCTCACACCTGAATCTGGTTTTCTAAAAGTGCACGATTTTTTCTACATATTCATGAACGATATAAATGGGGTCGGTTATAAAATTTCCCCCCGTAAGTGTATTAAACGGATCACCAAATTTTGCAGTGAAAACGGCTATTGTATTCAATATCGAATTTGTTTGTTGAAATTCCGGTAGCGACGAGAATGGTATATCATTACCCCTCCCCCACTTATGTCATCATCATTAGCTAAACCCTCTCCCCCTTGTATATCACTATTTAAACCCCCTCCCCCACTTTGTTCAACAATAGGGCTGGTGTGTGTACTAAAATCCATCAAAGCCATTTCATTTTCAATTAAATTTGATCGAATAGGGACTATATTCATTAAATCTGAGGGTGAAGGATTCTCATTTAACTCTCTGGAAAAATTATCTAAAATTTGCATTGTATTCGGGCTTAACCATGGTAAATCGCCCTCTGAACTAACTGCATTGCCTTGTTCATCTGTACTAGCGTCTACATCTAAATAATCATTCAATAAATTGTCTGCCCATTCCGTGTCAGCATCTGTAACATCTAAATTAACATTACCACCACCATAATACTCCCGTAAGAATTTACCGTATCGTTCGAGATCTTGTTCGTCGATAGCCGGTATTTCAGTGACCTGATTGTCACGAAAGTCCATTGGCGGTTCAATTTGGATCATTTCGTGACTTGTTTCTTCAGCTGGGGGGGGGGGAGGTAGTTCATATGGAACTGATGCAACCTATAAAGAAAATAGCTTATTTTCAAAGTGTCTAAATAATCCTATTTTGAAAATTGGATTATTAGCGAGCTATATTTTCATATCATTTAAAACATATGCTAAAAAAACGCTTCTAAATCCACAGTATTCGATGTTTGCTCCATTATGTCTTGAAATGATATGTTACTTTAACCACAAAGCATGTTCATTATAAAAAAAATCTCAAGGTTCAATTGCGATGTAAGAGAAACCTTACGTAAATCCATTGACCTAGAAAGAGACACATGATCCTGTACCTTTAGAATCGCTCTTATCTGGCAATGATGTAAACTCCCGTCTGTATTCAACAGGCATAGAAACATCAAACAACATAACATAACCAACAAACATAACAGTACCAAGAAACAACATAACTAAGAAACAATAACCATCAACTTAACAACATAACCATCAAACAACATAACCATCAAACAGCATAACCATCAACAAAGCCATGAAACAACATCAACATAACCAACAAATATAACATAACCAAGAAACAACATAACCAGCAACATAACATAACATAACATAACAACATAAAATAACATAACAACATAACAAAGCAACATAACATAATATCAATATAACACTCATAACCAACAAACATAATATAACCATGAAACAAAACATAACATAACACTGATAACCAACAGACATAAAATAACCATCAAACAGGCCTAGAAAGGGACACGTGATCCTGTCCCGTTAGACTCAATCTTATCTGGCAATGTTGTAAAATTCTCTCTGTATTGGATAATGGGTTCCTGCTTACCTCAAAGTACAAAAATTTACTTGTAAAAGGAATATCAGTTAGCCAATTCAATCAGGACTAGTTGACTGATTAGTTCAGGACTAGTTGACTGATCAGGACTAGTTGTTGAGTTTGAAAGAGTCTTTGAAACGAGTGGAAATGGCTTGACTTCTTGTGTTTAGAATTAGGATCTCGTGTCCGAGCACTGGTTTAGGATTTTGGAGACTTTGAATTCTGGATATCGTGTAAAGCCAAGGATTTGGTTATCTTTTTCCTTAAGTTTTTATTTGTGATCATTTCTCAGCTTTTAGAGTGTCTCGTATGTCCCAGAAATCAGTTCAAGTGCCTTATAAATCAGTCAACTTTCTGTTTGAAGTTGCTATGACAAGCAATTTACAATGACTAACACTTTTTCCATTATATGCAAAATTGAGAGAAAAGAGGCCGAGTTGATTTTTTCCAGTTGTCGTTTTGCTTCACACGCTGCCCCACCGTCAGAAATATTAGAGACTGGAGCTAGCACAGTACCAATACAATCAAATCTGGCCTTCACCTTGTAAATAGAACGACATGTGTAAAACCAGCGACTTTGGACGGTCCTCTCAAGCTCCGATAATTTTTGTGCGCTAATACAATGGAATTTTATAAATAGTTCATGTCAAGTGTTGCTGCATGACATCAATGTGTAAGGTTTTTGCACCACAGAGAAAAATTCCAAAAGTTTGCTGATGCTCTTCAGGTAATCAGTGAAAACTAGGTAAAATCTATAGGCGGGACGGTGTAAAAAGAAGAAAAAACTACATGAGACACCTTCTCCCTAAACTTTGCTTGAGCTCCGTTAGATTCTCCACTTATAACAAATACACCGTCATAACATTGGGCAACACACAACACCAAATCTACAAAAAACCTTTCTATAGTTCCACAAATTAAGGTGGATAAGCTTTCGGCCTCTAATATTCGCCAGTGATAGCAGTCAATTAGTCGCTCCCCTAGTCTTCCATTTTATATGTACCTGAGTAGGATCGCTAATTGTTATTTTCTAGAAACATCTCTTATCTCGTCAACAAGAATAGCACAGTAATTAGCTGATTTTACTTCTGAAAAAATTTCTTACCACAAGGCGTTTCTTATCAGTGTAACTGCGTCGTTTTGGTACTGATGACTGTTATAATGACAAAATCGACGCTGTAACTGGGTCTTCAGATTTTCATCCCCTTTAGATATTTCCTTTGTCAGTCCAAAGAAAGTAACCTGGTTTGCTGATGTTTCTTATTTGTCATGACTCCTCAAAGGAAGATCCTGGCGTCCAAGAAAGCAAATACTGTGAAAAATGTATCTCCACATAATCTCTATTTTCTTGCACCTCTGAGATCTCGACCGACTTAAGCTCTTCGCTACAGATCTTGAAGTATCAGTACTAATTATCTTAAATTCCGCCCGTGGTGACACACAATTACTATATCTTTTACCACCATCATGTTGCTTCCATAGAGAAGACCTGTCTTTCCACTTACAAAATCCTGTCTCAATGAAAGCCCCTTTTCCAGCAGCCTCCTCAGCCCTTAGAGCCCCACTAGATAAATTGCAGCAAGCAAAACAAAACACAGAATCCAAGTTTTATGAGTGTTTAATCCATTCGTAAGTCTTAAGGTAACGCACACTGAATTTCCTTCCCTTATAAGTGCAAGCCGGATAGGTCGAGCTGGTTGGTCAGGATGCTTCGTAGTGATACCTGAGAGAGATTCTAGTCTGCTACTGGAACCTGCAGTGGGTTCGGGGATGCAGACCACTCTTTCATGTTGACCTGTGTCATTTATTATTTCACTTGTTTCTGAAAGATTGTCACAGGTAGGGGAAATCATGCCCAATAACCCGACACTTTGAGCACTGATATTATTGCCAGTTTGTTGCACTGATGTTACTTCACTCTCCTTCTGAATTTTCACCGCAAAAAGCCCAGAGTTTCTTGTCGCTTTTTACTCCTTATTTTATTATGGATTCACAACAACAAAAGAGATAAACTGACGAGCTGATGCCTAGTTTGACTGAACCCTAGTCAGAGATCATGAGTTAATCACAGCGGGCAAGACAGCGCAGAGGAATTGTTTTCACATTTCAGAAAAGGTTGTTTACTATCAGTATATTTAGGATTCTCCAAAATAAGGGCAGAATTAATTTTTCAAAATTAAGTAATTGAAAAGTGACTAAAAAGTAACATTAAGAAAAGTAACAGTGCTATTTAGTGGCTCTAAAAGAAAAAGTACGGGAGTGAACACTACAAGTGACCCGTCAGTCAGTCTTGCTTGTTCAATATAGCATATACTAAATCACGAAATAGCATTTAAATAGAAGAAATAAGGTTTTTCCCCCAAATAATATCCTCTCCCTTTTTAGAATCCCAAGTCAAATCGAAAATCACTACAAAATCAGAGAAAAAATCTCTACAAATATTGGCAAACTACTAGAGGTGGCAGTTCCGTAATTAGTGCTTCTGAAACCACTTTAAGAAGAAAGAAGGATTTATTGAAAAAAAAAACATATCAACAAAAAATTATTGCTGCCTCCAATAAAAAGCAAAGCTTGTCCGTGGGGGAGGTAGATAAAACAAAATCCTTAAAACAAAGAACACTTGGCCACCGACACCACTGATACCATCACACTAAACAATAAATACAAAATAATATCATATATTATACCTCCTCTGAGAACATCATATCAACAAAACCCCCACAATAAATAAATCAATCAATCAGTCAAAACTCATATTCAGAAAAAAGCAGTTCCTTAATGATTTTTCTAAAAATATTGGGGTCACCAATAGTCTTAATATCACTATTCAAAATATTCCATTTCCGCGTACCTCTATAAAAAACAGAAAAACATGAACGGGAAGATATACCTCTAGGTACACAGAAGTCCGCGCTACCCCTTGTATCATGAGAATGAACAGTAGACCTAATGGACAATAAATCACCAAAAAAACTAGGCTGAACATCCTGCTGCAGTCCAAAAATAAACCTCAGAAGTCCAAAAAGATGGCATGGCAACAATGCAGGCTGATCTTTGTAAATTGAGAAACATTTTACGAATGTTTTACCGGGATTACGAAAAATATTCAAAACGGGTTGCAGCGGTAGCTAGCAACCTAGTAAGAGACGATCACGTCCAATGTTAAGAAATATAAAAACCCATAGTTCCTAACAAAGGAGTCAGATCAAAACAAAAAGTACACCATTAGAACCGCCTTGTCCGAAACCCCTGTATAGGAAACTTTCTGTCCCTTGGCTTGAACAGCAAGGGAAATATATTGGCTTGAAAATCAAGAAAATTGACTTTAACCACGTTATTCTCCCCAAACGGGATATTTTTTTCTCTTTTCTTTTTTTTTTCTTTTCCACAGATAGCTTGGCACTGGAACATCGTAGAGGGTTGTTCAATAGCTCATTTTAAAGGAAATTAATTGGATTAAAAATCTATAGTAACTAAAATAAATTATTTCTAAAAGAGAATAAATTTTTCCACCAAAAACTTCATTTTTGATGTCTTTTCACACTGCAGTCTTTCAAACATAATCGTATACCAGCGGTAAGATTTGAACCCACGCCTCCGAAGAGACTGGTGGCTAACACCAGTGTCTTGGACCACTCGGCCAGGCTGCCTCTCATAAATAAATATATATGTGAATTTGGGTTGCAGCAGTAGCTAGCAACCTAGTAAGAGACGATCCGTCCCATGCTAAGAAATATAACAAAACTCCTAAAAATAGAGTAAGATCAAATTATATTAAAGAACGAACTGTTGCCGTTAGTAAAACATAAATTTTCTTGTGAAAATAGTGAAGAACGAAATCTAGCCCATACTAATTAATTTACTTTTGGAAAGAAGGAATTACGGCAGAAACCTACATAGTAGTATAAGTAAGTTACAAGTTCTAAAAAAGCTCCACCAAGATTTGAACTCTGATCGCAGGATTCAAAGTCCTAAGTGCAAACCATTGCACCATGAATCGTTCATATAAAAAAAAAATTATAACAGTAGATGATATGCATATTTTATAGTACTTATCCATGAGGCCAGAGAACTTCAATAAGGATTTAGTAGGAAACAGTTTGAATTAATCTGGGTTGTAGTGGTTGCTAGCAACCTAGTAAGAGACGATCCCGTCCCATACTAAGATATACAAAAGCCTACAGCTCCTAAAAATGGAATCAGATCAAAATAATTAAAAAAAAGCCATCTGAATCTGATTCAGGAATAGTAATAAAAGCTTATAGCGAAAATAAAACTATGATGATTTTGAAAGAAAACCCTTTGAAAGTTTTTCAGTTTTTGGTTACTATGGGCTGTGATTCGTCTTTTATTAGGTTCCAGTAACTTCTGTGATCATAATTTAGAATTCGCTCTTTACTATGATCCAGGTTGCAGCACGAGCTAGCATTCTAATACGAGATGATTACGTCCCACAATAAGAAATACAATAACCCATAACTCCTAAAAATAGTGTCAAAACCGAAACACAACGTAAACTATTACAACCGCCTTGTCCGAAACTCCTTTATTGGAAACTTATAGTCCTTTGGCTTGAACAACAAAGAAAACATTTTGGCTTGAAAACAAGAAAATTTGCTTGAACTACAATATTCTGCTTTGACGGCAACTTTTTTTCCTTTTTTTCTTTCTCCTCAACTAGCTGGGTACTGGAAAATCATAGAGTGCTGTTTAATGGCTCTTTTTAACGGAAATTGCTACATTTAGTGCCTTTTGTAATCAAAAATAAATAGTTTCGAAAATAAAATAAATTTTTACGAGAAAATCCTACATTTTCATGTACAAACTTGATGAATAGCGTCATAACAAGCTTTCTTTTTCTTCAAAAAAGAAAGTTTGTTAATTATAATATAGGTTAGTAATTCAACAGATAGCTTTGCACTGGAACATCGTAGAGAGTTGTTTAATGGCTCATTTTAAAGGAAATTAATGGGGTTAAAATTTTATAATAAAGAACGAACTCTTGCCTATAATAACTTATATAGGCATCCGGGTTGCAGCCGTAGCTAGCAATCCGGGTTGCAGCGGTAGCTAGCAACCTAGTAAGAGACGATCATGTCCAATGTTAAGAAATATAAAAACCCATAGCTCTTAAAAAAGGAGTCAGATCAAAACAAAAAGTGCACCATTAGAACCGTCTTATCCGAAACCCTTGTACAGTATAATTAGAAAGAACAGGCTTAGCTTCCATGTCTTGCGGTCTCAAATAAGTTTTTTTTACCCACATTTTCCGACCAATTTACTAGTCGAAAAAATAATTTTATTTTTTCAGGAAAATGTTTTTTTACCTGCATATTTAAGTTATGGGTTATTGAATCTCTTAGTGTGGATGGTAATCATCTCTTATTAGGTTGCTTGCTAGCGCTGCAACCTGGATCATAGTAAAGAACGAATTCTAAATTATGATCACAGAAGTTACTGGAACCTAGTAAAAGACGAATCACAGCCCATAGAACCCGAAAAAAGAAAAACTTTCAAAGTGTTTTCTTTCAAAATCATAATAGTTTTCTGTATTTTTCAGTTTTCTTTTCACTTATTTCATATACTCCTCTGTGTACATCCATGTATCTATAGAGGACATAAATAAATTATTATTATTATTATTGTTATAGCTTGGCACTGGAACATCGCAGAGAAATATTTAATGGCTCATTTTAAAGCGAATTGATGTGCAATAAAAAGCTTAATTTTTTAAATATAATCAATTTTTTATGGTAAAATGCATTTTTCTATAAGACATGTTATAGCTACTGTTATTAACATCAGGAATGCATCATATCTACATACTTTTGTAATTAACAAAAAATGTTTAAAATAATATGAATATTTTTACAAAGAACTTTTATCATTATAAGAAGCTTTTAGACATAGTTATGTAAAATGCAGCAATGTTTTGGGGGCTTTACAAGAAAATCTGATTTGTTAAGTGAAACTAGAATAATTACTGCAAATTTTAAATAGAATAATTTTATCTAATTGCAAACTGCAAAATATCTAAGTTGTCTTAACAATAATTTAAATTTTTTCACAGTAAAGAACGAACTAATTTGTAACAAAGTCTTACAGCGAAAATCAAGCTCTAGTCCAGAGACACTGAAGTACCAAGAAAAAAAAACTACTTTATTTTGTATATATAACTGTTATCTGGAGCAGCTTCAGAGGTCGGTGGATCGAAACCTAGCCAAACAGCACTAGGCCTGAGGCCCAGCGAGGTTCGATGAGGTTTCGATCCATCCATCTCCGGGGTATGCACCCAACGCATCTTCCGTTGCGCTAAGCTGCTCTCGTCAGTGAACATGATCAAAATGGTTTATGATGTGTTATACGGAAAAGTTTCGCTAAATTCAGAGTTGCCTGGTGGTAAAGTTCTAGATGAGGGGCTTCTTGTTCTTTTTGAAAGCGGTTGTGTTAAATGAATTAAACTTTCAGGTTTCGTGGTTCACCGATAGCTACATCATTAGTGCAGTTGTAGGTGCAATCTGCTATAAGACGAACTATAGCCCATAGTAACCCAAATTTTAAAAACACGCTTTGAAAAAAAGCTGCATAATGAAAAAAATGTCATCTGAATCTGATTCAAGAATGGTAATTCTAACAGCATATTTTTTGTTTCGACCTGATACCATGTACAGGGGGTTTTGAGCTATTTTTGTGCGTTATTATCGACCGTGTCCGTCTTTTAACAGAAAAATGTCAAATATAACATTTGCTACTATAATGTTATAGAAAAATGCAATTTTCTTCTTTGAAATAGTGAGAGACGAACCTCAAGCACTCAAGTAGCTAACTAAGTCCAATTTATGCAGTGTTATGTTATTCCAATGATCGTCTTTTAGTATAATTTTTACTTCTCGATGCGCCTGGTCGGTTGAATATTTTTGCTTTTCTCTTTTCAAGATACTATCTCTGTTGTTTGTGTAGTACTGTTTTTTCAACTTGCGTGCGACTTGCTTGATTGAAACCATTATGTAATTATGAATGAGAACATTTTCATCTTTGTAGTTCTTAAGTAGTAATTATGACGTCACAGCGTAATGATTTTGTTGACGTCATAGAGCAATGATATTATTTCATGACGTCTTCAGAAACAACAATATAATTTCATGTTTTTCTATTCACGTCATAGCTCTAATATAAAACTATGATGACATTCATTATTTATCTAGTAGGGTTTCAGACAAGGTAATTCTAATGATGTACTTTTGTTTTGATCTGACTCTATTTTTAGGAGTTTTGTTATATTTCTTAGCATTGGACGGATCATCTCTTACTAGGTTGCTAGCTACTGCTGCAACCCAAATTCACATATATATTTATTTATGAGAGGCAGCCTGGCCGAGTGGTCCAAGGCACTGGTGTTAGCCACCAGTCTCTTCGGAGGCGTGGGTTCAAATCTTACCGCTGGTATACGATTATGTTTGAAAGACTGGAGTGTGAAAAGACATCGAAAATGCAGTTTTTGGTGGAAAAATTTATTCTCTTTTAGAAATAACTTATTTTAGTTACAAAAGGTTTTTAACCCAATTAATTTACTTTAAAATGAGCTATTGAACAACCCTCTACGATGTTCCAGTGCCAAGCTATCTGTGGAAAAGAAAAAAAAAAAAAGAAAAAAGAAAAAAAATATCTCGTTTGGGGAGAATAACGTGGTTAAAGTCAATTTTCTTGATTTTCAAGCCAATATATTTCCCTTGCTGTTCAAGCCAAGGGAAAGAAAGTTTCCTATACAGGGGTTTCGGACAAGGCGGTTCTAATGGTGTACTTTTTGTTTTGATCTGACTCCTTTGTTAGGAACTATGGGTTTTTATATTTCTTAACATTGGACGTGATCGTCTCTTACTAGGTTGCTAGCTACCGCTGCAACCCGGATTTTGATATATTGACTTTAAATATAACTGTACAAGTCTATACTGTAGTTAAGTGGCCTATGAAATTTTTTATAGGCAAAAGGTCGTTCTTTATTATAATGCTGCAACCCAAATTCACATATATATTTATTTATGAGAGGCAGCCTGGCCGAGTGGTCCAAGGCACTGGTGTTAGCCACCAGTCTCTTCGGAGGCGTGGGTTCAAATCTTACCGCTGGTATGCGATTATGTTTGAAAGACTGCAGTGTGAAAAGACATCGAAAATGCAGTTTTTGGTGGAAAAATTTATTCTCTTTTAGAAATAATTTATTTTAGTTACTATAGATTTTTAACCCAATTAATTTCCTTTAAAATGAGCTATTGAACAACTATCTACGATTTTCCAGTGCCAAGGTATCTCTGGAAACAAAGAAAAGAGAAAAAAAATATCCCGTTTAGGCAGAATGTTGTAGTAGCTGCCACTTTTCTTGATTTTTTAGTACTGATTTTTTAACTTGCGTGTAGCTTGCTTTGATCTAACAATTATGTATTCATGAATGAGACCATTTACAGTTTTGACGTTTCTTATATAGTAATTATGACGTCACTTCATCAAAAATACAGTTTTTATTGGAAAAATTTATTCTCTTTTAGAAATAATTTATTTTAGTTACTATAGATTTGTAACCCAATTAATTTCCTTTAGGATGAGCTATTGAACAACCCTCTACGATGTTCCAGTGCCAAGCTATCTCTGGATACAAAGAAAAGAGAAAAAAATATCCCATTTGGGGAGAATAGCGTGGTTAAAGTCAATTTTCTTGATTTTCAAGCCAATATATTTCCCTTGCTGTTCAAGCCAAGGGACAGAAAGTTTCCTATAAAGGAGTTTCGGACAAAGCGGTTCTAATGGTGTACTTTTTGTTTTGATCTGACTCCTTTTTTAGGAGCTATGGGTTTTTATATTTCTTAACATTGGACGTGATCGTCTCTTACTAGGTTGCCAGCTACCGCTCCAACCCGGATTTTTGTTTGGATCTAGATCTAACAATTTCCTTTAAAATGAGCCATTGAACAACTTTCTACGATGTTCCAGTGCCAAACTATCTGTGGCAGAAAAAAAGAAAAAAAGAAAGATGCCCTTTAGGCAAAATGCTGTAGTAGCTGTCACTTTTTTTGAGTTTCCAGCCAAAATATTTCCCTTGTTGTTCAAGCCAAGGAACAAAAATTTTTATATATTGGGTATACCGCTGCAACCCAGATAATTGACAAACACCATTTATGATGAGCTATATTCGTCCTTTATGTAACTACACCTGGAACCACCATATATCAGTTAGTATGGGAGAGAGATCGTTCTTTACTGTAAAAAAGCCATTGAACAACTCTCTACGATGTTCAAGTGCAAAGCTATCTGTGGAAAAGAAAGAAAATAAAAAAAAAAGAAAAAAAATATCCCGTTTAGGCAGAATGTTGTAGTAGCTGCCACTTTTCTTGATTTTCAAGCCAATATATTTCCCTTGCTGTTCAAGCCAAGGGATAGAAAGTTTACTATACAGGGGTTTCGGACAAGGCGGTTCTAATGGTGTACTTTTTGTTTTGATCTGACTCCTTTGTTAGGAACTATGGGTTTTTATATTTCTTAACATTGGACGTGATCGTCTCTTACTAGGTTGCTAGCTACCGCTGCAACCCGGATCAGGCAGCTAGCTACCGCTGCAACCCGGATTATCCTGTTTTAAAATAATTTGTTTTAGTTAGAAAAGGTTTTTAACCCAATTAATTTCCTTTAAAATGAGCCGTTGAACAACTCTCTACCATGTTCCAGTGTCAAGCCAGCTGTGGAATTACTAACCTATACTATAATTATGTCGCGTATAAAATTTAGTATAGGAAAGAGGTTGTTCTTTTTTATAACTGTGGAAAAGAAAAAAAAATATCCCGTTTAGGAAGAATGCTGTAGTAGCTGCCACTTTTCTTGATTTTCAAGGCAATATATTTCCCTTGATGTTCAAGCCAAGGGACAGAAAGTTTCCTATACAGGTATTTCGGACAAGGCGGTTCTAATGGTGTACTTTTTGTTTTGATTTTACTATTTTGTTAGGAACTATGGTTTTTTATATTTCTTAACATTGGACGTGATCGTCTCTTACTAGGTTGCTAGCTACCACTACAACCCGGATTAGATTTATACATTAGATAACAGCTAAAGCTGCAATCATGATACTATAATCACTCCAACAATTAACTTTAAATAAAACTTTACCAGCCTAGTTAAGTTGCCTATGCAAGCTAGTATAGGCAAGAGTTCGTTCTTTATTGTACTTTTGTCACCCCAGTATCTACCCATTATTCTGGTAGCAACTTTTTTCTTATGTTTGTTTCGGTAATCTTTATCGTTATTATTCAAGCCAAAGGGCGGTAAGTTTCCTTTATAGGGGTGTCGGACAAGGCGGTTCTAATGGTGTACTTTTTGTTTTGATCTGACTCTTTTTTTAGGAGTTGGAGGGTTTTATATTTCTTAACATTGGAGGTGATCGTCTCTTACTAGGTTGCTAGCTACCGCTGCAACCCGGATCATACCTTTCCTTGCTCTTTTGTTTGGCTGTCTCAATTGTTGCTTCTCTGTAATCTTCATCATTATCATACCGTTCCTTACTCTTTTGTTTGGCTGTCTCAATTTTCGCATGTCTATAATCTTCATCATTTTGATAACACATCTTGCTGTTTTGTTTTGCTCTCTCAATTATTACTTCTCGATACGCCTTGTCAGTTGAATACCTCTGCTTTTTCTTTTCTAGAGGTTGACTCTGTTTTTGTATAATACTGTTTTTTTAACTTGCGTGTAGCTTGCTTGATTGAAACCATTATGTAACCATTAGTTGAATGTTTAAGTCACGTATCAAGTATCAAGAACCTAACAAAAAATTAAACTAATTTTTAAATTTTCAGGTATTTTTCTAGTCTAAATTAAAAGATTAAAACTATTGTTCAGACACCATAAATATTTTTGCAGTTTATAACTTTAGCGATTCTAAACTAAAAACGAAAATAAAATAAAAATTATTATTTTCAATTTTTACGTCACATCGCTCATTAAGTCATATATGGTTATTAGTACACAATAGGTTTTAGATATTACTTCATGTCACTTATTACGTCATATATGGTTATTAGTAGATAATCAGTAAAACATTCGTTCTTTATTATAATTTAGGAACTATGGGTTTTTATATTTCTTAACATTGGACTTGATCGTCTCTTATTACGTTGCTAGCTACCGCTGCAACCCGGAGTGTGATCGTCTCTTACTAGTTTGCTAGCTACTGCTGCAACCCGGATGAAATTTCTTTTTTGATGTGAAATTACAAACAGGAAAAAGCCTATGGCTTTTTCTTAATTGGAGCAGTAAGAGACGACCTGGCTACAAACTATGATTATCACATCATTGATCAATCTTTAACATGAAATGTTCTTTACTGTAATGGTTTGTTCTTTTCTAGGTTTCGGCCATCTCTAAAGCCATGATACTGATGGAAATTACATAATCCCTATCTATGTTTCAGTTAACATGGGCTAGGTGTCGTTCTTTATTGTAATTTCAAGCCAAGGGACAGAAAGTTTCCTATACAGGGGTTTTGGACAAGGCGGTTCTAATGGTGTACTTTTGAATTTGATCTGACTCCTTTGTTAGGAACTATGGGTTTTTATATTTCTTAACATTGGACGTGATCGTCTCTTACTAGGTTGCTAGCTACCGCTGCAACCCGGACCAGTGCCAAGCTATCTCTGGAAACAAAAGAAAGAAAGAAAAAAATATCCCGTTTGTGGAGAATAACGTGGTTAAGGTCAATTTTCTTGATTTTCAAGCCAATATATTTCCCTTGCTGTTCAAGCCAAATGACAGAAAGTTTCCTATACAGGGGTTTCGGACAAGGCGGTTCTAATGGTGTACTTTTTGTTTTGATCTGACTGCTTTTTTAGGAGCTATGGGTTTTCTTATTTCTTAACATTGGACGTGATCGTCTCTTACTAGGTTGCTAGCTACCGCTGCAACCCGGATGTTTTAATTACAAAAGGTTTTTAACCCCATTAATTTGCTTTAAAATGAGCCATTGAACAACTCTCTACAATGTTCCAGTGCCATGCTATCTGTTGAATTACTAACCTATACTATAATTAAGTGGTGTATAAAATTTAGTATAGGTAAGAGGTCGTACCTTATTATAAATCTCTGGAAACAAAGAAAAGAGAAAAAAATATCCCGTTTAGGCAGAATGCTGTAGTAGCTGCAACTTTTCTTGATTTTTTAGTACTGATTTTTTAACTTGCGTGTAGCTTGCTTTGATCTAACCATTATGTATTCATGAATGAGACCATTTACAGTTTTGACGTTTCTTATATAGTAATTATGACGTCACTGCATCAAAAATACAGTTTTTATTGGAAAAATTTATTCTCTTTTAGAAATAATTTATTTTAGTTACTATAGATTTGTAACCCAATTAATTTCCTTTAGGATGAGCTATTGAACAACCCTCTACGATGTTCCAGTGCCAAGCTATCTCTGGATACAAAGAAAAGAGAAAAAAATATCCCGTTTGGGGAGAATAGCGTGGTTAAAGTCAATTTTCTTGATTTTCAAGCCAATATATTTCCCTTGCTGTTCAAGCCAAGGGACAGAAAGTTTCCTATAAAGGGGTTTCGGACAAGGCGGTTCTAATGGTGTACTTTTTGTTTTGATCTGACTCCTTTTTAGGAGCTATGGGTTTTTATATTTCTTAACATTGGACGTGATCGTCTCTTACTAGGTTGCTAGCTACCGCTGCAACTCGGATAACAACCAATCAAGTAGCTAACTAAATCAAATGTATGTAATGGATTTTTATTTTAGCATAGGCAAGAGGTCGATCTTTATTATAAATTATCTTTTAATGTATTATTACAAACAGGAAAAAGCCTACGGCTTTTTCTTCTTTGGAATAGTAAGAGACGAACCTCAAAGAATCAGGCAGCTAACTAAGTCCAATATAAGCAATTGTTTGTTCTTCTAATGATCATCTTTTAATTTGGTGTTTCTTACTAGGCTGCTAGCTACCACTGCAACCTAGATATTCTTTTTTCTGCTACTATGGGCTAAGGTTCGTTCTTTACTGCAAATTTTAACCCCATTAATTTCCTTTAAAATGAACCATTGAACAACTTTCTATGGTGTTCCAGTGCCATGCTATCTGTTGAATTACTAACCTATACTATAATTAAGTGGCGTATAAAATTTAGTATAGGCAAGAGGTCGTTCTTTATTATAAATAGGTTGCTAGCTACCGCTGCAACCCGGATATTACAAACAGGAAAAAGCCTACGGCTTTTTCTTCTTTGAAATAGTAAGAGACGAACCTCAAACGATCAAGTAGCTAACTAAGTCCAATGTATGCAATAATTTCTTATTCCAATGATCGTCTTTTAATGTATAAAATTGCTATAAAGTTCGTTAAAACGATCTGATAGATAATACTGATGGTTAGAGTTTGGTCTTTAAGTTATCATATACTGTTAAAATTCTTTCTTATATGAACATTTCTTGGTGTAGTGGTTAGCACTTAAGACTTTGAATCCTGCGATCCGAGTTCAAATCCTGGTGGACGGTCGTTATTAAATGTAGCTTACTTATACTACCATTTAGGTTTCTGCTGTAATTCTTTCTTTTCAAAATTAAATTAGTTGCTATCGCCTAGAGTTAGTTCTTTACCACATCGTAATAATTTGTTTTATAATAATAATTAATTTTTTTAATTACAAAAGGTTTCTATATACAGCAGTTTCCTTTAAAATGAGCCATTACACAGCTCTTTACTATGATGTTGCCTTACCACTGTCACTACCTAGGTTTTGACCAAAATAATTACGCTATTCTCCGTTTTTTAATGGCTGAGATTTACCTTAGTTTCTTCTGTTGCCCTACTACTGCCACTACCTAGGTTTTCACCAAAATATTTACGTATACTCCGTTTATTAAATGGATGTGATTTACCATAGTTTCTTTTGTTGCCCTACTACTGCCACTACCTAGGTTTTCACCAAAATATTTACGCTTTTCTCCGTTTTTTAAATGGCTGTGATTTACCTTAGTTTCTTTTGTTGCCCTACCACTGTCACTACCTAAGTTTTGACCAAGATTTTTACGCTTTTCTCCGTTTTTTAAATGGCTGTGATTTACCTTAGTTTCTTTTGTTGCCCTACCACTGCCACTACCAACCACTCGCCCTACTCTGTTTCACTTTGTGTGATGCTTAGCCAGTGGGGTCTCAGAGATCATTGATATTTAGGGGCAAATTTAAGCTGCCACATTTATGAGGTTGAATTTTTAATGATTCAATAAAAATATATGATTTTCAGGTTGGGTCCAGTTTCAGCTGTCAGGAGTTTGCGAAATATCCCCTTTATCCCTTAGGAATCCTTTGAAGTCTCTAAAGGAGAGTTTAGAGGAGAGAAAGAATTGAAAAGTCTAACTCCCGTGAAATTACAACATTCATTTTTTTTCGCCAAACCCTGAGGTTTTCGCATTTTTCACGATCGATGCAAAAAGTAGGGGACGCAACGTTTTGAACTGCTATTGTTAATAAAAAACTAACAAAGAGTGAAAGAAAAATAAACAAAGAAAGAAAGAAAGAAAGAAAGAAAGATAGAAAGAAGGAAAGAAAGAAAGAAAGAAAGTAAATAAGAAAGAAACAAAGAAAGAAAGGAATAAAGAAACAAAGAGTAGTGCCATATGTTTTCAGCTTATTGTCTGTTGTTTCAAACGCCCCCTACTACTAAACGTGCATAACTGCATATAGAGATCATTTTCAGTAAAAATTGGGTTACCATTTTTTTTAAAAAATTTATGATACATAAGTTCTGTAAGTTTACACTAAACCAATGCCAACAATTCTTTGGCAACAATGCCAACTTTCACCATCCTCGGTGCTATCAACTTGGCTCGCTATGTATTTACTATCTCTGTCACTTTATTGTTCTTTTCTTCAAAGGTCAATATTTTCTTCATCCTTGCAGAGAAATTGCAACAACTTTAAACTTATCCTCCCGATTAATTTCTCCCATCAAATCATCTGTTTACATTTCTAAGATTCATCCAAAGTAACCAGTGAGGTAAATTACACAAATCCGAGGAATTGCTTCAATTAACAACTTTTGAAGCTGCATAATCTCAATACCTCTTCGATTAAGACTCTCTTAAAGTTGGACTCAATCCTAGCACTTTCTAATATCCCCTCCCCCTCTCTATAATTAATTGACAAATCATGGTAAAGTTGGAAAGCAAACTTATAATTGTCCCAAGGACCTTTATTTTAGTTTAGTTACTAAGGATATATGTTACAAAAGTTCAGCTGTAAGTTGTAAAGAAAGCCTTGAACTCCAAAGTTGGAAAAAGATTTTTAAGAAGAAACAGAGGAAACAGTTCCCCTGTTTAAGAAGCAAGAGAAGAAACATCAAGTAATTTACTAATTACCCTTTTAAACTTTATGTGTTTTTTAATAAACTAAGTAAGGAGCAAAAAAAGTAAAATAAAATTGGAAAGTAGGAGGACTGTTATGAGGATCAAGGCGGGGCAAGGGGTCAAATATGAAATAAGCCTCCTTTTCTTCTTGCTTTGTCCTAAATAACGGAACAGGATAATTTTGAATGAAACTGATAATTTCCTAATGATGTCTGAATAATGATTGGTTATAAATGATAATATTGACAAAGTGAAAAAGAGATTTAATTTAACGGATTTATATTAATTGACTTAATGGTTCGAGCCTGCCCCTTTTAGAGAAGGCATTCAACTAAGCCCTGAGCGTCAACTACATGACAGCAAGTTTGCCGACGACAGAACTGTTGCTGCACACTGCGAGGTCAACAATTAACATAATTCGAATGAACTGGCAGCAAAAGCTGCACCTACTGGCCTACTAATAAAAATAGATAAAACAAAAAGTATGTGAAATACAGCTATAACAAACCTGACAGAAGGGATTCAATATAAGGGTTCTGATGTGGCACCCCCTCGAACCCCCCCCCCCCTGGATCCGCCACTGAGGTTCCGTATGTGATTCATTTCCGTTGACCAATCAAGTTATCCACTAGTAATAACCCCGCCTGCTTGAAATAATCCCACCTACTTGAAGCCTGATTGTTTATCCAGTTACACAATACCGGTGAAAAGACCAAAAAGTTAAAACCCTGTGTGAAATTTTAATTTATCGAAAAGTGAAAACTTTTTGAGTTAACATTTTAAACCATATCTGTATTTTGTCAAAATAAAGCCAAATTTTATAAAATTTCAAAAACTAATAAATCAGGATTTAAGAAAGCTATGAGGCCAAAAACACTTTCCTTAACCTTATTTATGCTTTGAAGCTATTTCTAAGTTTCACTTTCTTTACACTAAGTTTGTACAAGATCATCAAAGATCAGTGCCCTTTAGAGGGGGGAAAGAGTGAAGGTAGATACTTCAAAAGACTAATGTCACCACTGTGGGGTAAACCAGGAACGCCAGCGTTTTTCATTGGTGTTCCTGATCCAGGAGGTGGCCCAGGATAATGACCTTGGGAGAATGGCTTCACACTAGAAAAAAATTCAATATTAAGAAATATGTGCTGTTGTTTCCCAAAAAGTCGAATAAGTTAAGAGAAAAAGAATGGAATAAAAATTCAGCTAAAAGACATATGCATCATCCCATTTATGTGATAATGAACGAGTGAATGAATGAACAAATTTATTTTATTACTACAATATTACACAACCCAAGGGAGAGCTAAACTCGTAATTGTTAGGTTTAACCAACTTAAATAATTAAACCCTTCAACAAGAACAAAAAAGTAAACAAATAAATAAGAGCCAGACAATTAAAATAAAATAAAGAAAAGATAAGAAAGAAAAGAAATAAAGAAAAGAAAAGAGCAAGCAGTGGCGGAAGGTAATCCAAATATGGCAAACAAATAAACAACAACAAAAAAGAATGTAGAATACACTTCGGCTCCATCGTCAGTCGATCAAACCTCTCATGATGGATGGAACCATCATCATCATAAATAATACTTAATATTTTCTTATAAGGGATTATAAATGGAAAAATTCCCTTTATAAACTTCTTTTAATCAGATTTTCATGTTGAAGAAGTCGGCTAAGTTCATGTTATTAACTACCACTACTACTAACCACTCATTGCAATATCAAGCTATTCGAGGGCAACTACTCAATTATTATAAAAGTTGTATCTTGTTCTATTCCTGGAGAGCTAGCCGCGTTACAACTGAAAACACAAACAGCGTTGCCAATGCAGTACAATTGTGCCGTTTTTTATACAATTCGTCTTGGTAGAATGCGGTACATTTGGGAATATTTTGGTACAGTACAAATTTCTTGATATATTTTTTTTTCTTGCTTCTTTTTGACTCGGATATCTGTTCATGTTTCAGTTATATCGAATATTTTCTTGTTGTTATGACAAATTTTTAACCTGATGTTCAGATGGTACAAATTAACGTCTTGCCGTACAATTTTAGTCGGAAAACTGTACAGTTCATTTCAAAGCGTTGGCAACGCTGAAACAAAATATAATTTTTCAAAATCTAGGGGGGGGGAATATATTATTTTTTAAAATCTAGGAGGGGGGAAGTCTGACATTTAATAAAATGAAAATACCAAAAAAAGGCATTTTTGCATGAAAATACCCCCAAAGGTATTTTTCTCGATACAAGGGGTATATGCACCCCAATTGACGTCACAGAACGATTTTCAGCTTTTATTTTTCAGTTCGTTTATTATTGTCACCTCGAGAAAAGAAAGTCATCCTATTATGAGGTTCGTCATAACTCCGATAGATGTGTGCCTTGGTTGGTTCTTTACTAGGTTTCAGTCACCTCCACAGTAATGCCGAAGAAACTTACATAATCCCTATTTATTATTAATAATCACTATGGGCTTGAGTTCGTTTTTACTATATTCTTGATTTTCAAACCAATATATTTTCTTTGTTATTCAAGCCAAAGGACGGTAAGTTTGCTATATAGAAGTTTTGGACAAGGCGGTTCTAATAGTGTACTTTTTGGTTTGATCTGAATCTTTTCTCAGGAGTTATGGGTTACTTTAGTTTTTACTATGGGGCGTGATCGTCTCTTACTAGGTTGCTTGCTGCCGCTGCAACCCGGATAACCTTTGAAAAAGTAAGAGACGAACCTCAAACTATCAAGTAGCTAACTAAGTCCAATGTATACAATGTTTTGCTATACCAATGACCACCTTTTAATGTAAAAACAAAACTAAGTTTAAAATTTTCAAGTAATATTGTAGCTTTAATTCAAAATTAAAAATTATTGCTGCAGTTTACATATTAGCTTTAGCGATCATGAATTGAAAATCAAAATAAAAAATTATTTTTTTAATGGAAATACATTGAATGACACGTCGTGTAGTTAGAACCACTTTGCTAGCTACGCTGCAGCCCTGATTTTCACTATATCTCCATAGAAAAGAAATTCAATTTTTTATTTTATCTTAGTTTTCATTTCATTATGTAAACTGCAAAAATATTTATAGTGTCCAAGCAATAATTTTTAGTTCTTATTCCAAACTAGAAAAATCCCTGAAAATTTTAAAATTAGATTTGTTTATTGTTAGGTTCTTGCTACTCGATTCGTGACTTTATCTCTTCATTTTAGAACAATACATAAATAATATTCAAGATGGGGAAATTTTCGCTTAATAAAATATGGCAAAGGCAGTGTTTGAGGTGTGTAAAATGCAATAAAGTAATAACTCCTGGAAGCCATGCTCAAATACGAGGAATGCCTTACTGTCTTCCTTGCTATTGGAAACTACTAAGGGACTCTGGTCGCTCGGAGCGTCTGATCTGATCTGTTCTTTGTTTGATGTGAAATTACAAACAGGAAAAAGCCTATGGCTTTTTAATAATTGGAATAGTAAGAGACGACCTGGCGAACACCTAGGATTATGACGTAATTGATCAATCTTTCACAAGCTTTTTTGATTAAAAAAGGAACTAGAACTTTCAATTTTCGTTTAAATGAGCCCTCTCGAGACAATATAGGTTCCACTCTGTCGATATGATTACCCTTGGTAGCAAAAATAGGCAAATAAACACGCATCCGTGATACTTCTTCTAGCAAAAAATACCAAATTCCAAATTTTTGCAGATAAGAGCTTGAAACTTCTACAATAAGGTTCTCTGATAAGCTGAAGCTGATGGTGTTATCATAGAATCTTCATTAAGATTCTGCGACTTTTAAGGGGTGTTTTCCCCTTTCTTTGAAAACAGGACAATTTTTCCCAGGCTCGTAACTTTTGATGCGTAAAAGTAAACTTGATGCAACTTATATATTTAAAATAAGTATAAAAATCCAATTCTTTTGATGTATCTGTTGGTATTAAAATTCTTTTTTTTAGAGTTTCGGTTACTATTGAGACGAGTCTCTCTTATGTAAATTTTACTAACCTATACTATAGTTAAGTCGCCTATAAAGTTTAGTATAGGCAAGAGGTCCTTCTTTATTATAATTTTACATAAAATAATTTCATAGCATACATCACTAAAGTTATTATGTAAACTGCATAAATATTTATGGTGTCCGAGAAATAATTTTAATCTTTTAATCAAAACTAGAAAAATACCTGAAATTTTTTTAATTAGTTTTTATTTTTGATAAGTTTTTACTACTCGACACGAAGCAGTACAAATTAGAAGCAGTACAAGTTGAGAAAGAACAACAGAGAGAATTATTAAATGAAATTAAATAAATATATTGATCATACTTTATTAAAACCGGATGCCAAAGCCACTGATATTGAAAAGCTGTGTTTTGAAGCAAAACAATATCAATTTGCATCGGTTTGTGTTAACCCAACATATGTGTCATTAGCTCATGAATTATTGCAAGATACTGATGTTAATGTTTGTGTTGTTGTTGGGTTTCCATTAGGGGCAAATATGACAGAAACCAAAATAATAGAAATATCGAATGCTTTGCATGATGGAGCAAGTGAAATTGACATGGTAATGAATATTAGTCAGTTTAAGTCAAACAATTATGATTTAGTAGCAGCTGAAATGAGAGCATGCAAGAAAGTGGCAGGAGCAGCTGTTGTTAAGGTTATTATAGAAACATGCTTGTTATCTGACACAGAAATTGTTAAAGCGTGTCAATTAGCTGAACAAGCTGGAATTGATTTTGTTAAAACGTCAACTGGATTAAAAGCAGGAGCAACAGTGGAGAATGTTAAATTAATGAAAGAAACAGTTGGTAAACGGTTACAAGTTAAAGCGGCTGGAGGCGTTCGTAGTAAAGCCAATGTCTTAGCAATGATTGAAGCTGGAGCGACCCGAATCGGAACTAGTGGGGGAGTAGCTATTATGCAAGATTGCTCTAGACTTCAAAAGTAAACCTCTTTATGCATGAAAGTTTTTAGTTTTTTAACTTTTTCAAAAAACTTTGACCAAACATTTACCATATAGATATTGCCTTTATATATATCTAATTACAAACAGGAAGAAAGTCTATAGCTTTTTCTTTTTGGAATAGTAAGAGACGAACCTAAAAAAATCAGGCAGCTTGCTATGTTCAATGTATGCAGTGGTTTTTTATTCTAATGATTGTTTTTTAATATCAATGTTCTTTAACATAAAATTCATTTATAAGATATTTTAATATATCTTACATGGTCCAGTAGTTTGGATAAATGGCTCTCGTCCAGTTGGCTTGAGTTTGATTCCCGGTATGGGAAATTTTTACTTCTGATGATTTCTTAAGGAATATAATTAAAATAACCGTCTTTATAATTATTGCTTTTATTACTTCAGTTACTATGGCCACAATTCGTTCCTGAATGTAAACCACAAACTATTTGTTTCTGTTTACAAATAAATTTATATTTTCAGTTAACAAATCATTTTTTGTTAAACCCCCCAAAAATTACTGCATTTTACATAGTAAATTTCTAGTTTTAATTAACAAATAAATTTGTTGTTAACCCCCCCCCCCCAAACACTGTATTTTGCAAAATAATGGATAATAATATTAAAAGAAACCTAATTGACAAATACCATTTATGATGAATTATATCGGTCCTTTATATAATCTTTTAGAAATAATTTATTTTAGTTACAAAAGCTTTTAACCCAATTAATTTTCTTTAAAATGAGCCATTGAACAACTCTCTACGATGTTCCAGTGCCAAGCTATCTGTGGAAAAGAAAAAAAAAGAAAAATAATATCCCGTTTAGGCAGAATGTTGTAGTAGCTGCCACTTTTCTTGATTTTCAAGCCAATATATTTCCCTTGCTGTTCAAGCCAAGGGACAGAAAGTTTCCTATATAGGGGTTTCGAACAGGTTGCTAGCTACCGCTGCAACCTGGACTAACTAATTCCATTATATGCAATACTTTGGTATTCTAATGATCGTCTTTTAATATATTTCTGTAATCTTCATCATTATCATATCGTTCCTTGCTCTTTTGTTTGGCTGTCTCAATTTTTATATGTCTATAAACTAGATCATTATAATAACGCTGTTTGTCACTATCAGTTTTTACTTCTCGATACGCCTGGTCGGTTGAATACCTTTGCTTTTCTCTTTTCAAGATGCTATCTCTGTTTTTTGTGAAGCACTGTTTTTTTAACTTGCGTGTAGCTTGCTTTGAATTGACCATTATGTAACCATAAATGAGACCATTTACATCTTTGTCGCCTTTTACACAGTAATCATAACGTCATGGCGTAATGATTTTATTTCATGACGTCATTGCGTAATGATATTTTTTCATGACGTCTTCAGAAATAACAACATAATGCCGTGTTTTTTTATTCAGGTCATAGCTCTAATAAAACTATGACGAAATTCATTATTTATCTAGAAGGGTTTCAGACAAAGTGGTTCTAATGATGTGCTTTTGTTTTGATGCAACCCAGATTCAGTTAACATGGGCTAGGTGTCGTTCTTTATTGTACATACAGCTGCCGTTGTAACCTGGATACCACTACAATCTGGATAGCTTGTAGCTATCCCTAGAACCACCATATATCACTTACTATGGGCGAGAGATCATTCTTTACTGTAACTCTTGCAATCCAGATTCACATATATAGTTATGAGAGGCAGCGTAGCCGAGTGGTCCGAGGCGCTGGTGTTGGCCACCAGTCTCTTTGGAGGCGCGGGCTCAAATCTTACCGCTGGTATACGATTATGATTTATGTACAAAAATCAAATATCTTGACTCTTTTTTTAGGAGGTAGGGGTTTTTATATTTCTTCATTGGACGTGATCGTCTCTTACTAGGTTTCTAGCTACTGCTGCAACCCGGACTATATAGATAAACCTAATTGACAAATACCATTTATGATGAGCTATATCAGTCCCTTATGTATTTTATGTGAGACTACCGCTGCAACCCGGATATGCATGATTACAAACAGGAAAAAGCCTACGGCTTTTTCTTCTTTGAAATAGTAAGAGACGAACCTCAAACAATCAAGTACCTAACTAAGTTCAATGTTTTCAATGGTTTTAATTCCAATGATCGTCTTTTAATGTAACTTTTATTACTTCCGTTAATATGGGGTAAATTTCGTTTCTTAGTCTAAATGCCCAGCTAGCTGAGAAGACAAAAAAACGGAAAGAAAAAAAGATGCCGTATGTGGAGAATATCGTGGTTAAAGTGAATTTATTTTGATTTTAACTGCAACTCGGATATAAGGGAGAGTTCCTCTTTTCTATTATAATATGGTGCAACCCGGATCTTCAGTTACTACGGGCTACAGATTGGTCTTTACTGTAATTTTCTTATTTGGAATAGTAAGAGACGAGTCAGGCAGTTGCCTATACATGTTAATATAGGCAAGAGTTCGTACTTTATTATACTATGGTTGTAATCTTACAAGAGTTCGTTCTTTATTATAATTACGTCATATTTGGTTACTCTTGTCGAAAGATAAACGTGTATAAATATTCTATTTACTTATTACGTCCTATATTGAGATACAAAAAAATTAATCCCTTTGTTTATTTTCAACAAGTTGTAAACAGTAACCTTATCAATGTGATTATAATAGATTTATACTCGTTCTTTATTATATATGAAAGGTACAAACTTGACAAAACTTATAAATCTAAAATCAGTATAAAATTCTAATGATGTACTTTTGTTTTGATCTGACTCTATTTTTAGGAGTTTTGGGTTTTTATATTTCTTAGCATTGGACTGATCGTCTCTTACTAGGTTGCTAGCTACTGCTGCAACCCAAATTCACATATATAGTTATGAGAGGCAGATTTGCCGAGTGGCCCAAGGCGCTGGTGATATCCACCAGTCTCTTCAGAGGCGTGGGTTCAGATCTTACCGCTGGTATACGATTATGATTTATGTACAAAAATCAAATATGTATGAAAAGACTGCAGTATGAAAAGACATCAAAAATGCAGTTTTTAATTGAAAAATTTATTATCTCTTGGAAATAATTTATTTTAGTTACAAAAGATTTTTAACCCAATTAATTTCCTTTAAAATGAGCCATTGGACAACTTTCTACGATGTTCCAGTGCCAAGCTATCTGTGGGAAAGAAAAAAAAATATCCCGTTTAGGCAGAATATTGTAGTAGCTGCCACTTTTCTTGATTTTCAAGCCAATATATTTCCCTTGCTGTTCAAGCCAAGGGACAGAAAGTTTCCTATACAGGGGTTTCGGACAAGGCGGTTCTAATGGTTACTTTTTGTTTTGACCTGACTCCTTTTTAGGAGTTAGGGGTTTTTTTATTGCTTAACATTTGACGTAATCGTCTCTTACTAGAATGCTAGCTACCACTGCAACCTGGATCATAGCTCTAATAAAACTATAACGTCATTCATTATTTATCTAGTAGGGTTTCATTATTTATCTTAGTAGGGTTTCAAGGTGGTTCTAATGTTGTAGTTTTGTTTTGATCTGACTCTATTTTTAGGAGTTCCGGGTTTTATATTTCTTAGCATTGGACCCGCTTAGCAACCCGGATTAAGTGACCTGTAAAGTTTAGTATAGGCAACAGGTCGTTCTTCATTATAAAAACGAAAATAAAAAAAAATTAATTTTTTCAATTTTTACGTCACGTCACTCATTAAGTCATATATGGTTATTAGTAAAAAATAGGTTTTAGATATTACATCATTTCACTTATTACGTCATATATGGTTATTAGTAGATAATCGGTAAAATATTCGTTCTTTATTATAATTTCTTAGGAGTTATGGGTTACTTTAGTTTTTACTACGGGGCTTGATCATCTCTTACTAGGTTGCTAGCTACCGCTGCAACCCGGATATTGACAAACACCATTTATGATGAACTATATCGATCCTTTATGTAATTACAAAATTAGTATTATTGGTTAGACACCATAAATATTTTTGCAGTTTAAATAATAAGTTTAGTGATTCTGGACTGAAAACTAAAATAATTGCAATTATGAGACAATAATATGGAGATATGTACTTTACGGGTTACAGGATACAATAATAAATTTGAACTGAGATGAAAAAAAAATTTCTTCCAGGAGACAAAAAGCAAAACTAATTTTAGAATTTTCATGTATTTTTGTTGTTTAAATTAAAAAATTACTATTACTGATTAGGCATCATAAATATTTTTGCAGTTTACATAATAATTTTAGCGATTAAGCCAAAAAAGAAAATTTTGGTTCCAGGAGTTTCGGTTACTATTGAGACAAGTAGCTATTATTACTATAGAGTTCATTACATGGACTGTTTTATTGCTTCAAAATTCAAATATCTTTGAAAAGACTGCAGTATGAAAATACATCAAAAATGCAATTTTTTTGACAAAATTGATTCTACTTTAAAAAGTATTTTATTTTTAAATACAAAAGTGACTAGATGTTGCAATTTCCTTTAAAATGAGCTATTATACAGCTCTCTATGATTTTCCAGTGCCCAGCTAGCTGAGCAGAAAGAAAAAGCGGAAAGAAAAAAATATCCCGTTTGTGGAGAATAACGTGGTAAAAGTCAATTTTCTTGATTTTCAAGCCAATATATTTTCTTTGTTATTCAAGCCAAAGGGAGGTAAGTTTCCTTTATAGAGGATTCGGACAAGGCGGTTCTAATGGTGTACTTTTTGTTTTGATCTGACTCTTTTTTTAGGAGTTGGGGGGTTTTATATTTCTTGACATTGGAGGTGATCGTCTCTTACTAGGTTGCTAGCTACCGCTGCAACCCGGATTGCTAGCTACCGCTGCAACCCGGAAAACTTTGATCTAACCATTATGTATTCATGAATGAGACCATTTACAGTTTTGACGTTTCTTATATAGTAATTATGACGTCACTGCATCAAAAATACAGTTTTTATTGGAAAAATTTATTCTCTTTTAGAAATAATTTATTTTAGTTACAAAAGGTTTTTAACCCAATTAATTTCCTTTAAAATGAGCTATTGAACAACCCTCTACGATGTTCCAGTGCCAAGCTATCTGTGGAAAAGAAAGAAAAAAAAAAGAAAAAAATATCCCGTTTGGGGAGAATAACGTGGTAAAAGTCAATTTTCTTGATTTTCAAGCCAATATATTTCCCTTGCTGTTCAAGCCAAGGGACAGAAAGTTTCCTATACAGGGGTTTCGGACAAGGCGGTTCTAATGGTGTACTTTTTGTTTTGATCTGACTCCTGCTTTAGGAGCTATGGGTTTTTATATTTCTTAACATTGGACGTGATCGTCTCTTACTAGGTTGCTAGCTACCGCTGCAACCCGGATAATAGAGTTCGTTCTTTATTATAATAAAAAATTAAGTTTTCTGTAAAAAATAATTAATTTAAAAGAAAATTAAGTAAAAATAGCACTAGATCTAGAGATTTCCTTTAAAATGAGCCATTGAACAACTCTCTACAATGTCCCAGTGCCAAGCTATCTGTGGAAAAGAAGAAGAAGAAGAAAGAAAGAAAAAATATCCCGTTTGTGGGATATTTTCTTGGCCGAGTGGTCCAAGGCGCTGGTGTTAGTCACTAGTCTCTTCGGAAATGTGGGTTCAAATCCTACCACTGGTATACGATTATGACGTCATTGATCAATCTTTAATATGAAATATGCGATTTTTCGTAAAAAACTGATTCTATTTTAAAAATACATTGTTTTAAGTACAAAAGGTTTTTAACCCAAATAATTTCCTTTAAAATGAGGCATTGAACAACTCTCTACGATGTTCCAGTGCCAAGCTATCTGTGGAAAAGAAGAAGAAAGAAAAAAATATCCCCTTTGTGGAGACTAACGTGGTAAAAGTCAATTTTCTTGATTTTCAAGCCAATATATATTCTTTGTTATTCAAGCCAAAGGGCGGTAAGTTTCCCTTATAGGAATTTTGGACAAGGCGATACTAATGGTGTACTTTTTGTTTTGATCTGACTCTTTTTTTTAGGAGTTATGGGTTTTTATATTTCTTAACATTGGACGTGATCGTCTCTTACTAGGTTGCTAGCTACCGCTGCAACCCGGATGACAACGAACCGTTTGATTTAATACTTAAGTTACTATGGGTTAAAGTTCGTTCCTTATTGTAAAAATCTTACCGCTGGTATACGATTATGTTTGAAAGACTGCAGTGTGAAAAGACATCAAAAATGCAGTTTTTGGTGGAAAAATTTATTCTCTTTTAGAAATAATTTATTTTAGTTACTATAGATTTTTAACCCAATTAATTTCCTTTAAAATGAGCTATTGAACAACCCTCTACGATGTTCCAGTGCCAAGCTATCTGTGGAAAAGAAAAAAAAGAAAAGAGAAAAAAATATCCCGTTTGGGGAGAATAACGTGGTTAAAGTCAATTTTCTTGATTTTCAAGCCAATATATTTCCCTTGCTGTTCAAGCCAAGGGACAGAAAGTTTCCTATACAGGGGTTTCGGACAAGGCGGTTCTAAATGTGTACTTTTTGTTTTGATCTGACTCCTTTATTAGGAACTATGGGTTTTTATATTTCTTAACATTGGACGTGATCGTCTCTTACTAGGTTGCTAGCTACCGCTGCAACCCGGATGCAGCTTTTTCCAAAGCGTGTTTTTCAAATTTTGGTTACTATGGGCTATAGTTCGTCTTCTAATAGGTTGCAGCTACAGCTGCACCAATGATGCAGCTACCGGTGTACCACAAAACCTGAAAGTTTAATTCATTTAATACAACTACTTTCAAAAGGAACCAGCAGCCCATCATCTAGAATTTTACCACCAGACAACTGTGGATTTAGCAAAACTTTTCCGTATAAAACATACCATTTTGATCATATTCATTGACGAGAGCAGCTTAGCGGAGCGGAAGATGCGTTGGGCTTATACCCCGGAGATGGATGGACCGAAATCTCATCAGATCTCGCTGGGCCTTAGGTCTAGTGCTTTTTGGTTAGGTTTCGATCCACCAACCTCTGAAGCTGCTCCAGATAACAATTATATATACCAAATAAAGTAGTTTTCTTTTCCTTGGTACTTCAGTGTCTCTGGACTAGAGCTTGATTTTTACTGTAAGACTTTGTTACAATTTAATTTGTTCTTTACTTTGAAAAAATTAAAATTATTGCTAAGACACCATAAATATTTTTGCAGTTTACTAAATAAAATTATTCTATTTAAAATTTTCAGTAATTATTCTAGTTTCACTTAACAAATCAGATTTTTTGGCAAAGCCCCCCAAAAAATTACTGTATTTTACATAACTATGTCTAAAGCCTTCTTATAATGGTAAAAGTTCTTTGTAAAAATATTGATATTATTTTAAATATTTTTTATTCATTACAAAATCATGTAGATGTGACAAATTCCTGACGTTAATAACATGAGCTACAACATATGTTATAGAAAAATGCACTTCGTCATAAAAAAATTGATTATATTTGAAAAATTAATTTTTTTTTTATTGCACATCAATTCGCTTTAAAATGAACCATTAAACATTTCTCTGCGATGTTCCAGTGCCAAGCTATAATAATAATAATAATTTTTTTATGCCCTCTATACACAGGCTACATGGATGTACACAGAGGAGTATAAGAAATAAATGAAAAGAAAACTGAAAAATTCAAAATTACACTTCTAACGAAAATGACGACGATAAGTAGCTCATAATACTCAATAACTCATGAATATATAATAAATAGCTTATGATAGCTCATTAGGGCATAACACTAAAAACCACTCATAAAACGTAACGCATAAAAACTCATTGTACATAACGCATAAATAGCTGTTTTATTAAAGCAATGACGACAGAACTATTTTTCCATTAAACGAGATAATTAAAGGGAAAATATATTCTATTTTCTCTAGATCATCCGAGAAATCGGTCGTAAAATTTCAGTAAACATATGAATATACAGGTTGTCAAAAGTTATAATAAATTACATTTAAGAACGAACTGTTTCCTATAGTAATTGAAGTAATAAAAGCAATCATTATATACATGATTATTTTAATATCCGGGTTGAAGCGGTAGCTAGCAGCCTAGTAAGTGACGATCACGCCCCATAGTAAAAGCTAAAATAACCCATAGCTCCTAAAAAGAGACTCAGATCAAAACAAGAAGTATACTATTAGAACTACCTTGTTCAAAACTCTATATAGGAAAACTTACAGTCCCTTGGCTTGAACAACAAGGAAAATGTACTGGCTTGAAAATAAAGAAAAGTGGCTGAAGCCACGATATTCTGCACATATGGCATTTTTTTGGTCTTCGTTTTTTCCTCCTCAGCTAGCTAGACACTGGAAAATCTTAGAGAACTGTATAATGGCTTATTTTAAAGGAAATTGCTGCATCTATTGTCTTTTGTAATTAAAAATAAAATGTTTTTTGATAATAATAGAAAGGTATCAAGAATTATACATGCTGACTAGAATCAAGCAGAAGCTAATATATTTGCAAACAATACTGCTTGTGGTGATACACCATTAGGAAGCGTTGATAGTCTTTTCTTATCGTTTACCATTCACCCTAGAAAAGAACCCCTTAGCCGTCGAAGTTCAGCGAAAGTCGAGTGTGGGTGGCTTAGTGACTACTGTTGCTCCAGTATTTTCGCAGTGTAAAGGAAAATGGGTGGGTTGGACAGTAATGTTCTATGGGCCAAACGAAGAGCCAGACCCTATCCCAGAAGCATATTGGAATAACAAAACTCCTACTGCTGATATTATAGATGAACAGATTGTTTCAGTTTATTGTGATAAAATTTTATTAGAGCCGACGCAGCATAAGGTTAGTTACCCAAAAGAGGATAGACCTCGAAACAACGCTGAAAAAGTTTGGACCTGAAAAAGGTGCAGGACAATTCTGCACCAGCTCTTCTAGATACCCCATCTTCTCCTCTAGCACCTTCTCCTCCTCCTTTACCTACTCTTTTTTCACCTTTTTCTTCTCCGTTAGATTCTCAGCCTTGCAATCAGCAGTCATCCCCTCAAGACTAGAATGTTCGACAAGCAACACCACCATCTAGAACTGACAGGAAAACCCCGCACATCTCTTCCGTCTTCAATGGCGTCATTGAAGAATTAAAAAATAAACAGAACAAGAAAAAAAGAAATAGCGAAGAAATTGATATTTGGCTGAAAAAACTGGAAAATTTGGAGAAAAAACCAAGTACCAATGAATGCCAGCTGTAGGCTAGATATTGTTACTGTAGAGCGACTCGAACTTCTATCTTCCTTATCAGGAGGAGAGTCCACTAGCCAATGCGCTACAGCAACTAATAGTATGAAAGTAATTATGGGTTTGATGATGTTTATAGTAAAGAACGACCTCTATCCCATGTTATAACTGATATGGTCTATTGATCCGGGTTGCAGCGGTAGCTAGCAACCTAGTCAGAGACGATCATCCGAGTTGCAGCGGTAGCTAGCAACCTAGGATGAGACGATCACGTCCAATGTTAAGAAATATAAATAGAAATAAAAAATTTATATTTGTTTTTAAATCAGTTACTATTGGCTGGAGTTCGTTCTTTACTAGACATTTTTTAACGGAAAATATATGTTTTCTCATATAGTTTATTCTATAAAATAATAAGGGAGAAGAAAAAGTTAATTGCTCCAAATTCGTATGGGATAATTTTCACACTTTGTTATTAAATCTTAGACACCATATATTGAATGGTATATTTGTTTCAGCAGTTACCAAGGTCCTGTGGAGATGGACTTGTCATTCTGCTAAGAAGGTATTACGTTCAAAACACTGGGGTAACGATCGAGTGAATAGCTCTTCATTTATATTGTCCCTAAACAATTTAATATCTTTTTCAATGAAATTAAAATAGGGCGAATTAATAAAAAAAAATCATCTGATTCAATTTTAAGATAAAAAAAGAAAGTAATTTGCTATTAGGATCGGAATATTTGTCTCTTAGTTTTGATCTGACTCTTTTTTTAGAAGTTATGGGTTTTTATATTTCTTAACATTGGACGTGATCGTCTCTTACTAGTTTGTTAGCTAGCGCTGCAACCCGGATAATTAAAAATCCGTTTTTTAGATTTTCAGTTACTATTGAGAAGAGTCGCTCTAACTATACAGTTCGTTACCACGAACTGTTTGATATCTTATATAGGTTACTGTTCATAACTAGCTAGCGCTGTAACCTGGATACTTTAAAAATAGAAAATAAAAATAGAGTCACATCAAAAATAAGTATAACATTAGAATCGCCTTGTCCAAAACCCCTATATAGGAAAATTTCTGTCTCTTGGCTTGAAGAGCAAGGGAAGTATTTTGGCTGGAAAATCAAGAAAAGTAGTAGCTACTACAGTATTCTGCCTCAACGGCTTTTTTATTTTCTCTTTTTACATTAAGATACGATTATTGGATTAACAAACCATTGCATACATTGGACTTAGTTAGTTACTTGACTGTTTTAGGTTCGTCTCTTACTATTTCAAAGAAAGTTGTTTGTAATCATCAAACAATTCGTGGTAACGAACTGTATAGTAATAGTACAGGAATAATAAGGTTTGACCAGGAACAAATTGATAAAGTAATGCTTTATTCACTATCCAGACCAGAAAAAATCGCTGAACAATATATCCAAAATCTTCATCTCTAACTCGTTGCGAAGTTTGTTTTTTTCGCCGTTTTCGTTTATTGATTTTTTTTTTTTTTGGAAAAAATGAAATATCACGAAACTGGTGTTTGATATGTCTTTCTGTATCAGATATAAAAGCTGAAACGATATCCTATGTTAGTTTCTTCAAAATGTCAAAAAATGAATAAAAAATACTCTGTTTTCGAACAAAAATGAACAAATTTTCAAGTTTTAGGTAAAAAAAAAGCAAGCGTTCGATAGAAGTTTTTAGATCAGTTTTGAGTTGACAAACCAAGTTTTCTGAGATACTTCAAGATCTTTTTGATACCAACCCTCCCCTCCCTTCCCCAAAAACCTTGCTCTTTGCAGGCATTTGAGATTAAAATCGATTCACCTTCATCACCATAAGAACCGACGTGGTAAAAATTATTTTTAACAAAACGTAAGAAAACTGCACATCTGATTCATCAAAGGAACAAAAATCACAGGGAAAATAAATCACAGGCTTAAATCTCATCCTCACAAAGTGCATCTTCTTGACACTTCGCGTTGTTGCACGAAACTCCTCTACATACTCGACAAGCTATGGTGCATTCCAGGCCATTTTGCTTGCAGGAGCATCTCTCACTGCCGCAACCATCAGATCGGCAAAAACACTTCACTGTCTTTAGAAGATGAGGAGGAACAGCGGGGAGATTCAATCATTTTTGGCTCTAAAGCTTCGTTGGCTTGAAGATTCCATCCCAAGCTTAGGGGGTCAACCGTCTTCCCTAGCCAAATCTGCATCTGGCTGTAGACTCAGAAGGAATGATACTTCGCTGCCATCATAGTCGAAGGCAGCTCTTGTGGGTGTACGAATGAGGTGGCAGTATTGACTTTCCTCTGGAAAACTTGGTTCCTGGTAGAGTCAAGACTTGGAAGATCCTGGCAGTTGTAGAGTGCTCTCCAGCCGTAGCTATTTCATCATGAGATGCAGATTTTTTGGTAAACAGGGTACCGGCGTCTCTGAAACTCGACCTGGATAACAATAGCTGAGAAACTTTTCCTTTTCCGATGCCATAAAGGTGCGATGTTGTATCGCAATCCAGTATGGCGTGACAGAATGGCATCAGCTGGCTAACTTCTGATCCTAGCTTGTCTTTTATCTGACAAACATCCCAAGCTGAGCATTCACTTCCGAATTTCACTTCCGGCGAGAAGTAAACTCGATTTGAACTCGTGTCTACATGACAGATGAGGAGGAAGAGAACATCCGTGTCATCAGCAACCATACTGGTGTCGCTATGGAGTGCAGTTTCCGTAGCCTTCTTCACTCCTTCAGAGTGGTATACATCGCAACCGCTGGCTACCAGAGCGTTTCCAAGAATCTTCAGATAACGCAATTTGTTCTCCTTGCATGAAAGGAACTCCTCTTTCTTCATGCAAAAATTCATGTCTTCGGTAAATAACACTTCGCGGCCGACCGATGCATGCATCTTTGATTGACAGACCGCCGTCGTATCCGTCGAAGACGACAACTGCACAGGGATACTTTTTTTCGACGTAATGAATGTACGAAGACATGGTAGCCTTGTATGTGGAAGTGACTTTCCACGGGATCCGATGGAGACGGGTGCCCCCGTCTAAGACGAAGCTGGTAATTCCCACCGGTCTTTAGGACTGAGCATCAAACCCACATGACTGATAGACTGCTTTTGCTAGCTCGGGCTTGTTGGCCTTTCGCATGAATCCATTTCTTTCGAAAAGAGCAGAAGGAATAGTACAGAGCTAAAACATGAAATAATCTTCCTTGAGACTAGACCTCTGGGCAACGATAATGAAACTCTGAAAAAGTTGGGCCGTGTCGAGGTGCGCCACCTCAGAAGAGCCCGACTTTTTTGTGATCATCAGAGTCACTTGGTCTTTCTTTTTAAAGACGTGTTCCTTCAAGGCCTTCAAGGTCAAGGTCAAAATTTTCTTCCCAGCAGATTCGGCTTCGTCAACATTCACGCCTGGAGATGAAGTTACTCCATTTGCAACGTTTCTCAGTTTTACGTTGCCTTTGAATAGGGATGACACTTCGAAGAAATCTACCAACTTCGCGGTATCTTTACAGTCACGGGTTTGTCTGTTCAGACTCAAGTCACGATGCTTCTCGCTTGTAGAGTAGCCGATATTCGACAGGTTCTGCATCAACAGGTTGACCTCAAGACACGCCGGCCTCGATAGAACCCAAATCACGCTCTGTTCTTCAGTCATGCCACCACCACCAGTGAGTCCTCCCGATGTCTTTAGGCTTCGCATGTACTCTTGTTCAATAACTAAGGCTGCTGAGAGGCCGGCGCAGCGCCGATCTGACCTTCTAATCGTGTGTCCTTGCTCACTGAACATCTGAAACATTTTTGGGTGACGACTGGGAAGTTTAGTCATCTCTTGGATGTACAACCAGACAGATTTCACGTAAAGGTTGTGCCCAGATGCGGCTAGGTAGGGAAGCATTTCTGCTGCAACCTGCAAATGCAGGTCCCATAGGCCCAGTCTCTTGGCACTTATAAACTTGAGAAGCTTTTCAACCATGTCAAGGTACTGCAGCCAGATCTTTGCTGTTTGGTGATCTCGTAGGTCTTCCATCTTCTGTTGATAATACTTTCCATCTTGTCCTAAAAGATGAGCATAGAGAGCCGAGCTCACGAGAATGTGAGCTCTAATAGCTCTAGAAATTGCTTTCCCAGAGAGTATATGTGGTACCGTTGCCGGTGCGTATACTATTTCACAGATTTCTTTGAGCCCACTGTTGTGCATCAGGTGCCCTATGCATCCGACGAAGCTCATCATCAAGTGAAAGCCTCCGAGTTTGATGATAACGTTGTCCAGCTCATTTGACACGTTGGACTTGATAATCTTCATTGCCTTCCACCAAAGTGGCTGATCGAATGTGACAACTGGCTTAAATCCATACTTCTTCCCCTGACAATCAATGAAGCACAGGGCTGAGTCTATACTCATTGCTAGAAGGCAGATCGATCATGGACAAAAAAAATAATACTTGCCTTGTCGCATGGGGTTTGTGCATCTTCGTCCAGCGAGTGCGACAAAACCGATTGCATAAAACCATTCCAGTTAGGTCTTGGGCTCTTAAAAAACCACGATGACAACCAGAGCTGGTCAAGGAATTCGAATGGATCATTCACAATAGTCTGTGATATTTTCTCCTACAGAATCTGAGAAAGCACCGCTTCACTTATCCGAAAAGGGTAAATGAGGACCCGACCTTTGAGCGTCACGGCGTCTAGAGAGCCACTCCCTCTTGGGATCGGTGCCACTATGTTTTTCAGAGGGGGAGCGACAGATGCTAGAATTGCCATACCGTGGAAAGTGCCGTTTCCGTCAATCGTGCATATATCGTGATCTGCATTATCAGATGTAACACCGTCAAGACTGGATCCTTTATCAACTGCTGCACAACGCTTGAACCTTTGAACTTCGGCACATGGCGAGCAGAACCCATGACTGTGCAAAGTGTCGATTAAGAACTTTGATTTGAAATGGTGGTCTAGCTGAACCGTTAAACCAATTTGAAGAGGGTAGATGACTTCGCGTGGACGAACTGCTTGAACAATGGAGCCGCCGATGGCAAGGACTTTGAATGACACTTTAGCACCAACAAACAGCTCCTTCAGAAGAACATTGAGGCTATAAGGTAAGGAGTCTTCAAGTTCACGTTCAAATGAAAATTTCTGCGCCGTGGCGGACGATTCCTTCTGTGCCGGTAATCCTTTAATGTCATTCTTTATCATTTTGGCTGCTTTAATGAGCTTAGTTTTTCACTTTCTTCATCATTTCCTTTGTCTAGGTAATAGAAATCGTTCAGTATCTCGGATGCCTTTTCTCTAAAAGATACTACATCGGCCTTACCATCAATAGTGGCGAAAACTACTTGATCTCTGAAGTACTCGATGAGCTTCCTTTTCATCCTACATAGTCCCTGGGTAAGGGCTGTATTTGCTATCGGGCGTATCGATATCGCGCGTATCGGTATCGGGAGTATTGGTATCGCATATACCGTATCGGGAATATCGGTATCGGTATCCGATGTTGTTTTGTTTCAGTCATTCTCTAGGCTTATTTTTTAAAGCACGCCCCGGCAAGGTGTCATGGTTGCAGCGGTAGCTGCAACCTAGTAAAGAGCGAACCACCGCCCATAGTAACCAAAAGTTAAAAAACACGTTTTGAAAAAAACTGCCTAGTGAAAAATTCTCATCTGACACTTACTCAGGAATGTTAACTATTATTTTGGTTTGTCTTGAAATGCAGTAGCCTTCTAGTTTCTGCTCGTCAGTAGGTGATTTATAAAGCCATGTCTTCATTATGGCTTTTTCAGGCGAAGTCGGCCGAGTAAAAACAGCTGTTTGCTCATCGAAAAACAAACGTTCCGGAAAAAACATGTATTGTTTTGTGAAGTATGGATAATGAACTTTATGTTATAGACTGAAAGTTTTTCTTAGCTGTCAAGGTTGTTTGCAGTATTTCTAGAGCTGTCTTATCTCTCCTAGATCGGTGATAATTAGAAATTATATTAAAAATAAGTTTTCAATTGAAACTAAGAAGCGGCATTAAAACTTAAAACGAACATACATTGGATACTTTTTGCAGAATCAAAATATAGTCAATTCCTTTTAGGATCAATCCCTTTTAAGATAAAGCAACAATCCATTTTAAGATTGTCTTTATTTTTTATGTTTAATTTGGCATCACTTCTGCAGAATGGCTCAGTTCAATAACTGGCTCTCGTTTTGGTTCTTAAAAGGACATGTCATGATTAGTTTGTACACAAGTTCGAAGTAAGGCCATATTGATAGTATTATGACTATAGACTAGCTTTAAAATTTGTATCATAGCTTGAAATTCACTCTTGTATAGAGAGAAATAATCGGATTTCCAGAGTTCATATTATGTCTTATTTAATCTTCATTTCAAGTGATACTAAAGCATATTTCTTACAATTTAAGACTGTATATTACTCAATATTGGCATTATAGTTGGTGAGAGCAAAATGCTGCTTGATAAATCAATCCAATATTTCTGTATACTGTTCAATTACTTCACGGTTATTAAAAAATATTTAGTTTTCCGCTCATGTTTTTAAGATAATTTTAATTGTATACTGAAATTTACTAATGTCACAATTAGTGTAAGACTATGAAAAGCATTATAGATTCGTTTGGTGTTGTCAGGCTACATACTCACTTTTGACTCTCAGATTAATTAAAAAAAACTTTTTCCACAAAGTAAGTTTTTCAAAGAAAAGTAAAGAACTCCATTAAACCAAAAATGAGCAAAAATAAAATCATATAATCTAGCAAGCATGAAACCACCACAAATCAGCATCGACAAATAAATGTAACCCAAAACGAACAGAAATTAAAAAAAATAATCGAGTCAAACTCAAAACAAGCAGAAATTAACATGAGATGGGCTCAAAACCCCTATGCCTTCCCAAGGCTAGAACATAATTTGCACTTTACTGAAAAAATATAAATGTTTTTACTTTTATAACTTTAATAAATCAAATAATATTAACATTTTGATTACTAAATATCAGTATATGTATATTGAACTGATAATACACATTCATTTCTATTTTTTTTTTTTTAAGTAAAGTGCAAACTGTGTTCTGGCCTTGGGAAGGCATAGGGGTTTTGAGGCTTTTGAGTTTTTTTTTTTAAGACTTCATATTTTGGCCTCCTATTTGTATGCTGGAGAAAATTTTCAGCAATTTTTAACAACATACACCCTTTTAAAAATCTGGACACAAATAGTACTGTTGAATTTAGTTTCATACCTCCTCTAGTTTACCTGAAATGGAAAACTTGACACCATTCGCAAAAAAATCTGTTTACTTTCTTTGATAGCTTGGATACGCTTACGCTATTTTGATTTGGTCAAATTTTAAGAGCGGAAGTAGCCCCAAAACTTTGAACATAATACCCGCAGTCGTTCTTGGGATACTGCTAAGATGCCTTATTGGGAATTAGCATTAACACAGTGCATTTTGATTTAATCTTAAGGCAACATTAGTTCAGAACAAAATTTGCACTTTACTGAAAAAAATATAAATGTTTTTACTTTTATAACTTTAATAAATCAAATAATTTTAAAATTTTGATTACTAAATATCAGTATATGTATAATAATAATAATAATAATCTGTATTTCAAAGCCAATTAAAGCCATATACAAAAAGACAAATACTAAAGAAAAATTACACTTCATTTGACATCCTTCCCATCAATACAAAATTTCCTACTGCCTCAATATAACGGGGAGTCCTAGACTTCATTAACTCACAAAGCAGCCTATCTTCCCCCTCCTGGATAATTAATTTGACAAATGCTAATATTAAACTGACAATGCATATTCATTTGTATTTTTTCAGTAAAGTGCAAATCTTGTTCTGGCCTTGGGAAGGCATAGGGGTTTTGCGCCCAACTTATGTTAATTTCTGCTCATTTTGAGTTTGACTTGGTTATTTATTGTAATTTCTGTTCGTTTTGGGTTTCATTTATTTATCGATGCTGATTTGTGGTAGTTTCGAGCTTGGGGGTTTCGAACAAGCCGATTCTAATAGAATACTTTTTGTTTCTATCTGACTGTATTTTTATGAATTTATGGGCTATTTTATTTCTTATTATGGGACTTGATAGAGTCTTACTAGGTTGCTAACTACCGCTGTAACCCATATTTGATCTGTCACTATTTTTAGGGATCATGGGTTATATTATTTCTTAGTATTGGACGTGATCGTCACTTACTAGGTTGCTAGCTACCGCTGCAAACCGGATAAATTTTTACCGATAAAATCACACATCGAGTATATTAATTCTAACAAAAGCAATTTTTTAATTTCAGGTATTTTTCTAGTTAGAATTAACTGAAAAGCGATTCTGAACTGAAAAGTAAAATAAACTTTTTTTTAATTTTTTTTTTTTGTATGGAAATTTAGCACAACAATATGGAGATGCGTAGTTTAAGGGGTTAAGTAAAAAAAATCTTGGTTCTAGGAGAAAAATTATAACTGAAGTGGGAGATGAACTAAAATTATTTTATTTAAAATTTTCAGGAATTATTCTAGTTTCAATTGACAAATCATATTTTTGTTAAAACCCTAAAAAAATTATTGTATTTTATATAAATATATCTACATCCTTTTTATTATGTTAAAAAAAAAAAATAATCTTCGTATGCAAGATGATGTTAATTACATTTGCTGCTCCAGGTTAAACAAAAATTTAGTTTTTCGCTTAACCATTGATTCTATTTTTAAAATTATTCTTGTTAATAACGCGAGGTTTTTAAAACCATCAATTTCCTTTAAAGTGAGCCATTAAAGAGCTCTTTGTGATGTTCCAGTACCCCACTAGTTGCGGAGAAAGAAAAATGGAAAAAAGATGCCGTAGATGCAGAATATCGTGCTTTTCTTCTTTTTCAAGCCATTGGATTTTCCTCGTTATTCAAGCCAAGGAGCTGGAGTTTCATAAATAGGGGTTTCGGAGAAGGCGATTCTAATAATGTACCTTGTGTTTTCGATCTGACTCTATTTTAGAAGTTATGGGCTATTGTATTTCTTAGTATGGGGCGTGATCGTCTCTTACTAGGTTGCTAGATGCCACTGCGACCTGGATCTTTGTATATCACCTTTTACTAGGTTGCAGCTAGATCTGCAACCATGATAAATTTAGATTGTGTTGTTACATTCTTTCAGTAAGCCCAACATTAAGTGCCCCGTACTCAATGTAAATATATTTCCTTAGCTTTTTATTTAAGACAATTGCTTAAATAATCGCCTGGATTAGGAATTTAGCAATAATTACCTGGATCGTCGAACGTGACAAGACCAATTCGAACGGCTAAAGCAAAGGACATGGAAAATAATGTCTGAGATAATGATGAACGATGCAGGAACGCAAAAAGATATGTGGCTATAAGACGCGCAATCACATTCCTTGACTTGTTTCTCATCAATCATCAAGGGTGAGCTTAATAATACTTTCAGAAGACTTACAGAAAAAAATCTACAAGCTAGGCGACCAAAAAAATGGCAAATAAGGAAAAAGAAAAGAGAAAGTAAGGAAAAAGAACCCCGAAAAAAAAGTAAAAGGGAAGAAAAAAGAAAGTGAATTTGATCATAAATCACATACATAGGTTTGGTTCTCATCAATCGAGGTTAATATTAACAAAATATTCACAAATGTTAGAAAACCAATCCACAACCTAGTTTATCTTTATAGAAGTATCGATGAAACCCAATCATATTGCAAAAAGTAAGAAAAAACAAAAAGCCAACGTAAGAAAAAAGAAAATCAAAAAGAAACTCTTTCACCACACTGAGCAAAACCCACTGGCATAGACAACGTATCCACAAGCATGTGAATTTATGGAACAATGGTCAGATCAGTACTCTTGTATGGAAGCAAAAACCTCAACGATTAAAGCAACTTTATTGAAGCGTTAGCCTTGCTAACCACGATCGAGACCGGTCTAGAGCCCCTAGGACAGTTTTACTAACATCAAAGAAGACGGGATTCGTTGCGGCTGAAAATTACTAACCATATCTAAGGTGGATCTACAAGGCAACAAATAATCTGTAAACTTCTCAGTACCTGGAAGCACCTGTGGAGGATATTTTCTGCCGCAAATAAATCTGTATTGCCAATACTAAATTCACAGCAAAAACCAGAGAGTGGCGCGATGAAAACAGTCGCACTATAGTTACACTTGTGAAACAAAACAAAACTGGGCACTACTTTATAACCAATAATGGATCCCGTGTATAATTTGGTGAGCTGAGCCATACTCAACTTTCAATCGTGATCTTCATGGTTGGTAAATTATTATGAAGACTAGAGACATACATGTTTAAAATTAAAAGAGTTGGAAGCTTGAAGCAGCAGGTTTGCTGCGCGCCTGATAAATGTGACTAAGGTTGTAATGACTTAGTATTCGGGCGCAATATTTAGAAGCAAGTTAGTGCTGATATAGGCTTTTCAGATCAAGTTCTTGTCATTTTAATTTTCCGCTTCTGTAATACAAATATGGCGTCAAAAAAGAAAAGCAGTAAAGACACAGCTGAATCATAGCTTTTTGTGAACAGGGATGACAGTAGTATGGTTGAGGTATTATACAGAAACCTCAAATAGAAATCATTCTCACAAAATAAGCCAATAATATCTAATCATTAAGTATTGTCTAAATATACAATATTTATGTCTGCACTGGTTCCGTTTTTAATTTTGATGATTTTGGCGAAAAAATCTATGCATCTGTGGATAAAAATTGGTAATCAAGAATACTATTCATGGAGGAATCTATCAGAATTGGGCTAAGGAAATCTACGGAGTTTCGATCAAGGAGTCCATCCAGATCTTGGCCACAAAAACCGCCAAGAAGTGGCCCTGGTAATTGACCTCAATTTGTCACATGCTTACAAAAAGAAGCTTGATAGTGTTATTGGCAATAACACGTCCAGTCTCTTGCCAGGAAATAACTTTAAAGAATTTAAGAGCAAAAAACTGATTTTTTCGAAGTCCACCTCCGCAGTTGGCAAATATGTAAAATAAATCTTACAGGTCTCCAGACATAGACGAAGAGAGCAGGCTGAACTTAAGGATTACCCTCAAATCTGTTAATATTTGAATATAATTACCATCTACGGAAGATTTTTCCGAACATGGTGACTTAGAATAATGCTGGTAAAACTTCCGGAAGCACCGGCAGAGTTATTAGGAAACTCAGCAATATTTTCAATTTATCCCAACAGCTTCTGAAGCCGTCTCCTCCGCACCAGGAGGGTGTCAAAACCCCTCACAGTGGCTATTTACATGTTTACATTATATATATCAAAAGCATATCTGCAAACACATACAAGCATAAACGGGCCTAACTGCCAATGACGCCCTCTTGTTAGAGACAAAAAAATAGTTCAAACATATAAACATAAAAAATAAATACAAAAGCTCTTTAAAAAGTATTTAACAGAGACTAGTTTTATTACTATTGATGACCGGGAACAAAATCGACTGTGATGGAGCAAAAACGCATTTTGGAAGAAGGTTGACAGCTAAAGTCTTGCATAAAGCTTCTATTGCTTGGAATGTTAATGAACTAGCTTGGTTATTACCTTCACCGGATTACAATTACAATGGGCTCAGACAACGATCACAAAAAGGAATACGTAGCATTGACTATCGATATTTGACACGGTTAGCAAACTCCGGGAATACTGTTAAAAATTCCAGCTGGCTTACCCCACGCAAAGCAAAAAGTTTATGGTCTTTTCGAGTATGGAAGTCCAAAGCAAGCAGAACGAAATGATATTGACCTACAAAACAGTTTTTGCCTAGACAATAACCATATCATATAATTTAATCTTCAAAATAAAACAACCGTTCCACAACCTATAAACACGTAAACATCGAATAATCAATTTATATAGTTCACTTCCATCCATTTTCCAGATATGAAGTGCAATCAGGTAAGAGATCATTTCATTAACGCTTCAACAACAGCTGGAACATTCAAATTTTTCAAGTCAACATATGTCTGTCCTGTTCCAACGAACACAATTGGCTGTCCTGTAATATACGTCATTGATATGGCAGCACCAACCTACAATATAGAAGTAGTTTGAGATAGGATGCCCATTATTTAATAAGAAACCCAATTGACCATGTAAGTACATAAAAAAGGGGACATTTGTACTCGTACCTCCACCAAAATCTAGAAATCTAGCTAGTTTTTCAGTGTCCCTATATTTTTCTAGCATTTACAATATAACTAATTTGTTTTTGTTTTCTTTCGGAAGTTTAAAACCTCCCCAGAGAAACACTTCTATTGCCTTTTATTAGTCAGACCTGAGTATTGTAAAAACTAAATGATAAAAATTGGGAAGCGTAGAAGCTGCAGATTTGCATTTCGACCCTTGGATGACGACTTTTGTAAACTTGAAGTTTTGTAAATCTTCCCATGAAAGCAATTTTCCTTTATTTATATATATATATATATATATATATATATATATATATATATATATATATATATATATATATATATATATATATATATATATATATATATATATATATATATATAGTACCGAGAGCCACTCGGCTTCGCCACCGGGCACCGGGACTCGGCCCACTTCTATATATGGATTATCATTGTCACTTGTCTTCTAAACGCAGACAATTTGAGCTTTTTCTTGATGTCATGACGTCTAAATGGACCTTAAATTAGAAGTAGTGCCCATGTAAAATTAGTTTTTTTTTTCTACTGTACCTTTAAATTCTGCCTAGCTTGACTTTTGTCATTATGAATGACATATGCAGAACCTTTGTTTCTTTTAATTGTTCAGGCGGTGGGACAAAAACTTGGTTTTCTTCCGAAGATTTATCTAGTCCAGTTTTTTGATTTTCAAAGGTATGGTAGGCATGGATGACCACCTTTCATTTAATTGTTCAGGGGGTGGGACAAAAACCTCTTCTTTTGCCTCGGTTTTTCTTTTGTCATTATCAAAGACAAATAGTCGAATCTTTGTTTCTTTTAATTGTTCAGGCGGTGGGGCAAAAACTTATATTTCTACCAACGATTTATCTAGTCCAGGTTTTTAATTTTCAAAGGTATGGTAGGCAATCATTATCGCTATCATTTTCAGTTTGTTTGGCTCGTTTTGCCTCGGCTTGTCTTTCGTCATTATGAAATACATATCGCCGAACCTTTGTTTTTTTTTTACCAAAGGTATGGTAGGCATTGATGACCTTATCCAAGTCAAAATCCCGAACCCAATCATCATCACTATCGTTTTCAATTTTGACACGTTTCGATTATGGCTGTCCAGGTTGATTTACATTGACTAGCTTACATGCTCGGTGTCGCATGTCTTCTAACCGCGTGTGTCTTTGCTCTTCATTTTCATTTTTGACACGCCGCTGCTGTTCTTCTAACCACGTGTGTCTTTCCTCTTCACTTTCCTTTTTGAGACGCTACCGCTTTTCTTCTAGCCACATGTTTCTCATTTCTTCTAGCCGCATGCTTTTCATTTTGTCTCACTCACATGGTTGGTGTCGTATGTCTTCTAACCGTGTATGTCTTTCTCTTCATTTTCATTTTGATACGCTCTGATTGTCATTTTCGCATATCTTCTAACCGCTCGTGTCTTTGCTCTTCATTTTCATTTTTGACATATTTTTGGATTTTGATTGCTTCAAACAATTTAGCAATGGCCTTTGCTTTAGCTGCCCGTAAAGGTGTTGTCGCAATTGATGGTGCAGATTTTGTTTTTTAGACCTTCCAACAGACATTATATTATATAAATAACTGCTGCGTTGCAAACCCAACAATATTATTTATGCTATGCATGACATCATGTAAGAAAATGCGTATATGATGTCATAAGAAATGCTTATATGATGCACTAACATAGTACATGATCATTTGCAAAAACCAAAATTAAGGCTCTTAAGGAATTTTCTCAGACTTCTAACCTATCTAGATCGTTTTTTTTTAAGCGAGAACATCCCAAGATACCAATTTCCCTGAAAAATAAGGACGTATGCACGCTTCTTGAATGTTCATAAATATGACATGACTGATATGTATCTTTATTTTTAAAAATCAAGGCTTTTAACAAATTTTCTCAAACATCTGACCTATATAGATCGTTTTTTTAAGAACAGAAAGTCCCAGGATTCCAAATATATATGTATACAAAAAGTAATAAATAACTATAAAAATATCCAACAGTCTAAAGCAACAGGATAAGAGCCCAGCCTTAAGCAAGCTTCAGAGGTAGGTTGCTGTTCATGAAGGTGCAAAGTTGATAATATCAGTAGCGCCAAACCGAGAGACTAGTCCTCTATAGAACGTGTCAAACAAAGAAGAAACTTACAATACCTCACGTAATACATTCGAAATTGATTCAGATAACTTTCTCGGAGTATGGGCTAAAGACTCGACGCAAAGAGTATAGCGTAGTCGCAAGACATTTTTTCTATTTCCTTTTCTTCTGTGAATAAATCTTGTATTATGTTTAAAGAGAAATTGAAGTATATGCGACGCAAGCATAATATGCTTGGTGATTTCTCAACCCCACTTACTAGTACTTGTTTGCTTCAGGTAGCAAGTCATTTTACGCAAATATTATATAGTCTGGGGTCAAGTCATTATACAAATTATAAGACTATATTATATAGTCTTATAATTTGTCCTTAAGTAAAATCCTAGTACTAGAATTTTACAATTAATTAGAAGGCAACTTGTGCCTGAAATATTTTTTAAGACTGAATAAGACCAAGAATTGAATATGGGCGGTGAGACAGTAACACATTTTTTCTCCACTTTTTCGAAAATCGAATTAAAGTCAATGAACTTTGAATATATGGTGCTACAACGAAAAGTCAATTATTCTGATGTATCTATTATTATTGAAATTCCATTTTTTTTTACAGTTTCGGTTACTATTGAGCCGTGTCGCTCCTTACTTACAGTTAGTTACCACGAACTGCTTGATGCAAAACAGCTTTTACTACCTGAACGACTGACTTATCAGTGTTTTAAGTTATCTTAAAGGAAGCTTTTCTTTCCTCTTTCCGGTTCAGATGTGAAAAGCAAGGGTTTTAAGCTTTTTTTAGCATACTAGTACTCTAGTATGCTATTTATTCTGTTCGTTTCCCCGCTCAAAGGAGATCATTTACTCCCCTGTGAGTGGCTCAAATTGATTTTTGGCAATGAAATTATCAATTAGGTTATAGCCTCAATAAACAAGCTGAAAAAGCAAAGCCAAATAAAAACTTAAACAAAGCTGGGTAGCTCGGGGGTCAAACTACCATCTACGATAGTCTATCTGCTTCAGGCTAGAGATTCAAGAACATTTACTTTGGCCCTTCCCCTTCCCTTGACAATTTTACCTGGAGAAACAGCCAGGTAGTAAAACAAAGAAGGTTCAATTGCTGTAAATGCTGAACGTTTTAGTATACTGAAATTGTTCCCATAGTCCAAATTGTTTGTAGCTATAATATTCACTAAACGATTTTGACCCAACTTTTGAAAGTTATGAGTTGAGGAGTAGAAATTACCTCTGGAAGGCCAGATTTCAAACAAGTTGTAATAACGAACGATAAGTAAGCAGCGAATCGGCTTTATAGTAACCAGAACCTTATAAAAAGAAGTTTTGATAACAATACTTACATAAAAAGAATTAGCTCTTATGGTGACATCAAATACATAAAATCCACCGAATTTAAATTTTATCATCAAAAGTGCCGAGTATGAGAAAATTTTCCAGGTTTCTGAAAAAGCAGGAAACAACACCAAAAAGATAAGTGATCTTGATTAAAATTACGCAGTCAAGTGTAACTTTTCAGCGGAAATTCTTCACGGTACGCAGTCAAGTGTAACTTTTCAGCGGAAATTCTTCACGGGAGGAGGGATACTTGACAGGGGAAAATTATGCGTGGGGGGAATTTTTAAGGAGGGGGAATCGTCATGACATCATTAAAAACAGTGGCCTAAAATGACATTTATTTCCGATGTTGATATTTTATGTGATTTCAATTTAACTTAGATATTATCAATCACTATAAAAAAATTTTGTACAAGAATTGACGTATTCTCTAGTTTCCTTTAGACGTCATTTAGGTTGCGAAAGATAAGACAGATGTTTTGTTTTATCCGAGTTGTAAGCTGAGTCGAGCGCAGGTTTTACTTTTCTTTATTTAGTTAGAACTCACCTTATCATCAATAGTGTCAAACTTGGTAAGGACAATGCCATCAACTAGATGAGGTTCCTTGGCAGGGGAAAAGTCAGAAAGTGCTTGATTAAATTTAACCAACTGATCTACACCTTCGTTACCAACTAATGCTTCACCAACAAACAAAACAAGATCAGGCTCATTGACAGTGATTAGCTAAAAGAAAATGAAATATTTTGTCAGAATTGGAGAACAGGTAGCCTAAAGCCCTTGATGGGCCTCGTATATTCTTTCTGTTAAATGAAACTTGTTAAAATAATTAACGATAAAATAAAAGCTCTATTAGAATTTGAACATACACCAGATGCTTACCCTATCAGAGTTTTTTGTGTTCTAGAAACAATTATTCAGGCTTCAGAATTTCAAACTATAACAAAATAGCTTTTTGTAAATAGCTGTTGCAAACTATAACAAAACAAGGCACGCCCGCCTATGGTCTTAAAAAGGTTGACCAAGGATTTAGAATTGACATAGGACCATGAATTTGCTTGAAATAACTGGCAAACAATCGTTTAACCCGTCTTGGCTTTTTCTCTTCTACAATTAGCCATGTCTTGATGCAACCAACTGCAAAATACTTGATAACTTCAATTCAAAATCCAGGGATTTTGATACTTGATACTTCAAATTCGTAATCGGCAGATAGTGTAACAGAAGTCATATTAGAACTAGCAAGAAGTGCCTAAAAGAACAATTTCAAGAAATCACGACTTCTTTTGCCATACCTTGGGCAGTTTTGTCACCCGCAAGACTTTCACTTGTCACTTTCACTTTTTTGCTAATTTCCAACATATAAGAGTTATACTTAAACAAGTCTTTCATCCTTCCTTCTTCTTTATATATTTTTACTGTGCTTTGTTTTTTTAAAAATCGTAAAATTGATCTTTTTTGCTGTTTTATTTCTTTCCTACCTCAAAGATTTCCAGACAGTTTTATTTTCGGTTGCATGGTTTTATCCATTACTATTTTTTAATTTACAGGTTAAACCTGCAGTGTAAATTTTCCTATATTGCATACATGTATCTACATTCGTCGATTCTAAGAGGGTAATATAATTCTAAACCTATACAGATACGAAATTTATAAAAGAACAGAAACACAAAATAAATAGCGTAAATTGATTTTGACTTTAAAATGGCCAGAATACCGTTTTGGAAGGGCTTCAAGATATTTATACTCATGGCTCACAATTTGCCTTGGGTAAAATGTAAAAATTTTGAAAGAGTCGCCATCTCCAACTACTAAAACTGTCAACCTCTTCAAAGTTCATTCAGGGTTTCGTTTGCCTTTCCCTGCTCTTCGTTCGGCCCTAGATGGTTAGCCGAAAAGGACGATCCTCGGCAATCTATCATCCTTCAGCCACAAAAAAAGGTCTTAGCCATCACAACCTTACTTTCATCATAGTCCTAGAAAGTTACATAAAACCATATTTTTCGTGCAGTTTCCAGTTTGAAATACGGTCAGCCAAACAGGTAGCAAATCTTCCTCCGTTTTTCGGAGCGCCCATACTTCAGAACCATACTTGACCCTGTCATCACTGTAGCTTCCAGCATTTTAATCTTGGTTCACAGAATTATCTTCATATTCTTCCAAACTTTTTTCAACTGTGGAAAACAACAACAAAAAAATACCCTGGGCATTGGCTATTCTACTCTAATTCTCCTACGCATCTTTCATTTTAACTAATAATACCACCCAGGTACCATTTAATAAAGCTACCCACTAGACCGATCTTCTCGTTACCACAAAAGTTTATGATCTTAATACTGCCTTTTCTGCAGACTAGATTAGAAGAGACATAAATATTCTGCAGTTTTTAGAATGCTTACTATCTCTGGGATTAAACCATGTATGTTTTATGTCAACCAGGATACCTAATTTATTATTCCCACCAATTGATATTATTTTTTCACTTTGCAGTGCAGTAAGTACATCTGTCATACCTAATGATTTATCTGATCACTGCATAATTATGGCTTAATTTCCCTACCTTTCCTGTATAATGGAAAAAGTCAAACAAAGCGTAGAGACTTGTCGCGAAAAATTCTTTAAATTAAAAGAAGGGCTTGGTGACTTCGAGTAGAGGTCAGTATTCAATGAAGAGAGTCCAAACCAATCCATAGATAAGTCTTATAACATATTGATAGGAAATCATGATTTATTTTGCCCAGTATAGAAATCCGAGAGGAAAGAGACATGCTCCAAGAAAACCTTGGATAAATAAATTATTCTTGGGATTTATATATGAATTTTTTTTTTTTTATGTAGAATCAGAGCGAAAGTATCCCACAGAAGTAAATACAATAGATTTAGAAAAATGAAAGAAGTCTGCTGATACGGCTCCTCAGAGAGAGCGAGTGATTTTGTTTACGAGAAATAGTTTTAAAACTATGATTCCCCCCCCCCCCCGGAAAACTGGGGGGTTGATTAAGTATAAAATTTGAGAAAAGAAAAATTTGTTACATCCTGAGTTGCTATTTCATATAAATAGTAAAAAAGTTAGAGGACCTAAATCTGTTACTAAGACGTTTAGCAATTACTTTGCTGGTGCTGGATCATCTATCATTTAAGCAGCAGATGTTTCTTCTCGTAGGTGGCATAAACAGTATTTTCTTCTTACTGAAGGTAAGAGCATACTTCTGATCACAGTTACTTTTTCAGAATTTCAAGAGGTTATTAAAATATAAAAAAAGTAATTGACTGGGATGTGATGAACTTTGAACAAAGTTGGTAATGAGTATGGCAAGTGTGATTTTTCAACCACTTGTCATATTTTCATTTTTTTTATTTATTCGGGTATATTTCCTAACAGAGTTCCTGTTACAATTTTATCGCCATTATCCAAGGTATTCGAAACAATTTTAAAACAAAGGATTTCGATAATTTGGAAAAAAAAAAAATTATCAAATATCAATTTCGAGGCATATCAATTTATTGCAAGCCATTCGACACAAAAAGCAATTGCAGTTCTTTTATTAGAAATAAATGTTCGCTTAAATAGCAATTTTCTTGTGTCTAATGTTTTCTATGATGTTTTAGAAAAGCATTTGACATTTCAAATCATGAAATTCTGTTTGATAAAATGAAAAATTCAGGCATATGAGGGAAATTAATAAAAACAGTAAAATTAAACCTGGATGGACGTAAAATTACGATAGAGGATGATGAAAATCCGTCTAATTTCAACAGCCTTAAAGATGTTGGTGTCCTTCAAGGTTCAGTATTAGAACAGCTTTATTTTTGAAAACGAAGTTTGCAGGAAAATATTGGCCTTGTAATTATATTTGTATAAGACATGGCTATACCAATTAAAGCGAGGGAGTCATCTATATTGATTGAAAATTTGATTACGACTGTTACTTTAAATCGATGGTTTGTTTCCAATAATTTAGTACCAAATTTTACAGAAACTGAATTGATGGTTTTTATTTGTCCGAAACGTGCTACTAGAGAAATCCCTTGTCCGGAGCTTCAGGTTTGTGAGCATAAAATGTCCGGAGGATGTCATCATATCGTTATTTAAGAATTTCTCTGGACTCCCTTTTGTTATTTCAAAATCATATTGATCATTTACTGCTAAAACTTTCTTAAAATATTGGGTCAATTTACTGTTGGAACAAAAAATTCCTTCTACGTCAAAAAAATGATTTCCTACTGTTCAATTGCTTCTTAACTGAATTACTGTGCAAATGTTTATCTTAATATATCATATTTTGTGAGTGTTTGTGTGTCCTATTTTACCGTCCTCATGTTGAGATGGTCTTCCATGCCCCTCGTGCCCAGAATTTCTTTGTTTTTAATGTTTTTGTTGTAGTTTTTTGGCTAAACAAGATAATTTTGACTATTATTATGATTATGACGAGATGTATCTTCTTTGTAGGTCTTATTATTTATATGGTTAACTTTGCGAGCTCTGCCCTCCGTTGGGGATTATTTTTATTTTTATTTTTTAGTTTTAAGTAAAATATATAAAACAGTGAAACCAAATATATCGACTTCTCCCTCACTTATTCCTAGTCTTAGCAACTAAGCCTTTGTACCATAATTTTTGAACCTATTCTTGCACCCCCGAGCCCTTGAAACCTCCAACAGCCCATTCGTTTTACGAATATTTTTTATCTAGGACGCTCATATAATCTGAACAATCTAAGTCAAGGAGAGCCTTGCCTTCCGATTTGATTTCATGCTTTTTTATACCCAATATAAATGGGAATAGAACACAAATTTGCTTAACTCCTGATTTAACACAAAAACCAGCTACCACCATCATTTCCTTCTCCTTAACCGCAGCAATATTATTCTTGAACATAGCAGTAATCGCTTTAATATATTTATCTGATATTCCATACAAAGATAGGACCTTCGCTAAAGCTCTTCTAATACTGAATCAAACGCTTGCTCATAATCTGTAAAACTGAGAACCAAAGACGTTTCATGACTCACACACTTCTCATTTATTAATCTAAGAGTGAAAATTTGGCTGATGCATCCTCTACCCTTCCTAAAACCACGCCGTCCTTTTCTCAAAACTGTATCTATAGCATCTCAAAGTTTAAAAAGACCGTCATACAAAGTAATTTCTTTCCTATGGAAACCAGGCTAATGCCTCTATATTTGCCACAATCACTTACGTCACCTTTTCTTATGAAAAGGTTCAATTAAAGCTTTCGTAAAATCGCTAGGCACTTCCCCTTTTTCAAAAATCATATTCATAATTTTAAGTATTTTATCTCTAACTTTAAAACCACCATATTTAGAAAATTTATTAACCACACTGTCGGAATTTGAGACCTTACTGTTTCTTAATCGTTTTATAAGTGTCTCTAACTCTTCTTTGCAAAATAGATCTTCCTTCACATCCAAAGTCTCACAAACTTTTTCATTCTTTTCCAAATATTTTCCTATAGCTTTACCCCAGTTTAACACATTCTCAAAATATTCAACCCGTTTCTCTTTAACACTTCCCTTCATATTAATTAAGAATTTAACATCTTAAAGCGTTTTCGCTAATATTTCTAGCTGCCCTTCTAACTTGCTTCCCTAGGACGCCATCTGGTACTTTGCAAACTACTTCCTAAATACTCCATCCCTACTCTAAATTGTCGAATCTTGAACTCTTCAGTTTCACATTCAACTGCTCCTACTAATTTCTATTCGACTTTTAATTCTGGAGTGTACCAACACCATGGCTTCCCGGAAAGTAAGCACCCTTCTTAAATTTCAGTTTAAAATTAAGTCTAGAAGCTATTACATGGCGATCTTGAATTCAAGCATCAATGACATCTCTCCTGTGCAACCTAGTATCTTGCATCCGTCCTACCCCTTTTCCAGCAACAAGAGTCGACGTTTTCACAAGTAGTCTCAAGTCTATTACCTCCAACTCATTATAAAACCAAGAAGAATTATTAATCAGAATCCAGTGCAATGCTATGCCGTTGACTAGGCTGTAATTTCCTCAAGGGACACCACTCCTCAGGAGAACCCTGCACCTTCTTTTGAAGTCACGGTTCTGGTTAGGCAAACTAATGAAAGATCCACCCTGATGCAACTATGAGGCCAGGCAAGCAGGGTACCCCATTCTGAGATAAGGACGGAGGAAGTAGATTAAGACAAAGACAAAAGCCCATGCCATTTAAGAGCACTGGAACGACTGATTGAGAGGAGGATCTAATATTAGTACTTTGGCATTATATTGAACCAATATTATTTCGGTGTTCGGACACTAACTACTACAAAAGCCAAACTTTGTTCACGTTTGTTTAGACAATTGCCGAAGTGCCTCAGAAATATTTGATTCCCTTACAAAGAACATAGAGACGAAAACTCAACTCACTTTCTTTTGATTCATTTGTCAAAGCCTTAGCCAGAAATTATATTTCTTATTGAAAATCGATCCTAGAGCTCAGACATTTCACTCGGGAAGTGTGCATACCAAAGTTACTTTTTCTGGCTTTGGTCTTTTTAAAAGTGAATCTCCAAACTAAAACTGGTATTCGAAACAGCCATAATAGGCCCGTAACACAAGCAGATTATAAATTCTCTTGTATCTAGAACAAAGATATAACAAAGAAAAATTCATGACAAGCCGACAATGACACAAAAAAATTCAAAAGAATTAAGCTTTGGCTAAGGCAGAGTGAACAGGATTTGAAACCAATTGAAGTTTTCAATCAAACATCTTCTTAAAACCAAAATATATCTGTCTTTTCAAATAAAAACAGAACATTTTTGCCTTTTTTTAAGGGGGGGGGGAGAATCGTATAAGTAGGAATACTCTCAACGCATCTACCTTCTAGAATCAGAAAAAATATTATATATTTCTGAGGTTTTTTATGCGAGATTGTATGCAGGGATGTACAAAAGGTGGCGAGACTGGTGTCTTCCAAGGAAATGTTTAGTTAAAAACAATCATTATTCATAGTTTTCACTTGTTTTGTTTTGTCTCACAAATTTGTATTGAGAAATACGTCTAAAACCCCGCTAAAGATCCTTTTCTGTTAATTAATTTCGGTTCAAAACACAGCAAACATAATCTGTTTCCTCTAACATAACATATTTAAACTAATATTATCATCTTCTGACGGAACTTCAAATCCTTATCCGGATAATAGACTTCTGTTTAAGATCCAACAGTAAAGACCGAAGCTCTTGCTAAGAATATCGAGAATGCCCATAAGAAGCAACAAGATAAACCTTTAAAGGGTCCTTTTGCCCTTTTTGGCAATATAGTTGATAATAATACAATCTATATTTCAAGTTAATACCGTAGCACTGGCTGTTTGGAAAGATCCACACTTATACTGCTTTTATTTTAGAGTTCCTTGACATCTTGAAACGAAAACACAACGAAGTTATAATCAAAGTTAGTTGCATTTTCTCCTAACTTATTAATACTGGAGTGATTCTACGAAAATTTGAACCTCCTCGATTGAGGTTCGACGTTTTCATAAGAAAACACTTAAAATAAAAGATAAAAGCGAAGAGTGAAGCTCTGAGTAGATTGGACTAGCGGAAGAGTGTGGCCAACTGTTTTCATCACAAACAGCTTGGTGATACGAAAAATTGGCGGTAGCACTAGTAAACTCTTTTTAAGGAAATATATACAGTTGCATGGCTCTACGAGCTCTTTAACAAATTACATTCTGTAAATGAAAATGACAATAGAAAAACTACATGCTCACCTTAGCCAGCGCCCTCATAAGAGGTTCGTTATCCTGCATACGACCGGCAGTATCAACAAGAACAACGTCACGCCTTGTATCTCGGGCATAATTAATGGCTTCAGCAGCAATTCCAGCAGCATCTTTACCTGTAAACGAGAAAAAAAGAAAGAAAGAAAAAACGTTTTAAAATTAAGTACTAAAAAGCAAGACTATCTCGTGTTTCCTTCTTGACGACTTGCTTAGGTACATTTCGCCATCTAAGGAATTTGTGTTTCTCATCCAAAGATGGCAATGTTATCTAAATACATTTAATATTATTTTTCGAAACATTCTGAATTTCAAAAACGTTAGTACTCTACATTCTTAATGTCAGATATTATTTGCTGTAGAAGTTTTCAATCGAACAGAACATTCGATATAAATTGATATAGCAGAAATTATTTTAGAATAAGTTCATTTTTACGATCCAGTCACTTTAATAGTTTTATACTCTCCACCTTCTTATTGGAAAAGTTGTAGCCAATCACCAATTTGGGGCCTTCACTTCGAAGGGTCTAAAGCCTATTGCATCATTTGCGCTTTACTAAAAAAAAAATACCTTACAAATTTCATTTTGTGCTTATAACACTGAAAAAATGACATAAAATAAGAAATAAAATCCTAAATTGCTGAGATTTCCAGGAATTAATATAATTATATAAAAAATATTCAGTTTATTTTAATTATTTTTTTCCAGTTATTTTGATGATTATTGTTATTTGTTTTTTAATTGTCGTTGATGTTCTGAAAAACTATAGCACACTGTTCAAAATACATAAAGTTTGTAATGAAATGCAATTAACGCAATAGGCTTTAGAGCTGTAACGGTTAGGGAGGGAGAAGGGGACAGTAGCCATACTCCCATTTGTAGTAATTTTTGTTCGTCTTATTTAAACTTGAATACGTAATTTGATTTTGGACGTTTTAAGATTTATTTATTCATCTATATCCGTTGTGATTGTTTGAACGACCATTTATTTTTATTTCTGTACACTTTGTGTTTGAATTATCATCGTACTTTATTTCTGTTGGTCTCACGTTTAATATAGCCCTTTACTTTTCATTGAAAACTACTTTTGGTTTTTTTTTAATTGTAAAATAAGATAAATGATCTTTTTTTTTTGTTTCGTTAGTCCAAAGCTGAACCTTTTCTTGTGAAAACTTTCGCAATCTGTTATCCAATTGTTCACAGCCAATGAACTACACGACTGATTTCCCTATTACCCTGTCCCTTTTCTAGGACAGCCACAGGGCGCAATACTTGCTCAACCTCCCTTTCTTTTCATGGTACCAGTGGCACCAATTGGAGGAAGGAGGGGACAAGAGAAGGCACATGTTCCTTCCCCTCAAAATCTCCTCAAGATTCGGATGAACACTTATATTTAGAGAGGAAAGGTATTTTCACTGAAAAAAAATGGCTCCATCTCTAGATTTGGAAAATACATTTCACCCCCCCCCCCCTCTAAATTTTCATGCATCGACGCCCCTGCGAGATACATAGCCTAACCCTCCCCCACCCCCCTAATATTCCATATAGATGGGGAAACAAACTGATGCAAGATCAATATTTAAAGTTTCCAAATAAAACCAAATGAGCATCCTAGAAGTGGCTACAAAATATAACTTTGTCAATGGTAGACCCTCATTTGTTAATCCTATTTATTTATTAATTCTGTTTAAAATGGTCACTGAAGGACGTTTGTCCTGCGTGGCAATGGTCTTAGTCAATGTCCAGCGTGGCAATGGTCTTGAGATCAAATCAATCTTCCTTAGGAAAAGAAGAATCAAGTTTCTAAACTCAGATCCTTCCATTACAGAATTTGAAGATATTGAAGTAGCTTCATTCTATATTTTGCAAACAATTTTAATAATTCCTTATAAGCCCCTGTCCCTAATTAAGCAATAACATAACCCTTTTTGCTATTTTTTTTTGCATTTTTTCTTTTCTGTTTGTATATGCTTTTCAGCGATTTTCGTATAGTTTTCGATAAAAATCTTGGATCTTGCATATTGTTGGCTGTTTTAATTTTTCATTTATAATTTGCTTTATTAGGTTGCAATTGTTTATTATTTTTTAATGAACAGCTAATTAAGACTAATAACTTCTTTACTTGCTTAAGCTCTATATTTACATTTTAAATTGCTTTTTTGCCTAATTAGTTTTTACTTATTTATTTATTTTTCACTATGAAGACAAAATTTAGCATTCAAATGTCGTGACAGCCATTTTTTTAAGTGTGTCTGTCTAAAGTTAAGACACGGAATAAAATGCTAAGTTCTAAAAGAAAAGAGCAACATTTCCGATTTCATTTGCCGATTTTCATTTAGTTTCTGGATTGGAAAAAAAAATAAACAGAAAGTAAGGAGCAGCACTAGAAATTAAAACGAACAGAAATTATTCGGTATATATGAGGGTTTTCTCAATCTTTAGCTCTTACCACTGAAGTTTTCTATTATTTTTAAAAAAGCTTCTTATTCTAATTAAACAACCCTTGTGCTCCATGAGTAGTTCTTAAAGAATTGGGACAGAAAGTCAAACTTTTGGGTATAGTGATAGATATTGAGGACCGAGCGGCCCGCCTCATATACGGGATGATTTCTGTACGTTCTAAGCTTTAATGCTGCTCCTCACTCTCAGTTGGAAAAATTTGTTCTTCATATTTAATTTCTGATCGTTTTTCAATTAATGCCAGGAAATCCACTAACAATGGCGGTTTTAGGCCTGGGCAGGGGGGAGGAGCTGCTGCCCTCCCCCAGTTTTTCTGACATTAAATTCCTTTTATTTTATATTTTTACATTCCTATTAAGGTACCTTGCCTACAATTACAACTGTCACCCCCCCCCCCATAGGAAGTACTCCTTCACGAAAAGTTATTCTTGCTTAACATCCCACCCCCTCTCCGGAAAATATTTCTCGGACATTTTTATCTTCGCTGAAAATTCCCCCCGGAAAGCTTCTCTCGCGGAAGATTCCGTCTGAAAAATTTTCTTGAACCCCCCCCCCCCCCCAAAAAAAAAATATTTTCTCCCACAGAAGATTCTTTCATGGAGAATTTACCTCGTGGAAAATCCCCATCCCAAGCGGAAAAAGCTCCAGAAAATCCCAAAATCTCAACCCCGCTGAAAATTTCCCCGGAACACCTCTACATATAAAATTGAGTTACAAAGAGAAACTAAAACAAATAAAAGGAACTTGGCACAGGAGTTCTTGTAAATTCCCGCCTTATACAATTTTCCCTGGAAAGGTTACCCCCGGAAACTCCTCATTTCACGGAATGTCCCCCCTCTCCAAAAAGTGTATCTACACTTCCAAATAACAAGTACTACATGTAAACAAGAGACAAATTTCCTAACTTACAGCCCTTTCCCCCCGGGGCTGTGGGGTCATGTCATCCCCGAAGGCATAGTCATTGGACTTTTCAACTTAGCTAAACCAAGTGGCTATCTCGAAATTTTTATCGAACGACTTTAGTGAAAAAGGGGCGAGGGAGGGGGGCTAGTTACCCTCCAGTCTTTTTTGACCAGTTGAAAAAATTACTTTTTAATTTCTGTTTAAACAAAACCTTTCCCGATCTTCTAGGACCATTGGTACGATACGCTCACCGTAAAAAAAAAAAAAAAAAAAAAAAAAAAACCATTTAAAATGGTTTTTATTCGTAGAGAACTTTTATTTCTATTCGTAGAAAACTTGCTAGGAGAATTTTTATTCGTAGAAAACTTTATTGCAGAAAGAAGAATAACCAAAATTGAGGTTCATGTTCTAAACTATATGTTTAGATATAGATTAAGGATCTTTAGATAAAGATCTATATAAACCCAAAGATAAAAAAAAAAATAAAAAAAATATTCAGTTCTAAACAGGATTTACCATATCCTTTTTCGTAAAGTTGTACTATATCTTTCCCATACTTCTTTTTGTGTATCTCATTTGAAGGGTGAACCGCGCAAAGATGATGAACATGAGTTCTCAACTGTTCCACGGCACCAGCACGGAATGTATCACAAGCAGCAATCAAAACACTAAACTCATTTTCCAATAGCCAGAAACATATCTATGAAAAAAAAAATCCATCAAATACTTTGAATATGCAACTAGGAAAAAAAGAGATAGGGAGATGTGGGGGATATAAAGAGGGAGGAATGGAGAAAAAATGAGAAGAATCTGGGGAGAGAGACAAAGGTGGGGGAGAGGGAGATAGAAAAAAGGGGAAAAGAAAGCGAGAGGAAAACATAGAGGGAGAGAGAGGAAACAAACTACAACAGGATACACACACACACATAAGAAAAAGCTACGAAAAATCAATTTTACTGATAAAACAAGACGATGAAATTACTGAGCCTTGAATAACCTTATTTTGATTTTTTCCTTCTCACGGTTTTTTTTAAATGGAAACTCAAATAGACTTAGTAAAGAAATTTTACTAATGAGTATCCTCCTTAGTAAAATATAAAAAAAAAATCATAAAAATTAACATTACCCTACTACAGGGGCGGGGGTAAGGATAATTCTCGTCTTTAAGGTCGGCCCGAAGGATCAAATCTAGACAGGGAGCAAGTTTTGGAAATAATAATAAAATTTTGTAGCCTTTCTTTATCCCACGCGACAGAAAAATACTCGTATACTCCCCCCTAAGAGTCATATTGATAGATAGCACCACGAGATTTTGGCGGTTTTTGGTGCAAAATTTCAAGAAAAAGGTAAAATGACAAGTCCATTAAATTACCTTTGCAAGATTAGTTGACTTTCCAACGCCATTGACTCCACAAAACGTAATTACGTACGGTTTATTTTTGCTTTTGGCATCTGCCACATCTCGAAGGACATTAACACGACGTCTCGGTGACAAAATTTTGGTCAACGACTCTTTTAAGGCAGCTTTCACGACAGAAGACAGCGTCTCAAAAGTCCCGAGGCTCTGAAAAGTAGAATAGGTTTGATCAAGATAGCTTTAACAAGAAACACACTAACACGGTATTAGTAAAACAATAAATGTACAACTTTCATGGATGTACGTGGACCAAAATAACCAAGAAAAACTCGGAATAACAGAACTGAAAGCCAAAAGCAAGGACAAACGGAGGAAGGAATAGAAAAATTCTACTTATTTTGATTTTTATCTTGCATTATCTTGGAAAACTATTCCTATTAATTTCTATTTTTGAATCTGCCGTATGGAAGAAAAATCAGTTGGTAGTATATGTCTGAAATTCATTTAACCCAGCTAGATAATCAGGACTTCGAAAGTACACCATAAAAGAATCACCAAACTTGATTAGCGTAAAAGATGTACATCAATTAAACTGGTTTTCAAGATATTATTGGCAATTATTGCTAGGAATATTCTTTTTGTTCCTTTTAACAAAGGGGAAAAGAAAGGAAACGTGTCTTGTTAGATAAATTAATTAAAAAAACCTTTTCCCCAAAATAAGTTTTTCCAAAAAAGCAAAGAACTCCATTAAACGAAAAATGAACAAAAAAAGAAACAAATAATCTATCAAGCATACAACTACCACAGATCAGTATCAATAAATAAATGTAACCCAAAACAAACAAAAATAAAAATAAAGAACAGTCAAACTCAAAACGAGCAGAAATTAATATGAGTAGGGTTCTAAACCCCTATACTTTCTAAAAGCCAGAATACAACTTGTACTTTACTAAAAATAAAATTCAAATTAAATTAATTGAATAACATTCAATTGAATTTACTGGAAAAATGTGCATTGTCAGTTTAATATAACATATACTGATATTTTTTCCTTAAAATCTTAATTAATGTTTGATTTCTTAAAGTTATAAAAATTAAAATATTTAAAAGAATTTTTCAGTAAAGTAAAAATTATATTCTGGATTTTAGAAAGCACAGGGGTTTAGAACCCTACTTATATTAGTTTCTACTCGTTTTGAGTTTGACTCTGTTATTTACTTTAATTTCTGTTTGTTTTGGGTTTCATTTATTTATTGATACTGAATAGTGAAAGTTGTATGCTTGGTAGATTATTTGATTCAATTTTTGCTCATTTTTGGTTTAATGGAGTTCTTTACTTAAAAAAAAACTTATTTTGTGGAAAAAGTTTTTTTTTTAAATTAATTTCTGTTCGTTTTATATTGATATAGACTTTTCCAATGAAAAAGACTGAGCCTCTTCTAAACCTTTAATACCCCCTGGGCATAACTCTCAACCCTTGCCCCTATTCTGTGGAGTTTGTTTCAACCCCAAAAGCCTTGTTACATGATATTTAGACTATTTTGAATAGAATGGCTATCTCAAAATTTCTATTAGATGCATTTCGGGACAATTCGACGTGTGTATGCGGGGGGGGGGGGATAACTGCTCTCCGATCACTTTGACTCAAAAAGAGCACTAGAGCGTCTAATAACCAATCCAACGCTTTCTATAAAAACCTTATATGCCCCAAGGGAATAACTTACAACCCTTGCCCTGAGGGCTGGGGGGATTTGTTATACTCAAAGACCCAATTTCCAGACTTTTCAAATACGTTGACAAAATGGCTATCTGGAAATTTTGATTGGAAGTGTTTGGGGAAATGATGGGCGTGGGGGGGGGGGAATTTGCCCTCTGACCACTTTCGATTAATAAGAAAAACACTAGTACTCTCAATTTCCAATCAAATGAGCCCTTTTTGAAGTTTCTACGACAACACTTTCTATAAAAACCTTGTTTGCCCCCAGGGCATAGCTTACAACCCTTGCCCTGAGGGGGCTCTGAGGGGGTTATCATCCTCAAAGACCTAATTTCCAGAACTTTCAACTACGTTAAACAAAATGGCAATCTCAAAATTTTGATTGCATGTGTTAGGGGAAATGGTGGGCGTGAAAGGGCGGTTAGTTGCCCTCCAATCAATTATAACTATTAAAAAGGGCACTATCCCTTTCAATTTCCAATCAAATGAGCCCTTTTTGAAGTTTATACGACAACGCTTTCTATAAAAATTTTATATGCCCCCAGGACATAGCTTACAACCCTTGCCCTGAGGGCTGTGGGAGGGGGGGGAGGTTTGTCATCCTCAAAGACATAATTTCTAGAACTTTCAACTACATTGAACAAAATTTCTATCTCAAAATTTTTATTGAATGTGTTTGGGGAAATGGTTGGCGTGAGAGCCCTCCAATCACTTTCGACTATTAAAAAGGGCACGAGCCCTTTGAACTTCCAATCAAATGAGCCCTTTTTGAAGTTTCTACGACAACACTCTACAAAAATCGTATATGCCCCCAGGGCATAAATTACAACCCTTGCCCTGAGGGCTGTGGGAGGAGTGTCCTCGTCAAAGACATAATTTCCAGATCTTTCAACTACTTTATAGAAAATGACTATCTCAAAATTTTGATTGGATGTGTTTGGGGATATGGTGGGCGTAGAAGGGGTCTTAGTTGCCTTCCAATCACTTTCGGCTATTAAAAAGGGCACAAGCCCTTCCAATTTACAATCGAATGAGCCCTTTTCAAAGTTTCTACGACAACTCCTTCGATACGAAGTGTCCTGGTCTAAAAGAAAGAAACCAAAAAAATAAATAATAAATAATACATCGAGCCAACATCGTTCTTTACTTAGGCAGCGCTTAAAAAAAAAATTCTATGTAAGATTAGGCAAAATCCAAATAGATATATAGACAGACTCAGTTTTATCCTTAGGGATCATTGGGTAATTTTTGGTGGGTAAAGCCGTCAACAGAACTTAAAAGACATCCTGGTATATCCGAAATGTAAAATGTGCTAAATTGTTGGTACCCAAAAGTTTGAGTTCACCAGAGGTGAAATTACTTGGCAGAAGTGCCTATACTATCAGTAACTCTTAAATGGAATATAGTTTGAGTGAGAAATTTTTGACAAGGTTGTAACCTGAATTAAAAATACATTTGATTTCACGGTAGCGACCACAATGAAACTCATAGTAGCTGTAGGCCCACATAAAGTGGGTTCAGAAAAGCACAGAACAACAAAAGAATGCAATTTGTCTGTCACTGAAACGATGCAGGAGAGCTTTGGCCTAGCGGTTGTTCAACCTCCCCCTTATGTATTCTTGCCTCTGGGAATTGAGCCCCATAATCCTAATTTGATTGTTGAGGCGTGATATGTAGAATTTTTGGGATGATAATCGAATTTTCAGTCAAGATGTTGAACAATGTTTCTATTGTTTATATCTTTAATTGAAGGTTATCTCTTTTATTTAGTTTTTGTTTATCTCGTTAAAGATCTATATTCTAATAAACGCAAGTAATGGTGCAGGAAAATTAAAGAGATATGTTGAAAAAAAAAACCCTTCTGAAATTAATTTTCATCTTCCTGAGTTCCCTAATAAGATTTTCCGACGATCTGAAAATGTATCTCACTTCCATTGTGCAAAATGCACCCCCCCCCTTCATTGGCCCAGGTTGAACTGTTTTTCCTGATACCTCCTCCCCTCCCAAATTTCTCCCTCCAATGTTATAAATGGAACCCAAAAGCTTCTAAAATCAAGCACTTGCCCGACACCCCAATTGTTTTAATCAAAGCCGTTTAGAAAAAATTGCTAAACCTTTCACAATTGTTTTCAACCAAATTACAAGAATTGGTAAATTGCCAAGTTGTTGGAAAGATGGCTTTATAACACCTGATTGAAACAAATCTAATAATCTGAGTTTCGCCAACGTATGCCCCATTACACTTATTCAAGTTTTCCTTTTTTAACCTTATTCCACAAAATTATTCCACGCATGACGTCCAACAATTTGGTAATTTAATTTGGTAAAGTTTTTGTTTTTTAAGCTTTATGAAATTTTCCTTTTCGACTGGCCCAAAGTTATGATTATTCCACGTACGACGTCCAACAATTTGGTAATTTAATTTGGTAAAGTTTTTTTTCAGCTATATGAAGTTTCCTTTTCGACTGGCCCAAAATTAAAATTATTCCACGCATGACGTCTAACAATTTGGTAATTTAAGCAAAACTTTCTGATCCATGCTGCTAACGAGAGGTTTTGAGGGTTTCATCGTCTTTATTTTGAAACACCTTAATAATTCCTGATACATGCCCTGAACCAAAAACAAATCATTCGTTTCTTTTTTAGTTGATGGTATATTGTCAAACTATTCCTCCTTCTTCTATTGCCATTTTCGTTTTTGCCCATTTGCGATACTTCTTTGGCACCAGTTTTTTTTTGTGTTTCTATTTTTTAGCTCTACTTTTCAATCTAGTATTTCATGCAATCCTTTTTTAGTTATCAGTATGTCTGACTCTTTCTCTTATTCTCAATGATTTTGACTTGTATTATATTTTGATACCAAATATTTTGATTTTTACAGCATTTGACTTGTAATGCGAATTCAGCCTATTTTTAAGGCTAGGATAGTCGTTTTCCAATAAAATGTTATCCTATACCCCCCCCCCCCCCTATTAATGGTACAGAGTCCATGTTAGTTTTTTGGACACAAGACTTTTGAGTGTTATATGTTACCAATTTCTGTAAATTTTGCCATGACCATTTTAAGTTTGATGATTTCTTATTTGATTAATTTTTAACAATTTTCTTGCTGTCCTGGTTCTTTTCTTTTACTTTGAAATAAGAAGCGAATTCAGCTCTTAAGAGCTGGAGATAACATTTTGAAAATAGAAAATATCTTATCAACCTAGCGGATAAGATACTGAGGCCTTGAAATCGATATGACAATACCTGCTTTCATGGTACCGGAACCCTCCGAAAGCGTAGATGCAATACCCATTCAAAAGTTTATGAATGTCCCTAGGTTCAGCTTTCCCCTTCTCGTCCAGCTCGTTTGTTTATTCCACTGTGCATGAGATTAATGGCGAGCAGGGAACGTTAACAGTGATCAGTCAGGGGATGGATGACGAAACTACGAACGAGCTATGTTTTTCGTCTTTTTTTAACGGGCTGCTCCTGTATTTTCCCCTGACATGCCAGAGACCCTATTTCAGTAAAAATCCATTGACATTCTTCCGATTTTACTTGAAGAGGCATGAGTTTTCTTGGGTCATAGGTGGTTACTTTGCAAAACTTCAGGAAAATCCTAGCGACGACGAAAAGGATCCTAGTTTCCTACGGAGCCAGGCTCTAAGTTTTACAGAACAAATGCGTTCGTGGACAATCCGTAGTAATAATATCACTAGATGAGGGAATCAGGTATTTCACGTAGCTTGGAAATAGCAATTATACATCTTTTTTGTAAACAATCGCAAAACAAATTTCTCAGAGTAAATCATGGCGGATCCACAATACGTTTTTTTAAAAAGTCATTATTATGACTATATGGCAAAAACAAATCCTATTTTGGGGAATTAGTAAAATAAGGTAAAAAAAGAAGAGAAATAGTGGTCACCAGAAGGTTCAAAATTGCTTCTTTATAGGTCTATATTTTATAGGACCGAGATTCACATTGTGGATCCACCACAATTTGCTCTGAGAAAAGGAAATTTGAGCTACAGTCAAAACTAAAAAAAAAAAAAAAAAAAAAAAAATCAAACATGAAAGACAGAAAAATGCTGACCTTAAAAAAATCATGCTTATTTGGTACAAGATGAGAAAAGGATTGGAGAGTGTCACCTTTGAATATTGTGCAGTTTTTTTTATTCAAAACGATAAAACCAGGAAAAATGAAGTAAACCAGAAAACAAGACAAATTATTAAGGCAGTTCGCCTTTAGGGACTGTTCTTGCATATTTAGTCTAAACAGAAGTGCCTTGAGCACACTGACGGGACAACTATCTTCGATTTTCAGAGATTAGAGTTATTATAGTCAATTAGAAATTATACAGATTATAGATATAATTAGAAATTATAGTCAACTATCTTCGATTTTCAAAGAGATTATAGTTATTACAATCGATGAGAGATTATGTATTATATAGACTATAGATATAATTAGAAAATATAGTCAACCATCTTCGATTTTCAAAGAGATTGACATAGACATATACATATAGACATAGACATATTTTATTAAACTTACTCTTTTTAGCACTAAAAGCACTAATACCGAGGGTTTTTACAAATACGACAAAGTTAAATAACAAATACGACAACAAGAAATGAATAAAACCATATTACTTTTCTTAGGATTTGTTGACCATGTTTGTAAAAAAGGGGACAAAGGAATACTGGTAGCGAGTCGTACAGCATATCACTGGGTTGGGCTTGTATTGTCTCCGGGTACGGGACGTAACGGGGGCTAGTGGGGGCAGGATCTTCCTGTGTTTGCTGCTACGAAGCAGGAAATGGCCGAACTGGCAAATAAGTCTCTGACGGCGTTTAAAAAGCGACTCTATGCCAAGAACCTTAAGCGCATTGTCATAAGTAGCGAAGGCCTGACCCAGCATAATCTTACAAGCCCGTGTTTGGACAGTTTCGATATCTTGACACATCCCAGCACTCAACTGTACACTAAGCCCCACACTGGGCACGCATATTCAATGATTGGTAGGATATAAGTCTTGAAGGCAAGCTTCATGGAATTCCCACTGAACCCGAACCGCTTCATGATAGCCAGTGACTGCAGCGCTGCATACCCTTTTCGCACAAGGTCACTTACGTGGTTGTTGAACTTGCAGTCAACGGAGAAAATTACCCCCAGAATTTTCGCACTGCCAACTGTTTTAAACAAGGTAGGGGGCTCCTGAAAGTCCAATCTAAGAGGGTTGAAACGCAACACCTTGCACTTCTGCTCATTGAGGGTAAGGCTAGCTTGCTCGCATTCATTCTGAAAAACCGTGGGTAGACTAGGATCAAAAAGGGGGATCGCTGATTTGCCTTCTGGTAGGTATTTGAGTAAAAATAACAGATCATCAACGAATTTATATCTGTCCTTGAAAGTACGCAGGATGAAGTTAATCACAGCGAGGAAAATAATTCCGGCTAGTTTAGTGCCCTGAGGGGCACCGCAAGTGATAGGGAGAAATGCAGAATTTGAATCGTCTTCGCTAAGAGCGAAAACGCACTGCTCACGCACATGACATAATAGTTGGCAAAAAAAAAAATATGGTGGAACATTGTTTTGTCACATAAAGTGTAGCAATATGTAAAAACTATTTTTTCAGGGCAAAAAAAAGGGAAAAAAGCCCTGTTGCCGGTGGACAATCCATCCCTATAACAATGGCTAAGATAAAATGTTTGTGTGTGAAACACAGTAACTTTACAGCTTTAATTTTTTCCACCGCAGCAAGGTCTTCCGATTCTTTAAATATTACCAACAATGATAGTCAGAAAAGGCGAGAATAAATTATTTCTTGCAGTCCGATGACAGAACCATCAAGTCTTTTGGAAGCCGACTTATATCGTTTCTACCAACAACGATCCCAAATACGTAAGTCCAAAATGCACGGTTGTAGTGGCCAAGGAAGGAAACACTTTGGATGGAGAATGAAAATACAAAGAAGAATTATTTTGCATGTTTCTATACGCACATTGAAATAATGAAGAAATACGTAGGACCAGACCCTCTATCGTAGAATCGGCATCATTCCACACAACCTAAGTTCCCATTCAACCAAAGGGTCTTCGAGGTCCGGGTTCAGAATACAGAGTCACTAATGAAAATGAAGGGGTGAGAGGACAAAATTTATTTTTCAAATCTAGGGGTGGGGTGGGGAATTTCTGCAACCCGATGGTAAAACCATCAACTCAGTTAGGGGCTGCATTCTTTCCTTATGATATTGACACGTCAGTTATTTTCCATAATTTCTCAAACATGCTATTTGAGCAAATAAGCTGAAGAATAATTGAAACTAAAAAATAATTTGCCTCGAAAATGATTAAAAACCAAAAAAAAAAAAAAAAAACACGGTTGAACAGCCTTTAAAAATAAACGATTTATTACGTAGAATCAACAGTTTATATAATATACCAGTAAGTTTACCGCAGATGATTTCTGGCTCTTCATTCTCGGTGCGAACAAAAAGCTCCTCCCACTTATTTGTGCACTTATTGGTGAGCCGGCCAAGTGGTTTTGTCAGTACTTGTTCCGTAGGTGATTATTCTTTGTCTACCCGTGAAAAGATCTAATGCCGCTTATGTTTATACGTTCTCTGGAGCACTCGCACCTCGGTCCGGGTTTTTATAATGGATGAGATAGGGAAAGATCATACTGCTAATTATATAAACTGTGCGTAGAATAAAGCATTATAAACTTTTCCAACTTACCTTCCCTCAAGGCTATTTGCGACGGACTCACAAATTTCAACGGCAATGCTCGAAGCAACATTTTTGGCAGTCAAATGCTCTTGAAGCTTCTCTAGGACTGGCTGTAGGTTTTGTTGCGTCACTGTCTTTCCACCAACAAGACCTCTGTAATATCGTCTTGTTTATTAATTTTATTCGTACTTTTCTTTTATCGTAATGAAAGGACTTACACAAATGAAAATTATTATACAACATTCCTGACCACGCGCACAGCTTGTTAAGCAACAGTGTTTCTTCACATCAACAAAAAACAAATACTAATAAAAATAAGCAGAATAAAAAGCTAAAATTAAAAGTAAAGATGGGATGCTTGACTGGTATCGGAGAAAAAAAGAAGTGATAAAGGCGGCCATTCTTGAAATTGATCTAATAATTTCTAGCAACAGCAATAAAAACATAGGTAATATATAGAAGGGAATAGAAAACTAAACAGAAGAAAATTATTAGTACCTTAACGGGGATAAATTAAACTGCTAGCACCAAAAAAGAAAAGCATTACTCAGTCAATCTAGAAACTTTTGAACTTGCTAAATTCACGTTTAACTTTTATTAAGTGAAATTTGAATTCTATGATCTAGAAACAAAAGCAAAAGCAAATTTTACCAGATGTAAATGCGTTTCTCATGATAAATGACAAAATATCTATTGTTCCCTTATGGCAAAAATAAGTTTCTTTTCTTATGCATTTCTCATGCTCATTGCATTCAACTTTAAAGCGGAATTGAAAAAGAGAAATGCCACATAAGAAAAAAGAAAGAAAAAACAGGTACTTTTTTTCTAGTAAAGGTTAACCTGACAAGCTCAAAAGCAGAATCAGAAAAAAGAGGAATTAAAAGAAAACACAAAATGTTAAAAATTATGAGAAGGAACTATCAAATATCATATTCTAAAATTCAGCACCAGGTATAATTAAAAATCTGATCCGTCGCTAGTCTTTTATCAAGGTTTTACATGACTGTTGAACCTTCTTTTGAAAGATTCAACAGTGAAAGTTTCAAGGATAAGTTCCCCGGGAAGATCATTCCAGATCGGAGTGCAATGTCGCACTTTTAATTTCTGCAGGGGCGGAGAGGATTAGATTGGGTCTTCGTTATTTGGGATGACATGACTATATGTGCCATGATATATGTATATATATATATATATATATATTTCAAGATATGAATTTAGAATTTAACAATTAAAAAAAAATTCAAAATTTTTCTCCAAATATATGTACATTTCAAAATATTAAAATTTAGGCTTTAGATGCTCCAATTTGGCCGCCCCAAACCACTCACTACAACCTGTTACTACAATGTTTTTCCTTATTATGATTTATAGGGCAATAAGATTCGGTAAGCTTTTATACATATGGATAACTACGATTATATATAAATATATATAATTTCTTAAACCACATTGGCCCGACATAACATAAATCTGGCCTGACATGATATAACATTGGAGAATGGCTCAATTTTATTGTTGTTAGGTATTTGGTTTTAGTTCTTAAAGTTTTTTTGGGTTTTCTTGATTTTTATTAAATTTAATTTTTAGGTTTTTTTTCATTGTTTTTTTTCCACCTTCACATTGGCTTTCCGCGTTTTATTTGTTGGTTTGTTCTTCGGCACTCGCATTGATTATATTTTTTCGTTTCGCACTGTAGAAGAGAGGCGCTATTAAAAGGGCTGATGCCCCTTTAATAGTCGAAAGTGATTGGAGAGCAACTAATCCCCCTTCCACTCCCACCCTCCCATTTGCCCATTATGTTTAAAAACTAAATGATGCCTTAAGATTAAATCAAAATGCACTGTGTTAATGCTAATTCCCAGTAAGGCATCTCAGCAGTATCCCAAGAACGACTGAGGGTATTATGTTCAAACTTTCAGGGCTACTTCTGCTCTTAAAATTTAACCAAATAAAAATAGCGTAAGTGTATCCAAGCTATCAAAGAAAGTAAACAGATTTTTTTGTGAATGGCATCAAGTTTTCAATTTCAGGTCAACTCGAGGAGGTATGAAACTAAATTAAACAGTACTATTAGTGTCCAGATTTTTAAAAGGGTGTATGTTGTTAAAAATTGCTGAAAATTTTTCTCCAGCATACAAATAGCAGGCCAAACTATAAAGTCTTAAAAAACGAAAAGATTTAAAGCATTATTTTCTTTTTTCCCCGAAAAGACTATGTCAATATAAAACGAACAGAAATTAATTAAAAAAACTTTTTCCACAAAACAAGTTTTTCAAAGAAAAGTAAAGAACTCCATTAAACAAAAAATGAGCCAAAATAAAATCAAATAATCTACCAAGCGTGAAACTACCACAAATCAGCATCGATAAATAAATGAAACCCAGAACGAACAGAAATTACAATAAATAACCCAGTCTAACTCACAACGAGCAGAAATTAACATAAGTTGGGCGCAAAACCCCTATGCCTTCCCAAAGCCAGAACATAATTTGTACTTTACTGAAAAAATACAAATGAATGTGCATTGTCAGTTTAATATACATATACTGATATTTAGTAATCAAAATGTTAATATTATTCAATTTATTAAAGTTAAAAGTAAAACCATTTATATTTTTTTTAGTAAAGTGCCCTCAGGGCAGGGCTGTAAGTTATGCCCTGGGGGCATATAAGGTTTTTATACAACGCACTGTAGTAGAAACTTCATTGTCGTACGTAGAAGCGTATAAATATATATATATATATATATATATATATATATATATATATATATATATATATATATATATATATATATATATATATATAAGGTCCTGTATTGGTGCAGTGGGATTGATCCCAGCTTGATAATACGGGACCCGGAGATCGACTTCAGCTGCAGCAACCCACTACAAGACCCGGATAGGATTCCGGTGATAAGATTATACGAAACGTCTACAAAATAATTTAAACAAGAAGAAGAGCAACATGGTAACTATAAGGATGGTACCAACCTATATCAAAATGATGTTAAATGGTAACAGCAAATAGTACCACAGAAAAGTGATAATGAGTTTCCCCTTTGTAAGCGGAGGGTGTGAGAATAAACCGTTCAATGGCGAAACACTGATTGCATAAATAATACCAACATATTTATCAAGTTAGGTTCATTTTTTACGAGCATATGTCAACAGTCGAATGGATTTATAACTGAAAGAGTTTAATAGCTATTTGCACAGATTTAATTAGCAGGTGCTATAAAAGACAATAAACGGGCCAAATTCAATGTTATTGAGTGTTGTTACAATTAATTTGTATAGACTAGAAAGAAAACGACCAATAATATTGTATTGCAACGAAAACAAAAGAAATCAAATCTTCCAAAACCATTAAGAAACAGTAATTACTAAATAATGAAAGTCATAGGTTAAGTGTATATTTGACTCGTAAAGGTCAGTCCTGTCATTTGGTAAATGCAAGTATTTATTCTGAATAACCGTCCAATGTAGTGGTCTTATTCAGAACAGCAATAGGAATTTAACAGATAATACAAGTGGCCTTCCCCAGTTGGCTTACGCACCAAAATCACAATTTTTCAAGGTGATATTACCCCAGTTTTCCACGCTATGATGCATTTTTGAAAGAGGAAATTAGAAATAGTTCAAATTAAGATATACAAAAAACCTAAAATGATTTGGAAAGCAAAATTAATGTCAAAGACAACAAAGTAATGAAAAGTTTTTTGAGCGACTATAGCTTGAGACAGCAGGCTAGGCCAACTACGGTTAGGCCAATTTCAATAGAAGAAGGACAATCCTCTCGTGATTAATGATACATAGGGCTTTGGATTACTTGCGATATTAAAACTCACTAAACACATAGAAAAGACAAGGAAACAAAAAAAGAGAAGGGTAAAAAAGTTTAATCAGAGGAATTGAAGGACCAGCAATTATATTTTCTAAAATTGTGATGATGGCAAATCCTATTACAAGCACAAGAAGTCCAACAAACACAGTACTACTTCTTTTTCTTCTGCCAATAGGGAGAAGATGATTGGTATAAGCCACACAAATAATATCTACGGAATCGATGTTTGCGTTAGTACTCCATGAGAATATAATCTGATGTCTAATTTACTAATACGATTTGTAACAGCCTTTGCAACACCAACAAGTTACTAATAGTGTAAATAATTCTCACTTGATTTTTTTAGAGAAAAGTGGGGAGGGAGAGGGCGTAGTTAGTTACAATTCTACTGTGGCTTAATGTGTAGTACCACACTGGCAACAAATTGCTCTTAATTTCTGTTTATGAATCCCAATATTACAGTTTGAGTTGAAGAATTTTGTCGAATTTAACTGTTGGTTAAATTAAAAAAAAAAAAAAATCTATTGCTTTAAATGGAAGTGTTATTTAAGACATTAACAAGGTGCTTAATAATATAGGTGGCACTTAGATCTATTATTTATTCAATCGCTAAAAGAGGATAGAAGCATAACCTAAGGAAAGATGAAAAAAAAACTTACTTAAATAAAGAAAACATTCCCTGTGACTTCTTTACTTGTTTTTTCTTTTGGTGCATCAAAATCATCATCGCCATCTGGGAGCATATCCGGTACTTCCCCTCTTAAGCTTCCTATGGCCTAAAAAAGTCAGCAATCAGTAGCGGTTTTTAAAAAGCATCCTGTTAAAAACCTTCCCAAATATCCAACAATTGAACTTTCTACTATTTCCTGTTCGTAATTTATATCAAGGATGACAAAAGTTTTTATGATGCTTACGTGTTATCCCGACCACACTCAAGAATTGAAGTTAAGTTAATCATAATAAAATATACCAAAATCTGATGAAACTACAATACTTTATTAACATAATTATGAAAACTTCAACTGAGAATAATGGAAAGCAGGCCACCCAGAACGCATTATATTAATATTAAACACATAGACCTAGATCAAAAAGATAAATAGTGTAGAAAAAAATTAAGAAAAAAAGCGAAAAAGAGCATAAATATAAAAACAATTAGCAAAACCACAAATGAAACCAATAGAACTAGCCACGGCGGGGGTGATAAGCGCTGTTTCTGACACCCTGTGTTGTGTACATCAGTTGGTCAATAGTATTTAGCAGGTGAAGTCTTGTTACTATTTTTGACTCGAAGAGTCAAGTTTCCTTGAACTGTTTTATGTTACGTCTTCTTTGATTAGACCAAGTGAAATACAATATGTCAGAATACGCTTTAACAGAATACAAGCTTCGTAAAAATAAGAACATGAAGTCTACCTGACCTTTACTTAAAATTATTCTGGTACATGCTTTAAATAACAATAACAGTCAGTTATGACACAACCATAAATTTAGAGAAAAAATTTCCTCAAAAAACTTCCTGAAAAATATTTATCATGTAGATTTCAGCTCTTTCAAATAATATTTTAAAATTTATTCCGAAGTAAACTTTGCTTACTTTCTTTAGCATTATATTCTACAAATATACTCCAGAAAACTTTAGTAGTGTTATCTTTAAATATTCCAAGTCGGATGAAAACATCAACTGCAAAAGTAAATAAGAAAAAGAAGAAAAATTGAAATAAGGGATTTAATATGGCTCTAATATTGCAAAAAAAACCAGGTAGCGTAGAGATAATCAAGTTTTATGAAAACAAACAATAAAAACCTTAATTTCGATAAATAGCTCAGTTTTCTGCAATATAAAAAATTATTGGGAGTCGACAGGACAATTTAATTAATACGATCTAATTTTTCAATTTTTACCCAATAGGATTTGACTTTTACGTTAAATTTCGACAAGTAATCGAATTCTTTCCATCCAAACCTTTTAGGTCGGAATTTTATATTATATTTTGAAGAAATTAGGGTGTTTCAAATGTTCAAAATAAATTATAAGAACCTAAGCATATTTTCAGATGCACTTTTGTGTGCTGATTTCAAAAATATGATCTTTTTTTTTTGTATAGTATAGGTCATTTTAAGAGGCAACGCTATAGCATTACCTATATTAAAGAGCGATATGGCTTCAATGTAGTATATCAAGGTGTTCAATGTTTAGCATAAAAGGCCTAGGGTATTAAGGTGAAATCTTGCGGAAATATTGAGAGGGATAACCAACACAATAAAAACACGCTATGTGCATACTCGTTATCAAAAGGGCGTATCAGCAATATCTAAGGTATGGCTGAGGGCTTAAGTTGAAACTGTCAGGGTCTAGGAATGTTCAAGAGTGATCGGAGGGCAATCCCCTCTACCCCTTTCCCTCTTTGGATAATAAAATAAAGCTTCCAGGGCATGTTGAGGAGAATGCTGCAAATTGGACGGAGGTGAACTAACCTCCTTCCCTTGCCCTTTTTATATGTCCCCTATGACATCCGACTGAAATTTTGAAACAACTATGTGTTCAGAATAGTCAAAAGTTCAAACAACAAGGCATTCGGAGATGACAGATCCTCCCACAGGCCCTCGGCAAGGGTTGTAAGTTATACAATTTGCTCATTGTTTATGCAGACGGTTGGTTATTGGGTAAAAGGGGCATGTCTGATCTTGAGTCATCAAAAAACATTTTTGTATTAAGTTAATACTTTCAGATAATTTTGAGGGGGAAGTCAAACTAAACCAAAGTGCACTATACGCAGGTTGGTTGTCAAAAGCGCGTATCAGCAATACCGAAGGAACGGCTGAGGGTATTAAGTTGAAACTTTCAGGGCATGTTAAGGGCGATGTTGAAGAGTGGTTAAAGGGTAAGCAGTCCCCTTGCCCTTTTAGACGCCCTCCCTCAGCATTGATAGGAATTTTGAAAATCCATCTTACTCAAATACTCAAAAGGTGCAACAATTATGCTTTCAGGGATGCCATGCCCCCCAAGCCCCCGAGCCATTCTTGCAAGTGGGATTTATCAATGGAAAAGGGATGGACGCCTGATCCTGGATGTGTCTGAAAAGGTTAGGGGCATTGTGGTGAAATTTGGGGGCATTTTAAGGGGTACGTTGAGCTAAACCAAAATACACTATAGGCATCCAGATAATTAAAAAGGCGTATCTGCAACACCTAACGAACGGGTAAGTGTTCTAACTTTCAGGGCCACTACAACTGCAACAGCTATAGTGACTGCAACTGTGACTACGACTAAGATTACTCTTGACAGTGGCTTCATGCAACTGAGACTACTTGTGACTTCGACTAAAATTACTTGTGACTGCGACTACACGCGACTCGACTGTAACTACTTGCGACTGAGAAACTTTCAAGAAATTCCGAACGGCATATTTAGCAAAATCAAGACACGCTATGTACAGACTGGTTCTCCAAAGGGTATAGTATATCAACAATATCTCAGGGACAGGTGAGGGTACCAAACTGAAACTTTCCGGGCATGCTCAAAGGGATGCTCGATAGTGATTGGAGGCCAGCTAGTCTTTCCACATTTGTCCTATTTAGATGCCCCCTTCCAATCCCTGATCGACATTAAAAAAATTGTTAAAAATAGTCAAAAGGTTTAATAACTAGCCTCCGGAGATGCAAAATCATCTGCAGGCCAATGAGACAAGGGTATTAAATTATACAATTTTCTCACTGTTTGTATATAGGATTTATCATGGGGAAAGAGACAATATAGTGGGTGAGTCCAAAAAAGCTGAAGGTGTTATGGAGAAACGTCAAGGAATGTTGAGTGAGATGCTGAATTAAAAAAAAAAAAAAAAAAAAAAAAAAAAAAAAAAAAAAAAAAAAAAAAAAAAAAAAAAAAAAAAGTTTGAATCCAGGCTGGCAATAGGGAGAATCTGTAAAATCTTGGGAACGACTGCGGAATTAACTTGATAATTTCAGGGCCACAAAAAACTACAAATACTATCGCGGCTGCAACTGCGACTGTTTGCGACCGCGACTACGACTGATTGTACTTGAGACTACTTTCCGGAAATGTTGAGGAGGTTGTCGAACAAAATCAAAACACACTATGTGCAGGGTGATTGTCAAAAGGGCGCATAAGCAATATATCAGGAGCGGCTGAGAGTATTACGCTGACACCTTCAGGGGAAATTGGACAGTATTCTGTAGTCAAAGGCCCCTAGTCGTCTTTAGATACTCCCCTAGAAACTGATCAAAATTATGAAAAAGCCACTTTGTCCAAAACAGTCAAAAGGTCCAATAACTATACCTCTGAGGATGCTAAGCTATCCCATCCCCGGTGGGAGGGTTGTAAATTATGCAATATGCCCATTGTTTACAGACAGGATTTATCAGGGGTAGTATTTAATCCTGGTGTGTCAGAAAAACCAAAGGATATTAAAATGGAACTTCATGGATGTTAAACTAAATCAAAAGACGCTACATATATCGAGGTTATCAAAAGAGCTTATTTGCAATATCTTATGTGTGGCTAAATGTATTAAATTGAAACTCTCAGGACCACTATCAGTACTACTATCGTGACAACAACTACTTGCTACTGTGATTATGAATACTGACGATTGCTCGCAAGTTAGACTACATGAGGCTTCGACAACGACTAGTTACGACCAGGACTACGACTACTTGCAACCGCTACTGCGACTACTTTTATCTGCTACTGCAACTACTTGCGAATTCAAGTACTAGTGATCGTGAATAATAGCAACTGTGACTACTTATGACTGTAACTATGACTAAGGCTACTTGCGATTGTAACTTTTTGCAACCAAGACTGCTTGCGACAGCGAATACTTGTGACTGTGACTACATTCGACGACGAAGACTTATGACCGCGACTGCAGCTACTAACTCACGACTGCAAATACAACTGCAGCTCGACAGCTATTCCGGCTACTTGCGAATCTTACTACTTGCAACTGTGACTACTTCCAGCTACGAGTGCGACAACTACTACTTGTGACAGCGACTGCTACTGTTAGTACTGTTACTATTACTGAGCGTCGCAACTATGAATGCAAATACTACTGATACTTTTACTATTGCAACTAGAACTGTGGAACTAAATCAAAAGAATGTAACTACATCCCACTTGTCAAAATGGCGCAGTGCATCCAGGTTGTCAAACTGGCGTATCTACAATATCCCATGGCTGACCATGGTCACTAAGCTGAACATTTCAGGGAATACTGAGGGGCATAATGCAATAAATCAAAATACACTAGATAAATCCAAGTTGTCCAAAGGGCGTATCTACATTGATTTCAGGAACGGCCTCGGGTGTTGAGTTAAAACTTTAATAGAATGCTAAAAGTGATGTTATACAAAATAAACTGTATGCATCCAGGTTGTCAAAACGTCATATCTTCAATGTTTTAAGAACAGTAACAGTTGTGGAAGGGCCTCAAGTTGAAACATTCAGGGAAAATTGAGGGAATATTGGACTAAAGACACAATTCGCATCCCGTTGTTAATGGGCGTGTCTTCAATATCTCAGGAACAGCTAAAATTATCAAGTTGAAACTTTCAGAGAATACTGAGGGGGATGTTGAACTCGATCAAAAGAGAGTATGTGCATCCCGTTTGCCAAAAGGATGTATCTGCAATGTCAGGAGAAGATAATAGGATTTAGTTGAAACTTTAAGGGAATGTTGAGAAGGATGTTAAAATAAATCAATATACTCAAATCAGAATCGGATATTTTAATTCTTAAGCTGAAGACGCAAAAAATTTGAGGAGTATTCATTATATTAACCAATAATAAACTTTGGTAATACAAAACAAACAATAGTTAGTTAAGAAAAAACCCTGCGAAAAAGAAGTTTTCAAAAGAAATGTAACAAGCCACATTAAACTTAAGACCAACAAAAATAGAGTCCTGTGGTAATTCAAACTCAAAACGACCAGACATTATTATTATTAAAGAATAAATTAAACTTAAAACAAACAAAAATTGAATAGATGATCATATCAAGCATAAGGATAACAGACACTAATATAGATGATAAATAAACCTTAAACAAGTAAAATATTTAATTGAATACTCAAGTAAAACTTAAAACAAACAAATATTATACTACAAACGGGAGTCTGACTAATGCCCCTTTGCCCTTCACTATCTTAATAGTTCTAAAGCCTATTTGTTCATTTGCGCTTTATTGAAAGCAAAATATTATACACTTTTTTTTTTATTTTGTAATGTTGGAAAATAGAAAAAAATACAGTGAAATAAACTCTTTAATTGTTGAGATTCCCGAAATTGATGTCAATATATACTAAACATCCAATTTATTTTCATCATTTCTTTCCAGTCATCTTGATTATTATAGTAATTTATTTTTTATTTATTGTATGTTTTGGAAAACTATATATATATAGTAGATGAAAGTTAAGTGAAAGTAAATTCACTAAATTCAGTGAATAGTTTCTCTTTAACTTATTAAGAGTTTATTAGAATCCTTTAAAACAAACCGGGGTCAAAAACATAATTGTACCCTCTAATGTAGAAAATAATCCTTATTTGAATGGGATAAAGTTGAACCCAGATCCTGAGTCAGATAATCAGAACCAATACAAGCAAAATGAGCACTAAAAGATTCAACAACAGCAAAGATTGAACTCAAGACAATATTCATACTCATCAATATTTCTGGTTAAAAACCATTACAATTATTTCCAATACTTACTTAGTTAAAGTCGATGTTTTTTACGGTAAATCTACATTCTAAAAGAACTTTCAAAATATATTTTTTCACTTATTCTACACAAGTTTTCACCAGTATGTTTTTATGATTTTCAATCTTAAAATATTCCGTTTATGGATATTTCTTTCTTATTTTATTTAGACGATTTTTTTTTTCAATAATTGATCTCAGGAGTGAACCAGTAGCTCAAGTTTTTTTTTTTTTTAATTTCCTACGATGTAATTTTCCACAAGGACAAGGATGATCTAATGGTTCAATAATAATCGGTGAAAAAAAAACATCCAATGACCTATTAGGATCTCTCACTTCTACCGCTTCATTTCAATCTAAATCCCCAAGGGCTACTGTTAAATTATGTACATTTTTAGACAAAAAGTTTCTCTTTTTGTAATAATCTTTTTATACAAAGTCTCTTTAATCTTATTTCAAAGCAAAGCAACAGCAAAGACCCATAAAATACACTTACATTGCGGTCTGGCAAAAATTCACTTTCACCAACTATTATGTCTTTTGGACCGTCTTTACCGTAGTCCAAGCTAGGGGTATCTTTACTAGTGCCAGATAGGTCCCAAGTTCTTGCAGTTTTTCCCTTTTTATTGCTACCCTTTGGACTGATTGCTTCTTGACTTTTTGGACTCTTTCTATAAAAAAAAGAACAAGTGAGTTAAATCAAGTAAATTTATCTTAGGTAGATATCTATACATATATGAGGGGTTAAATGTTTATAGATGGAAAAGGTGAATTTCGCTGGGATTAATAAAAAAGAACATCCTCCAAGAAAAAAAAACTGTTAATTATTGCTTTTGACCAAACCAGAAAAAATCAGCCATACCCCTCTTAAAGCACGGGCCTGTTTGTGACTATGTTCTATGTATTTTTCTAGAATATAGGGAGATAAAAGCTTCTACTATTGAAACCTCTCTCTGGAACCAAGCCATTTGAGGCTAAAATTGTTGCGCACGTTCCCACTCCCCCATTCATCCTCTGTTCAGATTCATTATTTAATTCCTACCGTGAGATTCTTACTTCTTTAATTTTTTTCTTACGAACTCTTTCCTCCCTAGACAAAAATGTCCCCCTTTCAGTTTGGCCCTGTATGGATTGCAAAAAATCACTATTTCTGGTAACCTATCATCTTTTCCCCATAAACCTTTATTTCATTATAGTCTTTGAGAGTGGGATCAAATCACATTTCCGTATATTTCGCAGCCAGCTAAATGGTCATTCAAACAAGAACATAAAATTGCACAAAGAAAATTCCTCTAGAAAACATCTAGCACATCTTCCTCAACCCTTCAGAGCATCCATGTTTCAGGATCATATTTGATCACTGTAACTAGTACTGGTTTCAAAATCCCCATCTTAGTTCTTAGTTCTTAGAATATATCTTACATTCTTCAGAGCTTTTGACAATTACCAAAAAAATCTTGACCTTAAAAACTTTTGTTGAAGACTAACGAGTTCTCCTCGCAAAGTAGTAAGCCGAACAAGTTTACGCTTACAAAATAGTTGTATTTTTGTAGAATATTTAACCATATTTTATAGTTCCGTACCATTTAGAAACTTTAAAGACTATCCCAGGCCCTCCCTGTTGTGAAAAATTCCCTTGTGGTACAAATGAATAATAACACTGAAAACTGGGGTTTTCAAATTTATTCCAATATTTTCGAATTAAACAGAAAAATAGCAAATAGAAAATGTATCTTCAGATTTGGCAGTCTTGCATTTTTATTGCTGAAAGTGATCCGAAACTTATTTGGCAAAATACTGACAGCGTTTCTCTTCTTTTTAAAAATGTAACGAAATTAATTTTACAGTAGGCTACATGTCAATACTAACAAGCCTCCATTACTTTACTCTGTTCAGTGACAATAATGTGATCTACATACTTTGACTTTATTTAACATAATAATCAAAAATTTAAACCATTGTAAATATAAATCACTATGCTAGGAAAAAAAAATTGATTAACATAAAAGATGCTATTCCACACTACTCATCCATATGATATACGTATACGGGGAGATGACATTAAAAAAAATATCGTGCGAAGAGTACGTTCCGGCAGAAGATGCTTCAATCTTCTGAGAATTCCTACTCCATGCCCAATTTTTGCGGAAATGATATAATTTTTGAGCCACTATGATGGTTCCGCGAGAGATTAGAGCCATTGAAACATTAGATACATTTCTTTATAATTCAATATACATAGTGAGAGTATACTGATTGTTTCGGCCAGTCTTTTTGTTTACTTGTACAAAGAAACAACAACAATGACATGCAAACAGGGAGTCATGGAGTCAGAAAGAAGGACCAGATTATATTTAAATAACCGAAATCTTTCAATGATGGATACTAGCATCGTTCTAGTTATATATGCTAAAGCTTACCCAACACTGGCCATAAATCATACAACGAGTAACATTTGTGTGTCTGAAGCTTACTAGAAGGCAGCACAGCGTCTAGCACTCGCAAACATTTTTAATCAAGAACTACTACCATATCTACGCTTACTTTTTATAGATGTGGATAGGAGTGGTAAAGACGTGGTAATGTTTTTTCTATATTGAAAACCTTCACTTCCTTTACTAACTTTGCACAATGCTTTAGGCTAAAGTTTGAATTTTCTTCTCAATTTTTTAAGAACAGAGCTGAAAAACAAGGAGCAGTTAAATCGGAATAAGAAGCTTTTTCAACGAAACTTCATTTTTAAAGTATATTAGCGTAATGAGTGAAGGGTTATGGAAGGGGTAGCCCATCTCATTCGGAATAACTCTGTTCATTTTAATAATCATTCTTATTTCCACTTAAAAACAAAACTTGATTTTTTATTTAATCTCAGAATTCTTGATATACAATTCAACTTTCCCACAGTTCGGCTTCAGTGCATCTTTGTCAGTCAGTTTGGCAGTCAGAGTCTAATGCTGGATTACATATTTTTTTTTATTATTTGGGGAAACAGATTCCAACACTGAATGAGCAACCACTTATTTGGCAACCAGTCAATATCTACATTTTTTCAACAGACAGAGGATCTTTTCTCAAAGAAGGAGTAAGGAATTTGTTCCTTCAATGCTCGCTGTCATTGACGCGAATGCTCGCTTTCAGACATTAGCTAGCATCGATAAAGTGTTGGCAAACAACCAACAGGAGCTTGACCCTGGCTTTTTGGCTCACGCCTCCCATTGCTGCTCACGTCTGTTCGCTGCAGTTTATATTTTGAAGCACCGAGAATAGGTCTTTACCATCTTGATCTAGCACTGCTGGGTCAATAGCTTCGCACAGTTTGGCCAAAACTAGATCCAAAACTGATTTCGAGATAGAAAACATGTTTTTTCGGGAGGACACTCCCCCACAACCCTCAGGACAAGGGTTTTAAGGTATGCCCTGGGGGCATATAAGAATGATGTTGGCACAATGTATTATTTATTTTTTTTTCCTTTAGAGCAGGGCACTTCGTATCGAAGACGTTGTCGTAGAAACTTCGAAAAGAGCTCATTCAATTGGAAATTGGAGTGGCTTGTGCCCTTTTTAATAGTCGAAAGTGATTAGAAGGCAACTAACACCTCTTCCACGCCCACCAGTTCCCGAAACACATTCAATCAAAATTTTGAGATAGCCATTGTGTTCAGCGTAGTTGATTTCCAGATAGAAACTATGTTTTTGAGGAGGACAATCCCCCACAGCCTTAAGGGCAAGGATTGCAAGTTATGCCCTGGGGGCATATAAGGTTTTTATAGAAGGCTTTGTCGTAAAAACTTCAAAAAAGGCTCATTCGATTGGAAATTTAAAGGGCTAGGGCCCTTTTTAATAGTTGAAAGTGATAGGAGGGCAACAAACACCCCTTCCACGCCCACCTTTTCCCCAAACCCATCCAATCAAAATTTTGAGATAGCCATTTTATTCAACGTAGTTTTAAGTTCTGGAAATTAGGTCTTTGAGGATGAACCCCCCCCCAAGCCCTCAAGGCAATTGTAAGTTATGCCCTGGGGGCATATAAGGTTGTTATAAAATGCGTTGTCGTAAAAACTTCAAAAAGGGCTCATTCAATTGGAAATTGAAATGACTAGTGCCCTTTTTAATACTCAAAAGTGATTGGAAGGCAACAAACACCCCTTCCACGCCCATCATTTCCCCAAATACTTCGAATCAAAATTTTGAGATAGCCATTTTGTTCCACACAGTTTAAAGTTCAGAAAATTATACCTTTGAGCAGGATACTCCACAAAAGTCTTCAGGGCAAGGGTTATAAGCTATGCCCTGGGGACATATAAGGTTTCTACTGAAATCTTTGTCGTAGAAACTTGAAAAAGGGCTCATTCGATTGGAAATTCAAAGGGCTAGTGCCCTTTTTAATAGTCGAAAGTGATTTGAGGGCAACTAACCCTCCCTCCCTCTCACGCCCACCTTTTCCCCAAACACATCGAATCAAAATTTTTAGATAGCCATTTTATTCAGCGTAGTTGAAAGTTTTGGGAAATTAGATCCTTAATGATGACAAACCCTCCCCCCACAGCCCTCAGGGCAAGGGTTGTAAGTTATGCCCTGGGGACATATAAGGTTTTTATTGAAAGCGTTGTCGTAGAACCCTCAAAAGGGCTCATTCAATTGGAAGCTGAAAGGGGTAGTGCCTTTTTTAATAGTTGAAAGTGATGGGAGAGCGACTACCACCCCTCTCACGCCCACCCTTTCCCCAAACAAATCCAATCAAAATTTTGAGATATCCATTTTGTTCAATGCAGTTAAAAGTTCTGGAAGTTAGGTCTTTTAGGATGATAGCCCCCTTTGAGCCCTTAGTGCAAGGGTTCTAAGTTATGCCCTGGGGGCATATAAGGTTTATATAAAAAGTTGTTGTAGAAATTTCAAAAAGGGCTATTTTGGTTGGAAATTGAAATTGCCCTTTTTAATAGTCGAAAGTGAGTGGAGATTAAATAACCCCCTCTCACCCCCACCATTACCCCAAAAACATTCAATCAAAGTTTAGAGACAGCCATTTTGTTCAACGTCGTTGAAAGTTCCAGAAATTATGCATTTAAGGATGACAAACCCCCCAGAGCCCCAAGGGCAAAGTTGTAAGTTATGCCCTGGGGGCATACAAGGTTTATAAAACTTCAAAATGGGCTCATTTAATTGGACATCGAGAGGGCTGGTGCCTTTTTTAATAATCTAAAGTGATTGGAGGGTAACTAACCCCCTCACGCCTACCATTCCTCCGAACACTTCCAATCAAAATTTCCAGATAGCCATTTTGTTCAACGTAGTAGAAAAATCTGGAAATCAGGTCTTTGAGGATGACACCCCCCCCCCCCCACCCAGCCCTCAGGTCAAGGGTTGTGTAAGTTATGCCATGGGGGCATATAAGGTGTTTATAGAAAGCGTTGTCGTAGAAACTCAAAAAGGGCTCATTCAATTGGATATCGAAAGGCCTAGTGCCCTTTTTAATTGTCGAAAGTGATTGGAAGGCTTGACGTTTTTATAGTAAAGATCGATGTGGGTATAATGTTTTATTTTTTGTAGTTGTTGTTGTTGTTTCGACCAGGGCACTTCGTATCGAAGGAGTTTTCATAGGAACTTCGAAAATGGCTCATTCGATTGAAAATAGAAAGGACTGAGCCCTTTTTAATAGCCGAAAGCGATAGGAGGGCAACTAATCCCGTCCCACGCCCACCCTCCCATTTGCCCATTATGTTTAAAAACTAAATGCTGCCTTAAGATTAAATCAAAATGCACTATGTTAATACTAATTCCCAATAAGGCATCTCAGCAGTATCCCAAGAACGACTGAGGGTATTATGTTCAAACTTTTGGGGCTACTTCTGTTCTTAAAATTTAACCAAATCAAAATAGCGTAAGTGTATCCAAGCTATCAAAGAAAGTAAACAGATTTTCTTGCGAATGGTATCAAGTTTTCCATTTCAGGTCAACTAGAGGAGGTATGAAACTAAATTAAACACTACTATTTGTGTCCAAGATTTTTTAATGGGTGTATGTTGTTAAAAATTGCTGAAAAGTTTTTCGCCATTATACAAATAGCAGGCCAAACTATAAAGTCTTTAAAAAAACAAAAAGATTTAAAGTATTTATTTTCTTTTTCCCTGAAAAGACTATGTCAACATATAACGAACAGAAATTAATTAAAAAAGCTTTTTCCACAAAATAAGTTTGTCAAAGAAAAGTAAAGAACTTCATTAAACAAAAAATGAGCAAAAATAAAAAAAATAATCTACCAAGGGTGAAACTACCGCAAATCAGCATCGATAAATACATGAAACCCAAAAAACGAACAGAAATTACAATAAATAATCGAGTCAAACTCAAAACGAGCAGAAATTAACATAAGTTGGGCTCAAAACCCTATGCCTTCCCAAGGCGAGAATATAATTTGCACTTTGCTGAAAAAAATACAAATCAATGTTCTTTGTCAGTTTAATATATATATACTGATATTTAGTAATCAAAATGTTAATATTATTGGATTTATTAAAGTTATAAAAATAAAAACATTTATATTCAGTATAGTGGATCTGCATGTCTAATGCGTTAGGTACAATAATTCTGCCTATTATGCAGTAAGAATTGTTTTCTAGCTTAACACTGTCCCTCCAACTGCTCTGTCCCTCCCTAAAACCGCCTCTGGTCTTCTTTCGTATGCGAACAATCTACTAATGCTAAGATGCAATCTTACTTCTTTGTAAGAGAATTTTCACCGTCCGATTACCAGATATGAAAGCATTAGTTTAAGAGTTAGCGCACTGCAGACTGAGTTTTTGACAGACAGTCTGCAAATGCAGCTCAAAGAAAAGCAACTATCTAGCATACTTACTTTGTGCTATTTCAAAATATTGACTACCAATCAAAAACCCGTTACTTATCATGCTCCAGCAGGTTCTCCGACCAGAATACACGTGACTTTAAATTTTCCAAACAAAAAAAAGCCGCTATCTAGGATACTTACTTTGTACCATGAAAAAAAGTAAAAAGGTGTGTGACAATTGAGTATGAAATAGAAGGGAAAAGGTGATGGGTTGGCTAGATTACAAAGTGAAAAACATGAGAAATAGAACTTTTTACGAAAATAGGGACAATTTCATGGACTTTTTTATGTGACTTTATTGACCGTTGGGGACTATATAAAGACCCATGTATAATCCTCTTTATAACTCATCATAACTGTTAAAAATATAGTTAATTAGACTTGTTTCACAAAATTTTATCATATGCAAGAATACAAAATCGTATTGGGTTGCAGCTATGACAAAAAAAAAAAAACTTTTACGCAATATCTTGCACTTTTCTTATAGACAGCTTTTTTTAGGTTATTTATTTTTTTAGGTAATTAATTATTTTTCATACATCTCCCATGTTCGGTAGATGTACACTGAGCAATTACGAAGCTCCTTTACAAGAAAGGTGACATTTGGAGAGAAGAACGGTGCAAGGAGGGCTAAATGTCATTATTTCATTGAAAAATCAGAATTCTAGAAGCAATAAATGATTTATTATAAGCTTAGAAATCTGAGCCAGTACAGTGTATTTCATACAACAAATTCTGATTTCATAAGATAGAAATCTAAGTCTTTTATAAATATTTATTAGTTTTCCTAGAGAAAGTTGTTTTTTCCAACCGTTGTTTCAATTAAAACATAAAATGAGGACATTCCGGTGTTATTGGTGCAGTTTTTAATAGTGAATCCAATTCTGCTCTAATCAGGTTCTTTCTAGGAACTATTGTTGCATAATGGCTCCTTTTGAAAACCTGCTATTTTTCAAATTTGAAAAGGTTTGAATAAACAATTATGGAAAAAAGAAGAAGAAAAAGGGATAACTGAGAAAAGGAATAAAAGGGATAAGCTTCGAGAAGAAAAGGGATAACTTTTGCACGAAACTTTTTTGGCCGATACCAGCTTCAGAAAGCTACCTGTGGTAGGCTGATATTCTCTAAAAGGAGATAAGTACCATTGTGTTGAATTTTATAAGTTTCTAAGACGAACTCACTTTATTTCATACATGAAACTAATTTCTAGAAATGATGACATTTTTTGTTACTAAGACAATGGAAAGACTATCTTGGTAAGAAAAAATCCTCAACTTTTGGAATCATATTGTTCACGTACAGTATCACCTCCGAATTGGCCTGTACAATGTCGTTCACAAAAAATGTCAGTTTTGGCTTGCTCTGCATAATAACGCTCTCCAGCTTTATTTATCACTTAGCATAACAAGAAAAAGGCATGGAATACTTACGGCTGTGCCCCTTTTCTCATTGCTGTTGGCTTCTTGCGTTCAAACATTGCAAATTCTGATGGATCTATTGTGCCATTAGCCTCACAAGCCAATTTCTCATCAGCCTTGACTGCTTCTAAAAGTAAGTGGTACAATAAAACAAATACACATTAAAAATGAGGAATCACATGCCCAACCGATAAATATAAACATATCTGCAAATAAAATCAGACTGAATTCAAAAGAACGGATATGAAAAAAAGGATACCAATGAAGAACAAAAAACAAAACAAATGTTTGATTGTTTTTTCTTCTCTTGACGGCTTCTTTTGTGTTTATAACCAAAACACAATTTAAACCGAAGATAAGAAGAATCTCTTAGTCAATATAGGACAGTTAGTATAGAAGGTGTCTTACGACTGAGACTATCAAAGCTTTTACATCCATCTAAAAATATTCTCACAGGAATTCTGCCTAATCAAGAGCTGGATGAATGAAATCTATAATCACAATGACTATTGAAACAGTCTTTGTCTTTCATTTGGAAAGAAAAACGCCCATGAAGCTTCTTTCACCTTGTAGGTCTGGTCTGTAGAGCAGCTATTGTGGTTAAAAAAAATGTGCTAAATATCTTCTTCAGATTGATAGCAATGACGGTGTACATTGCCGTAAAAAAAAAAAAAAAAAAAAAAAAAAAAAAAAAAAAAAAAAAAAAAAAAAAAAAAAAAAAAAAAAAAAAAAAAAAAAAAAAAAAAAAACAGAACAAATTCTTCGAAAGAAGATATCCAGCTTTCAGTGGGTAACAGATTATGGACAAGTCCCTGGACTGGAGTGGATGAAACAAAACCAGAGAATAAAGGACCTTAACTGTGTACCTTTGAGCTTCTCTAACATTGAACTTCAAAGTGTGATCAGACAGTGGGATATCTGCAGCAATAATTACTAGCAGAATTGCAGTATCATTCTATATGGTTCTCTTGAGACAAAGAAAGCCTTAAATTGAATTCATAAATTTAAGAATAGCATTTATAGCTGAGTTAGGGGCAGAAAAATAAACTGAATCCAGGGAATACAGCCAACTGAGAGTCAATCAAAACCAGTATAGTTCTTCATGTCAGGTTGTAAGTGATCAACAATTTCAAAGCCATCTCCATTGCTTGGGGCTGTGTTAAAAGTACAGAACAATAGCCAGGCAGAAAGGCAGCAATTTTAGGTTTTAACTCGGGGATGCAAGAGATATTACCTCTACCTTTTTTTTATTAGAGCCATGATAATGTACTTCTAGATGGTCAGGGAAACGATTAGATTTCTACCATTTAATTTCTACGTACTTGCACATTTCGGCAACACGAACTGTCATGCGGCAAGAGGCAGAAACTGTAATAGAGTAGGCTCACCTACCAAGGTAGCAAATCAATGTTCCGCTCACCAAAACCTTGAATCTCAGAAATATACATATTAAATTTCAGACAGACTCTTATCCATTGAGAGAACAAAGACCAGAAAGTTCTCTAAGTTCACACACATATTTTGTTTGTGCCGTTCCATAATAAAAAATCGGGAAGCAAAATTTAGCAATGCACAAGACATAAAAAGAGAAGTGAAGAATTTCTACAGACAAAAAAAAAAATCGGAACTCCAGTAATTTTTGTTGAAAAACAAGAATAAAAAAAAAAATTATCCATGCAGACTCCAAAGCATTTGAAAATGCTACCATAGCAAATAATAAATTTCTCGCTTAAAAAGTCATACAAGGATTGACGATAAATAAAATACTTAATTACTAGTACATAAATCTTATCAGGCCTGGAAGATGCCTTACCAAGAATACTTTCAACAATCCTTATTATTGCACTTTCACTATTGGGGTCAACCACCTTGAGCTTAACACAAGGAGACCCAAGAAACTCCCAGCAATCACCAGCAGTACCCAAACGTTGAAATTCCTACTATCCTAATGTTGAAATATTATTGAGTAATTTGAATTTACGAGGAAAATCTACACCAAGGCCAATAAGTTTCTGTCTTCAACCCTATCGAACTTTAAGACAATTCTACGAGTTTAACGACTTTTACTAAAAAACAATTACTAAAAGGAATTTTAAGATATATTACCTTTCTGCTAAAAAATTGAGATTTATATCAAGGCCCAGCGATGCCCGCTGAGAAAGCGTAAACGAACGCTTACTTTTTAATAGTTTTTAATATTAGGTCTGACTTTTTCACAACAATAAAAAACTTGTCAAAACAAATCTGACATCTGCAAAACAAAGGTTTGCAAATCTGGATTGCCTATGGGCATTCCTCTGATTGTACCGTTTGGATGTTAAGCATAAAACACAAATGGCTGACAAAAGACTAATGTGGTCTGTTTTTAAAACTGGATATAATTTGCTCAGCAATTCCAAGATTGGAAGTTAGTGTTGCACTCTTCTAAGTTCACTGATTATAAGAATAATAATATTCCACAATCAGCTTGGATCCTACATCATCCTAGTATATTTTCCCTATTAATTTTACTGTACATAGCCAATATTCCCAACTGCTTGCCAAATGCCTTCCCATAAAAGTGCAGCAAAAGCCTGTCCCTCTAGTATCAGCTGATACAATTACTCATTTGATCAAGCAGCTGATGTCTTAAACTATTGATGTTGACAGTATGAGTGTTTTTCATTTACAAAAGGATTGTCAGGAGCTATTAAACCATTTGCAGCGTGAACGGATCCCACTTCAGCGTCTACAGACCTTATAATCATACGAAGAAGAGAGCTACCTCTTCAAATGTGTCTTTGCTGGTCTTACAATCCTTTTTAGTCTATGTTTAATGATATAGGATTATCCATGATTACTTTGAAACCTAAATATTTATTTTTAAATGGCATGGAACTTCTATATGTGAATCTGTTGTAAGCGTCTGACATAAATCTATTTTTAATTTCAAGGATAAACTTAAAGCAGGTTAAAGAAAAATTGTTGCAAACCATGGTTCTATGAACAGCGGTGGTCACGCTAAACTGTAGGGTATTCTTTTATGATTATGTAATTTTATCCTTTTCAGGGCTACAGCCTCTCTTTAATATGCATGACGTTAAACAAAGTAAGGTTTATTATTTAAGATAATATCTTATTATATTTACCACTTGCTGTGCGAATTAGATCCCTTATGGGTCATAATGGTAAAACAGCAATTTCGTCCTTGCTACACATTTTGCAAGCAAGAACTCTAGTCCTTGGCTGGGCCCATATATGAGTCTGATACAATTTTTTTTTTTTATCAGTGTTACTTTTGTTGTCCTTTTTTCTTTATTCCCCCATTGACTCCAAAATTTACATGTGTTGTACATTGGGTTAAAAATAAAACTTTGATCATTTTTATTATTTTTGATAGGGAAAAGCTATAAATAATCATATAATCAATGGCCTTCTGAAGCATACATTGAAAAATAAAAGCCTTAAATATAAAAGTTCAAATCTCATGTAGGCACAACATATATGTTTTTTTTTTGTATGTTATATATCCTATAGTTTATATGTTCTAAATTTTATAAAGTCTTTTTTAATATTATAGGTTTTCAGAAAAGCTGCAAAAATAGAGCACAAAACTTTGAAATAGCTCTCTTCTTTGGAGTCGAAAGAATATATTTTTTGCAGCTTGATTTCATTATTTATGTGCGAACTGTTTCTAAAAACTGTAAGCCAACAAAGATGCGCTAATGTCTAGTTGGGAAAATATCTTCCCAATAAGTTCCAACTTTATCCAGAATTTCCAGCTAAGTAGAATTCCTTTTACCTTGAACTTTTTTGGCAGGTTTTTTCTTTTGACTATCACCATCACTTTTCTTCTCCATTATTGAAGCAACTGTTTTCTTTGACTTAGCAGACTCTTCAAAACTCCTCATACGTTTTGCCTTGGCTGACTCGTTTCTCTCCCATTCCTCACATTCTTTCAAAGCTCTTGAAAAGTTAGCCTCAAAATCAAAAGCCTGAAAATGAAGCAATTCATAAAAATACAGGCAAAGGTCCAGCTAAATTGTACCCTATTAGTTAGTACTCGTTTTCCTCGACTTTTTCTATGCCATAAAAATGATTCAATTAGGTACTATAAGCAAATTTTAAGTCACCAGTCTTATTCTTTTCTGAGATCTGGCACATTACTAACTGTAGCTACAAAAGGCTAAACTACTAAGAAAATACTAATTTCTTCTTTCTTTAGGTTTACAGGGCTGTTTGGATTTGTCAATTTAATCTTTTCCTTGTTTTCTCATTAAGGGAAGTTACCAAGGGGTGTTTGGCTGCTTTCCAAAATTAAACTTCTGAGAAAATAAGGATTTAATCATGTAGACATTTGAGTGTTACTGAATGTATTTCAAGCCCAAGGCTTCTGGATAAAACTTGAAGCAAGAAGTATGGAAAACGAGTGGAAACTCACAATAATGTTAGAAAAGATCATTACCACCATCTAGTATTGGGTGGCTTCATTTGACCCTAAATTGCGAAATATTTGTCTTTTTAGTTAGGGTAGTTTATATTGCAGGAGAGGATAAAGAAGGCTGAAGGTTGCAACAAGTTCAACATTTTTCAGGATATTCTTTGTTCCTTCAGAGAAAGAGTGCCATTAATAGTCAAAATTCCAAAAAAAGCGTAGATAAAATGTTCATTGTAGGGAATACAAAGCCCTACCTTTTATACAATTGTCTTTATGGTACATGATAAGTAATACAGTCAACAAAATTGAATGAAGAAACTGTTTCAAGTTATAGAAAAGCCAGCAATGTAATTTTTCAGAATGTGAACTGAATTAAGGGAATACTTACTGTATACCTAAAAAGTAATCCTGTAATGGGGCAGTAGGATTGATCCATGCATGGTAATAGAGAACCTAGAGCTTACAGCTGCAGCACAGAATACAGCTGCAGCACACCACTGCAGGGAATGGAATTTGATTCTGGTGATGAGATTATGTAAACCTGTCTCCAAAACTGTAGAAACAAGAAGATACCAAATAAATTATAGCCCTAATTTTTTGTTTGAACATTTATCTCAGGTAAAAAAGCAATGTCGGAATAATTAAAATAAAGTCTCTTGTCAAAAATGTGTAAGTTAAATAGGTGTCGCTTTAACACTTGACCAGTAAAGAAATGAAGTGATTTAAACCAGAAAGTATCTTTAAGGGGTGAGGTTGAGCATCTGATGCACTCAGTCTTTAATTTATATTCTTGGACCAAAAAGAACTAAAAAATACCTACAGAGAATAACTAGTTCATAAAAGAATTTAAAGCACCATACTGCAGTGGCACATCCAGTGGGATACTGGAGATGCCCCCCCCCCTGGATTAGCTGCAGTTTAATTTTGGATAGTGTTCACTTACATTTATAGACATCAGATCATCAGGTTACCATATTTTATAGTTTCTAATGTATATACAGGCCAATTTAAATTTTCAGCTAGAAAGCAGAAATTTTGTAGCCCATTGTATAGATATCCACATCTATGCATCATAAATACTCTTCCTTTCACAACAATATTTTATCATTCCCTTTTTTTTTAGTTTGTCTGAAGTGATTACGATTAGAGACAGGACTATACACCTTTCAAATGCAACATTCAACACATCAACTTTCTACTTTTTAAACTTTAGTTGGGTTTTATCTTCAATTGCTAGATAGATTCTATTGGTATGTTCACTTAACAAAACAATACAACATGAAAAAAAAAATTCGAATAGTTGAAAACTACATAATATATTTAGAAAGTAGTTTGACTATGTATACAAAAAGTAAACACACAGGGGAAAACAAAAAATTTTAGGCATCTTTTCTCTTTAAATCTTTTCTGCATTATAATTAAAAACCAACAATAAATCTTTAATTCCTAAATACTCTATTTTATACACTTAACTGATCTGGTATTTGAAGAGCTTAAATACCAGGTTTTGCCTACCCCAAAAAAATTCTTATCCATAAGTGCATCTTTATATTTGTCTCTGAACTCCAGATGTACATCATCCAAAAGCTTGTCTACATACATTAATTTTAAGATTTTTTGAAATCCTGCCACAAAAACTAGATCAAATTCATTGTCCAAGCGGAGCTTCATCTGGGTATCATCATTCACAAACGACAAACTGCCAATACGTCCCTGGAAGAAAAATGAAGTTAACCTTTTTCTGATCAAGCAGGTTGACATATAACAAGTTGAATATAACAGACTTATCTTCATTACATCATAGGCAGCACAATCGCGATACCTCAGTAAAAACCGATGTTGGAACAATGTATTTTTTTTTTCCATACCAGGGCACTTCTTATCAAAGGAGTTGTCATAGAAACTTCGAAAAGGGCTCATTCAATTGGAAATTGGAATGGCTTGTGCCCTTTTTAATAGTCGAAAGTGATTGAAAGGCAACTAACACCCCTTCCACGCCCACCATTTCCCCAAACACATCTAATCAAAATTTTTAGATAGCCGTTTTGTTTGGCGTAGATGATTTCCAGATAGAAATTATATTTTTGAGGAGGACACTCCCCTAGAGCCCTCAGGGCAAGGTTGTAAGTTATGCCCTGGGGGCATATAAGGTTTTTATAGAAAGCGTTGTCGTAGAAACTTCAAAAAAGGCTCGTTTGATTGGAAATTCAAAGGGCTAGTGCCCTTTTTAATAGTCGAAAGTGATTGGAGATCAACTAACCCCCCTCTCACGCCCATCTTTTCCCAAAACACATCCAATCAAAATTTTGAGATAGTCATTATGTTCAACGTGGTTGAAAGTTCTGGAAACTAGGTCTTTGAGGATGACAACACCCCAACAGCACTCAGGGGAAGGGTTCTAAGTTATGCCCAGGGGGCAAATAAGGTTTTCATAGAAAGCGTTGTCGTAGAAACTTGAAAAAGGGCTCATCTGATTGGAAATTGAAACGGCTACTGCCCTTTTTAATAGTTGAAAGTGATTGGAAAGCAACTAACACCCCTTCCCCGCCCACCATTTATCCAAACGCATCCAATCAAAATTTTTATCCATTTTTTTCGAGTATCCATTTATCCATTTTGTCGAAGTAGTTGAAAGGTCCGGAAATTATATCTAAGAGGATGACACTCACCTCACAGTCCTCAGGGTAAGGGTTGCAAGTTATGCCCTGGGGGCATATAAGGGTATTTATTGAAAGCTTTGTTGTAGATACTTGAAAAAGGACTCATTTGATTTGAAATTCAAAGTGCTAGCGCCATTTTTAATAGTCGAAATTGATTTGAGGGCAACTAACCCTCCTCTCACGCCCACCTTTTCCTCAAACACATCCAATCAAAATTTTTAGACAGCCATTTTGTTCAAAGTAGTTAAAGTTTTAGAAATTAGGTCTTTCAGGATGATAACCCCCTCAGAGCCCTCGGGGCAAGGGTTGTAAGTTATACCCTGGGAGCATATAAGATTTTTATAGATAGTAATGTTGTAGAAACTTCAAAAAGGGCTCATTCGATTGGAAATTAGAAGGGCTTGTGCCCTTTTTAATAATCGAAAGTGATTAGAGGATAACTGACACCCCTCTCACACCCGCCATTTCCCCAAACACATCCAATCAAAATTTTGAGATAGTCATTTTGTTCGACAGAGTTAAAAAGTCTGGAAATATGTTTTTGAGGATGGCACTCTCCCTACAGCCCTCACAGCAAGGGTTGTAGGTTATGTCATGGGGGCATATAAGTTTTTTTTTTATAGAAAGCGTTGTCATAGAAGCTTCAAAAAGGAATCATCCGATTGGAAATTGAAATGGCTAGTGCCCTTTTTCATAGTCGAAAGTGAACGGATGAAAAGTAACCCCCCTCTCACACCTACCATTTCCCCAAACACATCCAATCAAAATTTTGAGATGACCATTTTGTTCAACGTAGTTCAAAGGTCCGGAAATTATGTCTTTGAGGATGACAACCCCCTCACAGCCCTCAGGTCAAGGGTTGTAAGTTATACCCTGGGGCATATAAGGTTTTTATAGAAAGCGTTGTCGTAGAAACTTCAAAATGGCTCATTCGATTGGAAATTGAAAGGTTTAGTGCCCTTTTTAATAGTCGGAAGTGATTGGAGTGCAACTAACCTGCCTCTCACTCCCACGACTTCCCCAAACACATCCAATCAAAATTTTGAGATAGTGATTTTCTTCAACGTAGTTGAAAGTTCTGGAAATTAGGTCTTTGAGGATGACAATCCCCCCCCCCAGCCCTCAGGCCAAGGGTTGTAAATTATGCCCTGGGGGCTTATCCGGAAATTATTTTTATTGAAAGCGTTGTCGTGCAAACTTCAAAAGGGCTTATTTGATAGGAAATTGAAAAGACTAGTGCCTTTTTTAATAGTTGAAAGTGATTAGAGACCAACTAACGCCCCTCTCACGCCCACCATTTCCCCAACGCATCCAATCAGAATTTTGAGATAGTCATTTTGTTTAACATAGTTGAAAGTTCTGGAAATTAGGTCTTTGAGGATGACAACCCCTTCACAGCCCTCAGGGCAAGGGTATTAATTTATGCCCTGGGGGCATATAAGGCGTTTATAGAAAGCGTTGTCGTGGAAACTCAAAAAGGGCTCATTCGATTGGAAATTGAAAGGACTAGTACCCTTTTTAATAGTTGAAAGTGATTGGAAGGCTTCACAAAAGATTGATGTGGGTACAATGTATTATTTTTTCTTTTTTTTTTTTGTTTAAACCAGGGCACTAGTTTAAACAACAAAACAGGGCACGAGCAGAAATTACAATAAATAACACAGTCAAACTCAAAACAAGCAGAAATTAACATGAGTAGGGCTCAAAACCCCTATGCCTTCCCAAAGCCAGAACATAACTTGCACTTTACTGACAAAAAATACAAATGAATGTGCATTGTCAGTTTAATATACATATACTGATATTTAGTAATCAAAATGTTAATATTATTTGATTTATTAAAGTTATAAAACCGAAATCATTTATATTTTTTCAGTAAAGTGCAAATTATGTTCTGGCCTTGGGAAGGCATAAGCGTTTTGAGCCCTACTCATGTTAATTTCTGCTCGTTTTGAGTTTGACTCGGTTATTTATTGTAACTTCTGCTCGTTTTGGGTTTCATTTATTTATCAATGCTGATTTGTGGTAGTTTCACGCTTGGTAGATTATTTGACTTTATTTTTGCTCATTTTTGGTTTAATGGAGTTCTTTACTTTTCTTTGAAAAAGTAATTTTGTGGAAAAAGTTTTTTTTTTAAATAATCACACAAAAACGTGCCCTTGTTCTACTCAATCAACTTGTGTCTTTTTTCTCTTTAAGTTATTCATAGAAGCAATGGATGACATCATTTTACTCAAATTAAGTTTATAGCCAGCACATCATACTGAAAATAACATACAGTTGATTTGAAATATTACTAATTTTAGCAATAAGCAAAGTACAGAAAAACACATGAATGCCAAGTTTGTTTTTTTAAATAGAAATTTATTTGATTATACTGTTTATCAAAGGATTGTAGGGGGGGGGGGGCAGGTTCAATACATGGTAGAACAATGACAGAAATACAGAACAATGACAGAAATAGAGTGATGATGGTGATGATGTATTGGCCATGAGGCTAAATTTTTAATAATACAAAATCACTGCTTTTTTGGTGTGACCAAGTATTCTATTTATATATAAAATTATACCAATGTGTTCAGAAAAGTCTTATCTATCATAAGAATTTGACTGGAAAACAAAATATTTATCCATTGCCCGGATATAGGGTACCTCATTTGCCATTGTGTCCTGAAATCTATTAAACTAGGCTTTATTCTAACTGGATAGTTATTCTAACTATTCTAAATGAATAGATAGCGCTGTGGAAAGCTCTTTTCTTTAACAGATGATTCATAGTGCCATCATAATCATCATCGTTTACACAAACAATTAGCAACAAAAAAATATCAACAATTAGCCTATACTTAATAGCCTACCAAATTGAGTAATAAACCAATTTGAGTAAATAAGAGAAGTATTTTTCTTTGTTTTGTTGGATATAGTTGATTTTTTAGAAGAGATCTTCTTTCAGGTAGTAGCCTAGCTTTGATAGGCCTAGCATACATAGCCTGAACCTGTTTGGTTTGTTCCCTGACTAAGTTGATATGATTTCAACTCAACAGCAACAGGTTGTGTGAAATTAAAAAAAAAAAAAAAAAAAAAAAAAAAAAAAAAAAAAAAAAAAAAAAAAAAAAAAAAAAAAAAAGGATTATAAGCCCAATTTATTTGTTAAAGACATTTTCCTACATATTCTGTGATATCCTGATATTGAGTGAAGTTGATTTAAGCATTCTCCCAGTATTATTAAGTTTTTAAGTGATAAACTTTGAGAAAAAAGTTGCAAGTGATTGTTAACTCACCACTAAATATTCTCAGACTCTGTTTTCTGAATATATGTGAAGAATATGTATAGCCAGGAGTGAAATTCCCTCAAGAAATTTAGCAGTGACGTCAGAACACCATTCCAGCTGGAATAAATTCAGCCAATCACATTGGGACAAGTCTGTATCTTTTATTCCTTTTTTCGCTTTTGCCGCAAGCCGCGTTTCCTTTCCCTTTCAGTGATTGTAAACAAAAATAACAACAAAGTCACGCCCAGTGAATTTGAGCCTGATGCGATAAAGAGTTATTTGTCCAAGAGAATTGATAAACTTTCGCTATTTATCCCGAACCAGAAATGGCGAGCAACCGGATACGTGTTAGCCCGGTGAAGGGTACGGACAAAGGCTGCACACCCCGGTGAAGGTGTGCAGCCTGTGAAGATAATTTGAACGAAGGTTCTAAAGCTATGAACTGTGATGATTGTGAGCGATGGCTGTGTGTGCAGAATGCCTTGATCTTTCGGAACCAGAATATATTTTATTAACGAAGATGACTCGCCGCATGGGCTGTGAGTGGAAATGTCCCATGTGCAAAGGCAACCCAAAAGGCAGTATTAATGCCTCAGAAAAAGCGAAAATTGTGGACAGTAGCATAAAAAGGTCACTAGGTGGTCTTAATAACACAATAAAGAACCTGGATGTGAAAATCAAAGAAGCGGTTAAAGACTCCTTTTTGAGCTTGAAAGATGAACTGAAAGCTGAAATAGACACTAAGTTCACAGGCCTTGAAGATAGAGTACGCTCCCTGGAGCAGTACTCGGGAACTGCCACAGACCAAAAAGTGTTGAAAGACCTAGTAACTGCTGAAACAACTGCTCTAAAGGAAGCCCTAAACGAACAATTTCAAAGCAGGGTGAAGGCGCTAATCTTCGAAGACCCGACAGACAGAAGAGAAGATTGAATATAGTGGTCTTTGGAGTTGCTACTCAAACCGATGATGCCCAGTTTGTCCGCGAGCACCTAGCTAACGAATACGGCTTACCTGGTGCCCCATGTCAAAAGTCCGCCGCCTAGTGAATCCTACTGTCTCCGTAACCCAAAATCCACTACGCCCACCCCCAATCATGTTCGCTGTCCCCGACTTCAAGATTAAGAAGCTGATTCTCCAGAAATCGTTTGAGAAAAAAGGGGCAGTTCAGTTCAGAAATGATGTATCGAAAACAGACCGTGACAAAAGGCAGAAGTTATATGAAGAACTATACAGAAGGCGGGCAGGTGGTGAATCAAATATTGTGATTAAAGGCAACAAGATTGTCCCAAAAAACTTCCAGCAGCCTCCAGCTGCGCTGGGGTTGCAGGCGATGGAGATCTAGGAGTTGATGCCTGTCAAAACAATGTAAATAGTACTGTACATAGAGACTTTAGTTTGAGTGATTCAAACGCAAGCACCACATTCGAGACCAATAATGATGAGTCGTTTGCAAGGGTATTATCAAGTACTCATACCGGAGAACCTTTGGATAGTTCCACTTTCGAATCTTTGCGAGTTGGAATTTAGTGATATTAGTGATGCCCATATTGAAATGAAGACGGACTATTAATGCTTTACAATAACGTGGATTGCATCACCACAAAAATGGATGAAATAAAAGCTGTAGTTTCAGCAAGACCTGAAGTGAGTGTTTGCCTTCACTGAAGTTAAACCAAAGTATACTTTGGTGCCACTGACTGATATGCAAATCCAGATCACCGGATTCAGAATAATCTCAAACCTGTCGAAACCAGAAGGAAGAGGAATTGTCCTGTACGTCAAATCATCACTGAAGGTAGGAGACCTTAATCTTGGTTCTCAGTATGAGCCGTGGGTGGAGCAGGTCTGGATAAAAATTGAGCTAAAGGGTCACCCCTTAATTATAGGTTGTATTTATAGAAGCCCAAGCTCTCCCTGTCAGAAAAGTTCTCACCTCGCGATTGCGAATTCTATAAGCTCGGTGATGAGTCGTCCTTGCCATAATATTGTAATTGTTGGAGACTTCAACCTGCCTCAGATCTAATGGATTAGTGGTTATGCCGCTACAAGAGATAACGATGACCAGATTAGCACACTCCTCGAATGACTACAAGAACATTCATTGTACCAGACAATCGATTTCCCGACTAGGTACAGAGAGGGCCAGAACCCATCTCTCTTAGATCTCCTATTTGTCAAAGATGAGGAGGCAATCCAAAGTATAGACCCAGAGCCACGTTTTGGCGCAAGCGACCATATAGCCATAACTTGTCGACTAAAGTTGTACCCGCAGACAAACAATTTTAGAAAACATGTGTATACAAATTACAACAAGGTCAGGCAAGATTTAGCTAACCAAGATTGGTCTTTTGTCGAAAAGAACAATGTAGAGGGAGCTTGGTTTGAGATGAAAAGGGTCCTCAGTGAGACAATCGCAAAACACACGACAACCACTTGGAAACGAAGACCAAGAACGCTCCCTTTCATCACACGAGAAATCAAGCTAGCAGTCCGGAAGAAAAAGAAGTTCTGGAGAAGGTACAACGACGTCCCAACGCAGGCTAATCATGACAAATTCAAACAAATACGAAAAAAAAGTCCGCTACCTTACAAGAGAAGTTACTAGCAAGTATGAGGAGTCTTTAGCTTCAGCGTCGAAAATAAATCCGAAGAAATTTTGGAAGTATGCCTCCACTCAAAAGCCCGGAAGACATTCAGTAACCGAACTCTCAGTTAATGGGAATACCATAAGCAACCCTGGAGATATAGCTGAAGCTCTGAACCAGCAGTTCAAGTCAGTTTTTACACCTCCAGATAATGCCCCCTTGCCACAAATGCCGGAATATGATATTCAGAAACCGATGCAAATTATTACTGTCGGCACTTTGGATGTTGAATCACGGCTCAAAAGATTGAACCCAAATAAGTCAGTTTGCCCTGATGGGGTTCACCCTCGAACTTTGAAAGAGGCTCATGCGGAGCTTGCCCTCCCCCTAGCAAAAGTGTTCCAGAAGTCCCTTGACACGAACAAGTCCCTCAAGATTGGAGAAATGCAAATATTACACCTGTTCACAAGGTGTAAGCAGGAACTGTGTTGCCAATTACCGACCTATTAGCATCACCTCGACAGTCAGTAAAATCCTCGAAGGAATTGCGAACACCGCTGTTATGAAACACCTGATTGACAACAAACTACTTACCGATAGCCAACATGGATTCAGATCTGGACGCTCGGTCGAGACAAATCTTATTGACGCATATGAATATGTCACCGAACTGCTAGACCAGGATATCCCTGCTGATATGATTTTATTAGACTTTGCAAAGGCTTTTGACAAAGTTTGCCATCGTCGTTTGAAGGCTAAATTTTAGCTACCGGGATACATGTGGAGGTTGTTGAATGGGTGATGTAGTTCCTCTCAGGAAGAAAGCAGAGAGTTAGAGTGTTCGGGGATAACGGGCAAGAGTTTCTCTCAGAAGTTGCTGGAGTTGATAGTGGCGTGCCCCAGGGAATGATCTTGGGCCCAACACTTTTCAATATTTACATTAATGATGCTCCACGGGCTGTTAGAAATAAGATGAGCCTCTATGCCGATGATTCACAGCTTATTGGCCCGCGGAGTCGACAGCGACTAGAGCCACCATACAGGAAGACCTGGATGCACTTTCCCTTTGGGCCCGCCAATGGAAGATTGAGTTTAACATCCAGAAGTGCAAGGCGGTATATTTTGGGAAAAAGAATGAGAAGTGGCAGTACCATATGAGTGGGGGGGATGGCTCTAGACAATCGATTGGTTCCTCGGCAGCTGAAAGAGATTTGGGAATAGTCGTCGATGAAAAATTAAAATTCAACAAACACAAACAAACAGCGGTTGCCAAAGCATCTCAGACCCTCAGAATAATTAAGCGTACAGTACGTAGCAGATCATCTAAAGTCCTGACGAAGCTGTACAAGGGTCTCGTGCGACCATTGCTGGAGTTTGGGATGTGTGTTGTCACGCCTCTGAATAAGAGTGACCAACAGAAAATAGAGTCTGTTCAAAGGCGCGCAACCAAAGCTGTTGATGGATGCAAGAACCTCGACTATCCATCTCGCTTGAACAAACTACAGCTCCCAACACTCGTCTACAGACGGCGGAGGGGCGATGTCATTATGGCTTACAAGCTACTGCATGCCGATTCCTCTTCTCAGAGTCCTTTCCAACTTGACGAATCATCCAGGACAAGAGGGCATAGTAAGAAGCTGCTCAGGAAGAGAGCTCACAGCAGACTCCGCAACCACTACTTCTCCAATAGAGTGGTGGGCCCCTGGAACAGTCTTCCCAATGCAGCTGTCACCGCTCCCTCTGTCAATGCATTCAAGATCGCCATTGATAAGAACTGATCCGCCAAACCATGGCAAACAGAGTGGGACGCCGCCGAACCAGTGGCTCCCCATCGTCACTGACCAGCGACTCTACTGGATCTTTCCTTATTTCGCTGGACAATGCGATTTAAGGTAAATATCTCCTTCACCATTTTTCATGGAGATGACAAGGAAAATTCTAAAATAGATATTCATAATAGAAGAAACAGTAGTCAAAATTAGTATAGCCAATTGAGGACAAACACATATTGTTTTATCTTCATAAAAAAAATCAATACTAATTGCCTTAAAAGGAGACATAGAACATTGCCATGTGGGTGCTAGGAAACCTTTTTGGATAGAGTCAAAGAGTGGTCTTGAAGGCCATTGATCTGGGACTTATATATGGGAGGCATGATACATTCTTGTCTGCCTCATTTACTGTAGTGCAATCTTAAATTCCAAGATGGCCTGGAATGAAATTAAATTTTAGAGCGAAGTCATTTAGTTAGAGTCTATTTAAGAGGCAGCATTTCAACATTTCAAAGGAGGCTAAGAAGAAGAATTAGGTGTTACGAACGCCAGACACATTGGTGAATTCAGTAAATTCTGCTTTATCAGACTTGGACACACTAAAATCCAATATCCGGAATGATATTGAAAAAGAAGTTTGTAAAAAAGTTGGAATGTCAAATAGTTCGGATATGGTTGACTCTATCATTTCTCAGATTCACGACTCTATACTCGTTCAGTATTTGACCAAGTTTGATGAGATTGAAAAAAAAAAAAACAGGCTCTCCAAAACGCAAACCCAGCCCTAGAAAATAGGATTGAACAGCTTGAAACCCGTCTTGATGATATGGAGCAGGAAAAACGACTAAATCAGCTCGTATTTCATGGTGTTGACCAAAGTGGGGGTCTTTCCATCTCTGAGTGTGTATTGAATGTGATTACGGATAAAGTACGCCTGTCCTGTTTGGCATCCTGGCATTTCCATTGAATTGTGAGACAGAATAGAGGCAGTACAAAAAAAGGTGCCTAAGAATTATCTTCAATGGTAAAGTACCTTACATTTCCCTTCTTAGGAGAGCTAATCTTGTCACCCTTAAGGAAAGGAGAGCAAAAATTACCTTGCGTTTTGCTAACAATGCCCTTCATAACCCTCGAACTGCTCCCCTTTTCCCCGGTCAATAATCACCCCTTCGACCCCGCCTCCCGCGTTCTGTGTCAACAAAAATCCCCCTTCTCGCCCCAATAAGAGTTTGCACTGAAAGATATAGAAGAACTTTTATCCCTTACATAGTTGACATTTTTAACCACTGAATCTCCGCTGCCTCCCCCCCCCCCCTCACTCACTCTTTACCTCATAGTTATTAATTTTAATGCCCATTTTGCAAATTTGGAGGTTTTTATATTTATGTTTGTTAGTCACCAACTAACTTATGTTTTTGTTTTAATTCTACTTTATCCCCTTGTTAATTTTACGAGTTTTTTTTTTTGGGGGGGGGGGGCATTTTTGCTGACTTGACATTGACCTTCTAATTTTATGAGTTTACTTTGTACTTTGTTTTTGTTTTTAACGTTTTTACGTATTTGACATTGACGCTTTTATAATTTTTCTGTTGTTGTTTGATTGTTTGTTTTTGTTGTTCTTTTTTCGCTGTATTTGACGCTAAAGTGCGAATTCGGCCCTTTTGGGCTTGTGATAGCCATTTTTCAGCAATAAATCTTATCTTATCTTATAAAATGCAAATTTCTGATTTTTCTTTGACTGCAATAGTTTCTGTATTTAAATTTCGAGCAAATTATACTGATTCGGACATCATTGTAAATGCAAAAAAGCGCCTTACGCCTGTGTTGGTTGCGTTCAAGTCTGCTGAAACTGCAAAAAGGGTTTGCATGTAAGTCAAAGCTTGATCAGTTGGGAATTTTTGTTACCAAGTTTCTAACATCAAAACAGAAGCAGATCCTTGACTTGGCCAAGAGTAAGCTCGGAAACAGAAATGTTTGGTCAAACAACAGGACGATTTTTGGAAAACTCAGTTGGAGAGATCCGTAAAATTTGAGCTATGGCTGAAGTGGTCCGTTCGCCAAATCCGACCACATAATTTTGAGTTGTGTAAATTGTGTTGTTGTATTACTTGTATGCTTGTTTTACCTTTTGTATTTTATAGCCAAAATTTCAGTTCCTTTCACGTTTTTTCTCTTGCTTTTTCCTTCTTCTTTCTACCTATTAGTATGTTTATTGTTTTTCTTTTAGTTGTAAAAGTAGTTACCCTTTTAAATGAGTGCAAATATATATAACGACGCTTTGAATGAATTTGAACAAAACCGTTTTATTCTTGGAAGCCAAGCTTGTGACATACTTGCGGGGGATGATGAATGCACCAATAATTTTTCGTTTAATTGTCGCCCCAAGTAATTATGTGAATCCGAATAATCTTTATGAGTATTCAAAGCCTGCGTGTGCAGAAAGAGCAATCGTTTTCTGGAATTGTCAAGGTCTAAGAACGGCATATTCTTCTTATGTGAGATTTTAAGTTTGCTAGATAAGAAGCCATGTATTGTAGGCCTTTGTTGGACATTTGTTTCTAACAAGTCACTGCCCTGGGATTTTTGTTTTCAAGGATATGTTTGCAAGCAAAGAGAATGGACAACCATGGAGCAGGGCGGTCTAGGCCTTTTGATTTATGAAGGTACCCAATAGTGGGTTAGAGAGTTTTGGAGATATATGGGATGAAACAAATTTCTCACATGTATAGAAGAAAAGTGTCCAAATACAGCATATGATCTCTTCAGTGAGATAGTGACGAATGTAATTAAATAAACATGTCCCTTGCAAAAAAAACAAACCCTAATAGAAACTTTCGTAAGAAACCATGGATAACAAAAGCTATTCTAGTTTCAATAAAGCAGAAAAACAAACTATATGTGAATTATTTAAAGGATCATTCGGATGATAATTTTATAAAATTCAAAAGATTTCGGAATATTTTAAATTCAGTAAAACAGTATGCTCAGAAACTTTATTTCCAAAATGAATTTCATGAAAATTAAGGGAATATGAAAAATACATGGAAAACAATAAATAAAATTTTGGGTCAATTTCATAGTAAGGAGGAGATGAGAGCCATGGAGACAACAGGAGGTCGTCTTACTGATTCTCAGCACTCAGCTGAATTTCTGTGTGGTTATTTTGCAAACAAAGGAAAAAGACTTAGAAATTAAACATAGGCTAAACTATGCACATCTGTGAGTTTTGGATCTGTCTTTGAAAGACAGCCTGCAAGTGAGAATTCCTTTGAGTTTGCAAGATATTTGGAACGGGAAGAGGCACGATTCCTGGCAACAATGAAGTCAAGCTCTAGCAGGATGGATAAGTTTTTGCTGAAACTCATAAAAGCCGCAAAAACGAATGTCTTACCTGTCTTGGCACATCTCATCCACCTTTCTCTGGATCCTGGAATATTCCCAGAAGCACTAAAGATTGCAAGAGTGGCTCCTCTTCATAAAGGAGGGAAAAAAGATGACCCATCGAATCAAAGACCTATATCTACTCTCCCATTTTTCTCTAAGTTATATGAGAAAGTGGTACATGCCCAGTTAAGCTATTATATTGAAAAGAATAAAATTATAATGGAAAATCAACTTGGGTTCAGAAAAGGGCTATCTATGGATATGGCAATTCTGAAATTGGTTGATTGGATTAGTGATGCATTTGAAGCTGGTCTCAGCTTCAACAGCTGTGATTTTGGATATGAAAAAAGCATTCAATACTGTGGACCACTCAGAGCTTATTCAAGTTCTTGACTCAATTAGGGTGAAGGGTTCAAGCCTGGAGTGGTTTTCATTGTATCTTCAAAATTGGTATCAGACAGTTCAGATTGGATTATTTTCAAAAAGAAAATAAGAGTGCAGGGTCCACAAGAGTCAATCCAGGGACCCCTAATTTTTATTATTTTCATTGATTGAGTGAAACATTACCTGTCAGAGGCTGGTGTCATCCTGTTTGCAGATGACACTTTACTCTTTCTGGAAGCGCCTTCACTTGATGTTTTTGTATAATAAAATTCGTAATGCAGTTTCTGAATTTCTAACTTTTTCTCAACAACAAATATGTTAACCCCAAACTTTTCTAAAACGTTTTTCATGGTATTTTCTAGACTTTCATCAAGTGCTAGAAATGATCATATCACGGTTCAAGGAAATGCAATAAAGAGAGTAGCAAGAACAAAGTATTTGGGGTTTTTAATTGATGAAAATTTGTCATGGAAAAACCATTCAAGTGCAATTGCTGAAAAATTAAGCAGAGGCCTTGGATGATGCAAAGAATTAAAAATCTAGTCCCAAAAAGATTCTAAAAATGATTTATTTTTCTATATTTTGTCCATATATTAGCTATGGATGCTCTATATAGGCAATTAATTTTGTAACATGTTTCAAAAGAGTACAAACACTTCAGAATAGAGCTGTAAAATTATTATTGGTATTTTATAGTTCTGATGAGGTCTGTGCTTATGAGCATTTTAAGAAGAATAAGTTAATGGATGTATCCCAAATTTGAGATTACCAAGTCCTGGTTTTCTTGTATAAATATTTGAATCAGCTGCTCACCCCTGCTTTTGAAAATCTCTTTACTTTTAATAGAGACCATCATGATCAAAATACAAGAAAAGCTAATAACTTAACTCATGAGTTTAGGAGCACCACTTGGGCATCTTTTATGATTCACCATTATGGTCCCCATGTTTGGAATATATTGCCCAAGTATGTGAAAAAATGCACCTGGTCTTCCAGCTTTCAAGTCATGGGCGAAGAAGTTTCTTTTATCTCATGAGTGAATTTTATGTCAAGCCTGCTCCAGGTTGTCATTCTATTTAAGTTATTTCCCCCAATTTTCTTTGCTGTTATTTTTTCTCAATCTTCTTCTTGTCTTTTCCTCTTTCTCTTTTTTCCTTCTTCAGTTGAGTTTCTTTTGCATTGAGTAGCTTGGTGTGAATGTTGTTTTAATTGGCCGAGAGTGATAACCTTGCTTTCCCTTCCAAGCTTATTGCCTTTCTTGGCAGACAAAAGACAAACAGTGTTTGTTTTCTTTTTTAATAAATGTATATCTCATACATGCCATGGTACTCTATTTTGGTTTATGTTGTTTTCATAGCTGCAGTGCAGAGAGCTGAAGTCAGATTTTATTATGATCTTATGTGGACAGCAAGGATCAAATAAAGTTGTTTCCAGGCCCAAAATCTAATAATCCAGTAGATACATGAAAGACATTTCCAAAACCTCTAAGCAACAACACAACAATAGAGCTTTCAGTTGGATCAGCTAAACATGGACACCAAGAAAGCATTGACAAATGCTTAACGCAATCTGTAATATTGAACAGACCTAAGACAGGTGAAGATAACTGATGTCTTTAGAATGATTAAGAGAAGGGATCAGCACAGTATCTGTTTCTGTTTTTTTTTCTACTGTTTTCTGGTCTGTTAATTTTTTTTAGGAAAAAGTAAAAACTGGTAACTGTTTTTTCACTACCATTTCTGTTTCTGTTCATTTTTGTTTTTCTGCGTTTTGGTTGCAAATAGCATCACAGCACATTTTTAGCAATTTTCATTTGATTTGTGATAGGCTACTTGCCATCTAGGGAATACTTCTGTCTTTACATGTTGTAAATAAATGATTTGCCACTGTGAGCATTAATCTAATATTAAAACAGGCTTATTATTAAAGTAACAGAAGTCCAACTGGATTTGTACCTATTGGTTAGTCTTGATAAGAAGATAATTACCTGGTTGCTCTTATCACAAAATTGAATTCATTGATTAAATTTTCTGGTAAAGGAACTGCTGGGACAAAGGAGTAGGCTAAAGTGCAAACAACATACCCTTCAGCAATGGGCTATTAAATTTCAAAATGATATGATGAATTTCAGCATGCTCACTTAAAGCAGCCAGGATGAAAATGTGAATAAATAATCTTTACTTGGTGCATGTCATATACTTTAGTAAATAGGCTAGTCAGAGTATCTTTTTTTTCCCAATGGTCTAATCAGCCCAGTCAGGAGCACCAAATTTAGAAGGCGTCTCATTTATCAAGCAAAATATGAGGCTCAAAACACTTTATTTGTATCTCATTTGAGCAGATCAATTTCTCAAGGCTTCACTTTTATACTCAAAGACTGTACCTGATTTTAGAAGCACATTGTAACAGCAACAGCAACATTTTAAGAAATTTAAAATAAATTTTCTGTGAATTATTATCTCAATTAATCAGTAGTTGTACCAAACCAATCATGCTCAAATCCTCCTCAGGGCCATACTGTGGTGTTTCTTTTGATCCTGAATTTTTCCCCCACAGTAGAGTGCAGACGGTTTGTTATCATTATAATATCCTTTCTTGTTTTAGTTTAAAGCTTATTCCAATAGGCAATGCTTAGAAGTCCTCCAAAAAAAGTCCCCCCAGATCCCACCCCAAATACCATTGAAACTGATACCCATCTTCGCTGGTCAAGCTCACTATCACAAAGTTCACATGATAGCTCCAATTCTGAGAATAGGACAATGATCAGTGTAGGGGCTAGTGTCACTATAAATGATGATAATGGGTTTCAAGAGGTCCTTTCTAGAAGCTCTAAAAAAAGTAAACAAATCTCCCCAATCAAAAGCATTTCCCCTCTCCCTGCCCAAGATCCTCCCTCCCAAAACTTAGGAATTTACCTTAAAATTTCTCCTATTACCCCCTTTGAAGTAAAAAAGATTACTGCAATAAGAGTTGCAATTTTCAAATTGATAAAATCAATTTTCTCTCTTAATATTCACCGTGATGGATCTCTGCTAATAGCTGTCCAAGATCAGAAATCAGCAGACACAATAGTTAATCTAAAATCCCTTCTGAATACCCCAATTAATGCATCTAAATGGAACCCAAAAGAATCCCCAACAAAAATAGTAGTTTATAATGTTCCCCCAGAAATACCCATTCAGGAGTTAAAAGAAGGGCTCTCATATAGGGCTGGCAACACAATCCCAGTTGAAGATGTTGCCCAACTTGGTAAACCTAACTCTAATGGCCTAAAAACAAGTAGATCCTTCTTATTTACACTGAAGGAAAAAATTAATATCCCAGAAAAGTTATTCCTATTTGGGCAAATCAAACCCCACAAGGAATACAAACCAAAGCCTATCCAGTGTCAGAAGTGTCTCAAACTGGGACACACAACAACACAATGCAATGAAATTCTCTTAGAGTGTAGTAATTGTAAAGCATTCCATCCTAAAGAGTTGACAACTTGCAACAACACTCAGCCTACATGTATCAATTGCAAAGGCCCACATGAATCTACCAATAAATCACTATGCCCTACATATAAGAAAAGAGCACTAACACTCCAAATAGCAACAGAGAAGGCCATTCCATACCCCTTTGCAGCAATGGAAGCAAATGCTGCCCAACAATACCAAATAAAGCCCGCAATGAAACCAACCAAAACCCCCCAAGTCAAACGCCCCCAATGCATCAAGTACCCCGTATATAAACACCATCCTCTAAGCCCCCTAGCTCACATCCCTATCAGAAGGAATCACCAAGTCAACAAGCCTCCTTGTCCGGTGAGATGAGGTCAGCCTAGCCCCCCTCCCAAGAAGAAACAAACCAGAAACACTACCAGAAATTAATCCCTTAACTGACAAACAGGATGCACAACCAAACATGCAATCCCCAAATATATGCTTATTCATTCTAAACTGTAATGCACTTCAGGCCATGAACATACATCAACTACAGAAAACAAAAATCATTGCAGAATTGGCAAAAATCTACACCCCTGATGATATGCTCATTCAAGCAAAAAAAGATCTTGCTTTACTATTAACAAAGCTGAAAATTGATACACAGTCATATGAAAAATAAATCAACAACACAACACACATCAATACTCCAGTGGAACGTAAGATCACTCACAGAAAATAAGGTAAATGAACTAATATCTTTTATGAATAATAATTCCATTAATATTGCTTGCCTCCAGGAAACTCATTTAACCCAAAATCAACAAATTAAGTCTCTGGATATACTATCCTGAGAAAGGGTAGATCATCAGAGAGAAAAGGAGGTGGAGTAGCTTTAATAGTTAAAAATAATATAAAATTCTGTGGCATCAACTTTCCAGATTTTGCAAATGATGTTGATGCAATTGGTATCAGTGTTTGGCTGAATAATACAAAAACCTACATAATAAGCTTTTATAACCCTAATGGCCAAACTACAGATGCCATGGATTTCTGTAAATATACAAATAATTCTAATATATTAAAAAATATCATTATTTGCGGAGACTTCAATGCCCACAGCCTTTTGTGGGGGAACAAACCAGCAAATAAAGCTGGTAAATTGATTGAGCATATGACTTCAAATAATATTGAATTAGCTGTTGCTACCCCTCCAAACCTGAATACATATTTCAACCCCAAAAGTGGCAGATTCTCTACAACTGACCTACAAATTGTGTCATTAAACATTTTGAATAAAATTTGTATAAATAAAATTGATAGTCTATGTACTGACCACTTTGCTATAGTTTGCTCCCTAAATGAACCTGCTGAAACCCGATCACACACCTCAAAATATATCAACACTAAAGCAAATTGGTCTATGTTCCAAAATAAGCTAAATGATGAAATTACAAGTCTCACCCAAAATTCATGCATTTCAAACACAACAGTTGACAAACATGCTGAAGTCTTGGCATCTTTACTAATAAATACAGCTAATCATGCTATCCCCAGGACAACACCCAAAAAAACCTTCCCTAAACACACTCCCAAAGCATGGTGGACAAATGAGTGCCAAAATAAATGGAGAACAAAAAAGGCAGCTAGGAGAGCATTCATAAAAAAAACCATCACCTACTACATATTTAAAAAAATTACAAGCAGAATCTAATCTAAAAAGGACTATAATAGATGCTAAATATAAATACTGGAACAACTTTGCAATACTGGAATAATTTAATCTCTCCACAGAGACACATGAGCCAATTATACATAAATAAATCCACATCTGTGGGAAAAAAAACTTCCCCCAACCCACTCCTATATGAGCTTATACATAATAATACCCATTATGACAATGATAATGAAAAAGCTAAGCTATTTGCAACTCTTTTTGTTAATAAGCTAACATCAAATAATCAAAGCAAAATGTCCCCAATTCCTATGAACCCAAGTTACCAACCACGCCCAGGATCCGAGTATATAACTAGTCCATTTTCAATCCAGGAAATGAATAATGCAATACATCATATTAGGACCAAAACTAGCGCAAGCTATGACAATATACACCCTACATGGATAAAGAATCTCACCCCTTCATACAAACAGGAACTGCTAAACTGTTATAATCACGCTTGGGCATCTTCTATGTTCCCCAATATATGGAAACGTTCGTCCCTTCTACCAATCCTAAAGAAAAATAAACCCAAAGATAACCCTGAGTCCTATAGGCCCATAATGATTACTCCTGTGATGGGAAAATAATGGAGAAAATGATCTATTACAGACTCCTCTGGTTTGTTGAAAAAAATAATATGATCCCTCACACTCAAACTGGATTCAAGAAACACCACTCGTCAACAGATGCTTTCATTTTTTCATTTTGCTCCAATTCGGAGAATAGGACAATGATAAGTGTAGGGGCTAATGTAACCATAAATGATGATAATGGGTTTCAAGAGGTCCTCTCTAGAAGTTCTAAAAAAAGGAAAAAAATCTCCCCAATTAAAAGCATTTCCCCTCTCCCTGCCCAAGATCCTCCCTCCAAAAACTTAGGAACTTACCTTAAAATTACTCCCACTACCCCCTTTGAAATAAAAAATGATCACTGCAATAAGAGTTGCAATTTTTAAATTGCTAAAATCAATGTTTTCTCTTAACATTAACCGTGATGGGATCTCTGCTAATAGCTGTAGAAGATCAGAAATCAGCAGATACAATAATTAACCTTAAATCCCTTGTGAATAACCCAATTATTGCATCTAATTGGATCCCTAAACAATCACCAAAAAAATAGTAGTTTATAATGTTCCCCCAGAGATATCTACTCAGGAGTTAAAAGAAGGCCTTTCAGATAGGGCTGGAAACACAATCCCAGTTGAGGATGTTACCCAACTTGGAAAACCCAACTCTAATGGCCTAAAAACTAGTAGATCCTTCTTATTCACACTGAAGGATAAAATTGATATCCCAGAAAAATTATTCCTATTTGGGCAAATCAAACCAAACAAGGAATACAAACCTAAGCCTATTCAGTGTCAGAAGTGTTCCAAACTGGGACACACAACAAACAAATGCAATGAAATTCTCCAAGAGTGTAGTAATTGTAAATCTTTCCATCCTAAAGAGCTGACAACTTGCAACAACACTCAGCCTAAATGCATCAATTGCAAAGGCCCCACATGAATCTACAAATAAATCATTATGCCCTGCATACAAGAAAAGAGCTCTAGCACTCCAAATATCAACAGAGAAGGCCATCCCATACCCTTTGCAGCAAAGGAAGCAAATGCTGCCCAACAATACCAAATAAAGCCTGTAATGAAACCAACCAAAACCCCCAAGTCAAATGCCCCCAATGCATCAAGCACCCCATATAAAACACCATCTTCTAAGCCCCCCTGCTCAAATCCCTATCAGAAGGAATCACCAAGCCAACAAGCCTCCTTGTCCGGTGAGATGAGGCCAGCCTGGCCCTCCCTCCCAAGAAGAAACAAACCAGAAACACTACCAGGAATCAATCCCTTAACCAACAAACAGGATGCACTACCAAAAATGCAATCCCCAAATATATGCTTATTCATTCTAAACTGTAATGCAGTTCAGGCCATGAACATACATCAACTACAGAAACAAAAATTATTGCAGAATTGGCATCTACATCCCAGATGATATGCTCATTCAAGCAAAAAAAGATCTTGCTTTACTCTTAACAAAGCTGAACATTGCTACACAGTCATATGAAGAATAAATCAACAACACAACATTTATCAATACTCCAATGGAATGTAAGATCACTCACAGAAAATAAGCTAAATGAACTAATATCATTTATGAATAATAATTCAATTAATATTGCTTGCCTCCAGGAAACTCATTTAACCCAAAATCAACAAATTAAGTCTCTGGGATATACTATCCTGAGAAAGGATAGATCTTCAGAGAGAAAAGGAGGTGGTGTAGCTTTATTAGTTAATAATAATATAAAATTTTGTGGCATCAATTTTCCAGATTTTGAAAATGATGTTGATGTAATTGGTATAAGTGTTTGGCTGAATAATTTAAAAACCTACATAATAAGCTTTTATAACCCTAATGGCCAAACTACAGATGCCAAGGATTTCTTTAATTATATAAATAATTCTAATATGTTAAAAAATATCATTATTTGTGGTGATTTCAATGCCCACAGCCTTTGTGTGGGGAATAAACCAGCAAATAAAGCTGGTAAATTTATTGAGCATATGACTTCAAATAATAATGAATTAGTTGTTGCTACCCCTCCAAACCTGAATACTTATTTCAACCCCAAAAGTGGCAATTTCTCCACAATTGACCTACAAATTGTGTCTTTAAATTTTTTGAACAAAATTTACATAAATAAAATTGATAGTCTATGTACAGACCACTTTGCTATAGTTTGCTCCCTAAATGAACCTGCTGAAACTTTATCTCATACATCCAATATATCAACACTAAAGCAAATTGGTCTATTTTCCAAAATAAGCTAAATGATGAAATTACAAGTTTCACCCAAAGTTCATGCATTTCTAACACAACAGTTGACACACATGCTGAAGCGTTGACATCTTTACTAATAAATACAGCTAATCATGCTATCCCCAGGACAACACCTAAGAAAACATTCCCTAAACAAATTCCTAAAGCATGGTGGAGAAATGAGTGCCTAAATAAATGGAGGATAAAAAAGGCAGCTAGGACAGAATTCATAAAAAAACAACACCTACTACATATTTAAAAAAATTACAAGCAGAATCTAATCTAAAAAGGACTATAATAGATACTAGATATAAATACTGGAATAATTTTGCAAATAATCTCTCCAGAGAAACAAATGAGCCAATTATACATAAAGTCATAAGCCACATATGTGGGAAAAATATTTCTCCCAACCCACTCCTGTATGAGCTTATACATAATAATACCCATTATGACAATGATAATGAAAAGGCTAACCTATTTGCAACTCTTTTTGTTAATAAGCTAACATCAAATAATCAAAGCAAACTGTCCACAATTCCTATGAACCCTTGTTACCAACCACGCCCAGGATCCGAGTACATAACTAATCCATTTTCAATCCAGGAATTGAATAATGCAATACATCATATTAGGTCCAAAACTAGCAGTAGCTATGACAATATACACCCTATATGGATAAAGAATCTCACGCCTTCATACAAACAAGAACTGCTAAATTGTTATAATCACGCTTGGGCATCTTCTAGGTTCCCCAATATATGGAAATGTTCGTCCCTCCAACCAATCCTAAAGAAAAATAAACCAAAAGATAACCCTGAGTCTTATAGGCCCATAATGATCACACCTGTGATGGGGAAAATAATGGAGAAAATGATTTATCACAGACTCCTCTGGTTTGTTGAGAAAAATAAAATGATCCCACACACTCAAACTGGATTCAGGAAATACCACTCCTCAACAGATGCTTTCATTTTGCTAACAAATGCAATAAATGAATCTTTCTCAAAAAATAATATCCTAGTGGCAGCTTTCCTAGATTTTGAAGGAGCTTATGACAATGTGAACCACCAAATCCTTTTAAATAAACTTGCAAACCTTGGAGTAACCTCCTAAGCTAGTATCCTTTATTAAATCCTTCATAGAAGTGCGAAGTTTCATTGTTTGTGTTGGTTCAGCCTCTTCACCCCAAAAGACAATATCCAAAGGCCTACCTCAGGGAGCAGTCCTCAGTTGCCTCCTTTTTGCCCTATATCTCTGGGACATGAACCTACCCCACACGAATCTACAATATGCTGATGATCTGGTGCTATGGTCATCTGGCAACACCTTTCAGATAGCACAGTCAAATCTGCAAAAGTCACTTTTCCAGTTTGAAAAATTCTCTCAACATTCAGATTTACCCATTGCACCCACCAAGTCAAAAATAATCCAATTTCACCGGAAGAGAAACCATGTTAATGCAAAACTAACTCTAAATAAAACAACTATTCCAGAAGATAATAATATTAATTACCTAGGTCTCATGCTTGACCAAAAACTTAATTTCCACCTCCACATTTCAAACACAATTAAAAAATGTTATAGAAAAGCAAATATACTAAAAAGACTTCTTTCCACACCCTGGGGTTGTAAGGAGAAAACCTTACTCCAGTTTTATAAAACACATATAAGACCCCATACTGACTATGGGCTCATTGTCTATGGTGCATGTGCAAAGACCCAGATGCAAAAAATTGAAACAACACAAAATGATATAATACGTCTCATATTTGGTCTTAGGAAACCCACAAGCACCAATTTTCTGCGTATGGAGAGTGGATTAACAACAATAAGGGAGAGACGTAGCTTTCTCTTGATAAAACATCTTACAAAAATTGAATCAAATAGCTCACACACATTACATAATTGGTTAAGAAATCCAGCCATGTATAGAGGTATTGCAGATGAGTATGCCAATATTCAAAAGAAGTTCCCTGTACCAGCAAAGTCTATTGCACCTACTTTCCCCCAATCCCCTCCATGGAATTGGTCATTTCCCATAATAAATACTGAATTTTCAAAATGGAATAAAGATTTAACCCCCATTGCTTTTGTCCAGAAAAAATTTGCAGAACTTAATACAATTACCTATAAAAATCACTTCCAAATATTTGTTGATGGGTCAAAAATGGATGAGAAGGTTGCAAGTGGTGTTTTCCTTCCTCACATGAAAATTGCAATGGGAGAGAGATTATTTAATAATTTATCTATAATGTCTGCTGAGTTAAATGCCATAATCATGGCATTAGAACACCTTAAGCAAAACCAACCTTTGATTGAAAATTCGAAAAATATTATCATCTATTCCGACTCTTTATCAAGCCTTGAGTTGCTGGCCTCAGCTCCTCAATATAAGTTGGACATTGACACTTATCATTGTCTCAGTATTATTGATAATCTTGCTTCAAGTGGCATAAAAACTTACTTTCAGTACATTCCTAGCCACTCTGGCATAAGTGGTAATCATCAGGTTGATGAAATAGCAAAAAATGCTATAAATATTGACCAGCCAAGTGGGGAGACCAATCCCAATTAGAGATATTTACCGATGGAGGCTATCAGATATTAATTTTAATAAGATTAATCCTATCCTTTCCCCCTTTCCCAATAAGTATCTTTCTAAAATTTATCATAGAATTCGTTCTGGAACAAATGGACTAAATTTCCTTGCATTCTCATATAAGCTTTCTAATTCAAGCGGTTCAATTCCCCTGTCCCCTCTTTGCAGGCATTGTAATATGAATAATGAAACAATTGACCATTGCCTATTTGAATGTAATATGCTGACGTCTGCACAACATACCTTGCTTTGTAAACTGTTAGAATACTTCAAACACCACAAAATCCCACTATCAGCCAAGAGCCTAGCCAACTATACCTGCACACACAGCATAGAAATCGACATCTATCATCTTATATTTGAACTCCTAGAGTCGAAAGATCTGCTGAAAGATATCTGAATATATCTAATAAATATGAGGCAATCAAGCCAGTAGCTCTGTAGCCCACAGAGTGAAGCAAAAGGAAAAGGGCTAAATAGTTATACTGAAAAGCCCGCCTGCTGTTAAATAGAAAAAAAAAAAGGAAAATATAATAACTTAATTTGAGAAATAACTCAAGAAATAACTTAATTTGAGAAGCACATTGTTCAAAATGACCAACCATACAACAGCAACCTTATAAGAAAATCGAAATATATTTTCTTGTGATTATTATCTCTTCTAATCAGCAGTTGTACTAAACCAATTCTGCTCAAGTCATCCTCAGGGCTATACTGTGGTGTTTATCCTCCCCATAGTATAGTGCAGACGGTTTGATATCATCTATTTTCCCTTCTTGTTTTAGTTTTATTTTTTGTGTTTAAAGCTTTTTCCAATAGGCAATGATTAGAAGTTCTCCAAAAAAAAAAAAGTCCCCCCAGATCCCAAATCAAATTCCAGTGGAAGTGTCATAGTGAAAGATACCCATCCTGGCTGGTCAAGCACCCTATCTCAAAGTTCTAATGATAGCTCCAATTCGGAGAATAGGACAATGATAAGTGTAGGGGCTAATGTAACCATAAATGATGATAATGGGTTTTCAAGAGGTCCTCTCTAGAAGTTCTAAAAAAAGGAAAAAAATCTCCCCAATTAAAAGCATTTCCCCTCTCCCTGCCCAAGATCCTCCCTCCAAAAACTTAGGAATTTACCTTAAAATTACTCCCACTACCCCCTTTGAAATAAAAATGATCACTGCAATAAGAGTTGCAATTTTTAAATTGCTAAAATCAATGTTCTCTCTTAACATTAATCGTGATGGATCTCTGCTAATAGCTGTAGAAGATCAGAAATCAGCAGATACAATAATTAACCTTAAATCCCTTCTGAATACCCCAATTATTGCATCTAATTGGAACCCAAAACAATCACCAACAAAAATAGTAGTTTATAATGTTCCCCCAGAGATATCTACTCAGGAGTTAAAAGAAGGCCTTTCAGATAGGGCTGGAAACACAATCCCAGTTGAGGATGTTACCCAACTTGGAAAACCCAACTCTAATGGCCTAAAAACTAGTAGATCCTTCTTATTCACACTGAAGGATAAAATTGATATCCCAGAAAAATTATTCCTATTTGGGCAAATCAAACCACACAAAGAATACAAACCTAAGCCTATTCAGTGTCAGAAGTGTTTCAAACTGGGACACACAACAAACAAATGCAATGAAATTCTCCAAGAGTGTAGTAATTGTAAATCTTTCCATCCTAAAGAGCTGACAACTTGCAACAACACTCAGCCTACATGCATCAATTGCAAAGGCCCACATGAATCTACAAATAAATCATTATGCCCTGCATACAAGAAAAGAGCTCTAACACTCCAAATATCAACAGAGAAGGCAATCCCATACCCCTTTGCAGCAATGGAAGCAAATGCTGCCCAACAATACCAAATAAAGCCTGTAATGAAACCAACCAAAACCCCCAAGTCAAATACCCCCAATGCATCAAGCACCCCATATAAAACACCATCTTCTAAGCCCCCTAGCTCAAATCCCTATCAGAAGCAATCATCAAGCCAACAAGCCTCCTTGTCCGGTGAGATGAGGCCAGCCTGGCCCTCCCTCCCAAGAAAAAACAAACCAGAAACACTACCAGGAATCAATCCATTAACCAACAAACAGGATGCACTACCAAAAATGCAATCCCCAAATATATGCTTATTCATTCTAAACTGTAATGCAGTTCAGGCCATGAACATATATCAACTACAGAAAACAAAAATTACTGCAGAATTGGCAAAAATTTACATCCCAGATGATATGCTCATTCAAGCAAAAAAGATCTTGCTTTACTCTTAACAAAGCTGAACATTGATACACATTCATATGAAGAATAAATCAACAACACAACATTTATCAATACTCCAATGGAATGTAAGATCACTCACAGAAAATAAGCTAAATGAACTAACATCATTTATGAATAATAATTCAATTAATATTGCTTGCCTCCAAGAAACTCATTTAAACCCAAAATCAACAAATTAAGTCTCTGGGATATACTATCCTGAGAAAGGATAGATCTTCAGAGAGAAAAGGAGGTGGTGTAGCTTTATTAGTTAATAATAATGTAAAATTTGTGGCATCAATTTTCCAGATTTTGAAAATGATGTTGATGTAATTGGTATAAGTGTTTGGCTGAATAATTTAAAAACCTACATAATAAGCTTTTATAACCCTAATGGCCAAACTACAGATGCCAAGGATTTCTTTAATTATATAAATAATTCTAATATGTTAAAAAATATCATTATTTGTGGAGATTTCAATGCCCACAGCCTTTTGTGGGGGAATAAACCAGCAAATAAAGCTGGTAAATTTATTGAGCATATGACTTCAAATAATAATGAATTAGTTGTTGCTACCCCTCCAAACCTGAATACTTATTTCAACCCCAAAAGTGACAATTTCACCACAATTGACCTACAAATTGTGTCTTTAAATTTTTTGAACAAAATTTACATAAATAAAATTGATAGTCTATGTACAGACCACTTTGCTATAGTTTGCTCCCTAAATGAACCTGCTGAAACTTTATCTCATACATCCAAATATATCAACACTAAAGCAAATTGGTCTATTTTCCAAAATAAGCTAAATGATGAAATTACAAGTTTCACCCAAAATTCATGCATTTCAAACACAACAGTTGACAAACATGCTGAAGTCTTGGCATCTTTACTAATAAATACAGCTAATCATGCTATCCCCAGGACAACACCTAAGAAAACATTCCCTAAACAAATTCCTAAAGCATGGTGGACAAATGAGTGCCTAAATAAATGGAGGATAAAACCAACACCTACTACATATTTAAAAAAATTACAAGCAGAATCTAATCTAAAAAGGACTATAATAGATGCTAAATATAAATACTGGAATAATTTTGCAAATAATCTCTCCAGAGAAACAAATGAGCCAATTATACATAAAGTCATAACCCACATATGTGGGAAAAAGACTTCTCCCAACCCACTCCTGTATGAGCTTATACATAATAATACCCATTATGACAATGATAATGAAAAGGCTAACCTATTTGCAACTCTTTTTGTTAATAAGCTAACATCAAATAATCAAAGCAAACTGTCCACAATTCCTATGAACCCTAGTTACCAACCACGCCCAGGATCCGAGTACATAATTAATCCATTTTCAATCCAGGAATTGAATAATGCAATACATCATATTAGGTCCAAAACTAGCAGTAGCTATGACAATATACACCCTACATGGATAAAGAATCTCACACCTTCATACAAACAAGAACTGCTAAATTGTTATAATCACGCTTGGGCATCTTCTAGGTTCCCCAATATATGGAAATGTTCATCCCTCCTACCAATCCTAAAGAAAAAATAAACCTAAAGATAACCCTGAGTCTTATAGGCCCATAATGATTACACCTGTGATGGGGAAAATAATGGAGAAAATGATTTATCACAGACTCCTCTGGTTTGTTGAGAAAAATAACATGATCCCACACACTCAAACTGGATTCAGGAAATACAACTCAACAGATGCTTTCATTTTGCTAACAAATGCAATAAATGAATCTTCTCTCAAAAAATAATATCCTAGTGGCAGCTTTCCTAGATTTTGAAGGAGCTTATGACAATGTGAACCACCAAATCCTTTTAAATAAACTTGCAAACCTTGGAGTACCTCCTAAGCTAGTATCCTTTATTAAATCCTTCATAGAAGTGCGAAGTTTCATTGTTTGTGTTGGTTCAGCCTCTTCACCCCAAAAGACAATATCCAAAGGCCTACCTCAGGGAGCAGTCCTCAGTGCCTCCTTTTCGCCCTATATCTCTGGGACATGAACCTACCCCACACGAATCTACAATATGCTGATGATCTGGTGCTATGGTCATCTGGCAACACCTTTCAGATAGCACAGTCAAATCTGCAAAAGTCACTTTTCCAGTTTGAAAAATTCTCTCAACATTCAGATTTACCCATTGCACCCACCAAGTCAAAAATAATCCAATTTCACCGGAAGAGAAACCATGTTAATGCAAAACTAACTCTAAATAAAACAACTATTCCAGAAGATAATAATATTAATTACCTAGGTCTCATGCTTGACCAAAAACTTAATTTCCACCTCCACATTTCAAACACAATAAAAAAAGTTATAGAAAAGCAAATATACTAAAAAGACTTCTTTCCACACCCTGGGGCTGTAAGGAGAAAACCTTACTCCAGTTTTATAAATCACATATAAGACCCCATATTGACTATGGGCTCATTGTCTATGGTATATGTGCAAAGACCCAGATGCAAAAAATTGAAACAACACAAAATGATATAATACGTCTCATATTTGGTCTTAGGAAACCCACAAGCACCAAGTTTCTGCTTATGGAGAGTGGATTAACAACAATAAGGGAGAGACGTAGCTTTCTCTTGATAAAACATCTTACAAAAATTGAATCAAATAGCTCACACACATTACATAATTGGTTAAGAAATCCAGCCATGTATAGAGGTATTGCAGATGAGTATGCCAATATTGAAAAGAAGTTCCCTGTACCAGCAAAGTCTAATGCACCTACTTTCCCCCAATCCCCTCCATGGAATTGGTCATTTCCCATAATAAATACTGAATTTTCAAAATGGAATAAAGATTTAACCCCCATTGCTTTTGTCCAGAAAAATTTGCAGAACTTAATACAATTACCTATAAAAATCACTTCCAAATATTTGTTGATGATGAGTCAAAAATGGATGAGAAGGTTGCAAGTGGTGTTTTCCTTCCTCACCTGAAAATTGCAATGGGCGAAAGATTATTTAATAATTTATCTATAATGTCTGCTGAGTTAAATGCCATAATCATGGCATTAGAACACCTTAAGCAAAACCAACCTTTGATTGAAAATTCGAATAATATTATCATCTATTCCAACTCTTTATCAAGCCTTGAGTTGCTGGCCTCAGCTCCTCAATATAAGTTGGACATTGACACTTATCATTGTCTCAGTATTATTGATAATCTTGCTTCAAGTGGCATAAAAACTTACTTTCAGTACATTCCTAGCCACTCTGGCATAAGTGGTAATCATCAGGTTGATGAAATAGCAAAAAATGCTATAAATATTGACCAGCCAAGTGGGAGACCAATCCCAATTAGAGATATTTACCAATGGAGGCTATCAGATATTAATTTTAATAAGATTAATCCTATCCTTTCCCCCTTTCCCAATAAGTATCTTTCTAAAATTTATCATAGAATTCGTTCTGGAACAAATGGACTAAATTTCCTTGCATTCTCATATAAGCTTTCTAATTCAAGTGGCTCAATTCCCCTGTCCCTCTTTGCAGGCATTGTAATATGAATAATGAAACAATTGACCATTGCCTATTTGAATGTAATATGCTGACGTCTGCACAACATACCTTGCTTTGTAAACTGTTAAAATACTTCAAACACCACAAAATCCCACTATCTGCCAAGAGCCTAGCCAACTATATCTGCACACAGAGCATAGAAATCGACATCTATCATCTTATATTTGAACTCCTAGAGTCAAAAGATCTGCTGAAAGATATCTGAATATATCTAATAAATATGAGGCAATCAAGCCAGTAGCTCTGTAGCCCACAGAGTGAAGCAAAAGGAAAAGGGCTAAATAGTTTTACTGAAAAGCCCGCCTGCTGTTAAATAGAAGAAGAGAAGATATAAGTAGTCCATTTTCAATCCAGGAAATGAAGAATGCAATACATCATATTAGGACCAAAACTAGTGGCAGCTATGACAATATACACCCTACATGGATAAAGAATCTCACCCCTTCATACAAACAAGAACTGCTAAATTGTTATAATCACGCTTGGGCATCTTCTATGTTCCCCAATATATGGAAATGTTCGTCCCTCCTACCAATCCTAAAGAAAAATAAGCCCAAAGAGAACCCTGAGTCCTATAGGCAAATAATGATTACTCCTGTGATGGGGAAAATAATGGAGAAAATGATCTATCACAGACTCCTCTGGTTTGTTGAAAAAAACAATATGATCCCTCACACACAAACTGGATTCAGGAAACACCACTCCTCAACAGATGCTCTCATTTTGCTAACAAATGCAATAAATGAATCATTCTCAAAAAATAATGTCCTAGTTGCAGCTTTCCTAGATTTTGAAGGGGCACATGACAATGTGAACCACCAAATCCTTTTAAACAAACTTGCAAACCTTGGACTACCCCCCAAGCTAGTATCTTTTATAAAATCCTTCATAGAAGTGCGAAGTTTCATTGTTTGTGTTGGTTCAGCCTCTTCACCCCAAAAGACAGCAACCAAAGGCCTACCTCAGGGAGCAGTCCTCAGTTGCCTCCTGTTTGCTCTATATCTCTGGGACATGAACCTCCCCCACACGAATCTACAATATGCTGACGATCTGGTGTTATGGTCATCCGGCAACACCTTTGAGATAGCACAGTCAAATCTGCAAAAGTCACTTTTCCAATTTGAAAAATTCTCTCAACATTCAGATTTACCCATTGCACCTACCAAGTCAAAAATAATCCAATTTCACCAGAAGCGAAACCATGTTAATGCAAAACTAACTCTAAATAAAACAACTATTCCAGAAGAAAATCATATTAATTACCTAGGTCTCATGCTTGACCAAAAACTTAATTTCCACCTCCACATTTCAAACACAATAAAAAATGCTATAGAAAAACAAATATACTAAAAAGACTTCTTTCCACACCCTGGGGCTGTAAGGAGAAAACCTTACTCCAGTTTTATAAATCACATATAAGACCCCATATTGACTATGGGCTCATCGTATATGGTGCATGTGCAAAGACCCAGATGCAAAAAATTGAAACAACACAAAATGATATAATACGCCTCATATTTGGTCTTAGGAAACCCACAAGCACCAATTTTCTGCTTATGGAGAGTGGATTAACAACAATAAGCGAGAGACGTAGCATTCTCTTGACAAAACATCTTACGAAAATTGAATCAAATAGCTCACACACCCTACATAATTGGTTAAGAAATCCAGCCATGTATAGAGGCATTGCAGATGAGTATGCCAACATTCAGAAGAAGTTCCCCGGACCAGCAAAGTCTATTGCACCCACTTTCCCCCAATCCCCTCCATGGAATTGGTCAAGTCCCATAATAAATACTGATTTCTCAAAGTGGACTAAAGATTTAACCCCCATCGCTGTTGTCCTGAAAAAATTTGCTGAACTTAATACAATTACCTATAAAAATCACTTCCAAATATTTGTTGATGGGTCAAAAATGAATGAGAAGGTAGCAAGTGGTGCTTTCCTTCCTCACCTGAAAATTGCAATGGGCGAGAGATTATATAATAATTTATCTATAATGTCTGCTGAGTTAAATGCCATAATCATGGCATTAGAACACATTAAGGAAAACCAACCTTTGATTGCAAATTCAGATAATATTATTGTATATTCCGACTCTTTATCCAGCCTTGAGTTGCTGGCCTCAGCTCCTCAGTATAAGTTGGACAATGACACTTATCATTGTCTCAGTATTATAGATAATCTTGCTTCAAGTGGCATAAAAACTTATTTTCAGTATATTCCTAGCCACTCTGGCATAAGTGGTAATCATCAGGTTGATGAAATAGCAGAAAATGCTATAAATATTGACCAGCCAAGTGGGAGACCAATCCTGATTAGAGATATTTACCGATGGAGGCTATCAGATATTAATTTTAATAAGATTAATCCTATCCTTTCCCCCTTTCCCAATAAGTATCTTTCTAAAATTTATCATAGAATTCGTTCTGGAACAAATGGACTAAATTTTCTTGCATTCTTGTATAAGTTTTCTAATTCAAGTGGTTCAATTCCCCTGTCCCCACTTTGCAGGCATTGTAATATGAATAATGAAACAATTGACCATTGCCTATTTGAATGTAATATGCTGACGTCTGCACAACATACCTTGCTTTGCAAACTGTTAAAATGCTTCAAACACCACAAAATCTCACTATCAGCCAAGAGCCTAGCCAACTATACCTGCACACAGAGCATAGAAATCGACATCTATCAACTCATAATTGAACTCCTAGAGTTGAAAGATCTACTGAAAGATATCTGCTCTGTAGCCCACAGAGTGAAGCAAAAGGAAAAGGGCTAAATAGTATCACTGAAAAGCCCACCTGCTGTTAAATAGAAGTAGATGACCCTGAGTCCTATAGGCCCATAATGATTACTCCTGTGATGGGGAAAATAATGGAGAAAATGATCAATTACAGACTCCTCTGGTTTGTTGAAAAAAATAATATGATCCCTCACACTCAAACTGGATTCAGGAAACACCACTCCTCAACAGATGCTTTCATTTTGCTAATAAATACAATAAATGAATCATTCTCAAAAAATAATGTCCTAGTTGCAGCTTTCCTAGATTTTGAAGGGGCATATGACAATGTGAACCACCAAATCCTTTTAAACAAACTTGCAAACCTTGGACTACCCCCCAAGCTTGTATCTTTTATAAAATCCTTCATAGAAGTGCGAAGTTTCATTGTTTGTGTTGGTTCAGCCTCTTCACCCCAAAAGACAATAACCAAAGGCTTACCTCAGGGAGCAGTCCTCAGTTGCCTCCTCTTTGCCCTATATCTCTGGGACATGAACCTACCCCACACGAATCTACAATATGCTGATGATCTGGTGCTATGGTCATCTGGCAACACCTTTGAGATAGCACAGTCAAATCTGCAAAAGTCACTTTTCCAGTTTGAAAAATTCTCTCAACATTCAGATTTACCCATTGCACCTACCAAGTCAAAAATAATCCAATTTCACCGAAAGCAAAACCATGTTAATGCAAAACTAACTTTAAATAAAACAACTATTCCAGAAGATAATCATATTAATTACTTAGGTCTCATGCTTGACCAAAAACTTAATTTCCACCTCCACATTTCAAACACAATAAAAAAATGCTATAGAAAAACAAATATACTAAAAAGACTTCTTTCCACACCCTGGGGATGTAAGGAGATACCTTACTCCAGTTTTATAAATCACATATAAGACCCCATATTGACTATGGGCTCATCGTCTATGGTGCATGTGCAAATACCCAGATGCAAAAAATTGAAACAACACAAAATGATATAATACGTCTCATATTTGGTCTTAGGAAACCCACAAGCACCGAGTTTCTGCTTATGGAGAGTGGATTATCAACAATAAGGGAGAGACGTAGCTTTCTCTTGACAAAACATCTTACAAAAATTGAATCAAATAGCTCACACACCCTATATAATTGGTTAAGAAATCCAGCCATGTATAGAGGTATTGCAGATGAGTATGCCAATATTCAGAAGAAGTTCCCTGTACCAGCAAAGTCTATTGCACCCACTTTCCCCCAATCCCCTCCATGGAATTGGTCAAGTCCCATAATAAATACTGATTTCTCAAAGTGGAATAAAGATTTAACCCCCATTGCTTTTGTCCAGAAAAAATTTGCTGAACTTAATACAATTACCTATAAAAATCACTTCCAAATATTTGTTGATGGGTCAAAAATGAATGAGAAGGTAGCAAGTGGTGCTTTCCTTCCTCACCTGAAAATTGCAATGGGCAAGAGATTATATAATAATTTATCTATAATGTCTGCTAAGTTAAATGCCATAATCATGGCATTAGAACACCTTAAGGAAAACCAACCTTTGATTGCAAATTCAAATAATATTATTGTATATTCCGACTCTTTATCAGGCCTTGAACTGCTGGCCTCAGCTCCTCAGTATAAGTTGGACATTGACACTTATCATTGTCTCAGTATTATAGATAATCTTGCTTCAAGTGGCATAAGAACTTATTTTCAGTATATTCCTAGCCACTCTGGCAGAAGTGGTAATCATCAGGTTGATGAAATAGCAAAAAATGCTATAAATATTGACTAGCCAAGTGGGAGACCAATCCCAATTAGAGATATTTACCAATGGAGGCTATCAGATATTAATTTTAATAAGATTAATCCTATCCTTTCCCCCTTTCCCAATAAGTATCTTTCTAAAATTTATCATAGAATTCGTTCTGGAACAAATGGACTAAATTTTCTTGCATTCTCATATAAGTTTTCTAATTCAAGTGGTTCAATTCCCTGTCCCCTCTTTGCAGGCATTGTAATATGAATAATGAAACAATTGACCATTGCCTATTTGAATGTAATATGCTGACATCTGCACAACATACCTTGCTTTGTAAACTGTTAAAATGCTTCAAACACCAAAAAATTTCACTATCAGCCAAGAGCCTAGCCAACTATACCTGCACACAGAGCATAGAAATCGACATCTATCATCTCATAATTGAAGTCCTAGAGTCGAAAGATCTACTGAAAGATATCTGAAAATATCTAATAATCATGAGGCAATCAAGCCAGTAGCTCTGTAGCCCACAGAGTGAAGCAAAAGGAAAAGGGCTAAATAGTATTACTGAAAAGCCCGCCTGCTGTTAAATAGAAGAAGAAGTAGTTCTGAATTAAATGATCCAGACCTCAACAACAATAGTGAGGACTCAGTATCTACACAAAGAGGAATCTCTAGAGAAGTATTGATGCTGAGAGCAGCACTTATAAAAATAAAAAAGCTGGTTAGAATCTCAAAAGTGTCTTCCAAATCCCACAACCTTTTTGAAGCTATCTATAAGACATATGACCTTAGTCCATCCATTACAAAAGACATGAATGTTTGATGGAACAGCACCCTTACCATGATAGAATTGTTGGGTGCCTGGAAAGAGCAACCACACAGCTTCTTCAACCAAAACCACAGCAATGAGTGGTCCATCATAGAAGCTGTCATTGAGGTTCTTTGCCCATTTAAACAGGCAGCAGTGATGGCTAGTAACTATAATTATGATTTGGCAAGTAATGCTGTACTGGTGATTGAATGACTTTATTTTGTCAGACTCCAGATAGTAATACTATGGCTGAATCAGTCAATGACTTGAAGGTATTATTAGCTGCTTAGCTTAGGAGATATTTTTTGGCCAGTCCTAAGTTTGATATTCTACTCTTAGTAAGAGCTGGGTTTTTGGACCCTGCAATTTGAAAAAAAAAATCATTCAGACAGAGATTCAGCTCATCAGTCCATCTCCTCACTTCTCAAGCAGTTCATTTCTAAGCAGAGAAGCACAGAAGAACTTATTCAAGTCTGCTTGAATTCTACAGCTTTCCCAATTAACATCACTCTTACCAAGGCAGGGAACAACCAAGATGCATCACCAACTCCAGATCACAAAGACAGCTTGTTTGCTAAGTTTCTCAATATCTTTGGGCTTCGGATGAACTATTCAAGTCAAAATACTAACAATATAAGCACTACCCACTGAGTGGCAATTATTATCAGGGCACACAAGGAGAGATTTCCAGTCTTCTTGAGAAAGTAACTAAGATGAAAAAAAAAATCTAATTCACTAGAATTCTGGACTGACTACTTCAGTATCCAGTGAGAGTTCATTTAGTACTGCTGGGCACTTAAGGTGAAAGCAGTGCTCATCAATGACTGCAAAGTCACTTGAACTTCAAATGTTATTAAGAGCTAAATTTTTATTTATGCAGCCTTTTTTATTAAACTGTATAAGTAAACTGTATTAACTGTATAAGTAAACATTCACTTTACTGTCATAAGCCCAATAAAACTTAAAAAAAAAAACAGAAATATCAGTTAGAATGGCCATTTTTTTTAGTAAATTGGGTTGTTTCCAGTTTTCAGTAAAACATAATTCCCTTTTCTTCTCTGTTTCTGTTTAAGCCAAAAATAGAAACAGTAATAACCCCCTGTTAAGAGTGAGGCAAACAAAGGGTATATTAAACCACAGAACCAATAGTGTTGAATAAGGGGCAACTACTAAAACTTGGGAAATTGGCTGCATTGAACTTGGCAATCTTACATCACTCTGAAATTTGATAGATAGCCTATACATGAATATCCAAATAGACTTTACCCAAAATATTAGACTGCTGACCACTAAAGACTAGGTAGCCTACTAGTAGATTTCAAAGTTTGATAGCTTGGAATATCCCCAAATTTTAAACTTTGCACTTTCTAGAAAGATCATGTGACACAAACTTATTACTCAAACAATCTTGTTGCTGAATTACTAAGAAAAAACTAAATTTCATGTTAGGTGTTGTTTTGATAGGCCCAGGGGTAAAATTCTAGATGAGCTACTTTTTGCCATCTTGAATGTGGTTAGGTTAGGAAAATGAAACTTTCAGGGATGGATCTATAGACTAAAGTATGGGTACTTGTCAGAATTCTGACCACACTCAAGAAGTGAAGTTAGGTCAATCATAATGAAATATACCAAAATATGATGAAAGTCTAATACTTTAGAAACATAAATATGGAAACTACAACAGAGAATAATGGAAAGTAGACCACCCAGAACACATTATATTAAATACCTAACAAAACCAACTACACATATTAATTGTTTAATTAAAATGTATCTGTACAGTAGTTTATCTCACTGAGACTAAGCTAATTATCTCTGAATACAGACAGAGAATCGGGTTTTAAACAGATCAAGCTCCTTGAGTGTGGTATGTCCTGGGAAGGTATTTTGAAGTACCTAACTCTACTCTTTCTCTCTCTAGAGGATACTGACCTTTGATGACCTTTAAAAATCCATTTTGCTATAAAAGTGAAACCTTGCAAAATAGATCTTCTGCTTAAATGAAATATATGAGAAGTATTTTCAGCTTCACAACTTTGCTCAATACTAATTTATGAGGTTTCAAAGGTCTGGAAATACAATTTCTAAATTTAGAAGAAAAAAAATGATCTCTGTTTTTGGCAAAAAAAAAAGGTAAATCAGGAAACTGCTTTAGAGTTGGTAGAGTTTTGAACAATATTGGAAGTTAATTTGAGAATTTGAAAAAAATATATCTAGCAAGAAAAAGTTAGGCAGTTTAAAACAGCTTTGGATGATTATAACATGATATGTCAATTTCTAAGATTTGTTGACCACAAAAACCATCATCTTGTTTACTTGTTTTGTTAATTTTGTTCTGTTTTTCAGGCTACTTTTGTTTGTTTATTTTCATAAGAAGAAATAAAAGAAAATTTGAATACATTCTTTATTCCTTTTAATCTTAGGCACTGTTCTGTTCATTCAATTCTGTCTCTCAGGTCACTTCTTTTGGTAAATTTTTTGTTGTTGATGTTATTTACTTACATATAAAGTAAACATACCCCTTGATACCTTTTTTTATGCTCTTTCCAAATATATTGATCATTTTTGCTGGAAATGAATTTTACCCTCACCCTATATATACCAATTACAGGTATATATTTGCACATAAGGGGGGGGAGTTTAAACTTACCTCTCATTTACATAAGAAATAAAATTTACCCCCACCCCCCTAATGTGCAAATATATGCCCTGAATTGGTATATATAGGGGTGGGGTAAAATCCATTTCCAACAAAAATTATATTACATTTAGAAAGAGCACAAAAAAGGCATCAAGTGGTATGTTTATTTTATTTGTAAGTCAATAATATGAACAACAAAATATTTACCCTTCTTTCTGTTTTTTTTTTAAATAAAATTCAAAATCTGGTTAATTTTTATTCTTACTATAGGCTAGTCTTTTTTATTATTGGCACTGTTCTGTTCAACTCCTTCTGTTTTTCTAGTTACTAATTATACTAATATAGTTTTTATCATATTAGTTAAAAAGTTATATTACATATTTCAAGTTTTTTTTGACCATTGATTTTATTGATATTTTAAATGAAATAGAAACAAAAGACAAATTTTAGATAGAAAAAAAGTTCCCAATTGAAACAGTAGGCTAGGCTACATACAACTGAACTTTGTGAATGTAGCCTAATAAGTTTGAAAACTGCCAAATAGCATTGCTGCTTTGCTAGGGCACTTTTTCCACAATGGGTGAAGGTTGATACTTCAAAATACCTTCCCAGGACATATGCTACTTTAGTTGGTAGACCCATCCCTGAAAGTTTCATTTTCCTATGCTAGCCCCTTTCTAAGATAGCAAAAAGTAGCAAAATTAGAATGGTAAATTTTTACCAAATTATATTATTGACTTACAAATAAAGTGAATATACTATTCAATGCCTTTTCATAAGCTCTTTCCAAATATAATAATCCATTTTGTTGGAAATGAATTTTACCCCCACCCCTATATATACCAATTCAGGGTATATATTTGGACATTAGGGGGGTGGAGTGCAAATTTTATTTCTGATGTAAATGGGAGGTAAGTTTAAACTTTGCCCCACACCCCCCTAATGTTCAAATATATACCCTGAATTATTATTTAGGGGTGGGGGGTAAAATTCATTTCTGACAAAAATGATTATTATATTTGGAAAGAGCATAAAAAAGGGTGGTAAATATTTACCAAATCATATTATTGAGTTACAACTAAAGTGAATATACCACTCAATGCCTTTTTCTATGCTCCTTACAAATATAATCATTTTTGTTGGAAATGAATTTTTGCCCCCACCCCTATATATACCAATTCAGGGTACATATTTGCAAATTAGGGGGTGGGGGGGAAGTTCAAACTTAGCTCTCATTTTCATCAGAAATAAAATTACCCCTACCCCCTAATGTGCAAATATATACCCTGAATTGGTATATATAGGTGTGGGGGCTAAAATTCCTTTCTGAAAAAAATGATTATTATATTTGTAAAGAGCATAGAAAAGGGTAAATTTTTACCAAATCATATTATTGAGTTGCAAATAAAGTGAATATACCACGTGATGCCTTTTTTTATGCTCTTTCACAATATATTAATCATTTTTGTCAGAAATGAATTTTACCCCCACCCCTATATACCAATTCCAGGTAGCCTATAAATTTGTACATTAGGAGGGTAGGGGGTAAAGTTTAAACTTACCTCATATTTACATCAGAAATAAAACTTGCCAACATCAACCCACCCCCTAATGTGCAAATATATACCCTGAATTGGTATATACAGGGGTGGGAGTAAAATTCATTTCTGACAAAAATGATTAGGCCTATTATATTTGGAAAGAGTATAAAAAAAGGCATCAAGTGGTATATTCACTTTATTTGTAAGTCAATAATATGATTTGGTAAAAACTTACCTAGAAAAGCCATTGAGTGGTATATTCACTTTAGTCATCCTAACTCAATAGGCAAATATCTACCAAATCATATTATTGAGTTAGGACTAAAGTGAATACACCATTTGATGCTGTTTTTTATGCTGATTACAAATATAATAAGCATTTCTATTGGAGATGAATTTCAGCCCCTCCCCTATATATGCCAATTCAGGGTTAGGTTAGGTATATATAGGGGGGGGGGGGGGCTGAAATTCATTTCCAATAGAAATGCTTATTAAATTTGTAATCAGCATAAAAAAGGCATCAAATGGTGTATTCACTTTATTCCTAACTCAATAATATGATTTGGTAGATATTAACCACTCAACAATAGCCTATGATTTGGTAAATATTTACCAAAAAGGCATTGAGTAGTATGCTATAGGCCCTAGCCTATTCACTTTACTCATAGGCTAAGTCAATAATATGATTTGGTAAAAATTTACCGCTAGAATTCTATCCTTAGAAAATAGACACAAAACAATTTGAAATGTAATAGAAAAACTGGAAATAGCCTAGGCTCCAAGGAAAGAAGTGAAGATAAAGGTTATCCCTCTGTAAAATGGGACCACTATGATTATTCTGTTTATTATGAGGTAAAAATTGTTTTCTTAACATATTTCCATATTTGGAGCTTCTTTCCCAGGATTACATCAAATAAACTTTGCACAAGATTGCTTGTAGGCCTAGTCTACTGAGGCCTACAGCAAACAGAACCAGCCTACCTTGGCTATTTCAGCATTTATGAAAGCATTAATATGGCTAGTCAAGGCATTGCCAAAGCTCTGAAAACACCAAAGAACTACTCCACTTCTGCTAAAAATGGCAAAAAAATCGAGCATTCTGATACAGTTCTGTTTGAAATGTTTGCTGATTAAATAAATATACTTTCTTCCAAAAACATGCGATAGTCGATAAATACATAGCATAAATTTATAATATATAGATGCCATAAACGGCAAACTGAAAATTCACAAAATGGCGAAAATTTTAAAAAAAGCAAAACATGTCCTTTCCAAATCAAGTTCAGCCACAAACATAATTAAAGGTAGAATTTTTATTCTTTACTTAGAAGTCTTTGTCCTTGTTACTGTAAACTTAATATATCCTTTTCTTAAATCCTAGATTAGGAGCTTCTTACAATCTTGGAAATTAGGCCTAGGCTAGGAAAATGAAACTTCCAGGAGCAAATCAAGGGCCTAACAAATATCCTCGAAAATTATTTGGAGGGTGCTCATCTCCTCTCCTTTTCCTCCTATAGGCAATTACTTATTAAAAACTTTGTGTTATACACACTAAATTGGGAGACTTAAAATTCCATTGAAATAGCCTAGGCCTAGGCTATTAGGAATTGTATTTTTGAAATTTGGGCCAATGAAAATTCAAAATCAAGTTACTGCTAGAATTGATACCAATGTGTTAATGGTAAATATTTACCAAATCATATTATTGACTTATAAATAAAGTGAATAGGCCTAGGCCTATACCACTCAATGCCTTTTTTTATGCTCTTTCCAAATATAATAAACTTTTTTGTTGTAAATGAATTTTACCCTTACCCCTATATATACCAATTCAGGTAATTTTTGGTCAACATATACCAAATCATATTATTGAGTTTCAAATAAAGTGAATACACCATTCGATGCCTTTTTTTTATGCTGATTACAAATATAATAAGCATTTCTATCGGAAATGAATTTCAGCCCCCCCCCCCCTATATAGGCTATACATAACCTAACCTAACCCTGAATTGGCATATATAGGGGGGGGGGGCTGAAATTCATTTCCGATAGAAATGCTTATTAGGCCTATATTCATAATCAGCATAAAAAAAGGCATCGAATAGTGTATTCACTTTAGTCCTAACTCAATAATATGATTTGGTATATATTGACCTAATTTTTTACCAAATCATATTATTGACTTATGAATAAAGTGAATATACCACTCAATGCCTTTTTTTATGCCCTTTCCAAATATAATAGCCTAATCATTTTTTTGGAAATGAATTTTACTCCCACCCCTATATATACCAATTCAGGGTATATATTTGCACATTAAAGGGGTCAGGACAAATTTAATTTCTGATATGAATGGGAGGTAAGTTTAAACTTTAACCCCACCCCCCTAATGTGCAAATATATACCCTGAACTGGTATTTAGGGTGGGGGTAAAATTCATTTCTGACAAAAATGATTATTATATTTGGAAAGAGCAATATTCACTTTATTTATTAGTCAATAATATGATTTGGTAAAAAATTTACCATATTAACTAACCCTGTCCCAGCTCCTATGTTTGGTTCTGTACTAAAGAATTGTCCTGCAAACCTGGCCTCACCTAGTGCTCATAAGGACTTTGTTGATGAACTTTGCCGTGAGGCCTCAGGTGAAATAATTAAAGTTTAAAATCAGCTTTGGAATAGAAGCCTATTGTTAAGTCAAAGTGTATAGTGAATGAAATTGCCAAGAATGCTAAGAACAGTAGCCTAACTCAGGTATGAAATCCCTACTGTTTATATAGGTCCTAAAAGCCATACTGACCAAATACAATGAGAATCAAGTCAAATCTCTTGTACCAAACTGCATGAAAGTTTCACAGTGTGGAAAGTCCTGAGTGTTCAAGGTTTACTTTGAGTTGAAACAAAACCTGGATTAGTTCTTGAAAGTCTCTGTTAAAGCTGGCTACTAAAAGCTTTCTGCACAAGCATTTGTATATCTCCCAAAGCATTTTTTTTTGTGTCATAAAACTGGGCATCTGGCCTTGCACTGCTCCAATTGGCCCTCTGCTCTTGCTGTGGAACATGCAATCACACCTCCAACAGTGCCTCTCCATGTTTGGAAAAAATGTTCTGTCTAGAATGTAAACTTGCTGTTCATACTTGTTAGAGTGTAAAGTGTTGCAATAACAACAGTCAACTAGAAAAGCCATAGTATGATGTGGATCTGTCTACTACTGTGTAAGCTGTACTTTTGTGGAATATTAATTGTTGAATTTTTTTCAAACTTCCTGTGATAAAAGGTTTGCTTTCGGATTGTGATGTATTGTGCTTGCAAGCACATTTTTTGATGAGTCATAGTTTAGACCTTCTGAAAGTTGACAATAATTTTGCTAGCTACTCAATGCCCACTAAACAATCGGCTTCTAGTGGCTGCCCCTTGGGTGGTATTGTGATGCTTGTTAGGACCTCATACCAGTTGAGTATTTTTTTTTTTTTTTTGCTGTCTGTGTAGAAGAGTATGTTATTTTAAAAGTCTATCTCCTGACAGGTCACTGCAATGACCAATCAGAATTTTAATTTACTTCTGCTTGTGAGAAAGTAAGGCCTTGCTTTTCAAACAGTTGCCAGTTAGATAAGTATTGCATTATTATAGGAGATTGTAACTGTAATTTAACTGATGCCTTGTTATTGTGTACTTCCATTTTGTGTGGTATTTTTGACAATTGGGTTATTATCTTGCCAAAAGATTTTGATTACACTTACATGCACCATTCAAGTCACATGTCAAACCTTGACCATGCAGTTTCTTCTGTAAATCTTCAAGTGTCACCTGTCCATTTTGTTACTGACTTACCATGGGCATCCCCCCCCCCCCTTGCTGAATGATGTTGCCTTATTTTTATATTTTTGTTCTGAGATTTCTATTTTATAGCATTAAAAGTGCCAATTAGACAAGGTTTGCCCCCCCCCCCCAGGAATTCAGCTTATGGGTGACCATGCAGACTTCCATCTATCAGACCACCTTCAACTGTCTGCATCTATTTCTTGTCCTTCTGCTCAGTCTACTCCCACAACCACATCCGCTTCAGGCCCAATTTTACAGGGTTTGGAAAAACCTCCAAGGGGATCTTTTTGCAACAGTTACTAAATCTGTCCTACACAAAGTTCATGTTCTGTTCCAGCTGCTCATGAGAAATCCCCAAGCTGATGCAAATGAAATAGAGGTTTTGCCAGATATCCATCTTGCACAGTTTTGCCATTCCCTGGAATGCACAGAAAAAGCCACTATACCTCTTAAATGTAAATGATGGGGTGTCACAAAGCATTGGTCCAGTAATCTGAACCAAGTTGAAGCTTGGAGAAAATCCAAATTTTGGTACCATTTGTGGCTCCAGTGAAACCATCCTCACTCTGGCTGTGTTTCTGACTTTTGCCTTTCCACCAAAACAAAGTTTGCAAGAGAACTATCTTTCCACATGAACCAGATAGTTGAAGAGACATCCCAGAATGCTTCTCTGTCCCAACTTTCCTTCTTGAGAAATGTATTAAGAGATCCTCCTAGTGCCTACCTATCTGCTCAAGATAATCCTGATTCCAAGTGGAATTTGTACTTTTCTGCCAAATTCTCCCTGCCAGATGCTGCCATACAGTCTGAATATGAAGATAAGCTTGATAAATTTCTGTCTAGTTGAAAAGCCAACTTGTGCTTATAATTCCAATTTGACAATGTTGAACCATCCTTGGTTGTTGGTACTGGCCCAGTGGTTAAGATGTATTTGTTGATTTTTTTTTTTTTTCAATGTTTGTTTTTGTGCTTAGTGTGTATTTCTTTTATGTTTTTTGTTTATTGCTCTGTCTTTTCCTTTCTTTGTGTGATGGGTTTTCCAATAAATAATAATAATAAGAGCAAAGTTAGCCTCTTTAATGTAATGATAATATGAAAGCATGCACAATAATATGTAATTATATGTTAAATAAATTGGAAGGCTATAAAAATGGTAATTTTAAAAATGGTTTAATTAACAGAGCATTACAAGAATGGAAAATCCTTAGATCTACTCCAGGCTGTGATTTAAGGTAATTTTTTACCTTAAGAATCTTGTCCTGAATTCAAATATAACATTCATTTGGACTAGATTTGAACTTTACCTAGGCCTACCTCCTACTCCAATTTGGAAATATATATCATGGGTTGTATTTATGTACTGGATTCTCCATAAGTCAACCTTTTTTTTCAAATTGATTCAACAGTTTTTCAAAATGTGAGATATAATTCCTATGGAGAAAGAAACCTTAGCCAATCCTTGCTATTAGATAGATGTGAAGGTACTAAAGAGTGCTAAAAAAAGAGCGGCTTATCCCAGTACTGCTAGACAAGACCTTCAAGGAACATCTTACCCCACTCATACTTCCCACTTTGGTATACTGAAGGAAAAGAGGAAACATAATAACAACTTGCAAGCAGTTGGAAAGTGACCTATTAAACCATGTCTTTGTGTTGTCCTTCTCAACTATCATTAAATGGCAAACCAAGAAATTGCAGGTCTCATAATGCATCAGGCAAGGGTGCCAACACTTCTCCTTGGTCTGTTCTGACCCACTCTGGATTAGCCTTTTCAAAGCCATTCTCCAGTCTCAAACACTGTAAACCAATAGAAATGAATGTTGTATTTGGATTCAGGATTAAATTTGGCTTCTTAAGGTATGTCTGTTTCTTAGATATCTCATTAGTGACTTAATCAGAAAATTTTCCAAAAATTCTCTATACATTTAACTAAGGACATGGTCCCTTGTACTCAGACAGTGCCTGAGAATATGTTAGTTGGATATTCTGGTACTTAAAAACTTTTTTTTATCAAAGATAAAAAAAAAATATATATCAAAAATATATATTTCATCAAAAATATATATATATATATATATATATATATATATATATATATATATATATATATATATATATATATATATTATATATATATATATATATATATACATATATATATATATATATATATATATATATATATATATATATATATATATATATATATATATATATATATATATATATATATATATATATATATATATATATATATATATATATATATATACATATACATATATATATATATATATATATATATATATATACATATATATATATGTATGTATATATATATTTATTTATATATATAAATAAAACCCTTGGCAAGGGTTTTAAGTTATGCCCTGGGGACATATAAGATTTTTAAAGAAGGCGTTGTTGTTAAAGAAGAAGGCGTTTTTAAAGAAGGCGATGGCGTTAATCGAAAGTGATTGGAGGGCAACTAGCCCCTCACCCCTTCCCCCCCCCCCCGACGCCCATCATTCCCCCAAACACATCTAATAAAAATTTTTAATAGCCATTTTGTTCAGCATAGTTGATTTTCAGATAGAAAATATATTTTTGGGGGGGACACTCCCCCACAACCCTCAGGGCAAGGATTATAAGTTATGCCCTGGGGGCATAGAAGGTTTTTATTGAAATATTTGTCATAGAAACTTGAAAAAGGGCTTATTTGATTTGAAATTCAAAGGGCTAGTACCCTATTCAATAGTCAAAATTTTTAGATAGCCATTTTATTCAACATAGGGCTAGTGCCCTTTTCAATAGTCAAAAGTAATTTGAAGGCAACTAACCCTGCTCTCATGCCCATCTTTTCTCCAAACACATCCAATCAATATTTTAGATAGCTATTTTATTCAACGTAGTTGAAAGTTTTGGAAATTAGGTCTTTAAGGACGAAAACCCCTCCCCCCCCGCAGCCCTCAGGGCAAGGGTTATTAGTTATGCCCTGGGGGCGTATAAGGTTTTGATTGAAAGTGTAAAACTTCAAAAAGGGCTCATTCAATTGGAAATTGAAAGGGCTAGTGCCTTTTTTAATAGTTGAAAGTTATTGGAGAGCAACTAACACCCCTCTCACGCCCACCATTTTCCCAAACACATCCAATCAAAATTTTGAGATATCCATTTTGTTCAACGTAGTTGAAAGTTCTGGAAATTAGGTGTTTTAGGATGATAACCCCCTCAGAGCCCTCAGTGCAAGGGTTGTAAGTTATTCCCTGGGGCATATAATGTTTTAATTGAAAGCGTTGTCATAGAAACTTCAAAAGGGCTCATTCGATTGGAAATTGAAAGGGGTAGTGCCTGTTTTTAATAGTTGAAAGTGATTGGATAGCGACTAACGCCCTTCTCACGCCCACAATTTTCCAAAAAAGATCCAATCAAAATTTTTAGATATCCATTTTGCTCAGTGTAGTTGAACGTTCTGGAAATTACTTCTTTTAGGATGATAACCCCCTCGGAGCCCTCAGTGCAAGGGTTGTAAGTTATGCCCTGGGTGCATATAAGGTTTATATAGAAAGTTGTTGTATAAATCATAGGCAGCCCGATCGTGCTGCCTAAGTAAAGAACGGGGACACTCGAGAACAAGACAAGAAACGGGGACTAAGTAAAGAGGAGGACACTCCCCCACAACCCTCAGGGCAAGGGTTTTAAGTTATTCCCTGGGGGCATATAGGAATGATGTTGGCACAATGTATTATTTATTATTTTTTTCCTTTATAGTAGGGCACTTTGTATCAAAGAATTTGTCATAGAAACTTCGAAAGTGCTCATTCAATTGGAAATTGGAGTGGCTTGTGCCCTTTTTAATAGTCGAAAGGGATTGGAAGGCGACTAACACCCCTTCCACGCCCACCATTTCCCGAAACACATCCAATCAAAATTTTGAGATAGCCATTTTGTTCAGCAGAGTTGATTTCCAGATAGAAATTATGTTTTTGAGGACAGTCACCCATAGGCCTTAGGGCAAGGGTTGTAAGTCTTGTCCTGGGGGCATATAAGGTTTTTTATAGAAGGGGTTGTCGTAGAAACTTTAAAAAAGTCTCATTCGGTTGGAAATTCAAAGGGCTAGTGCCCTTTTTGATAGTAGAAAGTGATTAGAGGGCAACTAACCTGCCTCTCATGCCCACCTTTTCTCCAAACACATCTAATCAAAACTTTGAGATAGCCATTTTATTCAACGTAGTTTTAAGTTCTGAAAATTAGGTCTTTGAGGATGACAACTCCCCCACAGCCCTCAGGGCAAGGGTTGTAAATTATGCCCAGGGGGGCATATAAGGTTTTTATATAACGCATTGTCATAGAAACTTCAAACGGCTCATTCGATTGGAAATTGAAATGGCTAGTGCCCTTTTTAGTAGTCGAAAGTGATGGGAATGCAACTAACACCCCTTCTTCGCCCACCGTTTTCCCAAACACATCCAATAAAGATTTTGAAATAGCCATTTTGTTCCACTCAGTTCAAAGTTCAGGAAATTATACCTTTGAGCAGGACACTCCCCCACAGTCTTCAAGGCAAGAGTTATAAGTTACGCCCTGGGGGCATATAAGGTTGATATTGAAATATTTGTCATAGAAACTTGAAAAAGAGCTCATTCGATTGGAAATTCAAAAGGGCTAGTGCCCTTTTTAATAGTCGAAAGTGATTTGAAGGCAAATAACCCATAATAAAGAACAGCTACAAAGCATAAGTTACTACCCGCCCTTAGGCCAAAGTGACCACCCTGTCATCAAAGTCAATATAGCCTTCCACAAGATAACAAACGATTATATCAAGAGGACTTACACCAACTATGCAGCAATCAAAGGAGAGTTGAGGGGTGTGGACTGAGGGTCTTTGCTTCAAGGGGAGGTAGATCAACAGTGGATCAGATTCCAAGAAGAGCTTACAGCGCTCCAGAAAAAGCATACATCTATCAAACATGTGTCAAAGTTCAAGACACTTGCACACTTGACCCCTCAGATACATAGAGAACAAAACCAAAAAAGCCAATACTGGAACATGTACCTTAAATGGGGAAAGATTATCACTATGAAAAGTTTGCAAAGATTAAAAATAAACTACGAAATCTCACTAAACAACTGTAATCAAACTTCGAGTCCAAGCTTGTGGATGATAGCAAGATAAACCCCAAAATGTTCTGGGACTACGTATCCAGCAAAGATCATAGTATATGTTCAATAAAGAAACTGAATAAATCTGATGGCATGGAAATTACTGACCTGCGAGAAATTGCTGAATTACTCAACAAGCGATTTGCATCAGTGTTTACCAATGAACCTGACGGTCCTCTCCCCAACAGTCCAGTGTACAGTGTACTGGACCTTATGCCACCTGTCATGATTACTCTGGGGTCTGTCACAAAGTAACTTGAAGTGCTAGATGTTAATAAGTCAGCAGGCCAAGATAATATTCACCCAAGGTGCCTTAAAGAACTGGCTAAGGAGATATCAACACTATTATGTCAAATATTTCAGAAGTCCCTTGACTCAAAGACTGTGCCTTCAGATTGGAAGAGCTCTCATATTACGCAAATATTCAAGAAAGGTGACAAGACAAATGCAGAGAATTATCGGCTAATCAGCTTAACCTCAGCTGTAGCAAAAACCCTGGAACGCATTGTGAACGCCAAAATTCTAACACATCTTTTGTCCAACAGTATACTGTCACCAGACCAGCACAGCTTCCTTCCAGGAAAGTCAGTTGAGACCAACTTACTTGAAACCTACAATATCATCACTGAACTTCTGGAGAGCAGACTACATGTTTACCTTATTTTGCTTGACCTTGCCAAAGTGTTCAACAAGGTTCCCCGCAGACGCCATAGGGCCAAATTATCGGCAGTTGGCATCCACAATGATGTAGTAGAATGGTTGATGAATTTCCTTACAGACCAAGAGCAGCAGGTCCGACTTCTGGCCAATTACGGCGATATATTATTCTCCAAACCATGTGATGTTGTCAGTGGATTTCCTCGGGGTACTGTCCTAGATCCCACCCTCTTCCTCATTTACATAAATGATATGACAAAGGAAGCCACAAATAACATCACGCTTTACGCTGATGACTCCAAGCTTTTGGACCAGCCATTGAACAAAGCCTGCAATTAGGCCTCCAGAAAATCCAGAAGTGGACCAGTGAATGGCTGCTCGAGTTTAACATTAATAAATGCAGTGTGCTCCATTTTGGCAATGACAATCCTCACCACCAGTATACCATGCATGACCAAAAGTTGCAGTCTGATATTCAGCTACAAACCAGTTGTGAAGAATGAGACTTGGGAGTACTTGTTGATGAGCAACTGAAGTTCCGCGGGCATTGGCAACAAGCGGTTTTGAAAGCTAATTCAAGTCTAGGCCTGCTGAAACGCACTATCACCAGTCCCTCCCGTACTGTCTTTCTGAGAATTTACAAGGCTATTTTGACTTTGGAGTGTTTGACCTCCCCCTTCTACAAGCATGACACCAGAATAACTGAAGGAGTTCAAAGATGTGCCCTCAAATGCATCACGGGTCTGCAAAATATGCTGTATGATAAGAGACTGGAGCACCTAAAACTACCAACACTGATCTTTAGACGTCGCAGATATGATATGATGCTGACCTACAAATATAATAGTCATCCAAACAACACAATCCTCACGAAACAAACAGGTCAACACAACACTAGAGGACACTCACAGAAGCTAGCAGAGCAAAGAGTGTTGACCAGAATGCGCGAAAACTTTTTTACCAAGCGTATTTCCAATAACTGGAACAACCTCCAAGACAAAACCGTGACTGCACCTACTAGTGCCTCCTTCAAGTCAAGACTTGACAAAGAATGGAACAACAAGCCATGGCAATATAAGTGGGACAGTCCATTCCTTTCAGCCGCCAACTAATGCAACATCACGGAGCCCATTTTACAATTACGTTCTGAATTACCATCATTGACGCGGAGCAGAACAGATCTAGCATGGACCTTCTTTGTGTTTCTCTTAATTCGTGTTGCAATTTATATGCTCTTAATTTTGTCTTGTCACCTAAAGGAGAAACACTGGGGAAATTGAAAGAGTTCAAGTTATAACGGGTGTCTAAAGAGAGGGAAGGGAGGCTGTGTATTATGGAAGAAATAATTTTTCGATATCATTGGCTGTGTCTAAGGGCTCTTTTTGGAGAGGGTAATTAATATTATTTTGGGTTTTCCCACAATATTTTTCTATTATACTATTATTGTGGCTTAGTTGAAAACAAGTCCTTGACTTCATTTCTGTAATTGAAAAAAGTAGATATACATATCTCTTTTTTTTATGTTTTCACAGAGAATTAACTTTAGACATTTTTACCATGCATAAGAAGATTCATTGTAATTTTAATTAAATTTTTAATTGTAGGCCTAATATGCCACAATTTTAGTAATGTACAGTTTGTTGATAGAACAAGTTTTTGCTTTCTTCCCAGGGAATGAACAAGTATTTGTTTTAATCAGGTCTGAGATGTTTTCATCAATTTCATTGTTCTCTGCAAGAGTTAGCTATTTTTCATTCATAGGCCTAATACAAGATCCAAAATAAAAAAGACTATTGTTACAAATCATTCAATAAAAGAATTCAGTAGACCTACCTAAAAAATTGTGATTAAAACTGGATAGAGGTTTCAATGATAAATAAAAATAGTAGCTTCCCCTAAATGAGGGTAAAGGTACTGGTTGGCTATAGAAGGTATGCATATTTGTGCAAGTCAAATCAAGGGCTCTATTTCTTTCGGTTTTTGGTATGTTTATTATCTACCTTAGACTAAGAGAATTTAGATTCCTATTAATACCATCATGCAATAGAATAATATCAGTATTTGGGAATTTGCAGAAAACAAAAGCAGCACTACCATGCAATTACTGGTAGAATTCCCGCCTTTGTGAAGCATCCTGATCTGGGGAATAATAGAACCAGCAAAACACAATCAAACTGAAAGGAAAGGCAAGACTAGGTTGTAAACTTACTCAAATGACTCCATGATAATCTGAAAGATTGGGAGTATGAATTAATTTAGGGGAAAGGATCGTGTACAACTAGTAATATTCCTGCTCCTTTTTTGCCTGGAGGATGGTTATGAGGACAAAGTGTTATTAATTTGTAGTGGCTATTGGTTTACAGTACATCAGGTCTCAGTGCTTGGACTTTTGTCATGGCAATTACATCAATTTTCCACACCTGAGAATGGGCTTCTAGTTCAGTTAATTTGTTTGAAATTCAGACTTTCAGCAATCATAACAAGGGAATTGGGGAAAGTAAAGTGATTACTGAGTAGTTTTTGTGTTAATTGTGGGGCCCAGATGGGATACAGATTTCTGCCTGGCATGCAAAGTCTTTGATAAGAGAATTCGGATATGTCGAGTTATCTGTGGTAAAAGTTGGGCAAGGTTTTGTCTGACCTGATACCTATGATGAGGAGGAATGTATAGTTTTCACTGGTGGTGCTGAGAGTAGATCGGGGGTCGACGAAAATAGTGGCAGTGCCCCCAGTCTCTCAAGTAACTTCCAGAGGGAGAAAGTTTCCTCAAGATTGAGGTAGGGGAAGTTGTAATCATCTTATGTGAAAGTAGGCAATGGGGATTTTAGTATCAATTTCCTTGGAAATACTGAGCATCAAATCTCTTGAATTTAAGGAACAGTGGGTGTGGCAGGAAGGTAAAACAGGTTAATTAAAGAGTTTGCTTGGACGGACAAATTATTGCTTGGATTTTAATTAATATCTATTGCATTACAAACTTTTTAATTATAAACTGTATTGCATTGATGACAGACTGCTTTTTTAGAAGAATAGACTTTTGGGTATTTGAAAAATGTAACCTTTCGGAGCCAAGTCAAAAGATTCAGATCTTCTATCCATTTTCAAGGGTTTTGCTATATTCTCCTTGTGCTATTGTAGGTATGCCTTCTATTTTCGATTGTTTCTACTTATATAACTGCTTCTGCAATTACAAAGTATTTGATAAGACCTTTTTTTTAATTGCTGCTGTTTTTTTTTCAGTTGAGGGGATTCATATCATGAGGCCATTTTTAAAAACAACAGCTAGAATTATATATATATATATATATATATATATATATATATATATATATATATATATATATATATATATATATATATATATATATATATATATATATATATATATATATATATATATATATATTCAGTCTGGTGCTTATTGTCAGTATGTGAGGGAAATAAAACACGTTGAAACTTTTCTGGAAGTTGTGAATATTATGGATTTAAAATGATTGATTTTTCTTTCAACCAGTTACATTATTTGTGAAAGTAGTAGGGTAAAGTTCCTGAAAAATTTGTCCTTAATAAAATCTATCTTTTTTGAAACATGTGACTTCAAGCAACTAACTAGAATATAATCAACTAAGGAAATAACATCCTTTAGGTTGGCAAGGATGATTAGAATTAGAGTAAAGATATCTGTTGTTTTGTGTAGGCTTTGTTTAAACTGAAAAATCATGTTTATCAGTAGTACAGGTTACCAAGACATATTGAAAAGGAATTTTAGCATCTGTCTCTGCTTCTTCATGTGAAATGGAGAATAATGTTGTTACAGCTAAGATGCTGAAGAAAACTGTGCAGCTTATCTTCACCATAAGTTCTTGGCTGAAATGGCATTAGCCATGGAATGTCCTTATAATATGTGATTCATGAAATACAGGTCTACCCTCCCAAAGGCTAACTAGCTCCTGGTTCTCAGATATTCTTTTCCCAAAATTTCACCTCTGAGCAGACATGGGTAAGTATTATTTTTTTTTAGTATTAATGAAAAAATTAAGAGTTGTTAACCTTTTCTTTTACACTCTTTTCAGGCATCTCTTCAAGAGACTTTTCTGATGGAAATTCAATTGTTAATGTATTTGACAGATCGGCAAAGAATCTACAAAGGCAAAGATCTGCTTTGCTGGATGACAGTCATGTATATGACTATTTGAAAGAAGAGGTACTCTTTCATTAGTTGAGATATAGTATAGCCTTTTGATTAATTTGCATTTCACCATTTTGTGTCAGGTGAGGGACAAAATTATAGATAAGATACAAATGTCTATGTTTTCTGCTTTATTTACCCTACCTGGCCACAAAGAAAGGGTAATTCTTAACCTCACTGACAAATGCAGTGGATACTCCCTCCTGAGAATGTTTTGAAAATTGGGTCTTAAAACAACGTTACTGGGGCTTTTAGATCCTCCTCGTGAGAAAACTCCTTTGAAGTTCCACCTTTCCTCTGCTAAAATTTTGATTGCTTCCCCTTTTTACTCTAGCTTTTGTTTCCTGTAGCCATACGATAGATAGTACATTTCAGTTAAAAAACAACTCTTTATAAGTTTTCGGCTGTATAACTTTTATTTATGTTAATTTGTCTGAAAAAAATGTAAATTTATCTATTTATTGTTCTGTCCCCTTAATCTGATGTCAGTTTAATCTGATGGCTATAAAAACCCGATTTTTTAGAATTACTTATTCTTTATATGTTTATGGGGTTTCTCTCCCATCCCATATTTGCCTGGTTTTCAACATCTAAGTATATCTTACATAAGCTCTGGGGATTGGTTTAAGAAAATTCCGACTAGAAACTAGATGCCTTTAAGCATAATGTCTTATAGGAACAAAAACTACTACACTGGGATCGCCGCCATCAGAAATCATTAACTTTCCTTTTTGGTGGGTAGAACTGATCTTTCGCTTTTTTGTTTTTATTTTTACGCTAGTGCTTGCAGACTATTTGAAAATTGTAGAGACTTTGTCTAATGCTTATTCGAGAAACAAGGCTCACATCTAAGGGCTTTTTGTAAATTTGTATTGTTATCGCCAGGGTAAATTGCCAAATGGCACCGACAGCGTAACTTTTTGATGCCGTTTCGAAAGTGGAAAAGACATGCACATATTACACCACTGAGGTCACCATTGTTGGCAATATTTAATCGGATGTTTTTAGCCTCCCGTCATGGTTGCAGTTATAGCTACAACCTAGTAAAGAGCAAACCACGGCCTATATTAATTGAATTTTCTAAATGTATACTCAAAGAAATTGTCAAGTGTAAAAATTTTCTTACGACGCTAATGTGAAAATTGTTACTATTATGTGGATTTGATAGAAGAGTAATTCTTAATTATGATAACATATTTTTGAAAATTTCAAAAAGGGCCCTCAGATTCTACACAACTTCAAATTGAAACAAAATGGATATCATTGAAAATACCGTCGTCAAAAACACTTAAGGTCTATTGAAAGAAAATCGTACTTTAGCATAGTACTTTCCCTGCACTAGCATCTAGCTTGTACCAAGTTACTGGAAAACCTTACAAAATTGACTAAGGACTCGTTCAAAAGCTAATACATACATCAACGTGATTTTTAAAAATTTGCCTTGATAATAACTGATTGAAGTGTCAAATAGGTGTACAAATAACATACTTAGGGCCCATGTCCTGAATGGAGAAAGCTAGAACCTTGGCTAGACCCTCTATACATAGGTGCTTATAAGGGAAATTGCTGAAATGGATACGAAGTAAAGGATCTGAAGTAAAGATTTTTGGAAGTAAAGAGTGAAATAGAAACCAAAAATGGATGTTTTATGCACAGATGAATTTCCCCTTTCATATTTTCACCCATTTCCCCTCGCTAGACTTTGAAAAACTCTTTTTGTGGGGGATGGTGTAATTTGATTTCAAAGTAACTAGTTGGTGCATTTTCATTGAAAAAAAATGTAAAATCCCACCTAGATTTGAAAAATGCTTTTTACCACTACTCCCACTAAATTTTCTTGAATTGACGCGAAAAGAGACTGAATTGACGTTCATTCCTAAAAGAGCCTTAGGAATGAACGTCATACTTCAAACAGAAAATCTACTCTGATACGCAGGTAATTTTCATCACTTTGGTACCTACTTCTATTTAAGCTCATTTCGTTTCAAATGGTGCTAGGCGTCTCCCCAACAATTCCCTTTCTCGGAAAATTTCTCCACGCAGAAATTTCCCCTTGAAAATTTTTCCTCCCGGAAATTTTCCTCCCAAATAATTATTTTCCCTCCACAGAAAATTCCTCCATAGGCAAAATATAGCAGCCACAGAGAAACTACAAAATGGGTACCTCAAAATTTCGATCAGATGTCCTAAAGGGTATAAATAGAACCAGATGTCTGCCTTTGTAATGAAATTCAACATGCCTTTTTTAGTAACAAAATTGAAAAAAATCTAATGGAACCAAACAGGTCATCGCATTCTCTGAGAAAAAATGCAAAAACAAAACAAACCAGATACGAAAAAAAAATAATGGGGAAATTAAAAAGCAATAAAACTGAAATTGGAAGAATTAAATAATCTAACTGGATGTCCTCGAAGAAAAAAAGGGCGTGGGAAGAGGATTAACTGCCCTCCAAACTGCTTGGCCACTTTAAAGGGCGCTAAAAATTTTATTATATGTTGCATGAGTCCTCTCTTGATATTCAAGGATTCTTTGCTCGATACGATCATCCCCTGGGGAGACAAAAAAAGGAAGGGTACCTTATCACTAATATCCTTCTCGTGGTCGTGGAAATTTTTAAGGGGTACTGAAACTGCTCATTCGATCGGGAATTGAGATTTCTAGTTCTTTTTTTTAAGTCGAATGTGATTAGAGACCAATCAGCCCCTATCCAAGAACCTTTTTGATATCTGGTCTGTTCTTACCCCTTTGGATATCTGATTGATATTTTGGGTGCTTATTTTCTCTATAGATGCTAAATTTCGCGCATGGAGGAATTTTTCCATCGGGGGGGGGGGGGGCAGGCCCCTTTGAAACGTATAGAAAATCAATTGTCAAATCGCATTTGGTTCGTAATTCTAAAGTATTGCGTCCGAAAACTAAGCGGATTGTTTCAAAAATTGCCTTATGTTTTTTGTCATATGTAGAATTGACAAAAAAAATGTTTTTTTCTTTAATATAGCAAAACTAGACGTTTTTTAATCTTTAGCTTAATGCTTAACTAAGCCTTGCGATTTTACGAAAACTCTAATTAAACCCCTCTATGAGAAAGGTGAAAACAGCGAGTGGGATAATTTTAGAGGAATTAGCGTCGTTTCTATAGGTAGCAAATGATGATAATTTTAAGACTTGGAGATGGTGTAGATGAAGTTTTAAGTGAAGAACCACGTGGTTGTAGAAAGGGGAGAGGATGTGGCGACCGAATTTTCACATCTTAGATTGATAATTGAGGGGAATAATTCCCCTTTAGTCCTTAATTTTGTAAATTATTTGCAAGTGTTTGGTTCAGCTGAAATAAGAGCTTTAGCGAAGGTTTTATAATTGTATGGTATGTCTGTACGCTTTTTTCCTTTTCTTTGAAAAATCGTTTGTGGCCAATTTTATTTTTATTAGTTTGGATGAAAAAGCCATGTGCAGAAATTTGTTTATTCTTAGTTATTCTAACAGATTTTCCAAGTGATTTTCTTAGTAATTCAGGTATTTATACTTTTTTCCTTTTTTTTGCTAGTGGCAGACCTATTTTGGTCTTTTGTACATTATCATCTTACTTTCAGCAATTGGTTTAATGATAGATTTAATTCTTAGAGTGGCTATCGCTTGTCTGACAGAGTTTTCGACATAAAAAGAAAATTCGAAAGAGTTGTTGACCTTGGATGCGGGAAAGGATATGCCAGCAGACATTTATTAGATGTAAGTTATTTCTTATATAGTATTTCGAAAGACGAAGGATGAATACCAATGGAAATTTAATAAGCTGGGTTTTCAGTAGTATAGAACAAAGCTTTTATTTTGGAACTTATCATCTGAAGTTTCCAGGTTAAACATAGAAGGTTTTTTTATTGTCTATTCAGTATTTTTTTTTCCTTTTTTTTCAAGTCTATGCCTCTATTTTCTAAAGGATACGTTGTTCCGAATAATTTTCTAAAGTATTCATTTTCAAATTAAAATTTATGCAGCTCTCTGCTATTACCATGGTCGTTCCATATGCACTTCTTGGTAAAAAGCTATCAGAAAGACTACAGGAGAAAAAAAATCACTCCTTTTACTTTGGATCACCAATAAGAAAAGCTGCCCCACCCTGGCTCGAATATTCTGCGAAACCGAATCCTGCTTAAATGCCTGCTTCGGAGTGCTAATTTTTTGCCCTAATTTTACAATTGTTAGATCTTTATCTATTTAAGATATTCAGTATCTCATGAGGTACGCACATCCGCCAATACCTATATAGGAAATAAACAAAAGAAAAGATTTTCGACTGAAAGTAAGCAGAAACATTAAAACTCAAAACGAGCAGAAATTATTCCGTATATGAAGGGATTGCCCCCTCCTCAATACCTTGCTCGTTGCGTTGAAATTTTAGCACTTTTAAAAAAGCTATTCTAATTAAACGACCCTTTTGTTTCAGAAGTCGCTCTAAAAAATGAGACAAACAGTCACATTTTAGCGTAAAAAGCAGGGTATTGAGGAGGGGGGTACTCCCTTTATATACGGAATAATTTTTGTTCGTTTTGAGTTTTAATATTCTTCCTTTCTTCCATTTAAAAAAAAACAAACTTTTTTTTATTCAATTTTTGGTCGTTTTTCAAATAGGCCCTAATACCGGTAAATCTGGCTCATCCTCCATGAAAAATCTCTCCCCTCATGAGAAAATCCTCCGTGGAAAGTTCCTTCCACGTAAAATACCCCCTCCCCCCTTAAAACTCCTTCCGAGTGATTCTATCCTCGCTGAAAATTTTCCTCCCCCCCCCCCCTCACCAGTAAAATCTCTTGCCGAAGATTCAGCCTGAATATTCTCCTTAGCATACTTTCATTGGAAAAGATTTTAAGTTTTAATCGTGTTTCCAATCAGTGTGAAAATTCCCCCTTCCATGGAAATTAGTTCGCGGAGATCTAAACACAGTGAACGTTTCCCTCGGAAAATTCACCTTGAACATTTCCAAAATGCAAGATTGAGTAGGCAAAGTTCATTTTATCTCCAAAGCCATAGTTTTGGGACTTTTCAACTATGCTCAACAAAATGGCTATCTCAAAATTTTGATCGGACAATTTTGGGGAAAAGGGGGCGTGGGAGGGTGGCTAGTTGCTCTCCAATCATTTTTGTCACTTAAAAAGGGCACTAGAACTTCTAATTTTCGTTCAAATGAGCCATCTCCCGATTTTCCAGTATCATTGGCTCGATAGGGTCACCTCTGGGAAAAAAGGCAAGAAAAAAAACGCGCATTCGTGATCTTTTTTTGACAAAAAAGTGAAATTCTGTATTTTTTGCAGATAGGAGCTTGAAACCTCTACAGTATGGTTCTCTGATACGTTGAATCTGATGGTGTAATTTTCATTAACATACTTTGACTTTTAGGTGATGTTTTCCCCCTCTTTTGAAAATCAGGTAAATTTTCTCGTAGACTTATGCGTTACACCAAGCTTAATGTATCTTATATATTTGGAATCAGCATAATAACCCCATTCTTTACTTTCAGTTTGTTACCGTGAAATGCTTGAAATTATCGAAATTATCATCGTTTTTCGATCTTTTGAGAAGGGGGGGGGGGGTCTTTGCTCTAATCTCAAATGAGGGAATTCTTCTAGGTAGAACTGTCAGGCTGGGAAGTTAGTACCATTTTAGTGCTAGCCTTTTGCGTTTTTCCAAGTCTGCGTATGGGGGAGGTTTATCTTGAGATTTATGTATCATACCGATACGATACCGTTATAATTTGCCGATAAATTCCCCTCTGGAAAAATACCTTACTTAAAGTTCAAGCCCTGGATTTTCTGCCCATATTCACACTCATTTGTTTCTCTCTGGTCAATTGCACACCAAAGAACAGCCTCAATAATTCGTTGTGGATTCCAACTAATGAAAAAAAATATATTTAAAAAAGATTTAAAAAAAAAACAATTACACCAAGTAAAGTTTTAGTCTGGAAAGTAAAACTATATCAACCCGGTTTAGTTACATAAACACAAATATGTGAAATTTTGATTGAAAGAAGTGTAAGATCATTTATTGAAATTAATTATTCGAAACCCAATTTTCAATAGAGGGAATTTGAATTTTACTCATTCACATATTAATGAGAAAACTTTACTTTATATTCATATTGTATGGTCTCTTTCTAACAAACTCATGCTAGGAACAATGGATAAAGCGATGCAGCCAGGGTTTTAAGTTTGGAGGAGGGATTTAAAGAGTGTATTGAAAAATCGCCCAGTATGCTGATAAATGCGGACACATAAGCCAAATGTCCAAGGTATTAGCACGTGGCCCCAACACCTTAGAATTGACCCCCCTTCCCCACCTTACGACACACCCTCTCCCCTTACCTGTAGCTCTGACTGAATATCATGGTTTTAATCGATTGAATCTGGAATCTTTCACCCACGCAAGTGAAAAATCATTAAACAGAAATGTATGGTGTATTGTATTCTTCGTAGTTGTTTTGGTTGAAGTTGTCCATTCTTGAACTCACCATACATTTCGAACAATGCTGCACCAGATGTGTATTGACAAGTATTGACAACAAGTGACTTACCTCTGTTGCTCTCTCCACCATGGTCAAACTTAGCTGGTGGCACCGCCCTTGAAAAGGACTTGAAAAGCAAAAATTTTCTGAGGAAATCTGGCTCCATCTTCTGGATATATTCTTCTTTTTTTTTTTTTTTTTTTTTTTTTTTTTTTTTTTTTTTTTTTTTTTTTTTTTTTTTTTTTAAATGAATTGAAGCCTAAACGACAGAAAATGTCTGTTAATGGTTTTGAGGGGAGAAAATGCTGTTTTTTTCCTAGCATGTGTTGGTTTTAAATGTTTGGAATATTGGGTTGAAATAATTATTTCAGTTGTTATTAAATTGATAATTTTACAATAATTAAATAATATCTAAACGTTTTACGTCATTTCAGTCTAACATTAGCCATTTATGTCAAATCTTTGCACACCTCTTGACCAAGTCAAAGTGACCTACAGTATAGAATTAACCAACTATGGGGTTAACCTCATTAAATATTTAGCATTTCGTGTTGGTACATTTTTGAGTTTACTGTTTTGCGATAAGCCTTGCAATAAACTTTGCTGTTTTAGTCAACTGTGTCAAATCTTGTGATGATAGATTCTTGCAAAGAGATTCTCAACATGGCTGAAGTTCCTTCCAGTATTAATGTTGAGAAACGCCTGGCCGATGAAGAGCTTATACAATTAGACGATAATAGTGTCGATTTAGTCCTTAGTAGCTTAAGGTAAGATTTTGAACATAATTTTGTCTATTCGTAGCTACTTTAATGTCTTTAAATTATGTTTTTTTAAAGAAAAATCATCTGAGGAAAGGTTAAGGTCCCTCCTGTTCATTCTCCAGGTTTTCATAGTTTGCAAGTATATGCCATAAATACTGCCAAAGACCGGTCAGTTCGCTTAAATTGAATATTTTTTTCTTACTTTTGATGAAAGGAAGGCTCAAAGAATATAAACTTCCTATGATGTAAGTCTTGTGATTTTTTTATATTAATTATGATTTTTTACTTGAGTTTTGGCCCTTGTCTCCACTTATCAGATAATTTTCGTTCATTTTCGTAATCTTAACATTATTTCCCACTCAAAATTCACTTGTTCAACTCTAACCTTAGTTATCAATTGAATATCCTTTTACTCTCATCCTATATCTTCCTTCAGTAATTTTCCTTTTTGGCAGAGATTTACGAGACATCTTTGAAGAATTCCTTAATTGGCTGGGGTCTGTAAATTCTGACTATATAGTAACCCAGCAAGGCAAATCAAACGGCTACAGAGTCATGTTGCCAAACGAGGTTCAGCTTGAAACCGACAACCATTGATTCTTGAACTGTGTCTGGCAATGTATTAAGACATACGCCAGTAATGATCTTGGGTTACGTTCGCAGAGGTAGCTAACAACATAGTAAGAGGCGATCATGTCCCATAATAAAAAATTAAATAGCCCATAACTCCTACAACTAGAATCAGATCAAAAACAAAGTACGCTATTAGAACCGCCTTGTCCGAAACCCTTACAAATATACCGTCTCTTGGATTATGGAATAGAATGATCCGAGAAAGGAGGAAAGAAAGAGTGGCTAGGGAACAAAAAAAGGAGACTGACAAGATAGCAAGGGAGAAAGATATTGTGACCAAGCAGCAAAAAGAGGAGATTGAAATAATACCCAGAGAAAAAAGGAGGAGGCTGACTGGAGAGAAGGGAACGAATAGATGAACAAATGCAAAGACGAGTGAACATAATTTTACAAGCGCCGCAACAACCGTCTACAACAGAGCTAATATGTACTTTGGGCCTTAAGCTAATGAAGGAAAACAAATATATGCATTTATATATCTTAGATCCTGAGATAAAACACGGAAATAAACGGTTGGCCAGAAGAACACTTGGTAACCTTAATGCGACCCCACCTAAATTACAAGGCAAAAATTGCTTTTGCGGCTTGGCGAAATGGTTGCGCAAGGGACTTTCCGGAATTAAAATAAGCGATTTTCCGCCGATCTAAATTATCTCCGGAACACCTCCGACAAAATTTAGAAGTAAAGCAAAAATAAAATCAGAATCCGTCTTAGAAATAGTTCCAGTATGAATTAAAAGGTCTAGGTCTAGGCTAGTATCATATGGCTAGAAACAGAGGAAAATGCACATAACAGACGGCGTCGAAGAGCTAAAACAAAACAAAATAAGAAAACTGTTAACAAAATAGGAGTGGAACAACTGTTAAAATATACATCTGGTGGATTATAGATATATCCAAAAAAAAAAAAAACATCCAGAAATAAGCGAAGACCTGGGAAGTTTAGCCGACCAGTTTGTCGAAATCAGAAAAAGATACTTCAAATTTAGCGAGGACAAACTGAGAGGTAATAGCAACGGTGAACACTATTAGACGACAAAAAAGTATGTTTTAGGCAGAATCTTAATTTCGTCAAAATCCGGGGGGGGGGCAAAGTTGGATCGAAATTCCCAAATCAATACCATAAAGGTACTTGTTAGTACTTCAAAAGTACTATAAAGGTATTATGAATATGTATATATATATATATATTATAAAATATATAAATATATTATAAAGAGTAATATAAATATGTACTAAAAAAGTGATCTGTTTCTGTTGATGCTTGAATTATGCAGGTTTATCTAGTTTTGACGATATTTTTGAAGAAACTAAATTTCAGCTGGAGGGAGGACCGTTGTTAGGAAGGGGCATTTGCCTCCCTGCCCCGTAGCAAATCACGCCCCTGATTTTAGGACAAGTCTGTGGAGTAACATGTTACAACCATATAGATCTGTAGAGTGAAAAAAAGTGTCACTTAATTCTAGCTTTCTGAAATCGTCAGTTAAACACTGCAAACGTAGAGGAGGAGCTCCACCTCTCTTTCTAAAATTGAAGTGTTGACACGTGCTTGTCCAAGTTTCTTCAAGCAGTTGTCATCATGAGGATCTTACTGCGTCATACAACTTTTCATTTCACTTTCCATTCCTAAAATATGTCTCGGATTTCTATAAAGGATGAAAAACAAATTCCAAACTATTGCTTTTTAATTGCCATATTCAGTTGCGTTATTAGTCACCCAAATTAGGCCTACCCTTATTAAATTTCATGGAGATGGGCCGTTTCTTATATTTAGCAAAGATTGTTTAGATCTACCTTTTCTTTAAGTTACTGTCCAAGAGGACTCTACCTGGCTATCTAATTTAAATTTCATGTAAGAATTTCTTGACTATCTATTATTCCTCATTGATTACTTGACCTGTTTGACTTAGATCCCATCCGTCGTTGGATGTTGTCTTGTGGCCTCTTTCCTTGTAATGACGTGAATGTGCCTTTGTATTTCTTACGGTCTTCTGCTAGAAGAAGAAGGTTCTAGAGGCGTCAAGGTGATAAATTATCCTTCCACATCTTTGGGGATGACCACGGGGGCGAGAACCGTGAATTTGACCTTCAAAAATAGTTTTCTGGAAACGGGACTGTCGTGTTCCTCGTGTGAGACCGAGCCAGAAAAGTTCCTGAAGCTGGATCGTGATGGGGATTCTAGGTTAGATTTTAAGGCGTTCGAGAAATTTGACATTTAAGATTTTATCAACGTAGGTGATTTCTGCGCTTTGGCCGAGATATTTTGTTTCGAATGCTGTGAGCTGACACTGATCATCCTCCTTCACCGTCCTTATTCTTTAAATGAACTACAACTAGAAAATGAGCCTCTGCATCTCATTCTATTTTATAATGGGTAATTCTCGCTTGTTTGTTTTCTTGAAAAATTAAAACGATGCTATAGTATTCCTTATTTCTCCAGAATAGGTTTGGTCAAATGGCTACAAACGACAATTCTGACCGCATGAACTTTGACAACCCTTATTTATATCTACGAAAAAAGCAAAATTGTAGCGCATTATAATAAAGCAGAAAACCCGTAAAAAAAATATTGAATCCTGCCATTTTCAGCATGTATTTCAATCCGTAATTTTATAATGAAATCTTGCCAAAATAATACACATCTTGTCATAGTTTGAAACCCTGGACGTCCTTAGTTGGAGACAGGGTGCCAGTTTTTCTCTCACTTGCAATATATAAGTCACTGTTTTCAGTATTACCATTAAAACGTACTGTTTAAATACATAACTGGTGAATTTAAGGATTACAAACTTTTAAATCCCCCCCCCCCCTAACCAGTAAATTTCTACAGTAGCTAGAAATTTTTCATATCGTCGTATTCTGTATCAGAAGGCTACCTTGGTGCCTTTGGCTGTTTTGCAACGATGAGTATGATAGATAGATGATAGATATTTATTTCGAAAAATTACTATCACAAGCCCTGAAGGGCCGAATTCGAATTTCGAAGTCTATAAAAAAACAAATAAACAATAAAATCATAACAAAGGCACAACAATTAAAAAATTGGGAAACAATGCAAAAAAAAAATAATAAAAATATCGAAATGCTATATGATTCCTTTGTCACTTATATTAAAAACTGCAAAAAGGCAACTAGTTAAAAGATAAGAACTGATAAAACTGAAAAAATAAATAATATATACATTAACAAATGTTTAAAAAAACAACATAAAAGGGGGATAGGGAAAAAAAGAGTAAAAAGAAAAACGAGCTGTTTCTTTTATCATATAGTATTGATAAAAATATTGAAAACTTATCACATTTTACATTGGTTTTAGTTTTTATTCATAAAACTCACAATGGTGTTAAATATGCATGGTGGAAAAAGGTTGGTTAGTTTGTCAGACATTGTGATATAGCGTGTGCAAAATCTTTTAGCCTCAATAACCGTCAAGTAGGATTTTAGCCATTTAAAATAGTCTGAGATCTTACATTTGATAAAGTTATTATACAAATTCTTCCTTTTTAGTCTTCATTGGATCAACGATTTACCTGGAACATTTGACAATATAATGAAAGGTCTGAAAAACGACGGTGTATTCATCGGATCAGTGTTTGGTGGCGATACTCTGTTTGAACTTCGATGTTCAGTGCAGTTGGCTGAAATCGAAAGAGAAGGTGTAAGTTATTGGTCTCTTTAAAAAAAGGTCCTCTCTCAAAAACAGTTTGTTTAGTAAAAACAAATATGGCTGAGAAGGCGTTTTTGTGGTTGAAACAATTTTTTTGTAATGTAAAACAAAGAGTGTATTTGAGACTCAAAATGACCAGAAATTAGCTAATGTAAGATTTTAAGTGTAAAACTTGCCAAAATCACAATGAACGAAGTAATGAAATCTATGAACAGCCAAAAATTACCATGACTAATGAAGCTAAACCTAGAAGGAATATACATTGATAAAAATAAAAATGTTGGTTTTTCTCTCAGTCACCCAGAAAAGCTTTCAATATAATCAATTTGTTTAAGTTTTTTCCTAAAGCACAAATGAAATTATAGCCTTGAATGGATTTTGTAGAGGGTAATGACATATATATTTGTGGCGAAAATTCCCGACATAATGCAAAAAACCCTTTCGAATCAAAAAGCGATTAGTCAGATGGGTAAAAAGTCACATGTACGTGGGTAAAAAGTGGACTGTGGTTGTGGACTGTCAAGGGAATCAGATGACGGGCTGAATTGCTTTTAACCATAGTAAATCTAAGGAGCATTATTAAATGTATTGTTCAAAAGCGATCCCTTATTATAAAGCTGACTCTTTGGATGTTTGGAAATTCTTCTGTGTGAATGAACTCTGCGGTGTCCCAGGATCATAGTAGGGAATGACCTGGAAGATAAAATCTAAAGACCTAATTTAAGAAAATAAGATCTTAAGGTATTAAAATGTAAAGGCCTAAATTAACGATGGAATAAAAGAATCTGGTAAAAATGACCAGCATGGTGGTAAGATTCATTGCTATAAAAATTCATCACAATAAGATCTGGAATAGAATGAGTTCGCACAGCTATATTTCTAGCTTTTTTCAAACCAGTGATCTTGCAAAGAAATTGTCAGTGATTCGTCGGTTTTATTATCGATTATATGTTTTAAGGCATTTCAATGTAGATTTATTCTAATTGATAAGATTAAAAATGTTGAATAGGATGTCAAGTATTTTCTTACATTTTTAGTATCACAGTTCATTTATAAGGAGCTTCCCGTCGAACCTACTGACGAAGAAGCCAATGAAGTGCGATTCTGCTGAAACCTTAAGAAAATTTTAATCGTTAAGTAAATTGGTTCGGCTTTTGAGAGACTCATGTTCATTTATGTTAAAATATTTATACTAGATTCCGTAAAAAAAAATAATTGTTTAAATTGAAATATTTTAGGGTTTTGGCCCACATATATCACCTTTCACAGCAGTAAGAGATATTGGAGGACTACTTAATCGTTCTGGATTCACTATGTTGACCATAGTAAGCATTTTTGTTTTTTTACTACGATCATTTTTTGTTAGCTGAATGCAAAATGTTTTTACATTTTGTAATTTATTGTGTTTTTACATTTGTTGTATTTTATTTTTTTTTTATACCAGTTTTTCATTCTCTATAAAACTTGCTCAAAGGGACCCCCTCCCCCCAAAGAATAGCATAAATTACATATTTTTTTAAGCAATATAATAAGGTAGACATCATCCAAAACCTTTTAGCAATGATTTTGGCCATCGTAAATTGTATAGTCATCAAAATATGGGTATTTATTTCATTTATAAAAATTTATATATTTGTCCAATTGGATAGAGCTCTAGAAGGAACGATATTTTCTATAGTTTCAAAAGGATATTTTCTATAGTACCGTTTCAAAAAATATAAACATAGCCAGTCAACTACAGTTGATATACACATTTAAGACATTTGGAACACATTTTATTTACAATTTCAAATATAGTGATAAGAATTGCTTATCAGTGACTTCTAGCTAATCGAAATAATCATAAATATTGAAGATTGGAGGTTAGAGTTGTTCTTCTGAATCCACATGTTCCATCTGAATTCAGGGTAAAGAAAACATTTTTAAATTGAAGGATGTAAGACATTTTGGAACTTAATTAAGAAAGAATTAAAGTAGTAATCCAGTTAATGCCAGGTAATTCTTGCAAATTTAATCGCAAGTAAAAAAAAAAAAATTGCTAGTTTTAGTAGTGATCCTTCATTTGATTAGATATGAGATTGAATAATGATTGAATAACTATTACGTTTTGATTAAATGTAACTATTTATTCCATTAAATTGTATCTGTTTAAATAAATCGAACTAACTGACCAGAATTTGTACTTAAGTTAAGTTGAGCTGAATTTTATTAGATGTCTGTACTACAACCTTCTTTTTGTACGCCCAGACATGTTTTTCATTTAAATTGCATATACTATTTTCCTTAGAGGATTTGTTATTTTACTGGAGTTTTAAGTAGTTTATTTATTAGAAAAACAATGAAATTCCTTACCTATTTTGTTATTTTTATTAATATATTTTTACTTATTTTTATTTTTATTAATTTACGAAGTTTGCCCGAGCCAAGAAAATGTATAACATAAAAATCAGGACATTTCGAGTAAAAAAAAAAATAATATAAGGTTAAAAAAAAATAACGTGTTCTTTTTATCAGCTCAAAAATTGTAAGAACAACCTTGCAAAAGGTCACTTCTTCGAAGGGTTAGATATAATGTAAAATACGTAAAAGTCTTGCGATCAAAAATTCGTATAATCTTCACAATTGAATCATCTATAAAAATAATGTTAAAATCTTCTTATTAAGATAATTAAGTAACTCTTTATAAAATGTTTGACACGCACAGTAAAAATTTACTGTATCGCTTAGTATTTTTGCTTGAATAACACATAAAATTAGTTTGAAAAGCACCGGTCCGAATCTATCATAAAAATCAATTAATTAAAAAACAACGTTTTTTGTCAGAAAATTAAAAGTAATTAAAGCGTAAAAGAACAAAATTATCAATAATTGGAGGAAGAATGGCTTTTGATCCCTTCGGCCTTCATGTGGTGATATTATTTACTTTAAGTTCAATGTAACTCGTAACTATTATTTATGTTTTTTTTTTCGATTTTGATAAATAAAATGCTTAAAATATGTGAATTTTTAAAAAATATTGAAAATCTCTGAGGTAATCATAGAAATGTCGAGACTTAGGGCCTCGAGACTGCTAAGGCCAGAGCCTTAATAGATTTGGAACTCAGTTTCACAGTCGAACAAAAGTTTTTTTTGTCATTAATTCTCTTTTAGAAATGTCTGTATAAAAAGAGGACAATGGAATACAAGGAATACAATTGTTTTGAACTTCCAATTCTTTTGTAAGCTACAAAAACAAAAACCCTCAACCGCAAGAGCTAGTGAGTTACTGTTCCAAAACATGTGAGAACTACAAGCATTGGTGAGGCCAACTGCTACTAGTACAATTGCTTAAATGCAAGGCTAAAGCCTGGAATGTTAGGGGTAGTTCTGGCAGCGGTACAAGTAAATTTTTAATAATGCTATGAATAACACCTACATTGTCCCTTAATATATGGTGAAATTCTAAGGTTTTCTTGGAAATAAAATTTGGTTTGATAATTTCCAAAAACTTCCAAAACCCATAATTGCTTTCCCCTACCGCAACATATTATCAAAATTCAAGTTTTTTTCTTTCCTAAAAATACATGAATCACTGTTATGTTACAGGATGTAAAATTCTGATGGAAAACCTGATCGGTTTGAGTCTCATTTTTTTTTACTCTAATTTTTAGACATGGATTAAAATTAAATGCAAAATAATAATTAAATGCACAATAGGTTAAATGGATTATTTGTCTCTAAATCCTTCTTTCTCTCATTGATCCCTTTGCCAGGAATCTTTACGTCGAATTTTACCGGGTTTTTTTTTCATTTTGCAAATAAAATTAGATACTCTTTTTATTTGAGAATCTTTTTCTTTTTTTTTCTTTTTTTTAAACAACTTATTCGTAAGAAAATTTGTACTGAATTTATTCCTTTGGCCACACCACTACTGCTATTCCCGGTGTCTGACCGGGAATAGTCAAAGGGAAATACACCACTGCTCGAAATACACCACTTAAAGATACCAAAACTTTTTGGCCTATTTTAAGATCCCTTCCCCTCACTCCCAGCTAATTGTATAATCTAACTATTTGTACTAAATGCTGTTCGTGTATATTCCAACTTAAAAGTGAAAATAGTACGAGAAGGAAATGGGTGATGTGATTTTAGGCAAAGACAATACCGTGCAAGCTATCTATCTTGAAATTACTTCCTTATTCAATTCGCTATAAGCTACAAAAAAAACAACCGAGAGCAGAACTCGTAAAGTTAGGTATATAAATGGTAGAACATATTCATATATAAATCAACACATCTCGAGATAAGCATAATAATAACGAGAATTAACATGATTAACAAAAAAAAGCAAACATAAAAATCAGAAACGCTGGGCAAGAAGGGTGTTTGTAGGCTGCCCCAACATGGGCACGCTAAAATAAACCCACCAAAATATACTATACATTTTAATACTTCATCATTGGTCAACAAATTTTATCATTTAAATGTTATGTGTTTAAAATTAATGGTATCTGGTACCTAACTGAAAATCTAGTCCTTTCAGAAGTAACAAAAGAACCTCAAAATGTTCCAGAACACCTAAGAGTTGAAGGAAGAGGCATAATCAACAGGGATATTTCATAAAAATAATTACTAGGATTTTGAATTTGAAAGTGATGTTCCAAATATTAACTTGTCTTATAAGTTTCAAATCTATCAAACTTAAGAAAAAAAAAATAATGTTTCAGTTTCTGATGCATTATCAAATTTTGATGATGCAGAAAGAAAATTCTATAGAAAATTTGTAGGATCATAATTATAGAAAATATAAAATTTATAGAAAAATTTTGAGTAATCTCACTGCTCTGAAGTATGTGTGGTTTTGCATGTGTCCAAAAGCTGTTAACATAAATAATTTCGCAGCAATTCATATTAGCAACAAGTAGAGAGAGGTAAATACCCTTACCCTTACGTAAATACCATTTCACCCTTAAATGATCAAGATAATTTTTAAATGACAAAAGGGAATTGAGAGATACTACTAAATAACAGTACGGTTTAATCCTACGGATTTGATGGTCACTGGCCTGAAACTCATGACAAGAAATTTTTCGAGCACCAATCTTTCGAACGACCGAAAACCATATGTTTTTTTTAAGCTTGGTACTAAATTATTCGAAACAAACAATTGTTTAAGTGAAGTAACAATTAAAATCAAATTTTCAATCAATGTTGATGAATATCTCGCTTTAACAGATACCGCTGTGTTATCTGCAAACAGAATTACAAGATTAATATTTTCCTGTAAACTTCGCAAGAGATCAGTAATATGTATCAAAATAAAATTGACTTAATACTGAACCGTGTGGGACACCAACATCTTTAAGAATAGGATTTCCATTAACGTTTACCGCAATTTTACGTCCAAACAGATATGATTTCATTATTTCTGGTCCTTTGTCTTTTAGGCCTGGATATTCCATTTTATCAAAAATAATTTCATGGTTTAGTTTCAGATGCTTTTTTAACATCATAGAAAACAAAAGACATATAGAAATTACTATATAAATAATCGGCAGTTTCTAATAAAAAAAAAAGCTGCATTTGCTTGTTCACTAATGCCTGCTCTAATTCCGAACTGATATTTGGTAAAAAAAAAAAAATTCTAAATAATTAAAAATCCTTCGTTTAAAATTGTTTTTCAATACTTTAAATAATGGTGAAAAAATTGGAATATGACGATGATTATTTTTATCAGATTTGTTTTATTATTTAACGGATTTACACGGGTCCATCTGCTAGGAAATGTACCTGAACAAATACATAAATTGAAGATATTTTATAAGTGGTTCAAAAATCACACCGGCAATATTCTTTAGCAAATTTGTTGAAAGGTCAACATATCCTAGCGGATTACCATTTTTTGTATTTTTGATAATTTTTGAAATTTTACAAAGCTAATTGGGGTTAGAAATATGCTCGTACCTTTAGTGGAAGCAAATTACTGTTTGTGTAACCTATGAGGAGAAAAGTCTACTTCTGCCGAAGCAATAGGTGATCCATTACTAGTAAAATAATTACTAAACGTCTAGTCAACCTAGCAAATGATACCTAGGACGTGAGGACTTTTCATTTCTTTCAATTTTATTTTATATCGAACTCCCAGTTTTCCTGGGAGAATTTGAATTTCGAAATGATGTTTCATGAAAGAAAAAAAAACACTTTCTCTAAGGAGCCTTACCAGCAGATTCTTATATTATTTAAAAGTATTATATTTATTTCTGTGGTATTCTGTTTTTCTACATTCTGATTTTGTATAAGCAATTTTCTTTCAAACAATACGTGGTAACGAACTTTAAGTAAGAAGCGACTCGGCCCAAGAGTAACCAAAACTCTCAAAAAAGAATTTTGATTATAATTAACAGATAAAAAGAATTCGCTTTTTATGCTGATTCCAAATATGTAAAATTCAATAATTTTTGTATACCCCGCCAAAGCTACAAGCTTGAGGAAATCTTCCTGATTTTTGAAAAAGAATGGAAACAACTCCAAAAGTTCAAGCAATCTTAATGAAAATCACACCATTCAGCATATCAGAGAACCCTACTGTAGATGGACACTAATGAGGTGGACTCTCGGAGACAGCTTCTATTGTATTAGAGTCTTAAAGTTCTATCTACAAAAATGTGGATTTTGTTTCCAGAAAATAACACAGATGTGTTTTGTTTGTATATTTTTTTCACAGGGGAAATCATATCAAACCAATGGTCCTAGAATATGGGGAGAGGGCTCATTCGAACGGTAGTTAACAGTTCTAGTGCGCGTTTTAATTGATCGAAAAGATTGGACCACCCATACTCCTTATTTCCCCAAAAACATTCAGTCAAAATCTTAAGATAACAATTTGGTTCAGCATAGTTGAAAAGTTCAATGACTATGTCTCTGGGGATAACATGACCTCCCACATTCCCCAAAGAAAGGATTGTAAGTTGTGCAATTAGCCTTTTTTCATATAGCTTATGTTATTGGGAAAAATACGCAGAATTTTTCCTTGGAGGCATTTTCCAGAGTAGAAATTTCCATTCAGAGGAAATTTTTTTGAGGGAAGTTTACCGGGGGTTTTGGGGGGAATAGCTTGGTATGATTTGGAAAAATGGTCAGAAATTAAATTAAAAAATTCAACTGAAAGCAAGGAGCAACATTAAAACTTAAAACGAGCAGAAATTAGTTGGTGTATTAGGGGGGCTACCCCCTCCTTAATCCCTCGCCTTTAGGCCAAGTTGGTGTTTTTGTCACAATTCCTTAAGAATGACCTCTGAAACACAGGGGCCATTCAGTTTGAATGAAAGTTATTTTTAAAGAACTTCAGGACTTTACGTAAAGAGCAATAGGTTGAGGAGGGTTAGTCCCCCTTATGTATGGAATAATTTGTATTCGTTTTAATTTTTAAGATTGCTACTTACTTTCAGTCGAAATAAAGCTTATTTTTTTATTTAGTAATTAATTGGTGTCATAAATACACAATTGTCAAATGAATCACTACGAATGACAGATGTGCTAAACGAGCAGTAATGTGAAAAACATTATTCATTGTTCTGGTGATTCATTTATTAATTCATTCATTTCATCTTTCTGGTGATTATTCGTTCATTCTGGTGAGTGCATTAACAATATAAAAATGGTTCTTTTGTTCGAGCATGTCTCCTTCTAGGGCGCCACTTTTCTATACCTTACTAGTTAATTAATGATTAGGTATTGACTAATTAGTTATAAAAAAAATTAATTTAATTAATTAAGTTAAACTAATTTATCAAACAGTTCTAAAAATGGGGTGAGAATTCCTTCCACATTTCCTATACAGTCTTGACATCGCCCCATCAGACCTATTTTTTCCAGGCCCATTAAGGAGGCTCTACGTTGGAAACATTATTAATTAGTTAAAATGACGTATCAGTTATCCTGGATGGCACAAAACATACAGGGTTTAATCCCTGTAATAGTGAGCATTCTAAAAACTGTAGAGTGTTTATGTATTTTCTAAACTGGCCTCCAGACACGAGTTTCATTAAATCAATGGTAAAATCACCATAACTAGATAAGGAGTATTAAGACTGGCTAATTTACCTGTAAAGTTTCAAAATTAATCTTGAATTCTATCTGGCTAGATGACAGGGTACGAAAAATAACTTATGAGAAATTTCTGATTGTTTGGAAAAGAGCATTGAACAACACAAGTTTCAAATAACATTTCAATATTCATTCTCAAAAATCTAGCTTTGTGCGAACTTGTATGTAATTTTTAATTAGTAAACCAAGACCACATTGTTTTTGTCTGCTCCGACCATCATGAAAAAATTGGTAATCTTTGACATGAATGTTTTCAATTAAAAACTCACCTAAAAAATTTTCACATAGACCTAAAATACCCGTATCTGAAACCGATAAAATATTACCGCTGATTCATTCACCATTTCATTCATTAATTTCGCTAATTCATTTCGCTAATTCATTTTATTCAATTCATTCACACATAGATCTAAAATAACCGAAAAAACATTACAGTCACATCCTCTGCAGTCCTTCAGCCCCGTCAATTCCAAAGCAGTATCCTCCTTGTATTTACATTTTTCATTGCTGGTTCATTCAAAAATAAATATTGATTTTTTTTGGAAACCAATATACTGCAAGTATTTTCATTAGCGCTCGCTACAATGTTTTGAAAAATCGCGTGAAATAAAAGAGAATCATGCTCAAATTTCACTATTGTGTCTGTCCACTACCAAATGTTATTCCCATGTCAAGAGAAACCACTACAAGCCCCGAAAACCCAGCTAACAAAAATAAAAAGTAGCACGTTTCCCTAAAAGTAACATAGATCAAGGCCGTATCCAGGGGGTAGGGGGTTTGAACCCCCTGCGAAGTGTTTATCTTACTCGTAAAAGCGTAACAAAAATGGATCTAAAAAAAAATTTTATGCGTTTTCTTAGGTATTTTTGTGTAACCCCCCCCCCCTGAAAAAAAATCCTTGCGTAAAACACCAAGGATAATGATCCTTGCGTAATCATTATCCTTACAAACCGCATTCCATAGGATGACATTATTTTCTAACTTAGCGCCTTCTGTCTTCTATGCAAAGTTTTTGTTTGAATTTTGCAGAAAAGAATGTAAAACTTAAGCCTGTTTCTGCTATTCGACTAGACCAGGGTCTCCAATCTTTCCAGCCTTAGGGCCATACTGATTACTCCAGTAAGTTCCAAGGGCCGAAACCATATTATTATTGTTGCCGGTGGTAAAAAGTGAAATAGTCCACTGATGAAAAAAAGTCTGAAAAAGTATGCCACGTTTGAAAAAGGCTGCAAATCGGACTAAAGTCTGCAAAACAGCAACACTGCATATTATTTATTTTCCTGTCATTATCTGTCATTTCTCGATTAGTTGTAGAGTAAGAGCCGTGAGGAGTAACATGACCTAACATCTGGTGGACAAAAGCGGAAATTCACTTCTAGATGGCAGTAATTGGTATATGTAAGAAGGCTAGTGGTGCAACACGTCAGTTCCTATGACACTGTTGTGAAACAAAATAGTGCGTACCTCCTTAAAACGTGTTTGTGCGTGTTTAAGTTTAAGACGTCTTTGTAACAGTATTTTGATTTGAATTGTTGCTTTTGTATGTGATTTAGTAGTATGGAAAAGAAGCAAAAATTGATAGTGAATGCAGAAAATTCTAAGAACAGTGGAACATTCAGTATTTCGTAATTGAGTCCAGTAACAAGGTGCTATGTTTGATTTGCAATGAAAGAATAGCCGTTCTCAAGAAATATAACATTAAATGTCATTGTGAAACAAAACATTTTCAAAATTACTTAAAATGTACAGGAAGTTTGCAGACAGAAAAATTTAAAGCTATGAAGTGCAGATTGAAATTGCAGCAATCTTCATTTATAAAACTCAAAACTGAACAATAGGCAGCAACGCGTGCCAGCTTTTGTTTGGCTCTTGAAATTGCAAAATTTGGAAAACCAGTCACCAATGGAGAAATGATCAAAGAATACATAATTGCAGTAGCCTAAGAAATGTGCCCCGAAAAACTAAATTTATAAAAAACTGTCAGTATGTCAGCAAACACTGTGGCGCAAAGGGTAGAAAACATCGTTGAAAATAGGACCGTACTTTTACTTATCTTTGTGCTAAGATCTTACACCTTTTGACAAAGAACGCTTAAAAGTGAAATCTTAGCACTAAGATCTTACATTTTATAGCGTTCTTGTGCAAACGTTATGGCAGAAAGATGGCGTCTTTCATACTTTTTGCTAACATCGTTAAGCTGTAAGATCTTAGGACAAAGATGAGTTAAAAGAATGGAAATCTTTGCAGAAAGATGTGAGATCTTAGATGTAAGATTTTAGTGCAAGAGAACGGGCCTAATATATCCTCTCATTTGTTGAACAAAAATGAACACGTTGAATGGTTTTCTTTCTCCTTGGATGAGTCAAACAGATGTATCAGATACTGCTCATGTGTCGATTTATATTCGAGGAGTAGATAAAAGCTATGAAGTGCATGAAGAGCTTATGCAGTATTTATGGCACAACTACTGGTACAGATATTTTAAAGGAGTTGAAATGACCAATAATCAAAAGAACCTTCAGTAGAAAAACGTTTTTCAGCTTAGCGCATTAGTTTTTTTTTCAGCTTAGCGCGAGATAACACAAAAAGAAGTGACAGAAAATATGGGAAATATATAATTTGGGCTATATATGTGCACATAAGGGGGGGGGGGGTAAAGTATTTGGAATTGGGGGGGGGAATAGTTTGAAGTAAGAAAACAATTTTTCTAGGTATGACCATTACAGAAGAATAGCGAAGTATCTGGAAATTGTGTTAACTCAAAAAAAAAAAAAAATCCCAGTGTAAAGTAGATGTAAGATGCAGTGTAAAGCATTTTTTTTTTTCAAGTGTTAAGTGTGTTTTTTTTTTTTTTCAGTGACCGTTTTTCTAATCATTAAGTACTATTATTAAGTTAATGTATTTTTTCATTTAAGTGTTTTATGATGATCGCTGATCAAAGTTTATGTTATTTATGCCTTTCATTTATGTTATTTTGCTATGTTCATGGCCGTATATTTGGCTTTAAAATACACTTCTTTATCTATCTATCTAATATGCAGAATACTTGTACCAAACACATTTTGCATGCAGACCCGCTATACTTCCAAATAGGGATAAAATCCTTTTAATAGACAGTGATAGAAATTCACAAAAATAGCAGGTATTTCGGTCACATATGCCATGACCGTCATCAGTAGTAAAACTCTGACGGTCACTGCATATGTGACCGAAATATCTGGTATTTTTGTGAAGTTCTATCACTGTTATTATCATCACTATCTATCAAAAGGATTTTATCCCTATTTGAACATTTATTCATCGTCATGGAAAGGCAGTGTGGGCTCCGAAATTATCTACCCGCTATACTTTACCCCCCCCCCTCCCTAATATGCAAATCTATTGCGCAAATTTATTTCTAAAGCAGCGAAGAAACTAACGTAAAAACTGGTGTGTTCTCGAATTTTACACAGCGTAAACTTGAGTATGTAGTGCATAATACACAAGTACCAAAATACATCCCCCCTACGGAAATAAAAAAAATAAAACTCAAACAAAATTCTCAAATTTGCAAAGCCTTACTTTCCACGGGGGGGGGGGGGGGGTATTTTCCACGGGGAGGTATTTTCCGCAGTGGGTATTTTCCGTGGGGGTATTCGTCGGGGGGGGGGGGGGTTAAACGCCTAGAACCAACAATGTTATGAGTAGTTAGCCCATGACCATATCAATGTAGATGCCATATTAATAATTATTCAACATAAAATTAGAATATTTCAGCAAACTAAATTTAATTTGCTATAAAAAAAATATGTTCTCTGAAAGGAGTTTTCAAGTATGCTAGCTCTACGCGGGCCGGACAAAATCTGTCCGCGGGCCGGATGTGGCCATCGGGCCGTAGTTTGGAGACCCCTGGACTAGACGAATGAAAGATCTAAAGTCGAACTGGCAGCCATGACAAAAAAAAACAAAAAAACAAAAAAAAAAAACAAAGAGAGAGAAATCTCACGATGAAGACAACAAATGTGATTGTGGTCAGTAAAAGGAAAAGACGAAACTAAACGGAAGCGGATGTTAAATTTGTATGAAGCAAGGCGTCTTCAACGCTAAGAAGACAAAGATAGAACCCAAATAACCTAAAATCAAATAAAATCTAAAACCAAGTAATAAAAATTTAATATGATTTTCAATATATAAAAAATCAAAGCAAGTTTCAAAAATGTAATTTAATATATTTTTAAAGCTTAGTCTCAGCTATTGAATGATAATAAAGGGGTTTCCTTATACCGACACGTTTGGCTTAAGGGGAATTACATATAAAACTTGCACAAGGTACATAAACCTTAATAGTTGTTTCCAATAAATACTATTAAAAATTTTCTTGCGGCTTGAGGGAATAGAATCAATAAATTTTGTTACTAGTAGCTCTAGAAATATAGTAATTCGCTGCGAAGTTTAAAAGTAGAAGAAGTTAGATTTTAAATCATTATAAGCAGAAATTCAAAAACAAATATCTTGCACTTTAATACAAGCAAATACATATTTTCCAACATGTACTTTTTCATGACAATGCTTTACTGCAATCTAATCGTTTCTCAGAAGCATTGCCAAGGGGAGTCCGGCTTAGGGACCGGTCATCAGAACTTCTTTGTATTGAATGATAGCTTCTGCACGTTTCAGGTTCTAATATTGCTGTTTACTGTCATGTGAAAAATCTTGATTGGTTTTTGACCTGCCAATTTTACTTTTTTATAAGAAGTAAATTATCCAGTACATGATAATCATGGCTCCAGTGGCAGCTACAACCTAGTAAAGAACGAACTACGGAACGGAGAGGAACGAACCACGGCCTTTAGTAACCGATCTGCTTAAGAACGGAAGTCACTACTGTGTAGAAGTGTCGTCTTGGACGCTTGTAGATTTTTTTTTTCTGACTTCGATGCTTTGGACTAAACGGTTATCTTCCATTTTTGTCGAACTACATTTGGACCTGTTTGGGACAAAATGACTGGAAACATCAGTTTTGCCGAAACTTGTTATATTTCACAGTTATATAGGCCTGCTTAGACTAAAAACTTTATTGCGATTTTTATTGAATAAAGCGGTGGTAGGGAGGTACGGTGCCGAAAAGATTATTTAGGTCATCATTTTATCAATTAATCTTGGGAAGGGGCTTTGAATTAATCTTGGGAATATACTCCCTACTTTTGCCCTTCATTTCAGGTGGTTAATTGAGTAGTCTCTGATATTAAATTCAACATTTTTCTCAATTGAGAAAGGCTGCTACTCTCTAAATCTGTTGTTAATGCATAATCTGCGTGTATTCCTTAAGTGAAGGAAGGTTAAAGGATAAATTCAGCCCTCCTCAAGATTCATATAACGGATCTCTTACTAAAATATAGACCTGAAATGCCCGACTCTAACAATTCATGCCTCTCCCCCTTTACACGCAGAAAAGATAATCTGACCATCTTCCTTGAAAGTGGGTATGTAGCAGCACAAGCGTATAAACTATACAAAACGATGGAGCAAAGTTTTAAAAGACCTTTAGATTTTATAGGAACTGCAAACATGTTTGGAAAAGAAATGTGCTTCTGCCTGGGTGTATTTCCTCAGAAGCAGGAAGGTTTGCCAGACTTGCCAGACTCAAAGTTCTTAATCGATTGCATTCTTTAAGACCAAGCTATTGTTATACCATACAAAACGGTTTTGAACATCTTTTTGCTGTAGCTTAATCTCTTCTGGTACTTAAAAGGGAACTAGAAAATGGATTTGAGGTTCAAGAGAGCCTTCTTCCAACATTGTAGGATCACTAGTTCAATGCTGTCATTCCTCAGGATAAAGTGAACTTCCTTCTTACGAAAACTACGAAATTGAGTGTTTTTTAGATAGGGAGCAGAAACTTCCGACGTGGGGTTTTCAAAAATGCAACATATTATTATATTAATTAATTAAGTATAAAATTATGAAAATTGTTGGTGCTAGTTACTTTTGATCCATAACTCTACAATTCTAGCCACGAGTCGGTGAAGTTGAATTGTTACATTTATGGAGTCTGAAAACAAATCATGTTGTTTCCATGTGTATAGACAACTGTTTTCAAAATTATATTTTTCAGAGTTTTGCTTACCCATGAAAGAGATTTTCTCTTTGTCTACCATTTAATGCTGTAAACAATTCGGTGAGAAGAAATTTTACGCATGGCAACCATGGGCAAACTCCATACATATTCTGCTTTGAATGTCTTGAAGTATCCACTAATCCACTTAGTATTGACTAAGCTGACACTAATCCTTTTTTACTCGTCTCAAAGAAAATATATACTGCCATAACTGTACGGAGCACTATTAACTGATCCAAAGTTGTGCTTTAAATAAACAATTTATTTTTCTAGGACTCTGACGAAATGGTGGTAAATTATCCGAGCATGTTTGAGTTATTATGGGACCTTAAAGGTATGGGTGAGAACAATGCAGCCTGGACCAGAAAGCCATATCTACAAAGAGATAGTCTTATGGCTGCTGCTGCCGTTTATAAAGGTGCCTATTATTGTATTCTTATTTTTTGCCACTCCCTCTTCTTTCTATTAAATATAAAAATTCCTGAAAATTAAACAAAAAACGGGTTTTTCTTTAGCATTCCCCCATGCTAAAAGTGTTACTGCTGGTTCGTTTCCCAGAGTCGAAAAAAATTACATGAATTAACGTATGAAATCCCCAACTGACGCATTAGGTGACAAAAGTTCCTCTCCACAAACAATCATCATCTACTCCTGGCCAACTACTGTCACGTCTCGTGAATACTGACAGGGGTACAAAACCCCTCACTCTCTGCTACACCATGTTACCCCAAAAACGGCAATGAAACGTCTTGTATTATCTGTTTTTTACTGGACTTTGGAGTCGGAGCCGTGGTTTTGGAGTCGAAGTTTAGTAAGTTTTTGCTGAATGGAGTCGGTGTTGGAGAAGTTTTACTAATTTTCGCTGGATGGAGTCGGAGTTGAAGTAGGTAAATTGAAAATGTCTGTAGTTGGAGTTGGAGTCGTTTATAACTTATAAGCGACTCCACAGCCCTGGTTTTTTACTTTTTTATTCTGGTCCTCTTAAATTTAGAATTGGCTTCTGAACTTCTAGTCGTTGACAACGAGGTTGGTTAAAACCAAAGTACTAAGTAACAAAAAAAAACAACAGAAAAACATTTGAATAATTGAAGTTGGTGTGTTATTGGTAAGAGAGAAAGAGATTTGTTCTACAATGAGGAAAATTTAGAAAAGAAGAGGTGTGTAAGAAGAAAAGAAGAGGTGTGTAAGAAGAAAAGAAGAGGTGTGAAAAGAAGAGGAAATTTAGAAAAGAAGAGGTGTGTGTAAGAGGTGTTTTCGGAGGTTTCCAATCGAGACAGCATTAAAACAGTGGAAACATACATGGCCTTTAGGAATAATAACAAAAATACAGGGCAATTTCTTATCTTACTCCGAGAATAAAAATAAATTCAAATATGTAAAATACACAAGGTAGCAATTAAAAAAAAAATACATGGGACAGTTATTTTATTAGCTATAGAATAACCTAAAAGTGCATTTTTCATGTCAATCTTTGCATTTGCTAAGAAGGTGAAGTCGTAGCAACCATTGAAGTTGAATCCAAATGTCTGGGAAAATTTGGCGAGGGGCCAAACCCGTTTAACAGGCAAAAAAATGGAAGAGCTGTGTTTGGTTTTCACGGCATAGGGCTTTCTCCAATTTTCCTCTTTTTATTACGGGACGCTGTCGTGAAAAATTACTCGATACTCAAATCTGATCTTCATTACAACGTACTATAAATTATAAAAGCTACATATATTTCAAAGTAAATCGGAATGAAAAAAAAAAAAGAGATGACAGTCTCTAAATTATGTTAGCAATAATGCTTAAAGCTGGTGTACAACAACTCATACACCCTAATAAGTAAACTGACAACAGAGCAGGATTGTTTTAACTGAATTAAGCTAACTAAACTAGAAATCCCTGCCAACTATTTTTGAAATTTGTTTATTTATTTCTTATGAAAAGATAGTGTAGTTTCATAAGCTATTAATGTTCATAATGTTGTTCTTATATATATCTAGGCTAGTAAATACACATATGAAGCATGATAAGGGAAAAAAAAAATTCAAATTTGTCTTTAGTGTATGGATGTTTAAGAGAGAGAGAGAGAGAGAGAGAGAGAGAGAGAGAGAGAGAGAGAGAGAGAGAGAGAGAGAGAGAGAGAGAGAGAGAGAGAGAGAGAGAGAGAGAGCTCGGTCCACAATAATAAAGCCAATACATTTTGAACTACTATCGAAAATGAAGTTTTATTCACAATACAGAGCAATAAAAGTTAAAAAACAAAATAATTAGGATTGTGTAACAATTTAAAACTTTAAGCCCTGCAGACAAACACTCCTCTGACCAAAGAGGGCTTCTAATTCACATTTTATCATTTTGGAAAAAATTACCAAACACCTTGGGAAGTTGAACTTTTCGAAAAATGTTTCTTTTTTAGATCCCAGACCAAAGTGGTCACTGAGAAATTAATACCGTCCCAAGATTCACATAAAAAAATACCAAGGTTTAAAAAATTATCGCAAGTTATAACGAAATAACAGTATGTCTATTTAATTTACTTTTTGAGAGAAGTATCTAATGTATATGTATCTTTCCCAAGATTTTAACCCTAGGACTGAAAACCAAAGATCTTTGAAAAATATCCAAGGAATGAGGCCTGTCCTAGAAGTGCACGGATCTGGTTTGTATGTGTAAATGTTCTTCCTTTGAAGTTGTAGCTTAGTTTTTGAGTAATATCATAATTTTCACTTCATCTGGTTATCTTTGGATAAGAATTATTTAATATTTTTCAGAAATGTATGGCTATCCCGATGGCTCAATACCAGCTACTTTTCAGATTTTGTACTTTATTGGCTGGAAGCCAGACCGATCTCAGGTATGAATTTTTAGAATAAAGAAATTAATCAAGGAATGAAAAAAAATAATCTTATAAGAGTACCTAAGTAGAAAGCTTCAAGACTATAACGAGAAAGAAAGTCAAAAATCAGTTATTGCAAACAAAAAATGCCTTGAACCCCTTAACAATTTTTCTTTTGACTCACAATCTATATCTTATGAAAAGTATTGAAGTAACTATAGGACTCAAATTTAAGCAAAACTTAAATTTTTACATTGAAACTAAAAGTAAGTGCCGATTAGTTAAGAAATAGCGAAAAAATATATTCAGTTTCTTGAATCTGTCACGTAAATCCATGTTTACAATCCTTTTATTGCTTTTTTTGTAGAAAAAGAGTGATGCGATTGAAATGTACAGTACAAAATTTAGAAGTTCGAAGTGTTTCATCATGAATGTAAAGGTTAAGTACTGGAAGCAGAAATGCTAGGAATATTGAAATAACTGAAAACACTCGAAACTGATTGAAAGAGAGAATTCAAGTTTATCTGATAAAATAACGCTATTTAGTGTTTTCCAGCCAAATTCTGAAGCTGATCATAAAAACCTAAATTAAAATATCAGCCTTTTGGTTTTTTTTTAATTTGCTCTTGCTCTACGTCAGGCCGAACCTGTGGCCCAAACCATACGAACATACATCAGTCCTGCATCAGAACCACTAATGCAAAAGAATGCAATAATCTTAGTCATACATATGTACTTTCTTTTTTTAGCCTATGTTCTTTAGAATAATGTAGCCCTTTTTAAGCTATATTTAATTAAAGATGGTTTAAAATACAATACGATTTGTCTAGATTCAGATAATTTCAGCCTGAATCTTAGTGAATGTAGACGTTAGACGGATAGCATGTTTTGAATGTTAATAAGCATGTTTTGAATGTTTTGCTATTCTGATGGGTTATCTTGCACTGTCACTGGCGCTCGAAGTGTTATATTCATATTAAGATTATTTTTAAAATACAAAGTCTCCTATCTCATTAGTTTTCAGTACTCTGTGATAAGGCCTTTTAGTTTGATAACAAAACATAAATTAATTATTAACGAGGAAGTTTATTTCAACTTATGGCGCATGACACAACGCAAAGCCTTAGTTGAAGCATTGTTATTTTAACCTTATTATTATGAAAGTATTAGTCACTGCTGTGGTTGACGGCCCAGTTAAAGAGAAATGAAACTAAGATTTCCTTGAAAAAACACAAACATGTTGAATCAATTTTGATTTTATTTGTGCTTCCAGTTTTTGTAGATTGCACCTCAAGTGTGGAAATATATTTATATTTAGCTTAAAAATTGTTGTAAATTTCTTTAGAGCATTTGAGAAGTAAACAATGTTTAATGTGTTATCATTGTGAACATTAAATCTTTGTTAAATCTTTATATTTATTTTCCCTAATATTATCTCGGCCATCCTGTTTTGTTCCCTGTAAAATAGTAGTTTTTAGATAAATAACATGGATCCTTGCCATCCTCAGAAATATCGCTGATCGGACACTAGAAGCTGATAATCTAAATAAATAAAAAAAGAAAGAAATGGGATTTAACCGCTGTATACCAAGATAGGGTCTTAATCTGTTGCCCTTCATCAATAATACGGCAAGATAAGCCTATGCAAGATTCAAATCATTAAAATATTAGGTATGTTATATTACCAACCAATCCAGGCTTAAAATTTGTTAAAAATAAGACTAGAAATTAGATAAGATAAAATAAATACAATTCAGTAATAAAGTAAATAAATAATAAGATAAAATAACAAAGAAATAAAATAATAAAATAGAGTAATAAAAGAACAAAAGCAAAGAATTTGTGATTAAATAACTGAAATAAAAAAAAATATAACTAGATAAAAATACGTCTGATTTTCGCTTTAGGTATGCTCTTTGTTTTGAGCATCACAAGGGACTTTTGGGTCGAGGCGATTT